>OY720418.1:89269437-90519437 GCA_963082815.1 Melanotus villosus
AAGTTTTGTACCACTGAAAGTGCTTTAAAATTAAGGAATATTATGGGAGTAGAGTCAAAAAAAGAGTTCTTCTAAAGGTAGCATGCCCTTTACAGGAAGTTGCCGGTCGTTTCTCCATATGTAGTGTGCATGTCAAGTAGCCTACAGACATAGGGGAGCTACAGCTTTATGTGTGCTCCAAACCACAGAAGTGCTTGCACTTCTATTCCAAAGAAGACTTACTAGGCAGAAATGCCTCGGTGGTTTGCCATAGAGTTGTTTAATTTAAAATTATGCAGATATTTGCTTAAGGAAAAGCATTTTCTATTGAAAATTTGTAGGCTTTGCATATTGCAACCATTTATTCCTTCTTGTTTCATTAGATTAATATGCAAGCAATTTTACTTATAACTATTTTAAATACTAGTTAATGCAACTAGGGAAAAGGCTTAATTTTTTCAGTTTCATGTAGCTGTAAAAAGTTCCTATATCAAGTTAGATTGGTATGCTACGTGATAAGCGTGAAGTGATTTATAATAGTGTATTGATGGAATTTAAAGGTTGAGGCAGGGAATAAAATTTCAGATTAAATCATGTGCTCGTATTATGAAAAAATTGTATTTCAATATTATGGTTTGGTGGTCTTAAGTACTGCCTGACCAGAAAAAATTGCTGTAGGTACCTAATAAAATGCCTTAAATATGGATTGAGTTTTCTCGAAACCCTGGAAACTTCACTATTTTAAAAAGTGCATCGTTTACCAAACGGATACTGAAGAATTTCATAAACTGATCAATGAGCTAGACGATTTTAAATCCAAAAATTATTTCAGAGTAACTCGAGAACAATTTTATGAATTTCACGAATTGATAGCCGCTAATATTCAAAAGCAAAATACAAATTTTCGAACACATTCAATCAACAATTCACTTTGTGATATTTTGCAGGTCATAATTAATTATTGAAGCATTTAACTTTTCCAAAGTATGTTATTACATAGTATGTAGGTAAATACTACGACTTTCATCACTAGGGCTCGGCAGATACGCTGTAAAGATAGAGCATATGCTCTAAAGTATGCTACAAAAAGGACCTTATATATGCTTTAATATACAGTGTGTTTCACTTTATATGAAGCCACCTAAGTAACTATTTTATTAATACCGCAATTAGTATAAAATTTTTACCAGTGATAGAGGTCATTAAGGCGAATCTTTTTTGTAGGAATGAAATCTAGCCAACTATGATTAAAATAAAAACTAGCGTTTCAAGTAAAGTCATAGCAGCGATTAAAATAGAGCAAAAAAGTATTTAAAAAAGTTGCTGCTAATCACAAAAATACTCCAAATACGAAGTTTCGCTGAAAAATTTCATTTTTTAATTTTCTACATTTTTGTGTGAACTGATTAAAAAATTCCTTATCTCAAATATCAAGTGTGCGATGAACAATCAAAACAATTAAAAATCGTTTGAAACGTCAGCTCACAAAACAATTTACATGGATTTTTTGTTGTTTGCTTAGTGATGGCTGAACAACGGTTAAGTATTCCTGAAAATGTAGAAAAATTAAAGTTGAAATTTTTCAGCGAAACTTCATATTTGGAGTATTTTTGGGATTAGCAACAACTTTTTTAAATATTTTTTTGCTCTATTTTAATCGCTACTATGACTTTACTTGAAACGCTAGTTTTTATTTTAATCATAGTTGGCTAGATTTGGACTCTAAAAAAATTTCATTCCTACAAAAAAGATTCGTCTTAATGGCCTCTATCACTGGTAAAAATTTTATACTAATTGCGGTATTAATAAAATAGTTATTTATGTGCGTTTCGGAGCATTTCGGGTGTGATGTTAGCACATTCTTCAACTATTCGGTTTCGCAACTCAGGAAGTGTGTGAACTGGTGTCTTAAAAATTATGTTTTTCAAATGTGGAAAAACGAAGTAATCTAGGATAGTCAAATTTGGTGTTCTTGATCGCCAAAAAATTGTCGTAAAAAAGCGATAGATTGCGGAGTCGTGTGAGAAGTGGCACCATCATTTTGGAAATATCCCTGTTGTAGCTCGTCTTCGTGAAGCTGGTTTATGAAGGGTTCTAAGATGTTGTCTCGGTACCTTTGGGCATTGATGGTTCCTTCAAAGAATATGGGTATCAATCGTCTGCGAGAAACACCACTCCATACCCCAACTTTCTGGGAATGCAACGGAGACTCACGAAATATGTGAGGGTTTTCCGCACTTCGCATCCTCATGGTTTGTGAATTGATATACCCTGACAAATGAAACCACGCCTCATCTGTAAAGAATGTCAAATCCAAGAGGTCATTGTTGTGCAATAAATGTTGGGTGAACCATTGGCAATATAACAGGCGCATGTTATGATTAGGCGGTAACAATTCATGATAAGCCTGCATCTTGTAAGGAAATAAACCAATGTCCCTCCTCAAAATTGTTCTGCAGGTACCATAAGATACGGGAACTAGCTCAACTAGCTGTATGAGTCTTCGCAATGATGTTGTTGGTGCTTCATTCATAATCTCTCGAACATTTTCAATAGTCTCCTCTGTACGGACCGTTGGCCTGCCACCACCGTCCTTATGTGTTACGCTTCCTGTTTCTCTGAACAATCGCACACAATTCCGGACCATATTGAAAAAGTCAGCTTCCAAGAACACAAGATCAGGAAACTGTTGTCGAAATTCAACCAGGCAAGCTCGAGTATTGTATATCCATTCCCCATTTTCAAGATTTCCATTTCGAAAATAAGATTCAATGATGAATCGCTTATGTAATTACGAGAATACCATGATGAATAAAAATTCAATTCGAAACTGACATTTAATTGGCATGTAGAAACAACAACAAGCTGAACCTATCAAAGACAGTGATTTTGTTCACCATGGCCATCCCTTATCTAAATAATTTTTGTTCATATGGTATGTTTAGACTGGTTTTCGGGCAATCTATATATACCTCGGGAGAGAATGCTATTTTTCCCTCGGTGCTTTCTAGCCCTCGGGCTATAAATCGCACCTCATGAAAAATCACGCATTTCTCTCCCTCTATGTAAAATATGTTCATTAAAAAAAACAAAACTCTAGCGTGCTTTGAAAATGTGTTTTAAGTATGTCTTAGGCTGTATGTTACATATGAAAATCATTTCCAGGGATTGCTGCGAATTTTTTTTTTCTGAACATACGTTATAATACCATGAGATCAAATAAAAGATGATTCTGAGCAGGCCTTGACTAGTACAACACGATTGGCAAGACTGATTTCAAAATGTGGCAGTAGGTTAGAGGTTAATAAATGTCAAATAAATTAAAACACAAAACAGTATTTATTTAGGGAACAAACTGAAAACTAAGATGAATACATGTTAGAGTAGGTGTTCAAAATGTGATCCTTCACTAGTATTATAACGATAAACTTAAATAATTCTGGAAACAAGATTGCAAAACTGACTTACATTTGAAATGTCACTGTCACATTATAATTCATAGGCATTCTAGAACCAGTGTAGCCAATCGTATTGTACTAGTCAAGGCCTGCTCAGAATCATTTTTTTTTCGATCTCATGGTATATTATTATCCCATTTTGCAACGAGTCCTTCCCGAATGGACAGTGGATTTGGCATTTGCATAACGCGGCAATCCATACTTCACATCAGGTTACAAAGTATTTTGAAGATAACAATAAATATGTCAGTACTGCGTTGGCCTGCACGCAGTCCTGACCTGAACATTATAGAAAATGTGTGGCACCTAATGGAGACGAAAATACATATTTGAAAATAGCCAATTCAATAACAAAGAGGACTTAAAGAGATCAATTTTAAATTGTGCTGATCATTTTAGTGCTGATACCATTATAAGTTTGTACAGATCATTCAATTCGCGTTTAGTTGATGTTATTGAAAATGGTGGTGATGTAACAAATCATTAATAATAAATGTACCAAAAACTTTTGGCCATGTGATTTTATGCAAAATCGCTGTAGAGTGATTTATACCGTTCCGTTTGGGATAATTTTTTGGCGACTAATTAGTTATACTAAAAGCACTTCCAGCACGAAATCTATTATGAATAATTATTAGTCCATGAAAAACAATAAATAGTTGATATAAAGTATCTACAGTGTGTCTCACTTTAGACGGAACCACCCCAGTATTTTTTTTTTATATATTATCGATTAAAAAATTTTCTTTTTTCTGATTATACCCCTCACTAAATTGTACTTTTAGGGTATGTTACTTTCCCTTCACGGTAAAATGCTAGCCTACTACGATTTAAAATAAACAGCAAAATTGAAGAAGTCGTATTAGGGATTCTTTTTATCAAAAAATCTTGTTAATAAAAGTTGTTCGGAATCGTTCAAATAAGCTAAATCCAGAATTTCATTAAAAACAAAAAATTTTGAAAATTCCTTTATTTTAGAAAACGAATAGAAAAATGTAGGTACTGTTATTTATGTAATTAAGCATCATTTTTTGTTATTGTATTGAATTAAAAGAATAAAATAAAAAATCATGGCAAACTTGTGAGATTATTATTCGAATTTTCTGGATTTTCAAAATTTTTTGTTTTTAATGAAATTTCGGATTTAGCTTATTTGAACGATTCCGAACAACTTTTATTAACAAGATTTTTTGATAAAAAAATCCCTAATACGACTTCTTCAATTTTGCTGTTTATTTTAAATCGTAGTAGGCTAGCATTTTACCGTGAAGGGAAAGTAACATACCTTAAAAGTACAATTTAGTGAGGGGTATAATCAGAAAAAAGAAATTTTTTAAATTGATAATATATAAAAAAAATACTGGAGTGGTGCCGTCTAAAGTGAGACACACTGTATCTATAATATGTCAAGTCTAATTTAATATATCATTCCAAACATATTTGTAATTGAGTGTTGTACATTTCGAATAGAGTTAAATACCTTTAACAATACCTACCCAGTTATAACAAATTGGCGACGAGGTAAACAACTAAGGAAGTCGAATAATTGTAAGTAAATCGATACAAATCAAATTTTACAAAAGGACCCTGAACAGTTTATTCAATTTATGCAATTCCAACAAAACATGATCGATAAATTATTATTGCAAAAGCAGGAGGTAAAACAAATACAAGCAGATACAGAAAAACCTCCAGGAAACACCGTTAATACTGCATTATTACCAAATTTCGATCATTTCGATTCCAAAAAAGAGACGTTTCGTAATTATAAACACTGTTTTGAAAATTATGTGGAAATGAAAAACATTATCAGTAATAAAGATTATTGTGCTAAATTGTTACTGAATTCAATCGGTGCGATAAATTTTAACATGGTCGCAGCTCGTGCAGCTCCGAAAAGTCCCAAAGAGCTGTCATATTATGATGAATTAATGAGACTCTTGGAAACACATTCGTCGCCCAAGAAAAATGTTTTAGTTGCTGAACATCAATTTTTATCAAAATATCAAACAGAGCAACAAACAATCGCTGAATTCATGGCTGTATTAATAGTGCAGGCAACGAAGGAAAAATGAAAAAAATAAATCCGAAAGTTTTGAAATTTGGTAGGAACGTTTATTTGAGCGTATTATTGAATGTGTAAAAAGTCCTGAAAAATTAGAGGTGACCTCGTGCCACCATGTTGAAAAAAAGGTGCGTTTTAATGGTTTTTTGTAAATAACTCGTTATTTATTAACTTTACTGAAAAATACTTATTATAAAAATTAAAGAAGATTAAACTGTCTATAAAAAAGATAGAATTAATTTTTCTCGTAAAGTTAATATTTTACAAGAAAATAACCGGCAAACATCATGGAAATGAATTAATTCCTCGCTGTATAGGGATGGGCCAGTAGAATCCAAATTTCATCGTCCAAATTGTTCCATTCTAATTTCCATATACAGGGTGGTGACTCGAACACCCGAACATAGGGATTTAACATGTAAAATCATATTTTCGTAATTTCCTGCTCCCCTAATTATTTTAGGTAAAAAAGCTTCAAATAAAAGTTGTAGAGCATAAAATCCTGCATCTGAATCAATAAACAAAATTAATTTTGGGTGCCTTATAACCTCAGAAATTAGATATTAAAATGACGTAAATCACCCCAAAAATAGCGATAGCCATGGAATTCAAACAAAAATTAACAAATGTTAACGGTTTATCTGTCAAATTTCATGGTGGACGGAAAATTTAAAAGATTTAAATTTGTGTTTTTTTAATATTTTTAGGACCGTGGTGTGGCGCAAACCTAATCCAGATCCAATTTCTCTAAGGCTCACATTTGGATTATTTGATACCGCAGCTAATACATTGATTTCGTTAGCGTTATGATCTTCAGCTTCAATATCTTCTTCTGGTGCAATATTTATTTATTTTTTAGTACAACTCTTGAAAGGGACGAACACTGACCCATATTTTGTTTGATTATTGATGATGGTATGAATTGTTGATGTCAACGAAATTGGTATATGACGATATAAATTCGCAAATAGATCTCTCACTTGTCTTATACTATTACCACTGTAAAATAACTTTAAAAAATGATTTTTGTCACTTATTGTATAATTGTTGGCCATATTTTCACTTTAACAGTAATTACAAATAATAATAAAAATAAACTAACGCAGCGTAACTTGACAGATAAACCGTTAACATTTGTTAATTTTTGTTTGAATTCCATGGCTATCGCTATTTTTGGGGTGATTTACGTCATTTTCATACCTAATTTCTGAGGTTACAAGGCACGCAAAATTAATTTTGTTTATTGATTCATATGCAGAATTTTATGCTCTAAAACTTTTATTTGAAGCTTTTTTACCTAAAATAATTAGGGGAGCAGGAAATTATGAAAATATGATTTTACATGTTAAATCCCTATGTTCGGGTGTTCGAGTCACCACCCTGTATATTATGTTTATATATTCAAGTTATTATTTATCATTATCGATGTTATGTGCGCAGCTTCTTTTTAGCATGACTGGAGATTGCCTCATCAGTTGTATCATGATAATGAAACGGATCAACTAATACTTCGAAATCAATGCTTTCGGCACGGAAAGATGGTCTCGAGCTCGTTAATGCCATTTCTTCATCATCTACGTCTTCATTTTCGTTCTCATCGTTGATAGTAGTTGGTCCGTTTAGGCAGTCTCCATGACAATTATTACAAACTGCTGTACAAATAATACCTGCTTTCCTGTATCCGCAGATACCTGCACAACCAGTTATGTATTTGCAAAAAATTAAGTTTAATAAAGTCTCAGGTGCAATGGAGTCCATCGTTGTAATCGGAGCAAGGTAACCATGCACACGTTTCCAGCCCCATACTTCAGGTGATAGTTCATTTCCTTGCCATTTTTGTACTTGATGGTACACTCTGAAAGAATGCTGTTTGACTACTCCTTCTGTTGGTGGTAGTGAAGCAATGTCTAGTTTTATTTTTGTCACTAATTTTGTAAAACAATTAAATCGATGTTTACTTAAAGAAAAATCTGTAGAACGTGCACCATAGATGGCAAGGAAAAATCTTTCTCCAGCTCGAGCGATATTTTTTTCTGATGGAGTCAATGCAAGTAACAAAACTATTAGATCAATGTCTTCACCAACGATAACCACATTTTTATCTGTGAAAGATGCTTTGATTGCAGTGTTAACAATGAGACAATCTGCATCATCTATGCTTTGACGAAATTCAATTCCATGGTCCCTTAACTTCGTTGACAGCATGTCAATTAATCTGCTTTTATTTTTAGCGTTCGATATTTTCTTTAAAATTGATATCTACAGACTTTTTAACTGCTGATCACCGATTTTGCTCCGATTTCTTCGTACTATTGTTTGTATTGGAGTAACCATCGAAAACTACTGTGCAGTTTGGACCGTAATGTTTCAGAATATAATTTATGTAACCTGCGCAAATGGTTGAAAAAGTTGAATTTTGTTTCCAAATGACTCGATGTAAAAGAAATCCACCGTACACAATATTGATGCAGTCTTCTAACATAATAGCTTCATTTGATGGTATGAAAATGTCATACATTGGAGATTTCTTCGTCTTTCGCATGCCAGCTTCGTTAAAAAGATACAATGGATATGGTGCCAACTCGTACTCCAAATGCTTCTCTAAATCTTCCTTTGTTTCTTTGCAAATGGCTATTCTTTGAAAAAGCAGTAGGGGATTAACTGGTACAACCGCTCCATTAATCTTTACAGCACTATTTACAGTAGCTAAAGGAAGAACTTTGTCTTTTCGTGAAAACTTCACTGTAAAGAAATTATTTCCAATCCTTTTTTCCATTGCAACACAGGTTCATTTTTTACATCAGGTGATTTCATATCACTGTTTGATTTAGTCTCACCATCATTGTTAAATTGACTATTTATGAATAGGAATTATTTATATTTTACACAGTGTTGGCGCGTAGAAATGCTTTTCGAATAATTGAGTGATCTGTATGATGTTTGTCATTCATTTACTCGGGAAATATTAACTTTACAAAAAAATCAGAATTTAACGCTATTTAATTTTTATAATAGGTATTTTTTCAATAAAGTTAATAAACAACGAGTTATTTACAAAAAAACAATTAAAGCGCACCTTTTTTTCAACATGGCGGCCCGAGCTCACCTCTAATTTTTGAGGACTTTTTACACTTCAATAATACGCTCAAATAAACATTCCTACCAAATTTCAAAACTTTCCGATTTATTTTTCCATTTGCTAAAAAATGGTCTTCGTTGCCTGGACTATAAGGGCGGACGTAGGAGAATGTGAATTTGTTTCACCGTGCACATGTAAAGCTTCAATCGCTGACACTTTTCTCAGTGCACAATTTATCCGTGGAATTCGAGATAACAGTATTAGAGAACAGCTGTTACGGTCCGAAATATCGACTTTCAATGATATTGTATCCAGGGCCATCTCTCTCGAAACATCGAAAATCGACTCAAAGGAACTAGTCCAAAGAACATCAACGACATCAACTTCAACAACAATTGCAGATATCAATAGAGTCGCCCAGACTATCAAGAAAAACGAACAACGTCAACGAAGCCGCAATCGATCTCAACAACATTCTACACGAAACCAGTCCAAAACACGAAGGCTATCAAAATCAAAAATAGATTATAACGATCTGGGTATCGATGGATTGTGTCTCCGTTCTCCGGTGTGAAAGAGATAATCATTTTTCTAACGATTGTGGAACAGAGAAGGCAGCCTTAAAATGTTCAGGTTGTAATAAAACTGGTCACGTAGTTAGAGTTTGTATTCGCTCATTACTAAACAAAAAATTAAATTATAATCAAAATTCAACAAATTATGTTCAAAATGGTTAACATTGAAAAATATAATCATTGGCTTGGGACTTATGGCCCAATCCGATGACCACCTAGATCCCTAGATTTAACCCCACTTGATTTTTATCTGTGGAGTTATATTAAGGGCGTAATTTATACAAATCAGTTTTAAGACATAAACGACTTAGAGAGAAGAATTGAGGAATGTGTGCAAGATATTGATGGTAGAGTTCTTAGGAAAGTCACAAACTGCATACCAAAGAGAATAGATATCAGTATATTGAACATCATGGTAATCAAAACTTTTTCCTAATTTGTTTTAGTAGTAACGTGATATTTTTATTCAATTAGCTTTAGTTAGTTTTGTATAGATTATAATCTTTTGAAACGGCATTACATAATTTTCGTTGTTAATTAAACACTTGAAAACAGATTAAATTTCTTTTTTGTATCACTTTGAGAGTTAAAATAACGACCGATTGTAACAACCGCATAGGTATTATTTTCAATTATTGATTAGTTGAACAAACATAACGCAATTATTGCAGTTAATGTATTTTTAAGAAGAGACAGAAATAAAATCAGAGACACACACCTGAGTCTACTACAACAACAAAGTATAAGGAATTTGTTTGAAAGACGGTTAGATATACAACTAAATAATAAAATAGAAGTTGATGAAGCAGAAGACGAATACCAACTTATAGTTGAAGCTCTACATCAAGCGGCGAAAGAAGCGTTAGGTGAACAACCTAAGTCGAAAAGTAAGTGGTGGATAAGTGAAGAAACAAAAGAGATGATAGCAAAAAAGAAACAAGCATACAATTGTTGGTTAGCACATAGTTCACAAGAAAACTTCGATAATTATAAACAACTACAAAGACAAGTCAAAGGAATAGTTAGGAAAGAAAAGAACCTCATGTGGGAACGAAAATGTATGGAGATCGAGAGTCAACTAGGAGGGTCACAGTCTACTGGAGTATGGCGGTGTTTAAAATCGCTTAAATCTAATAGAAAGGAAAATACACTAACTCTAATTCCTATGCAAGAATGGCTCCAACACTATGAAGCCTTATTACAAGAGAAGAGACCACAAAACGAGTATAAGATCGAAAGCAGCCAAAATCAAATTAATGAGTTAGCAGTTACAGTAACCGCCGAAGAAGTCAACAAAGCAATTAAGTCAATGAAAAATGGACGATCATCTGGTCCTGGAGGAATCACAGCAGAGTTAATTAAAAATGGAGGTAACAAATTACTACTACGTATTACAAGGCTTGTAAATATGTGTATAAAAAATGTCAAATCCCCAAACAGTGGAAGATGTCCCACGTTACTTCACTTTATAAGAAAGGTAAAAGAAACGATCCAAAAAATTATAGAGGCCTTAGTATTAACTGCACTATGACCAGACTTTTTGTTAAATTGTGAAAGAACAAGTAGAAAAAATTAGTAGACATAGCATAAGCGAAGATCAAAGTGGATTTATTCATGACCGATCATGTATAGACAATCTGTTTATAATACGCCAGCTAATCGAGAAAAGGATAAGTCGAGGAGATGAAACACATCTAGCATTCATCAACCTGGAAAAAGCGTACGATTCGATTCCCAGAAAAAAATTATTTGATGTACTCCAAGACTTTGGAATAAACCAGGCGTGGATTAATATTATTCAAGAACTGTACCAAGACAACGAAGCATACGTGAAAGCGGGAGGCAAACTGTCAAGAATAATTCATCCATCCAAAGGTCTTAGACAGGGATGCAGTTTGTCCCCACTTCTATTTAATTTATATTTAGAAGCTGTGTTGAAGGATTGGAAAAGAAGAGTGGGAGGAATGGGTGTAACTATCGGAGAAGACTGTTTGTTCACTATTAGTTTCGCGGATGACTAGGTGGTCATTGCCCAGGACTCATATTGTGACCACAAATATCCACACTAAAAAATTTATGCTTTGGTAATCTTGGTCACTATTGCCGGGAGCATGCATGTCGGGCAAGAGTCCAAAGTACCAATAAAGAAAAGTCAATAAAATGGTTGACAATTATATTTTAAAACCCTTAACAATATTAAAGTTTCAGACATTGAACATTCAATACATTTTACATTTCAAATCAAGGTTGTTTACATCACAATTTAAAATATTTCAATATACAGGGAATTTTTCTTTTTAGTATACATATCCCCTATGTATACTTTTATAATAAACGCAAATAGGCAACCCACTATACACTATATAAACCTCACGTCACGTGGTGCGTAAAGGTTATGTTTCATGTTTGTAAATAAAAAATAAATCAATATTAGTGGAATATCAACATAATTGTAATTCAACGATTATTCTAAAACATAAAATATCAACAATACAAAACAGAAAGGAAAATAAAAACAGCAACAGTTAAAGACTAATTTTTTGACATTAACTTAATTTGATGATTTTTGCCACAGCATGCTAATTTTTTAACGTTTATAGTGTATAGTGGGTTGCCTATTTGCGTTTATTATAAAAGTATACATAGGGTATATGTACGAGCCCAACGTCAATGAAATTCGTACACCTGTATTTTTCGCTAAACCTATGCCTATAAAATGCTAAAAATCGGTTTTTTACAATTATATTTAAAAAAATTTATACTTACCGTAGAATTTCGATTTCTTATCTTAAAAACAGGTATTCCTATTTTGCTGAATTTTGATACCAGGTACCAATAAAATCTAAATTAAATTTAGACCTACGGTTCAATGAAATTCGTACACCTACGTTTTGAGTTCAGTCAAATTCGTACACTTAGGAATTTGGTCTAGTATTCATCCAGTTGCTACGTATTTCCCGCGGTAGAGTTATTCACAATAAATTTGAAGTCTTTCACCCCGTGAACAGTTAAATTCACTGATAGAATAATGATATGGGGCTACATGAGTGCCAATGTTGTGGGAAACCTTCACTTTCTAGACGGTGTTGCTAATGCCGAAAAATGTCAAAGTATTCTTAAGAATCATGTTCTACCGTCCATGAAAAAGCTATATACTGATGAAGACATTATTTTTCAACAAGATGGGGTAAGGTGCAGTGGCTATAAAATCACAGCATTAATGTTTTGTATCTGGTCGTCATCTAGTTCCAATTTGAACCCCACTGAAAACCTTTCGGGAATTATCAAAAGGATTCTACGTCGTCTTAGTACAAAAACTCTTCTTAAAGAAAGAATAACCAAAATTTGGAATTCTATCATTGCACAGCAGTGCCAAGAACTAATAAGAAGCATAAATAAGTGTCTAAGAGCAGTAATTGCAAATAAAGGCGATGCCACTCAATACCAAAGTATGTAGGTACATACATTGATATTTTAAATAATGGGGTTTTCCTAACTGTGTAGCATCTAAGTATTATTATTACCATTAAATCCCATTATTCCCCTTTGGGGACATAGGGTTATTTACAAAGGTTAATATTGTATTTTACTGTGTGGTTATTTAAATATCTACATATAACATTTTACTACAAAAACTGTTTCCACTCTTCCTTGTCTTGGGCAGTTGCACATAACTGTCTGATGTTTTTTCCATATTCTTCTTGTACTGCCCTTCTCCATGTAATGCGGAGGTGTACTCTGGCTCTTCCACCTTGTGGGTTTCATTCCAACAGAACATGGGCTTTCCTCAGAGCATACCCCAACCATATGAATTTCTTTGGTCTAATTTCTTGCTCTCCATAATTAAACATTTGATATTCTGTTTGGCCACCAAATTTTTAATAAAAGCCTCAATAAGTATATTTAGTTTCATGTAATTAAAAGTCAATAAATTCAGCCCATATGTTGAAAGCCCGTTTTTTTTAAATTTGTTTGCATAGCTCTTTATTAACAAATTACTCATGTTTAAGGTAAAAAATACATACATGTTGTAAACAAACACGATAACAATTAAAAATATAGAAATTAGATGAATACGAAATAAGATCCCTAACTGTACGAATTTCAGTGAACTCGCAAAATAGGTGTACGAATTTCATTGAACTGTATGTCTAGGTTTGATTTTAATTTCATTCCTATCAATTATTAAAATTCGGCAAAATGGGTACACATATTTTTAAAGAATAAATCAAACTTCTACGCTAAATATAAATTTTTCGGAATATCGTAGTAAAGAGTCGCTTTTTAGCATTCTAAAGGTATAGGTGTAACGAAAAATACAGGTGTACGAATTTCATTGACGTTGGGCTCGTATAGTAAAAAGAAAATTTCCCTCTATATAAATTAATCAAGGTTGATACATTCAAAAAGTTTTATAAGTTGACAAGTAAGTTAAATATGAAATATTTAATGAATCCTGCAGAAAGATATACGTTTACTGAAAAGACAGATTGTTTATAATTTAGAAAACGCAATTTCTCTTTAAACCCACAAACAGTTGGTAAATTGTATACATCAACATTTGCGTGAGACTGTCCTTATTTTTGTTTTATAAAAAAGATTAGGTTGTTCCTCGAAACAATAATAGCCTGTATTTCGCAAACAATAGTTATTTATGTACCAAGGGCGTAAAGATGCTTTTATGGCTTGAGACGTGATTTTGAGCCCGAGACGCTAGTTTATCAATTTTTGACGTTTCATTATAGACCGGCGGCCTATAAAGACACCCACGGGCTATAAATAGACGTTTATGTCAAACAAATTCAGACATAATTGACACATTATAATGCGATCGTGCATAAAACATTTTACGGCCTATGCTTACGTGGGACTTTTTATTTCTGGATATTATATCAGCTGATGCATTTTGGGACACACTGTATAATTTAAAATTACAACTGACATACATCGATTTAAAATGTTTACAGTTGAAAACATTTTTAATATTTGAATTAATTTTTAACATTTTTCAAATGATTAAAACAATTGTGATTAGTAATAAAAACAATAATAATAATAATAATAATAATACTAATAATAATAATAATAATAATAATAATAAACAAATAAATACACTAAGGCAATATTTTCTAAATAGAGAACATCCCTTGCACCAGGCTATAGTACAAATAGATAACAACTATACACCACTTAACTTATCATCACAAATAGAAATCAACCTTCAGGACAATACGATGGAGAAAAAGGAAGAGACATGGTCATCTAAGGCTCTTCATGGAAGATACTACAACCGCATTAACAATGAATCCGTAAATAAACAACTCTCATGTAAATTCTTACAAATTGGCCAGTTATATCCGGAAACTGAAGGATTCATATTAGCCATACAAGACCAAGTAGTGGCGACAAACAACTATAAGAAATTCATATTGAAAGATAACACCGTTAGAGATGATAAGTGCAGAAAGTGTCGTCAATTTCCAGAGACAATTGACCATATCATAGCAGGCTGTAAACTGTTGGCAGGCACAGAATACACTAACAGACATAACACGGTAGCAAAAATCATACATCAGGCGCTCTCACTTAAACACAAATTACACACAGACACACAACCCTATTATACAGACACACCACAGACAGTTCTAGAAAATATGGAATATAAATTGTACTGGGATTTAACCATTCACACAGATAAAACAATAACACACAACAGACCAGATCTAACACTACAGCACAAAACAAGAAACATAACTTACATAATCGACATAGCTGTACCTTCCGACTTAAATATAACAACCAAATACCACCAGAAAAAAGATAAATACCAACCCTTGGCCATAGAAATAGAACGCATATGGAAGCAAAAAGAAGTACATATCACACCATTTATAATATCAGTCACAGGTATCACCCCACATTCATTTGTTAAACATTTAGATCAACTAGATCTACCAAACCGCCTACATACCCAAATACAAAAAGCCGTTATTCTCCATACATGCAACATCACCAGAAACTTCTTAAACCAAAAATAGAGAATGTGTAGACTTGGCAATATGCCCGTCTAGACAGGAAAGTGCCAGCAAAAAAAAGGCTGAGTAAAAGAAAACAAAAAACATAATAATAATAATAATAGCGGGTAGCGGTGGCAGAAGTTGGCGTTCCTTTACGATCTGGGAGAATCTGTATTGCCGGGCACAACGGGCCTCCAGCCTCGGAGGAGATGCCCAATCAAGGTGGCACCGGCAGAAACCCGCCTCGGCGTCGTCATGTGTGGACGCCGGAGTTGAAACAGGAGCTGCTTAACTTATTCGAAGCAGTTTCGCCTAGGAGGAGAGGCTACATGTCTAGGCTCCATTCTCTGTGGTGTGAGGTCCATCCGGAGCTAAACTTCATGTCCCAGCAAAACCTACGGGACCAGGTAGCCTCCCTCAAACGCCAAATGCCAAAGCAGCGTGAAGATCAACAGGAAATAGTCACTTCTGCACCTACTGAGCCACCTCTGTTGGAGAACGAGCATGTGAGAGATGTTCCAACTCCTCAGAGAGATCGTTTGGCCGAATTCCGAGCTGCTTTAGGCAATATTGAGGACCGAAATATCAAAGTCTACCTTAGAGTCAAACCGAGAGCCGAAGACCTGGCTCAGATGGATGGCATTCTGAAGGACTATCTGACCCCTGACCACGATCTGTGGGACGTCAGCCGAGCTGTATACGCAGCCGCCACTGTTTTATGTCCTGTACGCAACAACAACCAAAACGTACGTAAGGATGAACGGCGTATACAGCAGTTGACAAAAAAGGTGACGGTTGCACGACGAGAGACATCCAAGATACAATGTGTGATGGATGTTCTTAAAGGCACTATCCGCCCTACATAAAAAATTAAGCGCATTATTAGCAGGTTTCGCGCTAACCATCCCACGCTCAACCTATCTACAATAATCCTTATGAAGCAAAAGGCAGTAGATAGAGTTCGAACTTTGTCTCTCGCCAAGAGGAAATTGGTTAACAAAGTAAGGTGGATTAAGGAGAATAACATCTTCAGCTCCAATCCTTCCTCACTTTTTCGCTCAAAAAACGAAGCTCCTCGCAACCCACCGTCGGCCGACGTTATAGAGACCTTCTGGAAGGGGATCTACGAGAATGCCATCCCTGTGAGAGACAGTTCCGTGCTAGCACAGTTCCGACAGTATTGCGATGAACATCTTCCGCAAGCTGAAGAAAGCCCTACCATAACGGACATTGAGATAAAGCGCGCCCTCAGAGGAAAACGCAATTTCTCTGCCCAATTTCTGGTGGAAATCCTTCCCGTCCGTGCACGCTCATCTCGCGAGGGTGTTTACTGAATTTATCTCGGGTCACACAACTATCCCAGAGTGGCTGGGGGAGGGCAGAACTGTATGATCCCGAAATCGGGGGATTTGTCCAGACCCCAAAACTACAGGCCAATTACCTGCCTCAACACGCTGTATAAAATATTCACCAGCGTGTTATACGAACGTATCCTGAGCTCCATTGCTTCCGTATGGGAAAACATCTATGAACAGCGAGGATCGAAGCGAGGCCATTCAGGTTGCAAAGACAACTTATTAGTAGACCGCTGTATATGCAGCGATGCAGTTCACTACAGACGCAACCTTTCAATGGCTTGGGTGGATTATGCGAAGGCGTTTGGTACCACATCCCACGAGTTGATCATTCGCTTGTTGGGAGACCTCCACATCCACCCTGATATAGCGAGATGTGTAGAAAGTCTGATGCTGCTCTGGAAGACAATATTTGCCATAAGATCCGGCAAGGAAGTGGTATCTACAGAGTGGATCACAATCCAGCGCGGGGGTTTCCAAGGGGACTCCTTGAGTCCGCTTCTCTTTTGCATTTCGCTATTGCCGCTATCGATCGAGCTCAGGAAAGGCAGAGGTTACATGGAAGGGCCGCGCAGTAGACGCCAGCATAAAGTCACCCATTTGTTTATATGGATGACTTAAAGATCTATGCTGGCAGCAGGGGAGACCTTCAGAGCTCTCTTGATACTGTGTCTACTTACAGTACTGCGATCGACATGAGTTTGGGGATGGACAAATGCGCTGTGTTTCATCTGAACAGAGGCCGACCACCGGATGAGGTTGAAGATGTTCATCTGGTAGATGGGAACATCGTGAGACATCTAGATGTCGGAGAGACATACAAGTTTTTGGGCTTCCAGCAAAGTGGCATGCAGGATGGGTCCGCGGTAAAAAAGGCTCTCCGCAGCAAGTATAAATCGCGCCTCCGACAGATTTGGCGATCGCAACTGTCGGGTAAGAATTATAACAGGTAAAAGCGAAACAAAGAAAAATAATCACCTACCTGTATACTTACAAAAAAACTCAAAAGAATTCGCCGACTAACTTAGTTGTTTGCGAGGGCCGTAGATCGCCGAGGATTGCCTTATCAAAGTTAAAACTCAGAAAGTGAATACTGATAAAAAAATGAAAAAATTGGGCGCCAGAAAACTTTTCAGTTTTCAAAAAAATATAGAAATACAGATAAGTAATTTTAATAAATTCAAAATATTTAACAATAGACAAATTAAATGAAAAAAGTAAGAGCAAAAATATGCAACCAAACGTACAAAAACAAATCGCTTAGGTTAATTTCAAAGGAACCAAAAAAACTAAATATCAACGTTAGTTGAATTAAAGAAAGATATACATGAATGAAAAAAAAAACGATCAAGGTGGATAAATAAAAAATAAGCGCTTACCTTTATTACCTGAGTGAAAACAAGTCTAATAAAAATGAACGATCAAAAATAAATAGCAATAGCCTTGTTTAAACTCAAGCTTATTACCTTGAAAAAAAACACGCAAATTCGTTATGCTAATAAAATAAAATGGAAAAACCAACCTAAAGCGTTACAGAATATTACAACAAAAATATAAATTTATTTCGTGAAGCGAAAAAGATGAATATGAAATAATTAATATTAATGCAAATTAAATTAGCTGAAGGCGTTAAAATTCAATTGTACAAATATTTAAGTAAAGCAAAGTTAAAAATTAAGAAATTTAATAAATGGAATAAAATCAGGTAAATTCGACGACACTTAACAATTCAATAAACACCGACCTTGAATCCTCCAAGCGATCGAGTGGCGAATAACCAGCAATGATAAATAATTTTTCAATACTACCGCATCCTTCAACTCCATAAATCATGCAGCCGCAAAAAGGCAATAACCAAAAGAAAAGAAAGAAAAGAAGCTGTAATAAAGTCGCCATTAACACGTGCGTTCAATGATAAGGCAAAAATCTCCACTTACCACCAGTATCTTGGTGCTTCTAAAAAATAATTTCACAACGTGAAACAAAACCGAAAATCTCGGAAGTTATAATTACGAAAATTCCATCAGAATTAAATAAGTAACTTCGGGATAAATTTTACCAAACTCAACTGCTTCGCAGACAACCCAAACGGAAAAAGCCAAGAGTTCTAGAACGCAACGCCAATCCCCAAACGCGCATGACGCTCTCTCCCCAAATCAGAAAACCTACTCAAAACCAAAAAGTCACTAACTACGTAATCTTTTACCAGTGAATATATAATAAATAGAGGTTCAATAAATGCATTCACCGTAAATAAGCAATTGAAAGGAGCAAAATAATATAACGGAAAATGAACCGTTACACTCCCCCCAACCAAGACGACGAAAGTAGAAACCATCGATCAGAGGAGAGAACTCACCAAAGATGGAACTGGAAAAAGATAAGGTCCGGAGAAAATAAGGAACATGAAAGGAGAACAAAGGACTAAAAAAAATAAAATAAAGGAGAGAAAAAAAACACAGTACTGACCCAACCATTGCTCATCTAAAAATGACAAAACAAATGCCAGTTGACCCCTCGCTGCATGGATGAAAACTGCTGCGCCGGTGGGCCAACCGACCACCCTAACACAACTAGTGTTAGCTCCACTAATGAACAAAAAAAAAATAGATGAGTAACAGCATGGCAGCACCGAGAAAAAACAATAAAAAAATGGGATAAAACGGCACAAAACAACCACAGAAGAAGGAGAGGGTAGGAGGGTTGGTTTCGTGTGGCTGACTAAAAAGACAACAGAAAATTTCAAAATGGAATCAAGCCGAAAAACAAATGAAACTTCTACCACCTTGAGCCACCCGGCACTGGTTCCCGAAAGAATACATCAGTGAACGTAGGTAACTTTCAGTGAGTAGCAGTAAAAATCTTAAACCCACCACCACACTAGGCCAAGGTAAAGCAAACTAGTCCAGGACCGACTAGCCCACTGAAACTACCGCCACCGTGACCAACGGTAGGAAAACGAAATCAAAAATTGCAAAAAACATATAAAATACACGAACACAATAACACAAGGGCAACCTGAAGGTAAAACCCTAGAGAGTGCCTTTTGTATGGGGAATGGAAAAGACACCCCCGTGGCCTGCCGGCATCCCCTACCTACCACCCAAAAATGCTAGCGAAGGAAAAGGAAAGGATGGAGGACAAAAGACTAAAAACAAAGGTACAAGGAAGACGATTCTGTTAACCAAAACATGGATAAAAGGTCTTCAGGGAGAAGTAAATGACACAAACACACGCAGGAAAAATATTCAATCAAAGACACGAAAGTGCCTGACCACTCTAACAACGGATGAGTTCGTTGAATTTACAGAAAATCCGCCACTCAAATAAACTTCCCAAAATAAATCCATAATCAGTGGAAGTAGCACCAACAAATCGGTAAATAAGAATAGGTTCGCATTAAAAATAAGGAATGTGTTAATGCACCCTAAACAAAAATAAACCAAAATGGTTATAAATAAAGGAGTAAAATAAATGCTTTTCGACCCCTAACACTAAAAATAACCTAATCAAGGTCAATATCAAAATATAGATAGTTAGAGCGAACAAACACCATAAAGAAATCCTTAGGGTCAATGACCGAACATATCTACCAGCTCAACCAACAACAATCACACTGCATTCACCCACATTCACACTAAATTTATTCTTCAAATTCTTCTTCCCCAAAGCATGGTTTGAGGTCCTTAATATGCCAAACACCTACACGTTTATTATCAGGGACCGTCGCGAGTTGATAAGTTAAAGGTCCTATTACTTTAATGACTTTACATTTGACATACTTAGGAGCTAACTTTTGGTTAAAATGACGTGAAGCATCTGACAAAGCGTAGTTACGTTTCCAAACTAAATCATTAAGATGAAATCTTAAAGGTCGTTTACGAAGGTTATAGGATTTAGAATTTCTTTGGTAGGCGTTGTTAAGGCGTCTACGAACGTCTTGATACAATTCGGACAACTGATTAACATCAGCGACTAAGTCTTCGCGGGTGTCAAGAGTCAGTTCTTCCTCTTTAAAATTCTTTAGACGACCATAATAATCTCCCGAAACCGGAACGGTTCGACCAAAGTTAAGAAAAGAAGGAGTAAAACCTATAACTTCGTGAATAGCATTACGTAAAGCATGAGCTACTTTATAAAGATTAACATCCCAAGTGCGATGATTGTCATTTACATATGAACGGAGAGCAGTACCAATTACTCTATTGACTCTTTCCACAAAATTAACCTGTGGATGGTAAGAAGCATTATACCAAACCTGTTGAACTTGGTAACTATTCATAAGTTTTTTAAAGTCAGAACTAATGAATTGTGGACCGTTATCGACCATACACACTTGAGGAACCCCAAAAATAAGAAAAACTTCGTTCTCAATGAAGTTGACAACCGATTTAGCCGTAGCTTGACGCACTGCTTTCACTAAAACAAACTTAGTGAGCCAATCACACACAACGATGATGCTAGTATGACCGTTTTTAGAACGAGGAAAAGGACCCATAATGTCTATGGACAAACATTGGAAAGGATATAAAATTTTCTTTTCTTTTCCCATAAAACCAGGTCTAGCAAGCTGAGAAGCTTTACTAGCCGCACAAATATCGCAATGACGGACATAACGAATAACATCGGCATGCATTTTGGGCCAATAATATTGCTCGCAAAGTTTATGAAAGGTTTTATAAACGCCCAAATGAGCGGAGGTAGGCTCATCATGAAAAATTTTGAAAAGTTCTCTACGTCTTGATTTAGGGACTACCTGCTTCCATTCAATCAAATTACTGGTAATATTATGTCGATTAGGAGTATATTTATACAAGCTATGGCCCTCAATTCTCCAGCCGGGATAACTATCAGGATTATTCTGGACATTGTCAATCATCTTCAGGTACCAAGGATCTAAGTCAACTTCAGCAAGTTCTAAAGCGGATACTATGACAGGAGCTCGTGATAAAGCGTCGGGAACAACGTTGTGTTTGCCCGGTCGATGTTTAATATCAAAAGAGTATTGTGAAAGTCTAACACTCCACCTAGCAAGACGACCAGTGGGCTCACGCATATTAGTTAACCACAATAAAGAATAGTGGTCGGTAAAAACTGTAAAATGAGTTCCCTCAATATATGCTCTAAATTTTTCTACACCGAAGATAACTGCTAAACACTCTCTTTCAGTCACAGAGTAATTACGTTCAGAAGAATTTAAAGTACGTGAAGCGTATGCAATGACCTTTTCATCATCTCCTTCACCTTGCGTAAGAATACAACCTAACCCGTAACTCGAAGCGTCACACTGAATATTAAAGGGTTTAGTGAAGTCAGGGCTACAAAGAATAGGAGCTGAAGTTAATCGTAATTTGATTTCACGGAAAGAAGTTTCAGCCTCCTCCGTCCAGGTAATCTTTTGTTTTTTAACACGTCCTTTAATAAGGTCTGAAATAGGAGCAGAAAGAGTAGCGAAATTGGGTACGAAACGCCTATACCAAGAAGCTAAGCCAAGAAAACGTTTAACTTCGGTTACAGTAGAAGGTCTGGGATAATTCGAAATAGCTTGGACCTTCTTAGGGTCTGTATGCAATCCATGTTTGTCAACGATGAAACCTAAGTAAGTCAAACTAGGTCTGCAAAATTCACACTTATCAATGTTAACAGTTAAATTGGCATTCTTCAACCGGTCGTAAACTTCTTTTAACATGCTTAAATGTTCCTGAAAAGTACTCGAAACAATGATAATGTCGTCTAAATAAACAAAGATGTTATCACCAAGCAAGGGACCGAAAATAGAATCCATCAAACGCTGCTGCGTAGCGGGAGCGTTGGCAACACCAAAAGGCATAACATTATACTCGAACAAACCCCTACGAGGAACAACGAAAGCAGTCTTTTCGCGTGAATCAGGATGGAGAGGAATCTGATAAAAAGCTTGCTTCAAATCAATTGACGTAAGAAATCGCGCATCTCTTAATTTATCTAAAATACTTGATAAGAAAGGAATAGGATAAGCATCTTTCTTTGTCACAGAATTCAGTTTCCTTCCATCAAAACACAGGCGAAAAGATTCACCATCTTTCTTTTTAACCAGAACCATGGGCGAACTCCAAGGAGATTTAGAAGGACGTATAATACCATTCTCTAACATCTTATCTAATTCGGCATTAGCATGTACTTGCATAGCAGGAGAAAGTGGATAATAACGTTGTTTAATGGGATCTGCATCACCAGTATCAATAATATGACAAACTCTATCAGTTCGACCTAACTCGGGACCTGAAATTGCAGTGAAATTTTGAATGATTTCATCCAATAATAATTTCTGTTGCGAACTCAAATCGTCAGTACTACAAATAGCTTGTAATGCGGAAACCTCAGACACCGAAAATTGGTTAGAAACAAAGTCGGTTTTAACTCCAAAAGAGTAGCAAAAATCCATCCCTAAAATAAGAGTAGACGGAATAGTACCACAAACAACGGCGTCAAGAGTTTTAGAAACCCCGTCAACAGAAATAGGAAGTGATACAGTACCCAACATAGTCTGCGAATTACCATCAGCAGTGGTTAAGGAAAGAGGTAAATTACTTTTATTAATCTTAAGATCGTGTTTTCGAATTAGGTAAAAACCATTCTTACCAATCAAAGTCTGGTTGGCTCCAGAATCGAAGAGAGCTTGAACAGGTTCGCCGTTAATAAAAACCGAAACATAGGGCCTGTTATCGTCTGAACGTTTAGCAAAAATAGCTGAAGTCTCAGGAGAGGAAAGACAAAAATTACGTACCACGTTCAACCAAGATGGCCATAATTCGAGTTCAGCCTGCAATAATTCTACAGAAGGGATGGATCGGCTGCAACATCCAATCCCTAAGCCTCGTTTTTTGGATGACACCTTAAACATTTGGCAAAATAAACCCCAGGGTTACCACAGACGTAACAAAAGATAGTCTTGGATTGAGAGCAGGTGTGAAAAGTATGCCCCGTACCCTGACAGTTCCAACATTTAGTATTAGACCTGGCTCGATTCGCTACTTTCTTAAAAACTTTGGAAGTAGAAGCAGGTTTAGAAGTGAAAACTTCGGCACTAACAACATTTGGATGCTTCTTCTTGGGTTGGTAAGCTAAATCAGGTTCGAGAGGTAAAGAAAAATCAAGGTTAGGATTTCTATACCTAGCATTTTGAAGTTTAACTTCCTCTAACCGTTTACACAAAACAAGAAGTTGATCAACGTCTCTAATTTCAGTTAACGAAAGTTGAGTAGCATAAAAAGGTTGTAAATTACGTAAAATATGTTTAAGTTTTAACGACTCAGAAGGCTTCTCTACTAAACGGTCGAAAAGGTTTAAAAGTACGGCTACAAACAAACTTGGTTTTTCGTCGGAACCTTGCTTACGTCTTTTAATCTCTTCCCACAATGCTTCGTCGAAATCATTTGGCAAAAAGTCAAAACGTAACTTGTCAATTAATTCGGACCATGAAGTAACACGATTCCTAACAGCTCGGAACCAAACAAGACCTTGACCAGAGAATAGATCTACCGCACTGGCAAACAATTGATCAAAAGAAACATTGCGAGCGACTCTAAGTTCTTCGACTCGTTGTAAAAAAGCGTTGACTCCAATAACACTGGCGTCACCGGTAAAAGTTAAACCCCACTTACAAACAGGAACTGACTTAGTAAAAGAAGGTAAACTAGCAGTCGTGGTAGAATTCGAAGTAGCTCTAGAGAGTTGTAAACGATCAAGTTGACGACGTAATTCATCAATTGGATCTTCAATTGGACCACCACCCGAAGATACAGGAGCTCTTGGACGAGATAAATCAACTACCTGAACGTCAGAAAAAGAGACCCGCGGGCGCTGACTCGTGGAGTTAGCTAACGGTAAAACTTCTTCAATATTGGATTCGGGTTGTTCAACCTCGGATTCATCTTCAGGGATTTCATCGTCGTCAACGGTTTTCCTAACTAAATCCATTAAGTCCAAACAAAGACTAACCTTCTCAGCGTGAAGGGATTCTAAGTCACTTTCGGGTTTCAAACGATTCAACCTAGCAAATAAATGGGACAACCGAGCGTCAAGTCTCACACATTCAGAAGAAGTAGGTTTTTTAAGAAAAACATTATTGATCTGGGAGGACAGCTCACTCAATTTCGTTCCACAAACATCCAACTCACCAGGAACATCGTACTGAATAGGAGGGTAACTGTTTATTAAGGAGGTATCTAATTTCTCCAGGGCTAACTTAGCACGTAAAGCCTTGCGCTTTTGGTCAACGGACATGAATTCGGGATCTATCCCTCGGAAGATTAGTTCATAAGAGAGTTCATCGCCCCTCAAAGCATTAACGTTGAAACTCATGGTGGCGAATTAATAAAATTACAAAGTGTCCGAACAAAGGTGTCGAAAAGAAATGATAAAATGATAAGGGGAGAAAACCAGTAGCAATCTCGAAAGCCTCACGTTGCTGCGTCAATTTAGTATAACAGGTAAAAGCGAAACAAAGAAAAATAATCACCTACCTGTATACTTACAAAAAAACTCAAAAGAATTCGCCGACTAACTTAGTTGTTTGCGAGGGCCGTAGATCGCCGAGGATTGCCTTATCAAAGTTAAAACTCAGAAAGTGAATACTGATAAAAAAATGAAAAAATTGGGCGCCAGAAAACTTTTCAGTTTTCAAAAAAATATAGAAATACAGATAAGTAATTTTAATAAATTCAAAATATTTAACAATAGACAAATTAAATGAAAAAAGTAAGAGCAAAAATATGCAACCAAACGTACAAAAACAAATCGCTTAGGTTAATTTCAAAGGAACCAAAAAAACTAAATATCAACGTTAGTTGAATTAAAGAAAGATATACATGAATGAAAAAAAAAACGATCAAGGTGGATAAATAAAAAATAAGCGCTTACCTTTATTACCTGAGTGAAAACAAGTCTAATAAAAATGAACGATCAAAAATAAATAGCAATAGCCTTGTTTAAACTCAAGCTTATTACCTTGAAAAAAAACACGCAAATTCGTTATGCTAATAAAATAAAATGGAAAAACCAACCTAAAGCGTTACAGAATATTACAACAAAAATATAAATTTATTTCGTGAAGCGAAAAAGATGAATATGAAATAATTAATATTAATGCAAATTAAATTAGCTGAAGGCGTTAAAATTCAATTGTACAAATATTTAAGTAAAGCAAAGTTAAAAATTAAGAAATTTAATAAATGGAATAAAATCAGGTAAATTCGACGACACTTAACAATTCAATAAACACCGACCTTGAATCCTCCAAGCGATCGAGTGGCGAATAACCAGCAATGATAAATAATTTTTCAATACTACCGCATCCTTCAACTCCATAAATCATGCAGCCGCAAAAAGGCAATAACCAAAAGAAAAGAAAGAAAAGAAGCTGTAATAAAGTCGCCATTAACACGTGCGTTCAATGATAAGGCAAAAATCTCCACTTACCACCAGTATCTTGGTGCTTCTAAAAAATAATTTCACAACGTGAAACAAAACCGAAAATCTCAGAAGTTATAATTACGAAAATTCCATCAGAATTAAATAAGTAACTTCGGGATAAATTTTACCAAACTCAACTGCTTCGCAGACAACCCAAACGGAAAAAGCCAAGAGTTCTAGAACGCAACGCCAATCCCCAAACGCGCATGACGCTCTCTCCCCAAATCAGAAAACCTACTCAAAACCAAAAAGTCACTAACTACGTAATCTTTTACCAGTGAATATATAATAAATAGAGGTTCAATAAATGCATTCACCGTAAATAAGCAATTGAAAGGAGCAAAATAATATAACGGAAAATGAACCGTTACAGAATAAGGATTCTTCTGTACTCTTTCGGCGTTACGAAGTGGAACGTCGTAGAGTTACAAACGCTCGACCGAGAAACCAGAAAGATCATGAACATCAATCGTAGTTTGCAACCGAAGTCCTCTGATCAGCGCATTTACCTCCCACGTCATCTTGGAGGTAGGGGTCTTTTAAGCCTGGAGTGTCTGCACGATCGTGTCGTCCTGGATACATGTCACCATGTGTTAAGGGGTAATGATCCGCTCATGTTGTTTGTTAGGACACATGAGCAAGCGGGGAACGGGGCCTTTCTTTTTCAAGCGTCCCGCAGGGCTGCAGAAAAGCTCGGACTACAAGAGCTCTCACCAGATCGGCATATAGCCGACGGTGCTCCTAATCTTGAGAAGCATGTGATAACCGTCAGCTCAAGAACGAAGAAGACAGAATACGATCGTCTGATGAGAGAACATATGGGAAAGGCGATACACTCCCAGTTCTTTCGTCATGTTGAGCGAGAGGGTCTTTCTCGAGAACTTACCTTCGCCTTCTTAAAGTCAGCCCGTCTGAAGTCCGAGACTGAGGTATTTGTACTGGCATGCCAGGATTGTGTGCTTAACACGCTGGTGTATCGTAATATCGTCTTTCAGGAACATATTCCTACTGCCTGTAGAGCGTGTAAGGCCCATCCCGAGACACTTATGCATAATTATATTGTCAGCATGCCCCTCATACGCTGTGTCGTTATACATCAGAAGACACAATGCAGCCCTGAGAGTGCTCTATTATCATCTAAGGCACTCTTATGGTATTGACAATGCACCTGTAATACCGTATGTCCCCGTTGAGATCGAGTCCGTGGTGGAAAATACCAGATGTCGTATATACTGGAATTATTCGTTTCCCACCACGAGACAGCTCCAAGCAACCAAGCCGGATATAGTTCTGCTGGACTTAGTTGTCAAATGTTTGTATGTCATCGAACCTAACAGAACCTAACATTACATCTAAGGAGATCAAGAAGAGGGAGAAGTATAGAGATCTCCTGTCCGAACTTGGAAAATTGTATCCAGGACATAGAGTCAAGTTGGTCGTTTTGATTATTGGGGTCCTAGGCGGAATAAAGGCAAGCTTCGTCCGGGAACTTGAGATCATCCCGGAATGCAGGTCAGTTTCGGCCTCCCTGACCTGCAGAATACAAAAAGCCGTTCTTCTTGGCTCCCTCCACATTGCGAGGGCGCACGAGGTGGTGTAATCCGTGCTCGCACATCACCAGGGTTTGGGATGCGAGCACGTGGAAGGGCCATACAGGTGATGCCAGGTATGATGAGTCACCCGACCTGAAGTTGGTAGAGCCTGTATGAGATCTGGGAACCCTCTAACGTGAGTGATCGGGTGCTAGGTTCTGTCCTATCCCCGGGGTGAGCGAAGGAGGGCTTCCCAGAGAGACCATCTGTCCCTAATGGATATAATAATAATAATAATAATAATGATGATTAATAATTAACTGACGTCAGCCAAGAAATATAACAAGCTTCAAATATTTCTACTAAAGCCTCTTAAAATTAGATAAGAAGGTTAGAACAAATTGTATACAAAACGTTAGGAAAATAACTAATAATTGTCTAAATAGTTGAAATAGTAGGTATGTATGCACGTACCGGCCGGCCTGTCAGTCACGCCTGAACAGTCCGCCGGGAGAACGGCAGCCTGCTGAACTGAAAACCCCATACACCTTCAGTTGAAGCCAGGCCGGCAAGCACTTGACATCCTGTGATCATGTTCCCCAGTGATGAAGATGCGCGAGCGATTCTCGCTTTAATAGTTTGTTGTATTATAGAGTAGGGTGACCAGACCGGTTCAATCAAAAATCGGGACATGACGACCAAGCATTTTTACGGCCCAGTATCAGGAATCCTGGTAATGTAGTCTATGCCAGGACTCTGCCCAAGGGTCACAGTGCTCTCTAACATGCGCGTATTGCGCGTGGTACAACCCACTATACATGGGACTGATGACTTTATATCGTAACAGAACAAAGCGCCTAAGAATGGAAACTTAATAATTTAAAAAAAATATTTATTTTCAATTATGAAAATAGATAAGTATTATTTTTTTCCGACGACCACTATGAAAAATGACTCATTTCACACGGTTTACTAGTATTGAAAATAACAAATTTCACATAGCAACGAAACTGTGTGAAATGCCCGTGTGCAAAACTTTGCACACGCTAAACCACAAAACCACACAAAGCAGTCGGCGGGCGACGTCAAAAGTCGTCATTTGTTAAAAAATAAATATTTAAAACGTCAAAGTGTTGCAAGTGTGGTGCTGGTTCAAATTTTTTTAAATGAAAAATTGGAAAAATGGTCGTCGGAAAAGTATAGTGTAAAACACGTGCTGAAAGGATATTTCACACTCGTGTGAAATATTCAACTTTCAGCACTAGTTATACAATATACTATATCTACTCCTGCTAGGATAAGAACCTATTATATCATTCATTTGAGTTCGATAATGAAGTTTATTATCGCACTGAGTGAGATAATGAATTCATTATCAAACTCAGTGGGATAAATCAATATTTATGACCAAAAGTTTTATTTTTTATGAAGAAAATACCTTCGTTGCAGCTTCTTCTATGTCCAACGGAATATTTTCAGAAGTAATACCATAAGTGACTAGAATTTTACCGGAAATTTTTTTGCCGTCATGAACACGACTGCTTCTTGCGACGAAAATCGTAACGAGTGCGACAGCACGAGTTACGATTTTCCGAAGCAACAAGCAAGAGTGTTTGTGACGGCAAAAATTTCCTGTAAAATTCTAGTCACGAATGGTATTCGGAATGATAATTCCTCGAATTATAATGAAATTACTGAAATACTTGTCACTCAAAAAATTTTGACAGACGTTGTCTCTAAGCAACGCTGCTAGTCGCAAAATTTTCTAGAACTAATTAACTAATTAACTTTCGTATGTAAAATTTTGCATAGTACGAGGTACGATTCATTCATGAATTAGGTTTTGCTTATTAATTTTTATACTTTTGAATTTTTCCTATAAATTGTCATTTCCCTAATTTATGGATGAATTGCTATAACATTTTTATATTTAAAATTTTCACTTGTCTTTCCATCTAGATATTTCTAGATGTAATTATTTTGATCTTTTGTATTAAATTTATATCTTTTATGTGTATATTTAAATTTGTGGGTATCTTATCGTATCAAGTCTTTAACAATTACTCTATTCAATATGTAATTTTTTTGATAATTATTTTGAATCCTGGCCTAGCGCCGTTCGATGAGTTCCCGATAAATAAATTGTTGCACTATGATTATGGCTTTTTATTATCGTTTGATAAGTTCTTTCGTAACAATGTGACCTAACAAACAACATGAGCGGATCATTACCCCTTAACACACGGTGACATGTATCCAGGACGACACGATCGTGCAGACACTCCAGGCTTAAAAGACCCCTACCTCCAAGATGACGTGGGAGGTAAATGCGCTGAACAGAGGACTTCGGATGCAAACTACGATTGATGTTCATGATCTTTCTGGTTTCTCGGTCGAGCGTTTGTAACTCTACGACGTTCCACTTCGTAACGCCGAAAGAGTACAGAAGAATCGGGACAGCAAGCATATTCGTCGCGGCGACCTTATTCTTACCCGCCAGTTGCGATCGCCAAATCTGTCGTAGGCGCGATTTATACTCGCTGCGGAGAGCCTTTTTTACAGCGGACCCATCCTGCATGCCACTTTTCTGGATGCCCAAAAACTTGTATGACTCTCCGACATCTAGATGTCTCACGATGTTCCCATCTACCAGATGAACATCTTCAACCTCATCCGGTGGTCGGGCTCTGTTCAGATGAAGCACAGCGCATTTGTCCATCCCCAAACTCATGCCGATCGCAGTACTATAGGTAGATACAGTGTCAAGAGAGCTCTGAAGGTCTCCCCTGCTGCCGGCATAGATCTTTAAGTCATTCATATAAAACAAATGGGTGACTTTATGCTGGCGTCTACTGCGCAGCCCGGCCATGTAACCTCTGCCTTTCCTGAGCTCGATCAAAAGCGGCAATAGCGAAATGCAAAAGAGAAGCGGACTCAAGGAGTCCCCTTGGAAAACCCCGCGCTGGATTGTGATCCACTCTGTAGATACCACTTCCTTGCCTGATCTTATGGCAAATTTTGTCTTCCAGAGCAGCATCGGACTTTCTACACATCTCGCTATATCAGGGTGGATATGGAGGTCTCCCAACAAGCGAATGATCAACTCGTGGGATGTGGTATCAAACGCCTTCGCATAATTCACCCAAGGCATTAATAGGTTGCGTCTGTAGTGAACTGCATTTTTGAGAGACGTTTCCATCTTTTGTAGTCTATGCCTGTTTGGTTTATACTGAATTTTTACCAAATTGCACTTGAAATGATATCAAGATGGCGTAGTTAGCACAAGAAGAATATAACGCGGGTTAGGTAAAGTGGTCTGTTTTATTAATTTTACACAAGAATGTTATTTTAAAAATATGTTTTAAATTAAAAATTCAAGCTGTATGTAAATGTTCATTATACAAGGTGTATCAAAATTGATGCCCGTGCTTCTGGGATTTGATTCAGGGGCTAAAAGGAATCGAAAATGAATAGTGAATAATTTTCCGTTTGTCTTTTGTTATCGAATTATCAATAAAAAACAAAAATTTAAGTATAAACTTTAAACTTTATTAAAAACGAATAATATTTGAAAACAAGTTATTTTCCACATCTGTTGTCACAAAAAGTGTTCAAATAGGTTGCCTCCTACTTCAAGACAAATTCAAACGATTTATCATTGAAGCACGAACTCTCTGTAGCATATTTTCGTCTATTGACACCACGATAACAAATGACAAGCTATTCATTTTCGATTTCTTTTAGCCCCCGAATAAAATCCCAGAAGCACTGGCATCAATTTTGAATCACTCTGAATTTGAACAAAAAAAATTGAGACCTTCAAAATTATCACAAACAACAATAATATTGGTTTCTTAACTCTATTTTTACAGAATTTCTAAGCAGTTTTTAATAAAATAAAGCTATTCAAATAACCCCCCACCTAAATTAGCACATAATTCTATCCTTTTTCTAAATTCTTGGTAACTGCTTCTAATTTCGAGAAGCGGTACCTATGGCCCTAATCACATCAACAATTTTGTTTTTCGATCTGTTCAAATTGTTATCCAAATTTTCTGTATACACTTTTCGTTTCACATTTCCCCAGAAATAAAAATCCATAATTGTAATATCCGGACTATTTGGTGGCCATGATTGCGGCCCCAATCGGCCAATCCGCCATCTCTTTCCCAATGTGACGTTAAAATAATTAAAGTAGTTGAATGTGGGCCACAACCATCTTGCTGAAAATAAATCTTCTGTCTTTTGGATAAAGTTACGTCTCCAAGAAAATTACCTAAACAATTTTTTAATACCTATTTCCAAGTATGTGAACTGATTCAAATTTCCATCCAAAAAATGAGGTCCAATTATGTAATAGCACACCAAACATTAACTTTTCTTGAATACTGTCGTCTGCAGTTTATTCTTGATAAGTGTTATTTCAATTACAATAAATATGATCACAGTAGTTACAGTTACCACAGTTACGTGTAAATGGTTACAGTTAGTTATGTAAACAAGTTACAGATATAATAAAATACAGAATTTGACTCTATAGTTTGAGTGGTTTTTATAAGTGTTTACAAACATAAATATATTATAGTACATTACAGCTTACAAGCATACATAACAATTCTAAATTTAGGATTTTGTTCAGACCAATAACGAGAATTTTGAGCCGAGACTGTTCCATTCGTTGTAAACGTAGCTTCATCCGAAAATATAATATTCTTAAAAAATTCCTTTTCTGTAAAATCTTTTGCTAAAGCCCATAAACAAAAGTCCAGTCGTTTACCTTCCGCATTGGTTTCCAAAGTATAAACGAATTTAGCTTTAAAAAGAATAATTTTATTCGATGTAGATATTCTTTGCAAATGCGATTTCCCAATGCCAATTTGTGCTGCCCTTCGTCTTAGTGAAACCCTCCATTTCCTCTTACATCATCCAATGCCAAAACCGTTGCCGCATCATCTAAAGACAATGCCTTCTTACTCCGTTTTTAGTTTACCACACTTGCGGTTGTTTGAAATTTAGTTATAATTTTTCTTACTGTTATATCGCTTATTGAAACTCCTGAAAACTTTTGCTCGAAACATCTAACCATCCCCTTGTAACTAATTTCATCCAATCCATAACATTGCACAACAAATACTTTCCGCTCGAGACTAAAACGGCCCACTAACGTACCAACTAATTGTACAACTTGAAGTTGTTACAATTTTATAGACAACTGACCAACTGATCCACTAACATCCCAATTTTGTATGCAATTTACTTTTTGTTCAGTACCTTTCTGTGTTGTTAGAAGTAAAGATGTCGCAAATTTCAAAAAGAACAAAAGGGCGGTGCAGTGCTTAGCTTTACAGAAAGGTGCAAAAAAAGAAGTAGGACAAAAAGTTGGATTGAAAACCGAAAACAATATACGCATACGCATACGAATTTATTAAGCCATTTACGGGACAATGAGCCTAATGACTTTAAAAACTTTTTGTCCATGGATGAAAAGACATTTCAAAAGTTACTGAAGCTTGTTGCACCTCATATAACAAAGCAGAACACAGTCTCGTCACGAAGATCAATTCTTTTATAATGAAATGGTACTGTTAGTTGGGCAACCTGCACACACACGCAGCAACTAATTGGCGCCAATCTCAAATTGATGTGCAGTGCACTCCAACCTGCCAACTTTCGTACCAACTTGAAATTGCTAACACAATCGCGGCACTAACGCACCAATAATTGCACCAACTTCTAAAATTGTACAACTAGTTGGTACGTTAGTGGGCCCTTTAAGCATTTTACTTAACTTTTTATACTGTCAATTTTTAACGATAGGTGCCTACTACTTTTTTTTTCAAAAATTGCAAAGTAACTTAGTTGACCGGCAAAATTTCACTATTAATTTTCATTTTTTCTCCAATTTTAATGATATTTTGTATGTAACTCGAATTTTTAATTTATATCATATTTTCTAAATAAAATTTTTGCTTAAAGTTGATAGTAAAGCCGCTTTACCTAACCCGCTTTATATTCTTCTTCTGCTACTCCATCTGAATATCATTTTAAGTGTAATTTGGTAAAAATTCATTATAAACCAAGCAGACCTAGACTAGAAGAGATAGAAACGTTTCTGAATAATAATTGGTTCATTATACCACAGAATAAACTCTTAAATTGTGATTAGTGATTACTATACCCTACCTAACGCAAACCCTCTCCGGGGGGACACGCTGTATAGTATGATTTTCAAATTGTTGTTTAACCTATTTTTTACTTAGCTTGCTCTTTTTTAAGCGCATATGTTTTTTTTTTGTTGAACAAAATGCTTAATTTTAAATGGTAACAAAATTGAATCTAATATGACACTTTAACACGAAAAGTAAGTAAAGGAGACGCAATATGAGAAATACATACCTACTAGGTTGTTTGAAAAGTCCCGGGCCTACGTAAGAAAACAATGGTTTTATGACAAAAATCATTTTTATTCTTCAACATAGTTTCCTTCCAACTCAGCACACTTAGTCCAGCGACTTTTTAACATCTTTATTCCGTTAGAAAAATAGTCGGCGTCGAACTCCTCAAAATAAGCGTGTGTGGCGGCTTCAACTTCATCATTCGAGTAAAATATTTTTCCAGCGAGTCATCTTTTCAAGTTTGGGAATAAATAGTAATCGCAGGGGGCCAAGTCCAGAGAATACGGTGAGTGTAGAAGCAATTCGTAGACCAATTCGTTCAATTTTTGCAATACAACTTTGGACTTGAGAGACGATGCGTTGTTCTGATGAAAAAGAATATTCTTCCTCGCCAAATACGGCCGTTTCCCCTTAATTGCCGATTCAAAACGGTCCAACAACACTGTGCAGTACGGGCCAGTGATGGTTTTGCAGGTCTCAAGATAATCTACGAGAATTATGCCATGTGCTTCCCAAGAAACAATGACCATAACTTTTCCCGCCGATTCTTGCGCCCTTGGTCGTTTCGTAGCACTTTCACCGGGTTCTACCCACCGTTTTGTATACTGTTTTGCCTCAGGTATGTAGTGGTGGATCTATGGATCGACGCACAAACTCCTTGGGATTCTGTCTAAACATCTACAGATTCTGCTTTGAAACATTCTCTCGTTCGAGCTTTTGGTTGATAGTGAGCTTGCGCGGCACCCACCTCGCACAAAGTTTCTTCATACGCAAGTGCTGATGTAATCTGTTGAAAACTCGTTCTGATGAAATGCATACAGCCTTCGCAATCTTACGCACTTTCATTTTCCGGGCTTCAATAACCATACGATAGATTTTTTTGATAATTTCTGGCATAGTCACGTCCCAGGCCTCCCAGAGCGTAGTTCGTCACTTGTGCTCGTTCTACCCCGTTTAAACTCAGCCATCCAGCGTTTGACCGTTGTAGTCGACCGAGCAGAGTCACCAAAATAGTTATCGAACTTTTCTTTCGTCTTTTTCATTCGGTACAACTACCGCCAGCTCTTGGTTAGGCCCGGGACTTTTCAAACAACCCTTGTACGTCGATATGACATCATGCGCATAATACCAAACCCCGTTAAAACGTCTACGCGCGATGTTGTGAAACGTCATTTACCGCGTGACGTAGGTATGTATTTCTAATATTGCGTCTGCTCTAGTACTTATATACAGGGTGGTGACTCGAACACCCGAACATAGGGATTTAACATGTAAAATCATATTTTCGCAATTTCCTGCTCCCCTAATTATTTTAGGTAAAAAAGCTTCAAATAAAAGTTGTAGAGCATAAAATCCTGCATCTGAATCAATAAACAAAATTAATTTTGCGTGCCTTGTAACCTCAGAAATTAGGTATGAAAATGACGTAAATCACCCCAAAAATAGCGATAGCCATGGAATTCAAACAAAGATTAACAAATGTTAACGGTTTATCTGTCAAATTTCATGGTGGACGGAAAATTTAAAAGATTTAAATTTGTGTTTTTTTAATATTTTTAGGACCGTGGTGTGGTGCAAACCTAATCCAGATCCAATTTCTCTAAGGCTCACATTTGGATTATTTGATACCGCAGCTAATACATTGATTTCGTTAGCGTTATGATCTTCAGCTTCAATATCTTCTTCAGGTGCAATATTTATTTGATTTTTAGTACAACTCTTGCAAGGGACGAACACTGACCCTTATTTTGTTTGATTATTGATGGTGGTATGGATTGTTGATGTCGACGGAATTGGTAGAATGACGATATAAATTCGCAAATAGATCTCGTACTTGTCTTATACTGTTACCACTGTAAAATAACTTTAAAAATTGATTTTTTTCACTTATTGTATAATTGTTCGCCATATTTTCACTTTAACAGTAATTACAAGTAATAATAAAAATAAACTAACGCAGCGTAACTTGACAGATAAACCGTTAACATTGGTTAATTTTTGTTTGAATTCCACGGCTATCGCTATTTTTGGGGTGATTTACGTCATTTTCAGACCTAATTTCTGAGGTTACAAGGCACGCAAAATGAATTTTGTTTATTGATTCAGATGCAGAATTTTATGCTCTAAAATTTTTATTTGAAGCTTTTTTACCTAAAATAATTAGGGGAGCAGGAAATTATGAAAATATGATTTTACATGTTAAATCCCTATGTTCGGGTGTTCGAGTCACCACCCTGTAGATAACTGTATATGATATACTATCAAGTTTAAAGAGTTTGTATAAGTATAGAATAGAGAATAGACCACTGTGGTATAGAGCGTGTACATGTGGCGGCGCCACCAAGCTATCAGCGATCAGCTAGTGGATCGTCACAATTAACCAAAGCAATTTATACGCTTCTTTAAGGGCCGGTCTTATAATGTTCGGTTTACTATCGGTTCAAACAACCTACTGTCAACCCGCAGTCCGCAGTACGCGTCTATTAAATTATATAGACGCGTACTGCGGGTTGACCGTAGGTTGTTTCAACCGATAGTAAACCGAACATTATAAGACCGGCCCTAAAGATGCTACTGTTCTCGGTTAAAATTTCCATAAATTTTTGTGGTTCTACAATTCTACATCTCGGTACTGCTCATCACCATAAATAAATTGTAATTCGTTTTTCAATCTTTGAATCTCAGTAAATATAGTAGGGTAGTACACCTTTAAATTATTTTGTATGCTAAGGCCGCGAAATTCCATTTTAGCGTACCGAGAGAAAAATTGTCGCCGAGGCCGCTTGCGGCCGAGGCAAGACAATCTCGAGGGCGCTAAAGAATTTCGCGGCCGAAGTATACACAACATTTTTTCCTCGGCTACCCGCCTCGGCCGTAAACAACTTGCTCATACCTTAAAGACTTACTTTTCGTCCTAGATACATAAAATACTGTAATGCATCTGTGGGAAATTTTTCAGAATACGCTAAGAAGTATCCATTAATGCAGCGTTTCCCAAATGGTGGGGCGCGCCCCCCTTGGGGGGCGCAAAGATCCTATAAGGGGGGCGCAGCTAAAAAAAATAGTAGAACAGAAATTAGTATATTGAAACTAATACAAAATATCTTAACTTAATGCTTAATTTAATGTTTAGCATATTATTTTTTTTTACAAACGATTGCATATACATATTTGAACAAACTATTGACTTAAATGTGCCTGTTTTGAACTGCATAGCTTATCCAAGTTTGGTTCTAAATGAGTAACTGCTACCCTTAGTTCGCGTTGGATGTTGAGCCGGTTTCTGTATTTCGATTTTATACAAGCTACTGCAGAAAACCCAGCTTCACAAAGATAAGATGTGGGAAATGGCAATATAATCTGCATAGCTCTCTTGAATAACGCTGGAAATTCTTTTTGCGAGTTAATCCAAAACTCGACAATGGTTGTCGGCGAAAATTGTCTCTTCTTTTCTGTACTCGATGTTAAATCAATGAATTGTTCCTCTTCTTCCAACGATAAATCTGTAGGTGTAACTTCAAACGGGTTTGGAGTATCATGTTTCAGATTACACTTTTAACTCTGTTATGCCGACTGACTGCTGACACAATAAACATACATTTTACGTACCGGCGCCTTAAGAAAACAATTGCAATAACAGGCGACAGGCGTTTCTTAGGTCTGTAATCAAATACCTATTTAAAATAACGAACTCAAATTTGCTTTAAGTTTTGGGGGCTTAAGATTACATAAAATCAGAATTTTCAAAATGGAACAGATCAAAAAACCCAAAAATGTAGTTAGATTTTACAAGAAGAAGCTAAAATTGTCGCTAAATCCTAAAAATTAATTTATTTCGCTAGACGTAGTTCCTAATAACCTAGATTTAACGACTTTTCCCTCAAATTGTCAACCCTGCTGGACATGCATCATGATTTTTATACGTCCTACGCCCACCCTCACAATTTCTGGGCCATTTTATAGCGCTCGGGAAAGTTCGTGATTCCGTCTTGCTAGAAAGGGGGGCGTGTACCATAAAACATATCAAAAGGGGGCCGTGAAACCTAAAAGTTTGGGAAACGCTGCATTAATGTAATAAATTCATGCTTTTCCATATCTTGAAAGCGTGTGGAAATTTTCAGTGAAATAGTATCTAAGATTTCATAATACTGAAATTTATATTTGTCGCAAACTTGATCTCGTGTGAATGTAACTCTTTTGCGTTCCTCATGGTGTTCTAATGGAATTGTTGTTTTCGAAGCAACAAATTCAGAAATTTTCTTGAATGTGCCTTCATTTCTTTTGCCACCAAGAGCGTCTGAGTATTTCTAATTTGCGAGATGCACAAATTAATGTCAAATGACTTCTTTTGTAGCACATCGAAGAGTACACCAGTGAGTCCAAATATATCATTAAACACAAGAACCAAAAGGGCAAATTCAAAAGTCATTAAATTGATTTAAAAAGCCAACACTCCGCCTAACTGAAGTTTGGTCGGAAGTTGGATGATTCATAATTTCAGTAAATACTTATTTTAAAGAATCCCATTCATTTTTTATAACACTCAAAATTTTATACTGCGATGACCATCATGCAACAACGTGCGTAGGTATTCGTCCCCCCACGACTGTACCGGTTACTTGCGTTCGCTTGGCAGAATGGTGAAAAATAAGGGTAAACCACTTATTTACAGTTGCAAAAACTATGCGACACTTTGAAATGCAGTCACAACTTTGTTGTAGCACTAAATTCAGACGATGTGCCAAACAATGAACAAAAATTGCTTGTGGCGTTTTTCTTTGATTTTTGACTGAAGGCCATTTAATTGCCCTGACATCACGCTTGCTCCATCAAAACATTGCCCAATAAGCTTTAATTTATAATCAAATTTTTCGATGCATCTTGATACAACGTTAAACAATGTTTCGGTAGTCCGGCTGGAACTAATATCATAAAATCCCAAAAATCTTTCCACCAATTTTCCGCCGGGATTTACATAATATCTAATAATGATGCTGCATTGAGATTTTTGCACAATGTCAGTAGAATCATCCACTTGGATCGAATAAAATTTACAAGCTCTTATTTCCTTTTAACATATATTATTCTTCGATATATCGCGAGATGCAATTTAACCAATTCATTTTGAATAGTCTTAGAATTTCCGGCAAACACAGGTGTGATTTTTTTGTATTGCTCTTGAATGTCTCCTGTGCTTATCGAAATAAATTGTTCTAGCAGTTCTTTAAAGTTTCCATGATTAATAGAATATACATCTTCCTGACGACCGCGAAATGCTAATTCTTGTTTACCTATTAGGTAAAGAACTGCACGAATAGGCAATTGCACGAAACGCCTGTTAAGTTGTACATTTTCGTTAAAGTGTTAAAGCTTCGAATTTTCTTTTAAATCATCCTCAATGCTACTTAATTTTGAAAATCCCAATGCAAAACGAATATGCTCAAAGGAACCTTCATGTTTACGCAAAGCACGAGTAACATTATTATAATATAAAATTATTAAAGCCATTCTTATTCCACACACTTGATTTAATACCAATGATTAAACAGGGCACACAGAAAAGTTTATTTAGGTAATAACTACCACACAACCAGTCGAACCAAGAATACCACTTTTATTTTTTTAAGTTTCGTTTATATACTTTGTCTTTGAGGCATAGGCGCATAGGTTTTTCAGAACTTAAAAAGTTCTTCTTGTCGTTGACATTCCACCTTGTAAATGGCTTTTCTAATAAAACACATACCAGATCGTTTAATGGGTACATCGCGCATCGCGTTCGTGGCCACCCGTAAAAATTAACACCGAAACTAAACGTTGCGAATATTGCCTGTGTTGCAGCTTGGAGCCTACAATTTTGTTCATGTTCGCTTCTCTGTATGAATTCATGTGTACCCGTAACGTTACCATGACAACCGGATATATGCAAACGTAGTAGTATTGAAGCAGGATCAAATTCTGTAGCGAATGTACTTTTCAGTTCAACGCTTGCGGTTTTTGAAGCCGGCGGGTTTGCCGGGACTTGTACGCGCCAGCCAAATACATAAATTAGAATTTTTTTCTAACTATATTAACTGAAAAAACAAAATGAAAAAAATTGAAACCGAAAAATATAGGTGAAGCAACGCTCGGCTGAACGAATCGCGCGAAACTATCGTACCGTTAAAAGACATTTACTCTCCGCAGGACTCAGAGGAATCAGAGGATGTGTAACTGTGAAAAAATAGTAATTAACGTCACAAGTCCGGGAACTCATATTTTACAGTACGAGTAAGATGTTTAAAGACGAGGCGACGCAAGGAGCCGAGTCTTGAAACTCGAAACGAGTACTGTAAAAAGAGTTCACGGACGAATGTCGTTATGTATTTTATTTCATACTGTCAACAATTTGATTTTTAATTTTTACATGTGACGCTTTTTCAAAACGTCAACATGTGACATTACTGTGTCAAAGCCGGTAGGTGTGGCTTGGTTAGACTTTTACGGGCTCTGATTGGGTGCATAAAATAACTGTCCGGAAAATGTTGCCAAGCAACATTTTCCGGCTCTGATACCGTAATAGCTCATTTTCCGGACACAAAATGGCGCCGGGAAACTGAATTTACCAGACAGTATGAAATAAACGAAATTAACTACTAAGTACAAGCGGAACAGATTGAAATGGGCGAAAGACCATAAAAACTGGAGCACTGAAGAGTGGAAGAAAGTTCTATGGACAAATGAGTCGAAATTTCAAATTTTCGGCTCCAACAGAAGAGTGTTTGTGCGCCGCTCAAAAGGCATTGAAGGAGTATACTGTGCCAACACTGCCAACTATCAAACACGGAGGGGGTAGTGTAATGGTTTGGCGTTGTTTCGGTAATAATAATAAACCTGGAAAACTAGTTAAAAGTGAAGGCATACTGAATAAGGAACGATGTTTGAAAATCCTTCAAGAGGACGTAATGCCCTCTGGCTTAAATATTATTGGTTCCAACTTCGTTTTTCAACAAGGCTATAACCGACAACCCTAAGCATTCCTCTAAATTATGCCAAGGATTTATTAAGCAAAAGGAAAGGGAAAAAATTATTGAAATAATGGTGTGGCCCGCACAATCACCCGGCCTCTCTCCAATCGAACTAGTATGGGATGAATTGGACAGAAGGGTAAAAGATCGTTCACCAACTAGCGTCCCACAACTTTGGAGATATATTGAAACAGAATGGGGTCATTTAAGTAAAGAATATTAAAAAAAATTAATAAATAGAATGCTTCATATTTGTTCGGAAGTTTAAAATTAATTTAAAAGTAAGGATGGCCATTTTAACGAGGCAAAAATTAAATAAAAATTAATTATTTTCAGGTTTTGTACTTATACGTTATTGGTTCATGTTGTAATATGTAGATATTAGTATGTATGTTTGTACTATCTGTAACCTCTTATACCTTTCGGTGTCGAGGGTGGTGCGTTAGTGTATGAGGCTCTACGCGTGCAATGCATAAGCCCGTCTCCGCGGGTTACGAAGTTGGTGCTATACCTACATAGATACTGCACCATGTGTAGAATCTAATGTGTATGTATGTGTAAGATCTTGTTACTCTACTCTACCTCCTAAGACCTGTAGATATTGGTTTATAATTAAAAACTTACAATTTGACATTTGATGATTTTATGTAAGAATTTCTAACTGCTTCCAAACTTTTGAACGGTAGTGTATATGGGTATATCCATAACTTAATCTTTAAAATATTTATGTTTTGCATTTACATAAAATAATAAATAGCCCGTTGGCATAACTTCTTTAACAAATTAATGATTATTTTTGAACAGTTAATCATTTTTATAAAAGGCAACACATTATTAACAAAATACACTATTTGTTTTGTAGGCTACTATGAATCTGTAAACAATAAGGTTATGGTAATTTCACGAATGCTGTAATCATTATTTACCTAGTTTAATAAAGATTAACGAATTCAGAAACCGTCTGCACAGGACCGTATAGGGTAACAAATGCGAAACTTGCACAAAATTACTTTTCTTTGTTATTCTTTATAAACGCTCCTTAAGCTGTTTGATATTTTTTCGTTTTAATATGCTGAAATTATGTCCAAATATAAAATATTGAGATTTATCTAGTCAATGTAGATGATACCAGTAAAATTATTTGTTTCTACACGGGCGGCCAGTTGCAGTTTAGTCACTTGATGCACACGCTCCATATTATATGGCCACTGTGGCCTGTGGCGTGTGGCCCCTGTGGCCACTTCGCACTTCCTTATTATTTTACAATTTTAGAAGAATTTTAGTACATACAAGCGCCTCATAGCGGCGAACAGTTAAATTTGAACATCGCAATAATTGGTTCGTATCAAATCTAACAGCATTGAGTGTAAGACTGCAAAATGATCTTAAGTATATACACTTATAACACGTCTGATCCAGCGGTAACTAGTTGTAGTAGAAACGGGTTTTGGTAATGTGTTCTAAAATAACTTGGGAATAAGGCCAAAGTCGTATCCTAGTACTTGCAGCAGTTAAAAGTAGGAATCATAGTAAAATACAAAAGGTTAATAAGTGTTGCTTTCACTTAGGTTTACGGTGGAAATTAATTGTGTTTAAAGGTGTTTTGTAATAAGTGCAAATAAGAAAATGTCCGAAAGTAAAGGATCTTTAATTGCCAAATCTGTACAAAAACACGCAGGAAGAGCGAAAGAAAAGGTCAGTGTCCAGTTTACTTACACCTTGCTTTATACGTATATTATTTTGAGATGCAAAAAATCTTTTTAGAATAAAAATAGAAACGGAGCTTGGCATATTTATATCTTTCATCGGTAAATGTGCTAGCGGCTGCCGGAATTTCTACTATTTACGCTAAACCAACCCATATTCCTTTAACCCCATCTATAATCGTGAATGTCAAGTTAAATGTACATTTCTAGGTTATTTTGAATACCTATACATTAAAAAATAGGAAGTCGGAATTTATAATTTGCAGTTCCCATTTTAGAACAATTCATTGCTAACGTAGGCGTTTATCTTCCAATGACTATTTTTGGCATTTCTAAGTGCTGCAAAGGCATATGCTTTGAGATCAGTTTAAGAAAAAGTAAACAATTTGATTTCCTCTAGTACAATCACAATATCTTCATCATAATTGCATAATATACCTAGCCCAAAGGAAAATATAACGTCCCTTTTTTTCTAATTTTTAAACTTGATATTTTAATTTTAATTTAATAAGTATTTGAAGTGTTATTTGTCATTCAATATTTGCATAAATCCCTGGCACACACAAGCCTAGATTTCGCCCATTAAATAGATAAATAAATACTTTGAAATAGTACTACCATGCGTTACATTGTTACAAAACGGGATTAGTCATGGAGTGCAAATGCAAACCTAACCTAAAATTTATAAATTTGCGTTATTATATAATATACCTACCTATAAGAGTTTAGAATTAAAACGTGCAGCAGATTTTGTATGTACCTACCTACTACCTTTGCTAACAATCTCAAATCCTTATTTATTTTCTGTGTGAATATAAGGTAGTTATATAAGACTCATGAATTAATAGCTAACAGTAAATTGAAATTACTTGTTTACACCTATTTATTTACTTTCACTGTTAGTTATTAGTTATTATTCCCAACAATTTGCAGTCAGTAGATAAACATCATGAGAGGGCAGTGGCGTACGAAAAATCCTACAGCAGTAGGTATTGTTTTTTATTGTCCTGTTTTCCTATAAGAAAAAGTGTAAAACATATTATTGGTAATATAAATGATACACATTGAAGGATGAATATAAAAATAACCACAACTAAATCTAAATCTAAATATTTTACTAGGTGATTTTTACCTTTTTTTTATCAACAGTTACCTATGCTTTCGTTGCCATCCTCTTTTACTTTGGTTGGTGCTTCAACGTGATTAATATTTAAATGCATGTCACAAATAATGTAATGTAAAGACAGCCGGTGTATTTGTAATTAATTGTAAGTATGTACAGTACATTTTTTATCTCTAGAAAAAAAGCAAGTGAATTTGAATCGAATTACCTTAAAATGTCCCAATGATATAATTTCATGATGAGAACAGCATAAAATGTTATTTTAAAGTAAAGAAATTCGTGCTTGTTGAAAAGATTTTAAACACTTCATTATACAAATATTACAAACTGTCTCGGTTATAAATACTGTTATTGTCAAATTTTCAGGGGTTTGTTCAATGTTGATTTTTTTTACTTTGTAAACAACAATAAGAGAGGTGATTTGGTTAATTTGGTGTGCTTTTCTTTTATACACAGATAAAAAAAGCTTTATACATATACAATACAAACCCATGTCCTTGATTTCAGTTTTCGTCGCAAAAATTTGATTTGATAAAAGAAGAACGTTATATTATGTTATATCTCATATTTCAAGTAGTCAAGTAGTAATGAAAAATAATTTGAAAATTTCCTCCTTTTTTGGTCGAATAGTTTTGTTGGTGACATTGATCAGTTGATGTTGTTGCCTAGCATTAAATAAAGAACAACAATGTTTGCCTAGGTATTCAGCATTTTTTTTATTCGTAGGTATTCTGTATTATTTTTGCAGCATTCCAATTTCTGAAAACAAAATGTCACCAAAAATCGTTTCAGAATGAAATTCATTATAGCATCAAAAAGCATGCTAGAATAATGTCGTTCTAATGTCAAAACATAGAAAGCTAGCTATGGAAATCTAACCTGAGTTACTTGCCAGATTCTAAAAACCACAAGTCAGGTTACTACATTAGAGGTAAAATATACGAATGAATTTGAGTTGATTCGTTCCCATTTCTTGTCATTCAGTGTCAATGATCAGCACATGTTAGGCCAACATAACCCTATTAAATTATGTAGTATATTTTCTCTGTTTCGGCATTAGAATGACTTCATTCTAGCACGCATTTTGATGCTTTAATGAGCTTCATTATTAAATGATTTTTGGTGATATTTTGTTTTCAGGAATTGGTAGGTATGCCACATTAAACAACAGCTGATCTAAGCAACTAAGAAAATAAATAAAGCCTTGTGATCACCTTGTGATTTAGCAAAACGTAAATGAAGGGGTTAAATTCGTTTGAGGCAAAACGTATCCATGCACTTAAATCTGTTTGCCGCATACGGTGCAAACGAGTTCATTTGTATGATTATTCGAATGGTGATGTTTTTGTGCATACTTGCTATTCTTTAGGGTTTTACAGTGATTTAAAGCCTATTTTGGTTAAGAAAATGAGTGAAAACTATATTGTTAAAGGTAGGACTTTATATTATAGTATAAAAATTGATTTAATTTGATAAAATTAAAAAAAGTTTTAAAAGTTATTGTGGACATAACCTAAAAAATAAGTTTTTTTATTATCATTTCTAGATGGATGCAGCTATAATTCTAGTGATTCAGACCTATACCAAATTGATGGGGATTCTGATAATGTTCCCCATCCTGAGGTCAATCAAAACCAGGATGATAGTGAATCGTGAGGTAGTGGTGGTTCTCACACTGAAGTTCATGGTATTTTACATTTAATTTCAAGATATTTTTTAATTTAATAATCGGGCTGAAAGTTGGTTGTTTTGGCTTAGATTGAATAGTTTTTATTGTTTATATTCCTACTTTTCATTAGATTAAAAAAAGCATTTAAAAGCTAAAAAATTTCTTTCATTTTAGTTACTCCTAATCTGAGAGCAAGAAAGAGAAGGGCGAATCGTGAACTGTAGAAAAGGCAAAGCAAGAAAAATGCCAGATTGCATGGTTTCACATACGAAACAGCTGAGGGGAAAAAATAGTGAAAATAGAATTGAAACCATATGACCATCGATGTAGATATATTATAAATGCAACGAAATATTTGAAGTCGATAGGCAACGTTTGTTTACAAAATGTTATGAAATTAAGTCTTATGATTAATGATTTACAATAGTTATTTAGATTACAAGTTGCGAAAGTTTACTTTTAGGTGTGAGGTGATTTTGAATTGCCGAAGCTAATTAAAAACTCCAAGCACCTAAAGGGCTTTCGCAGCGTGTAATGTATTAAATTTTTCATGCTCCCCTCGACATTTAACCACCGTAAAAGATGAAATTATAATAAAATAAAATGATTCAGTGATTAATAAGGTGGGTTGTTGTCAACGTTACTACGTTAACAATTCCGTACTATTTATTTTCGCTTTCGCTCGCGCTACCAGGCGACAAAAGTAACACTTTCGTAAGGGGGAGCATGAAAACCAACTTTATCGCATCCTGTGTTTCAAAAATTGAATCAAAAGAGAAAAGTTGCCCAGGCAGCATGTCGTAAAAAATTTACCACCATAATTAAACTATTGCTATACACAACACAACTATACACAAAGTGGGAAAATTTGAACCAACTTCTACCCTATGTACCTCGAATCGACCATAGTAGTTATGGTCACTAAGAGCTGTCATTGTCCATTTCTTCATGCTGTTTCGTTTGACTTTACTTGCGATTTTTTCTTGGAATTTTTGTTTTCATGTGATTTAAGATTTATAGTAGTTATAAATCTTAAATCACATGAAAACAAAAATTCCAAGAAAAAATCGCAAGTAAAGTCAAACGAAACAGCATGAAGAAATGGACAATGACAGCTCTTAGTGATCCAACTGAATCAAAGATTGAAATAGATTCGGACTAGAATGAATAAAAAACACCAACGATGATATTTTTTTAATAATTTTGTACTTTATTCTATTTTAATAAACATTTTCTTTATGAACTATTATGCTTTAAGTATTTTTTTTTTAGAGACAAAAGGGTTCAAGTGCATTTTTTTCAAAAAATACGGGACGACAATATTTTGTTAAAAGATAAAACATTAACCTATACAAACTTATTTCACGAAAACGGCTTTTACAAATTTATCACCTAGATTCTAGAAAAACGAAAATTCTTTAAGCCCTCATTTCTCTATTTTGTCGATTTTGCACTTGAACCCTTTTGCTTCTGACCCCTTCAAATGTTATTTTAATCAAAATAAACTTACTTAGCAATTTACTTATAAATCTTAAAAAGAACAATTATAACATCACTAATTAGTCATTTACACATGAATGTAGCACGTTGACATATCTAAAACTAATCCTGTTTAATAGTACAGTTGTTATAAACGTTTACAGAAATTGTGCAATTATCTCCTGCGTTTAGTGAAAACCCAGGTATATTTTGTTGGGAATTTAAAATATTAATGTTTTCCTTATTCACATTAACATTTCCCTGATGCTGTATGATATTAGATGGCCCAGCTCTACTGGAAGCTTCCGAAGTGCTTGAAAGCATTTCTGCTACTTCAATTCTTTTTTTTTGTGGAAGATTCCACATACCCTTCTGTTACAGATGAGCTTTTCCACCCATCATGACGCTTAATTCTAAGTAAGTCCCCACCATTGTTTGCTAAATGCGATGCGGACGAGAGACGAAAACAATGACCAGAATATTGCTGAGGATTTTGTATCTTAAGATACTTTGCGATAATTCGTGGCATCTCACCCATTTTATTTAATCCAATTGGTTGTACTGTACAACGTCCACGTCGGTAATATACAGTGTGTCCCAAATTCAATCCCCACCATTAGGATCTCGGAAACTATAAAAGCTACAAAGTTGGTTAAATAGGGAAAGTTTTAGGAATTTTAATTCTCATTTCATATCCGTTGAGAATCACAGCCAACTTTGATAGTTTTCGAGATATCTTGGAAAAACCGAAATTTGGAGTTTTCTGTTTTCCAAAATATCTCGGAAAGTATTAAGTTATTAGTTTCAAGAAGGCACTTTTTTACGGAGAATCGGATGGTACCATTTGTTTATATTTATGACGCTTTGTTTCTATTCTATGAACAATTACTTTTGATTTGCATATGGACGCCATATTGAATTTTGTCGTAACTAAACTCAGCTCTTTTTTCTCTTCAACGATATATCACACGTACGGAGTTTTTGAAGAAGAGTGGGAATAAAATACATTTTTTCTTTGTTCGCGTAGTAGGCCATGATAAAAAAAATGTATTTTATTCCCGTTCTTCTTCAAAAACTCCGTAGGTGTGACACATCGCTGAAAAGAGAAAAAAGGGCTGAGTCTAGTTACGACAAAATTCAATATTGCGCCCATATGAAAATCAAAAGTAGTTGTTCATAGAATAGAAACAAAGCGTCGCGTCGTAACTAAACTCAGCTCTTTTTGCTCTTTTCAACGATGTGTCACACCTACGGAGTTTTTGAAGAAGAGCGGGAATAAAATACATTTTTTTTAACATGGCCTACTACGCGAATAAAGAAAAAATGTATTTTATGCCCACTCTTCTTCAAAAACACCGTACGTGTGATACATCGTTGAAAAGAGAAAAAAGAGCTGAGTTTAGTAACGACTAAATTCAATATGGCGTCCATATGAAAATCAAAAGTAGTTGTTCATAGAATAGAAACAAAGCGTCATAAATATAAACAAATGGTACCACCCGATTCTCCGTAAAAAAGTGCCTTCACAATGTGCAAGTCTTGAAACTAATAACTTAATACTTTCCGAGATATTTTGGAAAACAGAAAACTCCAAATTTCGGTTTTTCCAAGATATCTCGAAAACGGTCAAAGTTGGCTATGATTTCTCAACGGATATGAAATGAGCATTAAAATTCCTAAAACTTTTCCTATTTAACCAACTTTGTAGCTTTTATAGTTTCCGAGATCCTAATGGTGGGGATTGAATTTGGGACACACTGTATAAAAAATCGTTTGTGGTTTATATGATCGGGCCTCAAACTAAAGTACTTTTTAATCAAATTGATCCAAACTTCATTCGTTATTGCATATACATAATCTTAGATGATTAGTTTTCGTTTTTGATACTGTTACAAAAACCGCATTATCTTTATATTCAATGTCGTCTATTAACATGTTAGTTAATTCATCGCGCCTGCATGCGCCTGAATAACCCATAATTAACACAACCTGAAAGAAATATTGTTCTAATTTTATAATTATTTATTTAAATTTAATCAACTCACTTTTATTGCAAGATAATCTGTGTCAGGGGCTTCATTAATAAATTTCTCTCTCTCATGATATTCTAATATCGTGGACTTTTTAGGTTGATAACCACTTGAAGATCTTTTTAAAAGTGATTGCAGCTTTGTGAATTTTGATATGTCAATATTTTGTCGAACATTTAACATTGATTTTAATATAGAATACGTTTTCCATAAAGTTGAACATTTATACTTCTTACTCATAATTTGAAAGTAAGCAATCAAAACATTTTCTGTAAGTACTTGTGCGTTTTTTTCGGTACACCAAACCACGAATTTGTCGTATTCCTTTTCATACGCGCTTTTGGATTTACTTGGCAACAAATTATTCACTGCATTTGCTGCCACTTCTCGCAATTCCGGCGGTGTTGCTTGTATTGTTGTTCCACATTATTACAATTTATCTAATTTTATCAATATTAATAATAAATTCAAATTTACAAAGTGCGTACAAAACACATTCAAATATTAATGTACAAAACTATAAACGTCAAACATACCAGTGTTGCCAACTTAACTATTCCACCAAAAAATTCCCTAATGGAAATTGTAAACTAATTTTATAAAAAAATTATAAATAAATAAAGCCGAAACAGAGAAAATAGTATAAAAAACTCGTTACAGAAGGCAATTCGAGCACTCGTCCGTTCGGACAATCGCCGATACGCGGCTCGTGTCCAAATTTCGGACTCGTGCGCGAAAACATTGCCTTCTGTAACTTGTGTTTTAATATACTATTTCAAACTATAATTTGGCAAAATGGCAATTTGGTACTTATTTGAAAATGTAAACTACAAAACAATAAATGAAAACTAATCCGAATAACCCTAGTTAAACGCAGCTTGCATACTTACTATACAAAATTACATTATGTGTTGTACCGAGACGTCAAATAAAGACAGGTCAGAGTTAACTCTGAAATTTCTCATCTTAATTCTTAGATAAAAAATGCTTCTGATTTGATTAATATTGATCTGTCAAGTTTTAAAACAAATATCAAAATATAGTTATGTACGAGGGGTCGTTTTTATATTCCCGGAATAGAAAACAAAATAAACAACTACAGAACTAAGAAAAATTTATTTTTCAATATAACCCCCTCCCTTAACAATGCAGGTATTAGAACGTTTCAATAACAACTGCAAACCGTGATAAAAATATTCTTTTGTTTTTGTCTTAAAACGGCTCTCAACTGCTGCTATGAGTTCATTATCATGGGCAAATTTTTTTGCTCGGATGTCTCTTTTCAAATTTGGGAATAGAAAGTAAGATGGTCCAGTTCTTCAAAGCCGCAACTGTCCATTGCAGCCTTGACTGTATCCCCTTGCTTAGCTTTCCCCATCTGTTTTGTTTAATTGAATCCCTTGAGTGTTGTAATAAGCCCGAATAGTATTTCCCATTTATTGTTTGGCCCTTTTTACTTTCCATACTTGCAACGCATGTATAGGAAAGTATTGGAATCGTGCGCCAATTCAAAATCGTAAAAATTCGAAAAAAACACGTTTTAGAGTTACTTTCCATACTTGCAACGCATGTATAGGAAAGTATTGGAATCGTGCAAAAATTCAAAATCATAAAAATTCGAAAAAAACACGTTTTAGGGGTCCAGGCATCCTAAATATGTGTGTTTTTTTAAATGTCTGTGGGTGGGTGCGTGCGTTATCGTCATATCTCGAAAACTACTGGGCCGATTTGCATCAAATTTGGTATGCGGGCCTATAATTACAGTACATCTATAAAATAAGCTTTTCAAAAAAATCCGGAACCGGAAACGGAAGTTAGCCATGTTTTTTTGGGCGCACATTTTTCCTTGAAAAAAATTTCAAATTTTTACTTAGGAAATCAATACAGAATTTGAAAAGAAATCGAATAATTTTTTCCCGAAGTTTCTATGTCAAAAATTGCGCCCGCGGCGAATTTTTGAAAAGCGCAACTTTAAGGACGGTTTTCCCAAAAACGCATCAACATATTTTTATAAATCTAAGGCCAAATTGTACCTCTAGCTCGGCTGATTAGAACTAGCTGAAAAAAAAATTCAAAATTTCAAAAATAAAAAGTCCGGACAGTTTTGGAAATTTTCAAATTTTCAAAAAAATTTTTCTCGGAAACGACACACACGATTTTTTTTAAATGTTCTGGGTCGATAGTAAATCAAGATGCCTTTCAAATAGCGTTGATCACATCCCCAAAATTTTTCCCTAACGCCTTTTATGACCATTTGAAGTTTTGGACTTTAACATTTTTTTTCGCAAAAACACATCAACATCTTGGTATAAACCTAACACCAAATTGTACCCCTACCTCTACTGATTATAATTAGCTGAAAAAATTTTTCAAAATTTCAAAAAAAAAAATTCTCGGAAACGGCACATTCCAAAGACAGAAGATAAATATCAGGGCAGGAGTCACCGTTTTAACGAAAGTCGGTGTTGGTCCAGCGGTAAGAGACCAAGCTTCCACCCGCATACGCTTGAAAGGTTGGAGGTTCGAATCTGCGTGACAACAATATATATTTTTTTGTTTATATTACCCACTTTTTCAAAAAAATATTATCTTACTCTGCTCATTTATATTGAAAATACAAATTATTTATTATAAAAGCATTATTACATATTATATAGGATTATTATTAAATAACTTGTCGGGACTTTTTCGTTGCAAAGTCTTTAATTATGTATTTACTTGACTTTAGGCATAAACACCTAAAATAAAGTAAGCCCTCTAGCACAGACTGTTTTATTTTTTTTTGTCATTAAAATACAAACATAATTTAATGCTACGTTTTAATAGTTTTGATGTGGAACTCTGAAATCGTTCATGGGTGACAGAGACCTTGCTTATCCTCACGCTTATGATATATTTGTTATGCATTTTTCAATTGTGTAAGTATGGAAAGTCCAGCGAAGATTCTTCGCCAATTTTTTAAGTAATCTATTAATAATATGCCCTTACAATCCCAAAAAATGGTGGCCATTACTTTTCCTGCTGATGCAGCGACCTTAAACTTTTTAGGAGGGCTGAAACCACATCTAAACAATTTGGATCATTCATAAATGGTTGATTTGGAAGGACACAGGTCACCATACACGGCTCTCATTTCTTCAACTATTATTTGAGGACTTTTTCCCTGTTTGGTGAGGAATTTTATAACCGAGCGATACTCAACTTTATTCATTATGACCTCTTAGCTTGACACATCTTCAAAAACCAGAAGATAACTAAGCTATAAATTTGACCATTGTTTTATAAATTGTCATATGTTGTTTCAAGGCATAGATGATTTTAAAAAGTGAAATAGAAAAATTCCAACCTAATTACAAAGTAGTTATTCCGGGAATATAAAAACGACCCCTCGTAGTGTACCTAATACTTACAATTGAGCAGAAATAGGTTTTATTTCTCAGCGAGATTAAAAATAAAAATGGTTTATTGAGATTAAACAAAAATGGTTAATGGGAGTGCACATTTCAAGACTGTTATGATGAATTTACTGATCATTTTATGGAAGAAATCCAAAGAAATTCATGCAAAGCAAAAAAAAACATCATTGATTGTCTAACAAAAAGTAAAGAAGAGCTGATTATTAGAAATATTGTTGAGTCTGTTTCATCCACTTAATCAGATTACACATGTCATTTTAAGTACTGAAAATTTAAAGACAAAGTGTAATTATGTTATATTTCTTTTAATTTGTTGACATCCAATAAAGGGTGGTTATGTTTTGTTTGAAGTTTGTTTTAGAAATTGATAAATCGACAACTTATTTAAAACATTATTTGATCTTACGGTATACAGTGAGCACGTAAAGGTTGGAATAAATTCTATAAAATCTTTATTGGGCAAGCAAGAAAATAATGCTCGGACACGTCGATTTTATTTTTTTGGTGTGCATTTTGTTGGTATACTAGAAGTACAGCAAGTTTTGTTGCACGTCATCAATAGACATTTTAATACCAAACCCAAAAAATAAAAATCACTATTTTATAAAGGTAAAATTAAGCATTATGTACAGGGTGTTTCTTAATAACATGCTAATATTTAAGGAGGTTATTCTTGGGTCCATTTTGAGAAAAAAACTTCATATGAACATATGTCCTAAAGGTCTTAACTTTTGAACTACAGGGTGCTAAAGTTTTAAGAAAAAAAGCTTTTTTTTATGATAACTTTGGTATGAGCCTAGATATTTTTGTAAAACGTAGTACGCATCTTCTATGCATCAAAAGGCATTTTCTGCTGTACTACATAATTTTATAATTTTACCGTTTAAAAATTATTCTCTTAAATAAATTTTTGTTTAAAGTTACATAAATTGTTTTTTCTCGTAAGTGGTCTAGCGAGATGCAAATGAATGAATTTTATTTTTTTATGCGAAAGCCGTACGTCAAACGAAAAAAAATCATGAGACCAGATTTGCTCAGAAAGGAATGAGGATTTCAAAAATAATTTTTACTTTAAGAAAAAGCAGTGGCGTATCACTTTTCTCTTTAAAATGATTCAGTGCAAATGCCGCACGAACGCCACTGGCAAGAATAAAAGATTATGTTGTACAGCAGAAAATGCCTTTTGATGCATAGAAGATGCGTACTACGTTTTACAAAAAGATCTAGGGTCATACCAAAGTTATCATAAAAAAAAAGATTTTTTTCTTAAAACTTTAGCACCCTGTAGCTCAAAAGTTAAGACCTTTAGGACATATGTTCATATGAAGTTTTTTTCTCAAAATGGACCCAAGAATAACCTCCTTAAATATTAGCATGTTATTAAGAAACACCCTGTATAATTCCTTTCTGGTAAATATTAAAGGTTCTGTATGAAACGATTAATATTTTGAAGTTTTGTGTATTAATATAGGAGAAATTCTATTTTTATGTAATATTTCTTGAAATTTCGTTGGTAGCACTGGTTACTCAATATACATATCGGTCTTAAATCGATTTCCGCTGTTGACGCAATTCTAACCTCGCTTTTTGTGCGTTGTTAGCAAGTTTCGTTATGATATACAGGGTGTCCCAGATCGAGTGGGATTGCATGGGTAACTTTCTTATTATTGAAGATGGAGATTCGGTTAAATTGGCAATGTTTTTCAGTTTTACATGCTGATTTAAAATCTGTTTGAAAAAGTTCAAAATGTCGAACCCGTCAGAAGATATTTAAAAAAAACTAAAAACTATCATTTTCTTGTAAGCCAAATATCTTCGCAAGTATAAGAGATCCGAAAAAAGTTTCATATGAAAGTCACTGTTTTCGATAAGACCAATTTAAAATTGATGTCGAACAAACATTCAAGATGGCTGCTTTTGAGGTACTCGTATCAACTTCCTTAAGTTAAATGGGCGCCATATTGGATTTTTTGGTTACTGAATAGAATTTTTTATTCTCTTTTCAACGATGTAAGATAACGTATGGTTGAATAAAATATATCAGTAAAATTAATTGTTTTTACATTTTAATTTTTCTTCTGACCGGTTCGACATTTTGAACTTTTTCAAACAGATTTTAAATCAGCATATAAAACTGCAAAACATTGCCAATTTAACCAAATCTCCATCTTCAATAATAAGAAAGTTACCCATGCAATCCCACTCGATCTGGGACACACTGTATATTTGTTTGTGTTATCGCTAGAAAAGTAGTTCTTTTCAGAACTTATTATTGTCGTGTAGTTTTGGTTGTATAACATATACTTTTTAGCATTCTTATAGGCAGCCCACACTACAACACATTATTAAGTCGATCCAGATTGGAAACAATGTAAACATAATAATTACGGCAAATTCGGTGACGTCATAATACATTGATGACCTGCAACGAAATTTGCTGTATTTCCAGTATATGTATACGTGTATTTTTATTCCGTCATCCCTGTTCGAGTTATGACGTCATCATCAGTTTTTTTAAATGGCAACACCCTCTTTTGATAGTACAATTTAAAAGAGCACATTTTTCTGGGTATAGACACCAAATTTTGTGGTATGTTGCATAACAATATTTTCGAAAAAAAGGTTTTAGAATTCATAACAATGTAATGAAATAACAATAGAAGAAATAATAAATACAACCAAAACTCATTACATTAAATGTTCAAATTGCATGTCATTCACCTCTTGACAATATCCGTCTATTGGCGGAAACGGTGTTTAGATAATCACGCACAATCCGTGAATAATATAGAGGCGCGCCATTTTGTTGGTACCATATTGGTTCGTCTGGCATTTGGGGATTTTGATTATTTGGATATAGTGCTATAAGTGCGGGAATTATCTGTTTTTGTAGCAAATTCAAATATTTTTCAGCATTTAATGCGCCGTCAATAAAAAATGGTGCAACAATTGTGGTACTAATTTCTCGAAAATATTGTTATGTAACATACCACAAAATTTGGCGTCTATACGCAACAAAATGTGCTCTTTTAAATGGTACTATCAAAAGTGGATGTTGCCATTTAAAAAAAACTGATGGTGACGTCATTACTCGAACAGAGATGACGTAATAAAAAATATACGCACACAAAAAAAGCGCATCAAAAAAATAAAATCGATGTGTCCGAGCATTATTTTCTTACTTGCCCAATAAAGATTTTATCGAATTTGTTCCAACCACGTAAGTGCTCACTGTATACTGCGATGTACAACACACATTCTGCTAGTCTTCTAACTTATTATAACTTGTCTTATATCTCGATTGTTGTAGGAGATTAAAACCCTAGTTGGAATTAAGATTTGAATCTGCGTTTTCTTTGTTGTAAAACCTAGCTATACCGCCACTTTGTTTGGTGATGTTAAGGATTTTTGGTAGTTTTTAAGTGGCTTTATTTTGAAAATCTGTTTGTTTGATGTTTATTAGCACCAATATTTGCTAATAATATGCTAAACGCCTTGACCTTATTTAGATAATGAAGTATGGAACTATTCCAGAATCTATAACGTATGTCTGTGTAAATTTTTGTACCATTTAACTTCACAGCTTCCTTGTTTCTGTTTCCATCTTGCAGTTGGTTATGCCTTATATCATATACATTTTTAATAATCCATAAACTTCGGATACGGTAGGTTCATGAAATACGGTGGGTTTGCCCACTTCAGTATTATAAGACAGTGTTAATTAAATGAGGCAAGAGACCTCTGTGAGAATTTAATTTAAATGTTTTTTTTTTTTTTTTAGAAATTTATACAGCGTCATTATAAATGATTGTAGTCGAAGTAGGACGTAAATCTAAATGTAAAATTTCTTGTTTCTGCTCCACAAAAATAATGATTCAAATTATATTGGATATGCACTGTTCTACACACAAGTGTTAAATTGGTTGCATAACGAGTCAATATTTATGTAAAATAGTTAAAATCATTTTTAAGTGAAATAAAAATTTTCTTACCATAATTTTCACTTAAAGAATGATCGATACAAACCTGAGACATATCTACACTACACTCTGATTAATGAACTCATTGTTAATGCATAGTTAATAATGTATTGATATTACTAAAAAACACACACAAAGATAATCCAAAACTTATTTAATAAAGATTATTTATGTTTATTTACAATAGATGTTGAAAGTGCTCTCCATTTTGCTATAAACATAGCGCCACTCTTCTTTTTTAATTTTTTGTAACATTACCTCATTGATGTTTTTGCAACATACTGTAATTTGATTAATTAATTCTTCTACAATTTTATACATAACCGTTGTTTGTACACATTATCTTTCAACCATTCAAATATCGAGAAATTCAAAGGAGTGAGGTTGGGGGAACGAGCTGGCCATTCTGGATTGACATTTTGACTTATTAAACAATCATCATAAATTTCCGGGAGGTAGGCAATATTCTCCCTTGTGGTATGGACTATAGCATCATCATGCTGTAAATAGCCAAATTGCTGTTCCTCATCATCTAACTGGTTGATAAAAACTTCCAATATTTGTTCTCTGTACCTCACTCCATTAATTGTATCTTGAAAAAATACTGGTCCAATTATTCTTCTTCTTCTTGATACGGCTAACCACACACCCACTTTCACAGAATGCAAAGGCGTCTCTTCAAATGCATGTGGATTTTCAGTATTCCAAATTCGGCAGTTCTGAGAATTTACATATCCAGATAGATGGAACCATGCTTCATCAGAAAAGAAGGACAAATTCAAAATTCTGTTGTCATTCTTGTGATGCTGAAACCATTGGCAATATGAAACACGACGCCGATAATCAGCTGGTTTGAGTTGTTGAACCGATGTTATTTTATAGGGCTCATATGCAACTTCCTTTTTATAATTTTCTGGCAAGTGTCGTATGGTATACCAGATTGTGCAGACAATCTTGACTTTTTTAGGACTTTGCTCCATTCGTTACCTTAAATATTCAACAACTTCTTCATTGACCTGAGGCCTTCCTGACGACTTCCCCTTGGAAACGTTCCCAGTATTATCAAATCTGTCCACAACTCTCCTAATATGAGCCATTAAAGATTCCTCTTCAATATGTATGCCTGGAAACACAACGAGAGATTCATTTTTGCGTGCTTGAACAGAATGTATCCATTGCCCGTCTTCATTTAATACACCGTTTCGATAGTAAGATTTAATAATAAAGGTGACAAACGTGTTCTGTTCTAAAGAGTGCACCATTATGCAAATTTAAACCTAAAATATTGCTTTTTGTTTATTAAAATTTCTATGGCTGCCTTTAATTACACTTACGTATTAACACTCTGGAATTAGCAGTAGTCTTAATAAAGACTGATTTTATTCACGTAGACTTTTAAGGAAGGGCGAAATCAACAGGCAAACTAACACAACATGCAATTATTCAAAAACAGTAAATATAGTAAATGACATACCTACGAGTGACAATTGACAGTTCACTTGGAAAATAAAAATCACTACAAAAATCCCTGCACTATAATTATGTTTGTATAAAGCGGCAAAATTTCATTACCACGGGCACCGCCTGCTTCGACTACAATCATTTATAATGACGCTGTAGTTTGCTAGGAAGTAGACATGGTGACATGGTTAAGTCTAAGAAGTACATAATGACTCATCAAAATCTGACCGGCAAGCAGCTGCCAGTTGATGAGCAGTGGCGTAGGGTATTTTACTGCGGGCAGCCGTTAGAGTAGGTTTTACGTCCGGCGCTACTGAACATCAACCTACCCTAAAATTTAAACATGGACTCGTCTAGACGAAAACTCCTTTCTGCGCATTATGTACTTTTAAAGGTGCGTTTAGACTTGAGCACGCACGCACCGATCCACCGCGAATGCGTGTAAACGGCTACGCGCGCACGCTCACTTTGTGTTTTCCTATAATAATAATAATAATAATTTATTTGCATTCATATATGTACAAGACATAATAATATGTTATATAAATAAATTGACATTGCGGACTTACTTGCTAGATACATTTTATGCCAACTTAAGTAATTTATCTTCTTATAGCATAAATATTTTAGGCATAAATTAATTGATCATTTAATATAGGTAAACCCTTGAAAATAAACTAAGTAAAATTATGCAATATAAAATCTAATATACAGGGTTATTGGTAATTCGATACATTCCTTTGGAGATGTGATGGGGCAGGAGCTAACAAACAAATTTAACCCTAACATACATTATACAAAACTCAATAGTTTTTGAGATATTTCAATTTTTGTGTTTTTCTCAAAAAAGTAGATCTTAATGTCTTTAAAGTTAATTTTTAAAAAATCTGCTTTACATTTTTTGAACTTTTTTACTGGATTACTTGTACCACTCTATGGTCATCCATTTGGAATAGAAAATATCCGGAAACATTTCGATCATGTGAAAATTTTGAATAAAAACTTATAAAAAATAATTTTTAAAAATCAGCTATGAAAATTACCAATTCGTTTTTCTCAAAAATTATCAACATAACATGCGTACAAATTATTTTAAAAACTTCTTTATTTCAACAGCTATCTATCAAGGTACAAATGTTCAACTTGCCCTTGATAGTTCTAATAAAAAAATAGTAAAAGTGATGCAAGTAGTATGGTTCTTATTTTTGGATAAACAGTAAAATCCGTATTGTAAAGGTAATCGTTTAATTCTTAATTAATTTAAAAGTTGTACTACATTTCTTGCCCAAAATGGGAGCCCCTACTCCGTATACAAGCACGCCAGCGTCTTCTTATTTCCGTCTTTGTTACTCTGGTTGTGAGGATATGCCGTATGTGTTGGGCAACGTCGACTATCCTTTGTCTAAGGTATTCTCCGTATCGACTGGTGTTTCATAGACCATCTCTTTCATATGGCTCCACACGTAGAAATCTAGAGGTGTTAAATCTGAACTTCGCGCTGGCCAAGTCCTGTCCAATCCAACGGTTAGAAAAATCTTGACCGAGTAAGTGTCGTACTGTCAGCCGATAAAGAGCTGCACAACCGTCGTGCTGTCGTACTGAAATATTATTCGCTGTCTCACAGTGAGAGGAACATCTTCATCCGTCCATAAAATGTTTAGTAAGAAATTTGCATTGTCTGCATCTGAATTTAACATAAAGCGGCAGAATTCCACTCTCCTTCCAGGATCACCTTCATGAAAGCCTTGGACAGGAGTATAGAGGTAAGGATGGCATCGAATACTGCGTATCGTAAACCAAACTTTCCATTGTGACGTTCCGGTTAGTCTTGTGGCTTTATTACTTGAAGTTCTTGGGTCTTCATCAGAATGTCGCTATATTTCTTCCTCATCATCAGGTTGATGAACGCGAGGAGCACCGGCGTTATCTTGGCTACGTTTCACAGAGCCAATTTCAGCGACATTTCGATATGTCGTACCGAATACACGAACATTTGGTATACGACGGTTAGGGAAGCGACGTTCATATTCTCGGCGAGCTTCGGCAGCTTTGCCGTCACAATATCCGTAGACAAACAAGATGTCAGCGTATTCTGCATTGGTGTAGGTGGCCATGGCACTTAAAACGCAATAACAACAACGACCTAAACCAAAATCTTCAGCAACAAACTCAACAAGAGCAACAAACTCAACAAGAGCAACAAACTCAACAAGAGCAACAAACTCAACAAGACCAACAAACTCAACAAGACCAACAAACTCAACAAGAGCAACAAACTTAAGTTACACGGAGATAATAATGTCAGTTAATAATACACAAGCGTAAGCATCAAAGTCGAGGACTGACTGACTGACATGAACGATTTGTCATTTTTTTTCTACGCATACTTTTACTCTTTACTGTTTATCCAAAAATAATAACCATACTACCTGTATCACTTTTACTATTTTTTTTATTAGAACTATCAAGGGCGCGTTGAACATTTGTACCTTGATAGATAGCTGTTGAAATAAGGAAGTTTTTAAAATAATTTGTACGCATGTTATGTTGATAATTTTTGAGAAAAACGAATTGGTAATTTTCATAGCTGATTTTTAAAAATTATTTTTTATAAGTTTTTATTTAAAATTTTCACATGATCGAAATGTTTCCGGATATTTTCCATTCCAAACGGATGACCATAGAGTGGGACAAGTAATTCAGTAAGAAAGTTCAAAAAATGTTATGCAGATTTTTTTAAAATTAACTTTAAAGACATTAAGATCTACTTTTTTGAGAAAAACACAAAAATTGAAATATCTCAAAAACTATTGAGTTTCGCATAATGTATATTAGGGTTAAATTTGTTTCTTAGCTCCTGCCCCATCATATCTCCAAAGGAATGTATCGAATTACCAGTAACCCTGTATAATATATAACTTGCTAATTGTATATGATTACATTCTTTTTCTTATTTACTAGTAAATATAAGTAAACCCTTGAAAATAAACTACGTGAAATTATGAGATATAAAACATTCTTTTCTTAAAAATAATAAATTAATATTGTTGGGTAATTTATTAAAATCGTTAAACCCTCTGAAGAATAAAGTATTCATAGTTCCATGCAAGTTAGTTTTGTCAATGTATATATTATTTTTGTTCCTTGTCTCATATGCATGTGTATCACTGTTGAATTTTATAAAATCTCTCAAGTAAGCTGGAAGCTGATTATTAACTATTTTATAAATAAATACTAATGTGCTAAATTTTAAGCTATTACTTATGTTTAACCACTGTAGCATGTCTAACATGAGATTGATTGAAGTATATTTAGGATAATTTAAAATTATACGCATTTGCATTTTTTGGAGACTTGTAATTGACGTTTTATCCATCATATACAGCAGCGAAGAGCAGTAAAGAAAGTGCGGCTTTATTATAGTGTTGTATACAATTAATTTAGTTGACGTAGATAAGTTTTTCGATACTCTAGAGAAGAAGTTCAGTTTTTTTGAAAGTTTCTTATTAATATACTCACAGTGGGCTTCTGCTGCAAATAGGCTATTCTCTTTACAACGTAAAGCTATACGAATAATAGCCAATATTGGCTATCGAGAAAATTGTAAGACACACTTTACGGACCTTAAAATTCTTACACTACCCGGCATATACATATACAATTGTCTAATCTATGTAAAAAAGCATATAAATCTGTATAATACTGCCGATCATCAATACATAACCAGATCGAAAAACAATATTGTTGTGGAGTATCGCAGGGTAAACAGCAGCAGAAACGGGGTCAATTATTATGCTCCGAAATTTTTTAACTGCTTACCAGAGCCGATAAGAAATTTAGACATAAAAAGTTTTAGTGTCACTGTAAAAGAGTTTTTGGTTGTAAACGCCTTTTATTCTATTCATGAATATCTTAAATACGACAAATTTGAAAGTTTAAGCTGTATACATTAATAATGTAAAATTTTCTGTTTTAAGCATATTATTGTAGCTATTACTGACGAGTGTAAACCGATTAGGTATCCACTCACAATAAACTTTACTTACGTACTTTAAACTTAACCTGAAATCAATAACAAAACCTAAGTACTTCATTTCTTCTACGATTTCTATTTTCTTGTTATTAAAAATGATTTCTAAATTATTTATATTGCATTTCCTATGATTATTCCTACTACATATTATCATAGCTTTTGTTTTATCTACATTTAATATAATGTTGTTGCTATTTAAGTACATTAATACAGTTTTCAATTCTATGTTGACCTGTTCAATTGCCATATTAACATTTTTATTAGTTACAGTTACAAAGTATCATCGGCAAAAAGATTCATGTTACACTTGCACATATTAACTATGTCATTAGTATAGATTATGAACATTACAGGACCCAGGATACTTCCCTGCGGGACTCCAAAAGCAGTCTCAATGTTATCTGATACGACGTTATGTACTTTCGTAATTTGAAATCTATTTAGCACATTTCCTCCTATTCCATATTGCATTAGTTTATTAAGTAATATACTGCGACCAATTGTCTCAAATGCCCTTTTAAAATCCAAAAAAATTTCCACAGTATACTCATCATTGTCAATTGAGCGCTCCAGTTAGAAATGGTTGTAGTGCACTTTCACAACTATGTTTACTTCTAAATCCTGATTGATTCTGTATGAACAGGTTGTTACTATCAAAATATTCCATAATTTGTTTATGCACAACTTTTTCAATGATTTTTTCAACGAATGGTAGTGAATTTATAGGCCGAAATTGGCAAGCTTTATTTGTATTACTAATTTTCTCAACTGGTGTTACTGTACTACATTTCAACTTAACCGGCATTTTACCAGTTTGCAGAGAAGTATTTATCATATGTAAGAATATATGGGCAGTAACATCAATAGTACCTTTTATTATTTTACAATTCAATTATCACTTAAGTTAGATTTGTTACCCATATTTTTAATAATTGATATTATTTCACTCATTTGTAATGGCTTGAAGTTATGTAATTTACACGTATTCAGATCATGTTCGTTAATTAAATACATAGGTTGTGTATTTGTATTCACTGTTGCAAGTATGTCTCTTATACTATCCACAAAATACTTATTAAAACATGTCGCTTTTTCATAGTCCGATTTAATTTCTTTATCTCCGTCTTCGTAGGAAAAAACTATATTCTTGTTCAAATTATTTCCACATTTTGGTTTAATCAGTTCTTTTAAGGATTTTCACATTTTTTTTAGAATCACTTTTATATCTATCAATTTTGCTATGATAATATAACTTCTTTTTAGTTTTTAACAAATTTACGGCACTATTACGAAGTACTTTATATTCGTTCCATTTTTCATTACTACTATATACTTATATTACTATTTTTAAATTGCATGTAAGCTAAGTCTCTTCGTTTAGTAGCCCTTAACACTTCATTATCAAACCAAGGAACTGAAGGATTTTCATATTGTTTAATTTTTACTGGAGCCTTTCTATTTAAAATATCATTAAAGGGTTACTTATGCTGTTAAAAATATAATCTACATTAGTTGAAGTTAGAGGCCAGTCAACATTTAACAATTCCATGCTTATACTATTCATTTTCTCAGTATTCAAATTCCTGAATGGACAACATTGTTGTTCAATTGTCGTTTCTTTCCACGACGCTGGGATGTGTAGTTGAATAATTGCGTGGTCGCTAATAGTAGGGGTATCCAGTACCTCAACTTGTATTAAATTAACATTTGTAATTACATGGTCTATTAATGTTCTACTAATATCCGTTATTCTAGTCGGCTCTTTCACAATTTGATCATAACCACATGTCTGTATAATGTTTTCACATTTACGAGTATAAAATGAATTATCAACGAACAGCCGCGAACGCGATCCGCTTGGTGTCGGCCTCGGGTACATGCTCAAAAGAATTAATTGCGTCGCGATTGCTCAGTTTGAACGAGACTTAAGCTGCGTATTCACTTGAGCATTTTTGCGCGCACAAACGGTTTGCGCGCAAAAATGATCATATGAGTACCGGCAGAACAGGTGTGCCGGTGTGCGCGCAAGGTCTGAGCACGCACGTACGCGCTCCATCGGTTGTCGGTCTCGGGACCACCTCAAAGGAATTTTGCGCGCAAGTATTGCTCAGTTTGGACGAGATTTTTAATTTATGCAAACAGCTTTAGGTAAAAGCACAACTGGAGCGGATATTTGTGCGTACAAACAAAAACGTAAAAATAATTAGGTGTAGATTTTAAAATTTTCGTAAACGAACGTGTGTGTGCGCAAACGTTTGTGCACGCAAAAATGCTCAAATGAATACGCAGCTTTAACTGGCGGCATATCGTTCGACGTGTGCGGGATTTTTCAAGAATTTTTGTTTGGCCATGGATTGGAGCAATGATACAGCTTTGTTGCTTTTACAAGATAATGAAAAGGTACCTATTTTATGGAATGTGAAGCACCCGGAATATTAATCTAAAACAAAAAAAGATGCATGTCAAGAACTCGTAAACAAATTAAATATTGAGACAATTTAGACAGTGCGGAAGCACAAGAAAAGATAAAAAGCCCCGATTTTGACACTGCTGCTATATGAGTCTCCAGTTGCCAAAGAAACGCTAAGTTAGGGCTAAAAGTTCTCTTGGAGAGATTGCTTTTCTAAAATTTGTATCCCTTTTGATAATATTTGGTAGTATTAAGCTGAGCAAGTATTGGAAATCGGTTTTGGTTATTCTTGTAAAGTTTCTGAATTTGTCATGACGACCCTCTGACACTAAATTACTTAATAAATTATTTTGTGTATTACAAAAAATTGCATTTGCCACCAACGACGACGTCTACGTTTTCGAATTTCTTTTTTTTCCATTAAAGTACCTATACATCACAATAAACGCGACCGCTGATATTTTGTCGTCCATTGTCAACGCACCTCCCGTGTTTGCGAACAACTGGATCAGCCTATTCGTCAGAAAATAATTTTAATTTAAAGAATTTAAACGCTTCTCGCGAGCGCGAACGAATGCCGTGCGCGTATGCTCAGCTCATACGTGCTCAAGTCTAAACGCACCTTTTAGACTTAACCATGTCTAGCAAGGATTTGTAATCGGTCATTTTTTTTATTATCCTTTATTATTTAGCCATGGAAATAGAAACATTTATCAAAAGAAAAAGTTTAAATGATGCAGAACTACTTGTTTTACGTTATTTTATTTTTAATAGAAAGCCTAATCAATAATGAAACAAGATGTAATTATTTATTTTGCTTAGGAGTCTTATCTTAATATTTGCAAACAATTCAACAATAAAATTAATTAAAAAAGTCCACATGTGTAATATACAAGGTGATTTAATATCACATTTTTGACAACCTGTCTTACTCCCACCACTGTGTTTCAGTTCCTAATTATTTTTAGTGACTGAAATGTATTGAACCTGGTTATAATGTGCTAATCAGATACAGATTATTTTCCCACATGTAGGGCTCGGATTGTTCAACTATTTTAACTAAAAGTTACATTTTTTAAAATTTCAACTTCTTTGTCACTAATTTCAGAAGCAATCACTTTTTCAGCTATTTTCGAAAATTAGTTACTTTTTTCCATGTAGAATAATGGTGTGCTTTAAAGCAGAAAAAATATAAATATACATACTGAGAAATAAACTATATTCCACTTATTTACTTATCGTATCGTAGTACCTCTACATATTTATTTCAGTTGTGTTTCACATATTTAATAATGGTCAAGATAAGGCTTTTTCTCTTTTGCATATATTTAATTGTAGTGAGGCGGTCGTGGCTCAGTTGGTTCAGCGTGCGTCTGACCACTGAGATGGCCCGGGTTCGATTCCCAGGGTCACATATACACCGAAAATACCCGGCCGCTCCCCTCGGAAGGCAATGGCAAACCACCGAGGTGTATTCTGCCTAGTAAAGTCCTCTCCGGAGTAGAAGTGCAAGCACTTCCGTGGTTCGGAGCCCACGTTAAGCTGTAGGTCCCCTATGCCTGTAGGCTACTTTTAACACGCACACCACAGGCATATGGAGAGAGGATCGGCAACGCCCTGTAAAGGGTAGCCACTTTAAGAAGAAGAAGAATTGTAGTTAGTATCAAATAGGAAGGAGCAAGTAAGAATATGGGTTTGTTTTGTTTTCGACAATGTAGCTACCCAATTGTTGCAGTCAATGAAGTTCAGATTTTTAACAGTAATATAACAAGTGATTCCGTTTTTCCGATAAATTTGGATCGGATAGTTTATGAGTGCTAGTTAATTTCATAATTTCACGAGCCCGTAGGGCGAGTGCAATTTTCCAAAATTAACTAGCACGAATTAATTATCCGATCCAAATTTATCACAGGAAAATCGGATCACGCTTTGTATTCGTTAAGACTATATCACGAACAGTTAATTATTATTTGTGAATTGTTTTCACTTATTTAAAATATCTAAGTGAAAAAACCACGCGTGGCTTTTTCACTTATTAAAACGCACGTGTGATTTTTTCACTTGAAAATTGTTTTTATTGGCTGTTGCTAAGGAAATCGATCAATCTGATTGGTTAAGCAAAATGTGAGTGGTATAGTCAGAAGTAATACCACAAGTGACTAGAATTTTACCGGCAAAAATTGCCTGTACAATTCTAGTCACGAATGGTATTCGGAATGGCGATTCCTCGAATTATAATGAAATTACTGAAATACTTGTCATACAAAAAATGTTGACAGACGTTGTCTCTAATAAGCAACGCTGCCAGTCGTAAAATTTCCGCGCAAATTTCACTAGTAGTGAAATTTCCGGTATAATTCGATTGTGATTGGTTCAATTCACCAAAATACTATGATTTCGTTGGATGACAGATTATGAGTGGAATTGTCTGAATTATTTTTTATGCGAACAAGTGTACGACTATTCATAGATTTCACTGATTTTTTTCATAAACAAGCACCAGTGATTCACCTTTCATATGAAAAACCCAAGCTGTTAATAACTTCATTATTAATTAAAGTTTGCAAAAAAGATCTGGTACCTATGTATTGATTTTCTAAATATAAGAATGGACGATATTTTTAAAATAGAAAATTTGGTTCCTCCACGGCAAACTGTTTCTGGGGAAGTAATTAAAAAAAAATTGTAGAAGTATAAAGAACAGGAAAAAAAACTTGAATTTCAGTGTTCAGCACATAACATAACTGTAAACATTTACTCAAAAGAACTTATCTTTAAAAAGGGTGGCCAGTTAGCTTTCAAATATTTTCAGTGTTTAAATCCAACTAATATTATGAAAAAGTAAAAAGTACGATGTCAATTATATTACAACAGCAGTTGCAAAGGCAATACCTGTTTCTGTTGATCTTGATAAATTAATCGAACAAAGGCAACTTTTGCAACTTCAAAATGTGAGCATTGATTCCTGTGGCAATATAAATTTATTTTGGAAAAAGATCGTTTCTTTTAACGACTGTTCAGGTGGCCAAAATTTTTCACAATAATTGAACAAAATAATTTGCTGTTTAGGTTTAAGTTTACCTCATGGTAGCGCAGATGTAAAACATACGTTTTCAATCACTGGAAACACCTTAGATGAAAATAAAATATCTATGTCGCTCAGAGTGTTACATGGTAGGTTAAATGCAATAGACAGTATGAAAAAATTTAAAAATAGGCCAGAACTCGTATATTATTCAAAAGAACTTATATTACTTGACCAGGGAGCTTGTAAGTCCTATCAGAACTACCTCTTATATGAAAAAGTTACAAAAAAAAACAAAACAGAAAGAAGCTGAAAGGTTAGCAGAAAAAGACCATGGGAAGGTAAAGCAACGATTGGATGCAAGGAACGAATCAATATACGATGTTTAGAAGAAAAAATGATAGAGGCCAAAGGCAGTTTTAATAATGAGAGTAAAGTTACCGTGATGAAGCAAGAAAAGAACTACAAACGGCCATCAGAAACAAAGTTTTAGTAGCTGTTGAAATGGCTACAATTTTACTGCAATCTCCAGAAAATGCAAGAAAAGAAGAAAAAACGATTTCACTGGAAGCGGAACAGCTCCAACGAAATATTGAACATAAGAAGTTCAATACTATTATAGCAGAATATATGTACAGATTGTCCGAAACCCAGTCTAAACATACAAAAATTAATGAGTGCAACAAGGAAGACATACGCAATATGGGTAGCATAGAATGCAATCATGGCTAGGTAAATTTTTAAACTAAAGATCTCTCTCCAATAACAAGCAAGCAAACAAAAACATCTGTCATTAAAAGCATACATTCCAATTCTTTCTCCGTATCGATTAGTGGTTCTTATGGCATCACATCTCTTCTTCACAATAGAATAGCATATCATGGTTTTAAACTGCGCGCTTTGAATACACGAATTAAAATGATCAGCAATTTAACTTCACTTTATGCTTTTAATGACAGATAACATATTTATGACAGATATTTTTGCTTGCTTGCTTGTTATTGGAGAGATCTTTAGTTTAAAAATTTACGTAGCCATGATTGCATTCTATCTTTGTTGTGCTACCCATATTGTTTATGTCTGCCTTGTTGCACTCATTAATTTTTGTACCTTCAGATTGGTTTTCGGACAATCTGTATATAAAAAACTTAACAAACTTCCTAATATTCGATTTTTGTGAGGGCAAAACAAAGTTTCCAATACATAAAATTTAGTGAAACATATTTGCACTTATTAATGTGCCTGATTAAGTTGATAAGTATACTTAGTTACAACCTTATAACATAACGTATGTTTATGCACGATCGCATTATAATGTGTCAATTATGTCTGAATTTGTTTGACATAAACGTCTATTTATAGCCCGTGGGTGTCTTTATAGACCGCCGGTCTATAATGAAACGTCAAAAATTGATAAACATTTTAACAGTCTTATAAATATTTTTTTTTTAATTAAAATCGAATGTATGCTCTTTATTAGAACTCTATTTAGGGTAATTTGTATTAACAACACAGTTAACACAATTATTTATGTGAATATTCCTAGGCGTAAATGCTTCAACCATTTGACAGTAGCCAGTAAAAAATTAAAATAATTGAGCAACTAACTACTCGATGTGGGTAGAAAATTAATTTATTTTTTATTTCAGTTTTAAAATCTTCGATCGTGCATAAAATTATGTATGTACCACTGGCGTAACTTGCTTTTATGGCCTTCGACGTGTCTTTAGCCCTCGACTAGCGTCTCGGGCTCAAAATCACGTCTCAGGCCATAAAAGCATCTTTACGCCCTTGGTACATAAATAACTACATATTATTATGTATTAAACGCTTGTTTTGGTATACAATTGTATTTCGTTGTCTTCTGGTCAATAAGTATGTTTATTCAATTTTGACGTTTTAAACTGACGTTTATTTGTTTATGGCCTGCCCATAAAAGTTGATGTTTTATAAACAATCGTTTAAAATTTTTATTCCGCTAGCGATTTAAAATTTTTATTCCGCTAGCGCTTTAAAAATGTCAAATCCCTTTAAAAATGTCAAATAAATGTCAAAATTGAATAAACAGTTGTATTACACTTGCGGATTAAAATTAATTTATTAACTCGCGGTATCAACGCGCTTGCGGCTACCGCCGCTCGCGCGGTTGAACGTACCGCTCGTTAAACATTAATTTAATCCGCATGTATAATAAATAACTATTATTATTCATGTATTTTTTTGTTATTGGAGGGTCTGGTTTTTAAGTAGTGTAATAACAGTATTATTTTTTTTATTTATGCAATACCTAAAAGACCCGTTGCGGTCAATTTGGTTTTTAGGTTACTAGTAATAACTATAATAAAATAAATGCTAGATTTTTATTAAGATAAACACAAATGGCATGTTAATAGTTATGACAAAATGTAAAAAATAAAAAATTTGATATTGCTTATTTGTTTAAAATTAAGTTTAGTTATTTTTTACAATTTTTACAAATACATAGTCTTTGAATTTCTTGAGTGCAGGAAACACACATTTTACATCGTATGCAGTAATCTCTTGTTTTGTTCTTTGAACAATTTCCAATTTGACACTGTCGCCGTTTTTCACTTCTTTTAGGTGCAGACTTATCATGAAGTCCGATTATCCGCATTAGCAGTCAAAGTGACCGCATCACGCTTATAGGTATTTCTTACACAAACTTTAGAATCTTATTAGTTAGTATTCTCAAATTTTGCAAGTATTCTTATCTCATATATCTAGAAAAAGTCCTAAAACTACATGGAAAAATATTAACAACATATAAAGTTATTAAGCACCAAAGTTAGAAAAGGGTCAAAATGACCGCACGGTGCTTCGCCGACGAGTACAAATTATAACAATCAGTTGTTTCCATGGCAAACCTAGACTTCAACTTTCAATCGTATTTTTTTCGAGAATTTTCTTATGTAAGACCCATATTGGTTTACATGGTTGTAAAGAGAATAAAGAGTACTATCAGAATGACCGAAAAAAAGCATAGTGTGCAATTTGAAAAAAAAAAAAGTTGAATATCGCTGCCACAATGTGAGTACAGATTTTCTAAAATTTTCTCTCCCCATCTTACAGAGAATTTGCTCCCATTTACGAATATATATAGTTTATTATAGTTATTTTTAAAAATAACAAAGTTAAAGGCCTGGGGAGTCATGTCTGAGACACCCTGTATATAGCGAGGGACAAACCTATGGTAAAATTTTGTAGACCAGAAATTCATGGAATTCCACGTAAATTTCACTGATATTCCACGGAGTTAAAGTTCTGTTCTGCATTTTTGTGGTTTGCCCCTTGATATTTACATAACCTGAGATCGAAAAAATTTCATCTCAAGTTGGCTATGAAACAATGAAACATGAAAGCACAAAATTAGGCATGTCGACTTTTAAGCCATACATTTGTCAGCTGTTGTTTTATAGGTTATGTGAGGTGTGTGAGGTTATGTCTGTTTTGCTGTCAGGCACATAAAATGTCACTAATTCTATTAAACACGGAATTCAAATCTGCCACCAAGAAAATGAAGGTCACATAACTCATCCACTTTAAAATAATTTTCCGTTAATAACATTTTTCTGTTCAATTCTTCAATTTGTATTTAATTTTAGTTTTTAGAATAATTTAATTCGTCCGACACCCTAATAGGGTAAAAAGGGTTTCGTTTAAAGAAAGAAAGAAGAATAATTTAATCTGCTCTAATTTTTATCAGTTAGGCGTGGTTTTAGATTTAGTAGTTCTAATGGCTTAAGTTGTATGACTTTACAAAGACACGATTTATATTTTTCATGGCAAACTTTGAGGTGAAATTTTTTCGATCTCACGTTAGTTACAATCAAACAATATTAGTAATACGTTAACTAAACACTTGAAGTAATTCTCAAAATGGCTATAACCTTATTAAAATATTTAAATTCTGCAAAAACAAAAATGCCAATTTGTTCGTAAGAGGGATTTTATTCCAATAAAAATAAATAAAGATTTAAATATCCTCACCACCCTGTTGCTCAATAAGACAATTAAGAGATATTATTTAAAACAATCAGCAATCGCCAAGTGCAAAATCTGAGAAGTTATGGCTATACCTATTTTTCTAAATGGCAATTTTTATAATAATATGTTTTAGTTAAGAATTAGAGGTGAAACGAATATTCGGTTAACTATTCGTCGTAATATTTTGCCGTTTTGCCGAATGTCCGTGACGAATATTCGGCATAACTGAATAATTTTGAAATAAGTCCAAATATAACTTGGTTTTGATTGTCGACTTGACATTATGGTTTATACGTAATATAAAAGAAAAAAAACCCTAAAAATAAAAAGTTCCAAACAAGAAGGGCTTTCATGAAAATACACGGCGATTAACAATATACCCTCTTGCTAATTGAAGTTTAAACAACATTTTGAAGTTTGTAGCGAATTTCATAGGTGAAGTTGCAGTGGTATCGATGTAACAATTGTTTTTTCTATTTTGCGAAGTCGTGTCGCTGCTAAATGAGATATAAAGTTAAGGGTTGGATTATTAAGTTAATAATTATCATTATTAATTGATATTTTAGTTGCATTTGTGACTCTTGGAACCTGGAACTCACGTTTACCTTAGCACTGGTATCTTTATGTTAGTTATAGCCATTATAGTGATTATAGGCACACATGTATATAATAACAGTTTACAAAAAAAAAATACTAGTAGCCGAATATTCGTATTCGGCTACCGCCAGAAATCAATATTCGTTTCATCTCTATTAAAAATAATATTTATAAGTTAATTTTAGCTTCTTCTTATGGGCACTATTTTTGTCTATCTAATGATACCATTACGTTTAAGGTTTAAATGGGGAGCAACAATGTGTATTAACGTAGTTTCGAATGGAATTTTTTTATGGGTATATATTGTTTCCAAACCCTGCCAAATTTCATTCCACTGTGCATATTAGTTTTTTATATCGCAGCAAACTATCGAAATATAAATTTTGCTTTTAACAACGTCTAACTTCATGAAGAAAGATGCTATGGTTAAAGTTTGTCCTGAAAACGGATTAGAAAGTGTAAATATATGTTCAGTGCCAAGTTGTAGTTTTCATACATTATAATGTTAGAGTGGTTACATTTTCTCGTGAACTACTGCGCGGAAGACGAAATTGTGTTTACGGCGGTTACAGGCCATCTTAAAAACATCGTCATTCCTTTATTATTGAAATTGCGTCCATCTTGGGTTAGCACGTGCGTTTGTTTTGAGTTGTCGTTGTGTTTAATTATCTGTCTTGACCTTGGGACTTCTAAAAACTTTTAAATTTGCCGCGCAAGAGAGTTCGATGTTTTCAGGTTTCACTTTTAAGTATATCGGTCTTCTTTTTTCTATAGTCATCTCTTTCCGCGCTCTGCGCATTTCGCGGTCCACGAGAAAATGTAACCACTCTAATCAGTTGTCAATCCTTTACATACTTAAACACAGTTTGAAGTGTTCAAATACAGCTTAGAACAGTTTTAAGGAAAGACGGGACAGAAGTAATTTTTTGCTATTAAGACAGTCTGGTTGATGGTTAGAAACTGATAATTGTTTATTTTCAAAAAAATATATTTGGGATAGGCAGATATAGCCCAGTAGCCAGGTCGCGAAAAGGGGGGGGGGTTACCTAACAAAAGGACATGTAGTTTTGGATTTTGGATATGTTGTATGTACATAGGCCGTTATTAAAAATTCAAGTTTTCTAATGTGGCGCGCCTGTGCGCGCGTCAGTACGGCCACTTTTGTGTCACTTTTTTCGGTTTTTGCTCGATAACTCTTTACTAATGCGTCCTACAGAAAAAATTGCCTTTTTTGTAGAGCATAAAATTTGCTACAAATTACTTTAATAACATTTTTTTCTAAATCTCATAGTTACCGAAATATTGTATCAAGAATGTCATGACATTCTTGATACAAGCAAACACGTTTGGAAGAATTCTGCGAATTGAAATTATGAAAACTAGTATTTATTGGTACTTTTAAATGATAAACGATACTAAATTGTTGCCGTTATTACTTAATCTATGCATAAAGTAACAGAATTTTGCAAAAACGGCTCCTTTTCGCGTTGCCAATTTTGAACTTTGAAGGCTTCGCACGAGTTGAGGAAGCATCTGGTGGTTTTTTCGCTATAAGAATTTCGCCTCATTATTGTCCAAGGAATAAAGTTACGGAGAGCTTGTACGCGAGTTTTTACACGCCCTGTATATTTATATTCCATGTATTGTGGTCTTATTTGTAATTTTTTTTGCACATAAATATCTACCATATGGCTGTTACTCATTTTGTCTTTAAATTGAACCAATAAACCGTTAAGATGATGGACACGGTGTTTTTTTGTGGTAGTTTTTCTGAACTTTTGGAAAAAATTTTTGCTTTGAAGCTTTGTATTTCGGTAACTATGAGGTTTAGAAAAACATGTCATTGTAGTAAATTGTAACAAATTTTATGCTCTACAAAAAAGGCAATTTTTTCTGTAGGATGCACTAGTAAAGAGTTATCGAGCAAAAGCCGAAAAAGGTGACACAAAAATGGCCGTACTGACGCGCGCACAGGTATTGAGATAAATATCACCTACAAGTATAGATCTTGTGCAATTAAAAAAAAAAAAAAATAGCAAAAGAATGCATTCTGGAGATGCAACACAGTAACATTTATACCAACCACTTTTATTGTAAAAATTGCGTAATTTTCTTATTATTTAGTTTTTCCGGAGTATTTTGTCAGCAGTTGCTAAATATGCATTTTTATATAGGGTGTAAACAAAAATGGGCTCACTCCCTTCTTGTTATTAATTTTTGGAGTTGAAAAATTAAACTTGTAGGGTCGAATATAGAGGAAAAATGCGATTTTTTGAACAACAAAACAATTTAGAAACACTTGGTTTTACCAGATATGACCTTAACTTTTGATTTTTAAATGGAATAACCTGTATATAGTCCAAATGGCGAGTCAGGTAATGCGCGTCATCAATCACATGATCAACGGTTGTCGTTACCAATAATGCTCGATAAAAAATACAAAAATGTAATTACTAAATATAAATTATTTTTGTAGTTTTCTAAGATAAGGCAGTCGCGTTTAATCACAAGGTCTATAAATTTTCGAAAATAATAAAGAAATCGGATTTTTATTTATTAATTTAGCTCATTTTTTGTAAAGTTGGTATTATTCTTGACGTGTTTATATGTGATTGGCAAAGTTTTGACAGATCGTGTTGTGTGTTATTTACCTTAGTGTAATCGGAATCCTCTGTATTTAATACTAACTATTATCTACTATTTCTTTATTTTAATTTATAGTATCGCAAAAATCGCGATAGAAAATAAAAATGCAAACCTTTTTCATCAGAAAATTTTAGTTATAGAATTTGTAAATCGTTTGAAAATTCATGTAGACGTACTAAGTTGTGATGTCATAAAATTTATTGATGACATGCATTACTTGATTAGCCAATTCAAGTATACATATTTTTACATTTTTAGAATCTGGAAGAAATTGTGAATCTGAATACCTAATTTTCTTGATTTTTTGAAAAACAAAATTCTTAATTTTATTTTCAGTTATGACCCACCAAAAATGTTTCTTACCAATCTCTGCAACTAAATAATAAGTCGTTGCTGTAGTGTGTGTACCTAAAGTATGAAAGACTGGCGTTTGAAGTTTTGAAATTAGTTTTTTTGCCTGTAAATCAATTTTTTCAAATTTCTCACTGAGTAATTCAAATAGACTATATTTTTAGAAATTCATCAATAATAATAACCACACAATAAAGTATTAAAATATTTTAAATATAAAAGTCGCAAAAACCCTAAATATAATAGTTACTTAAAACTGTTAGTTTTTAGAACTAAAATGTTATAGTAAAGATCAAAATTAATTTCAGCAAATATTTTTTTCACTAATTATCACTTTAATATTTAGTTGAGTTTTTTAATGTACTCCATGTATGAAAACGTATTGTTACTTTTTAAATATACTGAAATATATGTTCTTTTGATAATTTCCAAAATCATCTCCAGACTCCCGCTAATATTCTTTATTTTATAAATAGAAAAAGATGTGGGTAGTATTAACTCTATAATAATTTTATAATGTAGAACATGTTAGAGCAGACGCAATATGAGAAATACATACCTACGTCACGCGGTAAATGACGTCACAACATTGCGCATAGACGTTTTAAAGGGGTTTGGTTTATGCGCATGGCCTCATGTCGACGTAGGTATGTAATTCTCATATTGCGTCTGCTCTACTATTACAATAATTACTGTATGTATATTTGTATGGTATCATGATGAAGTCTACAGTTACCATTATAAGTTACAGGGGGAATGTTACCCCTACCACCATTTTATTTATTTCGGTGGTTAATAAAAATTTGAAAAACAATTTTTATGTAGAATTTAGCTTTGAAAGTAAATTTAAAGAGACCCAAAAAATTAATCCCAGAAAAGATTTTAGGAATGGCAGAGTTAACAGGATGATGTTATTACTCCCGAAAACGGAATATATTGAACAGCAATACTAGGTATTAAACTACTTATTAGAAAAAATTTATTTTATATATCAAGTATTAAATAATTTGAAATTTAGCGGAGTTAAGTTTGTATATGTAATTCTTTAAGTTCTACAGCACAACAAATAAAACTACCCAAATGTATGTTTCTCTTTCATTTTTACAGTTCAGGTTATCTAAGGGTTAAAAGATTTGAATAATGCATGAGATTATTTTTTATGTGTAATATAGATAAAAAGTGTAATGGATGAAGAGAAGTTACTGTATACTCGTGCAATACGATTATTATGACAAGTTCTATATTGTTTCAGATTTTAATTGGAATATGTGACACGGGGTGACTACAAGGAAATGCGACTAAGAAGAATATTATTTATATAGGAAAGATACATATATTGAAAATACAATCTTGAAAAATTCAGAGAATGTTGGAATAGCACACCTATCTGTTAATTTTGTGTCAAATATGAAACAAAATGATAACATTGGTTACATAATGAATTCGGCAGGGAGTGAGAAATCGATCAATCTTGGTTGTTAGTTTTGGTTAACATCCAATTAACGGAAAGGAAGGAGAAGAGTTGTAGAAAACTAACAAGTAATAATTTAGCCTCTGATAAAGCTTTTCTTTATTAGGTTATGTTTTACATATGCACGTTTCATTAATCACTTACCTCGATTCATTCAAGTTTTTTTCTCATTTTCTCACTGTGTCATTCACAAAATTCTTTAAGATCTTTTCTTATTAGGTATAATTTGTTAAACTTTTAGTTTGCACTTAGGGAATCTAGTCTGTAGTAACCACCCATAAATGTGCTTGTAACATGTAAAAAATGCAAAATATTTTGATAGAATTTTATGTTTTTATCTGCGAGACCGAACTTTTTTAGGAAAGTAATAAAATAACTGAAGTTTTATGAAGATAGCAGTTTATAAGTTAAAATGGTGTACCTGTTGTAGGTTGGCTATTATATCTACTAATTTTTCAACAAAAATTAAACTAATAGAAAACATATTGACAAAACAAAATGTTCACATTTTCTGTTAAAATGTGGATGTTTATTCTTTTCTTTTTATAACTATACCTTTTCAACTTCAAGTTGAGACTAATCATCTTCAAATTGAGAATAAACACATTCAAATTGAGACAAAACAATCTGAAATCAATTAAACACGTTCAAATTGAGATTTAACATAATCAAATTGAGAATAAACATATTCAAATTGAGAATAAACACATTCAAATTGAGACAAAACAAGCTGAAGTCAATAGCTTGTTTTGTCTCAATTTGAATGTGTTTATTCTCAATTTGAATATGTTTATTCTCAATTTGATTGTGTTAGTTCTCAATTTGAATGTGTTTAATCGATTTCAATTTTTTTTGTCTCAATTTGAATGTGTTTATTCTCAATTTGAAAATGATTAGTCTCAATTTGAAGTTGAAAAGGTATAGAATCACGATATTTTACAATGTATGGTTGTCACTAAAGTTGTGTCCGTTTATTTAATTATTTAGGCTTGTGAGTGTCAATTATTATAAATTATAAAATCTTATGTTACTCAGATCTTGGGATAAAGGATATACCTACATATAATTTTTAAATACTAGAAGGTTATTGGTAGTTTATCGACAATCTGCGGATCCTTTCATTTCAAACTTATTGGCATATCTAATTTTGTTTATGTTGTTTGTGCATTACCAAATAGCCTTTAATCCTCTTGAAGTCTTGATGCATTCATTATTACATTTGAGTAACTACTGACCACAGATATACAGACCAATTTTAACTTCAAGAGCTAACATTGGGAATATTACTTATTTTAATTGATATATTATAGGTTTAAATTTGGCACTACTGCAGAATTTTGCACTTAATATAATGCCACAAACAAAAATTAATTAACTGTATCCATTTGGGATTTAAGGTAAAAAAAGCATAAAAAACAATTCAAATTTTCTTTTTGCATTTCTTATACTCTGTTTCTTTGAAGTAACATCAGAAAGGCATACGTTTTCTCTTTTAAAGTAGATACTTTTTTAAGTTCTAAAAGATGATACAATTAAAATGAAAAGAAAGACCTTTTGTCTCTTCTTAACACGTTGACTGCCAGACGGATTTTCTAATTTTTTATGTTTATGTTTTTTATGTGTGCTGGTCCGTAGGGCCCAGCGCGGCGCAATAAGAATAGTTAACTGCTGGGCCCCAAGGCCCAGCACGGCAGTCGACCTGTTTAATGGTGATCTTAACTTTTTTGTTATGGATCCCATATTGAATGTTCTGTAGTTCAGTACAAACCTTTATTCTGATTTTAAAAATGTAGAACATGACCAGGTTATTTTTATTAATAAATACAAAAAAATTAATTTGACATTTTATATTTCTTTTTTCGATATTTTGCCATTAGTTGCTAAAATAAAAATGAAATTAATAAACTATTTACAGGTTGAACCAGTGGTGTAGCTAGCACTGGGTGGGTCCTGCATCAAGGATTGCTAAGGAGCCCCCCCCCTCCCCCAATAATAAATAGCAATCGCAGATAGAAATGCAGAATATTATTATAAACATATAAATAAGGATATTTTTATAAGCACTTGAACAAAATTTTATTATTTGGTAATTTTAATGTAATAAGTAATTATAATATTAATTATTCGGTGTAATACATTTCGTCAGAAAATAATTTGATTATTAATTTCACTGCTCAAGGGGACATCAATAGTGGTTTTTTGAAACCAGTTGTTATAAGTTACAGTAGAAATTATGTGCTGCTGGTAGTAGAGGCTGGTGGGCCCCCTAACCGGTGGGCACTGTATCATTGATACAGCAGATATAGCAGTTGCTATGCCCCTGGGTTGAACATAATGTTTTGGAGATAAATCAACTTAGCAAGTTTTCAATTTTTTTGAAAATGAAGATAGATTTGTCTCAGAAATGTTGTGTTCAATGTGTTAAGCGTTTATTAATTTAATTTTCATTTTAGCAGTTAGTGGCAAAATACCCAAAAAAGCAGTATAAAATGTCAAATTCGCCACATATAAGCTTCAGAAAATATTAAGATTACCTTAACTATATGTAGTTCTTTACAGAAACTTATACTAAAAAATAATTAAAACATTTTAATGTTGTCTTTTATTTGAGAGATGTTTCAATCGATCCTGGTTCAAGTACCTAAAGCGCAAAATAAATTAGGTTTTTTTTTTAAAGAAAATACTATTAAAGTTACTGTTGTAAGATTATCAAAATGTAGAAAGTATACAATACTTATGCAGGTATGTTTCTTAATTTGTCAATATACGCCCATATGCATATGGACACTTTAATTTAGTTAAGATCGGCGAATAATAACCAATGATCGATAACAAACAGTGAATTGCATCTCTTTTTATATGGTTTTCAATACCTAGCCAAACAGTTATTAATACCATTTTGCTTACACTAAAGTTTTAGTTTTCTTTTTGACAGTTCGTAATTTTAACACTGCTTTATCATTCTGAATATACCTACGAATAAAAAGAAACAGGAAGGACACTACGTAGTCCAGTCAAATGGTCGAAATAAACAGGAAAACTTTGCATTTTGGGTGGGCTGCTATTTTTTTTTTTTCGGTGTGTAGAGGGGTCGGCGGTGAGTCTAAATCAGGGTTTTCGGGGTGGTAACCCCCTCCATTCGGACGCCATCTTGAAAAGAAGGGTTAATTGGTTTTTGGCGTATATCTCTGTAGTCGGGAATCTCACAAAAAATTAGTACAAAGCTTTTTTGTAGAAAATCGTATTATGTACAATTTTTATTCATAACTTTTTTACATAGCGTTAATAATAAAAAAGTTATAAGCCGGAAAAGACAAAAACTTAAGGGCTTATAACTGTTTATTAATGCTACGTAAAAAAGTTATTAATAGAAATTTTAGAGAATATGGTGCTCTACAAAAAAAGCTTTACCAAAACTTTTTGTAAGCCTCACGTCTACAGGGATATAGCTGGAAAGCTAATTAACCTTTCTTTTCAAGATGGCGACCGAATGGGGGGGGGGGGTCATATTAATAAAAGTTGAAGATAATGCGATTCTCTACAAAAAAGCCTTGTACAAACTTTCTGTAAGGCTCACGGCTACAGAGGTGTAGCCAAAAAATTAAGTAACCCTTCTTTTCAAGATGGCGGCCGAATGGAGGGGATTACCATCCCGAAAATCCGGATTTAGACTCACCACTGACCCCCATATACATCGCAAAAAGAAAATCGCTGCCTACCCAAAATGCAAATTGAATTACTTACATTTGACTGCACTAGTCCAATCAATTGGTTGAAATAAAAAGGCAAACTTTGCATTTTGGGTAGGCAGCGATTTGTTGACGATGTGTAGGGGGGTCAGTGGTAAGTCTAAATCAGAATTTTCGGGGTGGTACCCCTTCTCCATTTGGTCGCCATCTTGAAAAGAGGAGTTAATTCGTTTTTCGACTATATCTCTGTATCCATGAGTCTTACAAAAATTTTGTTCAAAGCGTTTTTGTAGAAAATAGCATTCTCTATAACTTTTATTAATAATTTTTTTACGTATCAATACTAATAAAAAATTTGTAACCCCTACATTTTTTGTCTTTTCCGGCTTATAACTTTTTTATTATTAATGCTATGTAAAAAAGTTATTAATAATAAATAATAGAAAATACGATTCTCTACAAAAAATCTTTGTAGGTACAAACTTTTTGTAAGATTCTCGACTACAGAGATATAGCAAAAAAATGAATTAATCCTTATTTTCAAGATGGCGGCCAAATGAAGGGCGTTACCACCCCGAAAAATCTGATTTAGATTCACCACTAACCCCTCTATACATCGATAAAAAAAATCGCTGCCTACCCAAAATGCAAAGTTAAATTACCATTTGACTGGACTAAAGGTATTATGGTGCATAACTACAAGTGCAACGGAAATACGTCACACACGCCATATTGAAACACCAACCGGCACGAATTTTTATTGGTAGACTACTGTTTGTTTGCGTTTTTGTCTTTGACAGTTGACGTATTTAGTGTTCTCAGCCAATGAGCTTCTAAAATCCGTCATATTGATACACCATCTAAATTGCATACTGTTGGTGTTATGCTACTTCATCTCTTTTTTTATTTGTAGGAATATACCTAGAACCACTTGACTAGTATTGTCGCTGCTAGTTTTATATAATTTGATCTTAAGTAAATACCTGCTTTTGCAAAATAACGATGTTGAAGAGCATTAATTCTGTTACATACAGTGCTTTCGTAAAGTAGTGAATAAATTCGGTAAAACATTTTATTAGAGAGGTTTTCACAGAAAATCCTCGGATAAGTCAACCTTATTTTTTGAAAGTGCATCTTTCGTGATAATTATAATTTTACGATTTCGCACTATGACGTCATCGGCAATTTTTTTAAATGGCACCCCATATTTTTGTTCACGAATTTGGATACAGCACATTTTTCTGAGTACGACAATGTCAAATACGTATGACCTTGAAGAGAAAAGTTTTTGAAATAATCAGTCCCAAAGTTTCAAAAATGTATGGTAAAGTTATCAGAGTAGACCATTAATAATTATTATCAAGGAAGCGCTGGAAACAAAAGACGTTTTTTTTTGTCTTGGCTACTGTCGGGAAGTCAACGGTGCACAATTTGAATATTTAATTTAGTTGTTTTTTGAATTTAATATTTCGTATTTAGTATTTCGAAAATTTTTACACATGAATTAAATTGTCATTAAAAAAATTTTAATTTTTATGTTACTGCGTTAAATAGTACTCAAATAATGAATAAAATGTAGCATCACTTTCTTCAATCGTAAATATCTCGGAAACGGTTAACTTTAGAGGCATTGAAATAGGATACCTTTTTTGTATAAAAAAGATGAGGCAATTGTTTTTTTCGATTAGATCTGCCCTAACTTTAGGTACAAAAACGTTGAAGTATTTTTAAAGTATTAGATGTAGCAAAAATAGGTTATTTTAAGAGCTACATTAAAATTGAGAACGGATTATTGTTTCCCGTCCTAAAAAAGGTAGTTTAACCAATTTTCATAGAAATATTGCGGAATTACAGAAGAAAATTAAAATTAAAATTTCGACTTTGACACCCTGTATCTCCCTAAATATCAACTTTTGGGCTAAGGTAATTTTAGGTAAATCGTAATAATTTGGCCTCACGAATCTTCTGTTGGTCTGTGTCCCATTACTTATGGACCACCCTGTATATAACTTATTTTTCACTATTTAAAATAAATTTGACTTTACATATAAATATAAAAAAACATATTAAAAAACCAAGGGACTAAAATCTCTACAAGTAAAATATACCGAAAATTGCAATTCGTAGAATAACAATTATTTCTGGAAAGTAAACCAAACACTGGACTAATTATTATTAACCAACAAACCAATTTCATTGGTACCTAGTGAAGATTGCTCTTTTACTGAGTGGTATCGGAAAGTTGTGCATGACTATTGAGCGATAAATAACTACTGCGAGTCCATGTTTCTGTGTTGCCGATTGGTACACTTTTAATTTTAATGTAGAAAATTTGAAAACATGCCTTCTTTTAAATAGGAGGCAAAACAGCGAGTCCAATGTTCGTAACACTTGGTATGATAAATATTTGTATCGACATGTTGTGATATTTGGCACCAGTAAAGATTAGGTTTCAACCAATAAATAAATAAAGAATAATCTTTTTAGTGATGTTCTGTATGTTTCCCGTAAAGGTTGTTCCCTTATTTAAGAATATTTTCAAAGATTCATGAAATTTAAATTAAAAATATAAATGTTAAAAGTGAAATTTTATGAAAAGGGACATGCTGCATAGCAGAGTAGCTCATCCCTTTGAATTATTAAAGAATATTATTTAAATAATGACATCTTCACTGTGATCACATGATATTTTATGTTTTATATATCACATAATATCGAAAATGCGGCACAGTGTGACACGTTGTCTACGTACATCCATCCTACTTCCTAACTTACAGACCTTGCATCAAGATAAAATTAAATGCTGGGAGAATTATGAACCTGTAATCACAGTTCCTCCAAATAAACTTTGGCCGAAACTAAAGGGTGTTCGAAAAAAACTGTGGTCAAGTGACCTATGGAAAATTTTCAAACATAGGGCGCAGCGTTTATGTTACAGTTGTGTACATAACCCCACTTATAAATGTCACTTTTTGTTCTGTACTAAAAACCATCGTGATTTGCAATTGAACGCTGACAATTGCAAATACCAGCCAACTTGACCACTGGTTTTTTTTGAACGCTTGTTAGTAACACTGGTCAATGTCACAATAATTGGAAATTCAAGCTGAAATACAAACATAATAAATATTCCTGTTTTGTACAACTTAACTTACAGATGGCAGATGGGTTCTACTTTCGGTGACAGTGTTGGACAAATTTTATGTGCATTTGTTATGAAACGCATTCAAGACTACGTATAGAAAATTTCGGCAATCATAGAGTTTCTGTCTTATATACATAAGTTTCGCTGTATATGGTGTTTTATTGTTTACATGTTTTCTAAAAACTTGTTTATTTAAGTTGCTTAATACATATTATTTAATTAATGTGGGGTTTATATTACATTTTGGTTTGCTTTAAGGTATAAATAAAAATTATAGTTTAATTTTTACAAATACGTAAACTTTGTTTTAAATATTTTAATATTTTATAGCCAAGGTAAAATTTATGTTAATATTTTATATTACTTCTGCAGCATAAAACTAGAAAACAATATTTTCTTTTTTGCAGATTTTACAAAACTTGGGAAAAGTGGATAAAACAGCTGATGATATATTTGATGAACATCTTGAGAATTTTACGAGACAGCAAAATGCAGCTAATAAATTACAGAAAGAATTTAGTAACTACATTCGTTGTGTAAGAGGTAATATATATATTATTTTCATACAATAACACAACTACATATATATAATAGCATCTATCCATAATGAATCAAGAATAGGTAAATTTAATGTACATACTACATAGCTCCAAAATCTGTAAGTACTCAGCTATGCAGAGTATGTATTATGAATAATCTAAAGGTTGGTGTATTATAATTACAGCCTTCAAATAATGGTATCATGATAGTTTGAGAGTTATATCAAATTTACCATATTTTTATAAACTCAAAATGTATTTTGCTGATTAATAGACAAGTAAGTGAAGAAATTGAATGTTTTGCCCAAAGTTTTTGTATGATATTAAATAATTTGTCCTTTCTTTATATATCGGTATTGTATAAGTCGCTGATTGAATAAATCGTAGTTGATATTTATCCACCAATGATTAAATACAGCCTTATAAGGTTTAAACAAAAACCTGGAAAAAATGTTTGAATAGAAATTTTCTAAACAGGGTGATTTATTAGCTCTATGACAAACTTTGGGAAATGAAAGGTGATGCTATTGTAACTAATAGTATATTATAGACCAAGGTAGAGAAGACATTTTTCTCAGCCGAGCAGTATTATTTCCCGACATGCGAAGCATGGAGGGAAATAAGTTGTGAGGCTGAGAAAAGTCTTCTCTACCGTGGTTTATATACTATTTTTTTCACGACTAGCACCTTTATTCCTTTTAATTAATCATTTTTGCATCAATAAAAAATAAAATGACAGTTGCATATATTTATTTCTAAATATCCACAAAAATCAAATAGCCTTGCTCGAAAACAAGGGGAGAGGTTAATTTCAATTGACATTTGGGTAAAACATATTTAAAATAGGCACCTAAATGCAGATAAATTGTTTCTATTATTAACCAGTAGTCAATAATAAAAAATTATTGACCACTAGGAGAGAAAAACATCTTCTGGGCTCGAAAACAAGGTCAATAATGACATCTTCTAATACTAGTAGTGAAAAAAAAATGTTACATGAACATAGGTACGATTCGGCTTCGTTAAGAAGTTATAAGGCTTTAAAGATTAAAAAAATTAAAAAATCGGGAGAGCCATGATAAAACAAGAAACACTTGCCTGTAATACTAACAAAAATTATTGTTTATGTCATAATCTTTGGTTTTTTATTTCAACAATGTATACATTTTCCATCGAAGTACCTACATTTCCCAAATAGATGGATCGGCCGTGGAGGTCCAGTACACTGGCCACCACGGTCACCAGATTAACACCATTACACTATTTTTCTGGGGAACAATGAAGCAGCTTGTATACCAAGTTGAAATTACTACCCGCAATCAATTATTCAGTAGTTTTTGTTTTGTTAAATTTTTATGACTTAAACCATGTTAATCTTTAAAGCCTTATAACTTCTTAATGAAGACGAATCGGACCTATGTTCATATAAAACTTTTTGGATACAAAGGCGCCTTTCATTTCCTAAAGTTTGTCATAGAACTAATAAATCACCCTGTATATGTCTTTTAAAATATTGTAAATTATACATGAATACTTTTCCAACTTTCAAATTTATGTTTTCCTTTTCCACTAAATTGAAAAACTTATTGCTTTGCCACTGTTTCTTCCAAGTAAGTGCAAGATTTTGAACAATGCACACGTAAACAAGTGCAAGTTGTATGTATTATCCATTCAGTTAACTCCCATGACGTTCACGCTGTCAAATGAAAATTTTGGAGTGTACTTTATGTACACAACCTATCAACTTTTTTAGTGAATGTACTTAACGTCAAACTGAAAGTAAGGTTATGATAAATCATTTGTCATTTTTGTAAAATTAAGTTTCTTTAAAGATTATGAATTATAAAACGTAACTTGAATAATAAATAATTTAAATGTCAAAGTGAACACAAAAAACAAAAGCATTAAATTTAAATTTAAAGATGCGCCAATCTCAAATCTAAAAATTTGTAATAGCCTAATAGGGATTTTCATATTAACCAACACATTGTGACTTTTATGTCACGGGAGTTAAGTGAATGGATTATAACTATTTGTTAATTCTGATTATAACAGAAGATCAATAAAAAAAACAATTAGGGTAGGCTGTGAAATTGAATTATTTTGAATTGGTACTTTAGCCACATCCACAGAATGACATTTTATAAGGTTATAAACTTTGTTTACAATAAAAATGTCAAATTACAAACGTTATAAAATGTCATTCTGTGGATGTGACTAAAGTACCAATTCAAAATAATTCAATTTCACAGCCTACCCTAATTGGTATTTTTATTGCTCTGTTATAAAAAAATATTTTTTTTTGTGTAGTCAATGGTAAACGGTCATTTTACTATGTAGAAAATAGTAAAGTAATGTGGCATTTTACTCGTTAGCAACCTTTACTCATTAGCAGCACTTTACTCATTCATTAGCAACCACTTCATTCCTTAGCAACACAGTCTGTTTGTTTTCTTGTTACTGTGTACGTGTTGTAGTTGCTATGTTTCCGTACAAACATAACCTTGATAAATTTGTCTAGAAAATTAGTTTCATTCGAACTTTTAGTACTTACACAAAAAAATAGCGTATTCAACGCGTAAGAAAAGTGGTTTTCTAGCTCGTGGAATTGTAATTCACTCGCTAACGCTCGTGAATCAAACATTTTCCACTCGCTAGAAAACTGCCACTTTTCTTTACTTGTAGAATAATCTACTATTAGCCACCTCTGTTCGAAAGTGACATTTTCCATACCTTGTCAAATGAATTTTTGACATCGAAAGTAGACGTTTGTCACCCGGCAGTTAGCACCGGGAGGCAAAGTACTTTGCCTCCCGGTGCCATTAGAAACGGGTGGCAAAATGAGTAATAGTAGATTATTCTACAAGTAAAGAAAAGTGGCAGTTTTCTAGCGAGTGGAAAATGTTTGATTCACGCGCGTTAGCGAGTGAATTACAATTTCACGAGCTAGAAAACCACTTTTCTTACGCGTTGAATACGCTATTTTTTTGTGTAAGTACTAAAAGTTCGAATTTTCTAGACAAATTTGTTAAATTTATCAAGGTTATGTTTGTACGGAAACATAGCAACTACAACACGTACATAGTAACAAGTAAACAAACAGGCTGTGTTGCTAGGAATAAAGTGTTGGTTGCTAATGACTCAAGCGTTGTAATGAGGAAAAGGTTGCTAACGAGAAAAATGCCACTTTTCTTTACTATTTTCTACATAGTAAAATGGCCGTTTACCATTGAGCATACAAAAATAGTAGATTGTTTTACAAGTTAAGAAAAGTGCGAGTTTTCCAGCGAGTGTAAATTTTTAATTCACGAGCAAGCGTAGCTTGCGAGTGGATTAAAAATTTACACGAGCATGGAAGAACCACTTTTCTTACGAGTTGAACATGCTATTTTTTCGTGTACTTCACGAAAATCACGTTAATTTTAAAAATAAATAATCAAAATTTATCAAGGTATTATTTTTCACTGTGGTCGTCATGGATTTGTCCATTTTTACAGCTACTATTTGAATTAATTTTCGACTTGTCAAAAAAATTATGTAAAACGTCACATTATTTTTAAACGTTTTTAAGATTTTGCGCGGGCTCTGTAGATCAAATATTGTGCAATACACGTGTGCTAATGCATTATTAAGATACGCGTTTGAAATTTGCACCTCGTTTAATAATTTGAACAATAAATTGTACATTTACGAAAATTTATACAAATAAATTGAATGAATGAAAAAAAGTGTTGCTATGAAGAAAAGTGTTGCTAACAAGAAAAGTGCCACTTTTCTTTACGATTTTTGATTGAACAATATGCTTGATTTCTATCTAGTACAGGAAAAACATGTTTTACGATTAATATTAATGGTACAGTCACCATGGAAACATATACTCCAGCTATCTACGAGTTTTTTTTAATGAAACCGAGTTTTGTAGTAAAATGTCATATTTTTAGTTGTCAACATTAATAATGTCAGGTTCGTTTAGTGAAGGTGGCCAAAAAATCATATGTATTACTCTGGAGGAAAGTGTTATCGCCTCCCTTAGATTATATTTCCGCCCTCGCTCGCTATCGCTCGTTCGTGCATAAAAACCATGTGCGGGAGACAATCTTACACTTTCCTCCCTAGTAATAAAAATAGCTATTACTAACATGGAATAAATTAGTGATGGGCGAATTCGAATGAAAAAAATCGGATCATTCGATTGTCGTCGGTATTCGAAATGTTTCGATTGTTGTCGTCAAATCATTCGAATGATTTTTCATTCGGAAACTCTGAAACGAATGACGAATGAAAAATCATTCGAATGATTTTTCATTCGAATTAAAAATCATTCGAATGATTTTTCATTCGGAATCTCGGAAACGAATAGCGAATGAAATATCATTCGAATGATTTTTCATTCGGAATCTCGGAAACGAATAGCGAATGACGAATGCGAATGCGAATGAATTCACATTAATATCGAGTTATTTTTGTACGGCATTGACGACGCGTGGGCGGTTTGTCGCTGTTGCAAGTTGCAAGGCATGCATCAGACAAAGACAAAGATAAAGTTTTATACCTATAACTGCACATCGCATTACTTTTCCTAGAATTACTTAATTACTTTCATTTTGAAAGGTTTCGTTTGTTAAGTTCAGTATGAGATTGCGCATGGGCTATTTTGAATGAATTCTTTCAATAATAACAAAACCCCCCGTCTTGAGTAAGAAACTACATTGAGCTATTAAACAAAATAAAATAAGTCAACATTTTAATTTGTAATTGTCAGCGTAAGTACACATAATAATATAAATGTAAATAATTGTGACTAAATATTTAATAAAATATATATAATATAAAGCTAAATTACAAACATGAACTAAATTTGAGAAACAATAAAAAGAAATATTAACGTTGAATTTTTTAGAGTGATGGGCGATTTTGAAACGAATGACGAATGAAAAATCATTCGAATGATTTTTAATTCGAGTGAAATATCATTCGAATGATTTTTCATTCGGAAACTCTGAAACGAATGACGAATGAAAAATCATTCGAATGATCATTCGATTGTTGAAATTATCCGATTGCCGATTATTCGATTCTCAAAATCATTCGATTGTGCCCATCACTAGAATAAATCCAATAACCCAGACTTCTGTTAGTCGGAAAGTGTTAGTAGTCAATTGGGATCTATAACCTTCAATTGCTATTGATCTGGTAAACACTCTATGTTTATGCGACTAGCAAATTGTCGAGTAAAATATCGTATAGAATGTGTGTTCTGTTTATCAAATATACATGTTAAGTCAATCACTTTAAAAATGTGCATGATACGAAATCGATTGCAATTCTAAATATAATTAAAGGCATGCATTTGCTGAAACCTAGTAAGCGCTACCGTAGCATACATTTTTTAGGCTATGCGTATCTGCCGGTTTATTATTTCAGTATAGTTTTTTGTTTGAAATTGTGATTGTAGTTTAAGGCATTTACTAACTTACAGATTAGGCTGAACAGCTGAAAGCTGAATTTCGTTAAATGACTAAGTTGACCTAATGCAAGGGTAACAAAAATTATTTCCATAAAAGAAGCATGCAATGTTAATTGTAGTGAAAATTGTGTAGAAAAAATTAACAGAAGCACATGTTAAACGTTGTGATTTTAAATTTTTAATTTTGTAAATGTAATCTTTTAAAAAAATAGCCCGTTACCTATTTGCTTTCTTTCTATCTATCATCATGTGTGTAGTGTGCAGTACCACATTCTAAATGGCAAATTGGACGATAAGAAGAATTTGTCTACAAAATTGCCAATCAGGTAAAGGCCAGATACCTACTTTTGTTTTACTATACCCCATAAATAGCTCATTCGGCCAAATTATTGTGCCACAGTCTCAGACTACAGGTCACTGGAGCATTCGCACTTGGCTTTAAATAGCACGTGTGAAGTCTGAGATTCAAGGGTATTTATTTATTTTTGTTATTCCAACACTGACTTTATGTTAAGATTATTAAGCAGAAGAGTGGAAAATGTCCGCTTAATAGTTCAGTCTCCATTCACAATTTATTATATTCTAAAAAAATGTAGTATTAACATCTCAAATATTTTAATTTAAAATGGGTGATAACAAAAGTTCTAGTTAACACGTTGACTGCCAATTACGAGATACGATGTAGTTTGCCTTCTTGGCTAGGTCGCCGACTGCGACTTATCTTGCAGTTCTTTGACTTGCCATTTTTGTGTACCTATGATTAAATTCGTGGTATACAGTGTGTCCCAAATTCAATCCCCACCATTAGGATCTCGGAAACTGTAAAAGCTACAAAGTTGGTTAAATAGGGAAAGTTTTAGGAATTTCAATGCTCATTTCATATTCGTTGAGAAATCATAGCCAACTTTGACCGTTTTCGAGATATCTTGGAAAAACCGAAATTTGGAGTTTTCTGTTTTCCAAAATATCTCGGAAAGTATTAAGTTATTAGTTTCAAAACTTGTACATTGTGAAGGCACTTTTTTACGGAGAATCGGGTGGTACCATTTGTTTATATTTATGATGCTTTGTTTCTATTCTATGAACAACTACTTTTGATTTTCATATGGACGACATATTGAATTTTGTCGTAACTAACTCAGCTCTTTTTTCTCTCTTCAACGATGTATCACACGTACGGAGTTTTTGAAGAATAGTGGGAATAAAATACATTTTTTCTTTATTCACATAGTAGGCTATGATAAAAAAAATGTATTTTATTCCCGCTCTTCTTCAAAAACTCCGTACGTGTGACACATCGTTGAAAAGAGAAAAAAGAGCTGAGTTTAGTTACGACAAAATGCAATATGGCGTGAATATTAAAATCATAGAATAGAAACAAATCGTCGCGTTGTAACTAAACTCAGCTCTTTTTTCTCTTTTCAACGATGTGTCACACGTACGGAGTTTTTGAAAAAGAGCGGGAATAAAATACATTTTTTTTTATCATAGCCTTATAGCCTACTACGCGAATAAAGAAAAAATGTATTTTATTCCCATTCTTCTTCAAAAACTCCGTACGTGTGATACATCGTTGAAAAGAGAAAAAGAGCTGAGTTTAATTACGACAAAATTCAATATGGCGTCCATATGAAAATCAAAAGTAGTTTATTCATAGAATAGAAACAAAGCGTCATAAATATAAACAAATGGTACCACCCGATTCTTCGTAAAAAAGTGCCTTCACATTGTACAAGTCTTGAAACTAATAACTTAATACTTTCCGAGATATTTTGGAAAACAGAAAACTCCAAATTTCGGGTTTTCCAAGATATCTCGAAAACGGTCAAAGTTGGCTGTGATTTCTCAACGGATATGAAATGAGCATTAAAATTTCTAAAACTTTCCCTATTTAACCAACTTTGTAGCTTTTATAGTTTCCGAGATCCTAATGGTGGGGATTGAATTTGGGACACACTGTATATAAGTGTAACTAAGGATAGATGGCTTCTGGGAATAGAACAAAAAATTAAGGCTGACTTATATGAATAGAAAATTTATTCATACATGAACAGAAAATATAATCATACAAAATTTATATACTTATATATGTATGTATGTATTATGATTTAATCAAATTGGCTTCTGAGATCAGAATCGTTAAAATTTCCGTGGCAGTCGACGTGTTAATAAAAAAAAGACCCCTCCAGAACAATTAAATATTTTGGTTGCTTTATTGCAACTAATAAGATCTAATTACATGGGAAAATAAAGCCTGTGGAAGCAGATTATGTGCAATATTAAACAGTTGTGGTTTGGGTCCTAGCAAAACTTGGTATGCTCCATGTGACAAATGACAGCACTGCGCAGGTGTAACACCAATCTCTATCCGTTGACAGCAACTTTGATGACAACTTACATGATGTGTTTGATTTCTATCATGGCTTTCTACAATCGAAAAGTGACGGAGTTAGGGAATACCAACTAAGACCCATTTCTATTCGACCGACTCATCTCGAAGATGAATTCGTCAAATTACTTCATATTCAACCCTAACAGCTCATGAAATTGTGGCTACTGCGGGAGTTGACACCAATGTTCGCTACGTACAGAGGATTTTACAATGATCTCCTGAGCTGAAACGCGGGTAAATGTTAAAAAAACCTTGTTGACCGAAGCGCATAAACAAACATGACTTGACTTTACTAGGACTCATATGGATTGGAAGATATGGAAGAACGTAATGTTTTCTGAGAAAAAAACTTAATTTAGATGGACCGGACGAGTTTGCATTCTCTTATCACCATCTTCGAAAAGAACCTCACATTTATCACAAATGGGTGGTAGATCCGTTATGGTTTGGGCTGATATTGGGTGCTATGACAAGACCAGTATTGTTTTCTTACCAGGACGAGTAACATCCGAAACATCGAGAAATTTTAGAATAAAGGTTGATTCACATTGTACGACACGTAACAACACGACCTGTACCGGCACTGACACGACAAAACTTTTAAATGTGAGTTTCAGGTAGGATTATTCACACTACATGCACCGTCACCGACAAACATTCTCAGTGAGAATGTTTTGACGTTACGCTACGTTGCGTGTCGCGTGTGGGTGTCTATACTGTCTGATAGTATGAACTAGACAGGAGCAAACGACGGACGTATCAGAAAAAATGGACCAGGAAAAGCTAATTGAAAAGGTGCAATCTTGCGAACCGTTGGTTCTACCAATTTCAGTAAATCATAAAATTTACTTTTTGGCATTCTAAAATACTGGTAGAACTTGTCATCATAATTTAGCATGTTTTTAAACAATGCCAGTGTTCTCTTTCGGTCTTCCTTTTTTTAATATTGGATGTACCCATTTTCGGCCCCATTTCTTTGGAAAATTTTTGGGTTCGTCTTCGCCTAAGAGTAAGGCTATACAAGCCAATTCCCCGTCACTAAATGATACATTCATTGCCGTTGCTGAATGTCATCTAACGGATGTCGGTGTAATCTGAACAGACTCGAAAATTATCGTGTCGTGTCGTGTTGTTACATGACGGTTCGTGTCGTATAATGTGAATCAACCTTAAGGGTCACTCGTACAAGGTGAATTATTGGCAGGTGGAGATTACGTTTTCCAACAAGATAATGCGCCAATTTACACGTTCAGGCTTATGAAAACATGGTTTCACGATCATCATACACGGTTCTTCCTTGGCCAGTGAGATCTCCTGACATAAGTATTTTCTATCGAAAATGTTTGGTGTTATTTAGCGCGTCAATTTTATAAGGGTAATAAAGTGTTCATATCCCAAAGTCAAACAGAAGAAGCGAACCAGGAATGGAACAATATGTATGTAAGTATGTATTGTCTGTAGTCTCTTATACCTTTCAGTGTCAAGGCTGGTGCGTTAATGTATGAGGCTCTATGGGTGCAATGCACAATCTGGCCCAACTCTGCGGGTTAAGCTTTGGTTTCCTAGGAAGCGGTGCCGTCATTTAACGGTTGTCAAAATACGGTGGGTGACATCACGAAAAACGGTATCGTGTATTTTAAGCGATGTGTTTTCCAAAAGAGCGGTAGTGCACACCCAATGTAATAGAGCGGTGTCGTCTCATCTGAAGCGCTGAGCCAGTATGGTACGAATCAGTTCAGCAACGTTTTTTGGCGGTGCGTCTTGTCACCCACCGTATTTTTACGGCCGTTAAATGACGGCACCGCTTCCTAGGAAACCAAAGCTTTACGCGATGGGTGTGTTGTTCAATACTTACATATTGTACCATGTGTATAGTGTTAGTGTGTGTTAGGCCCTTGTTACTCTACCTCTTAGGCCTGTATTCCGAGGAGAGCGTCGTTAATTAGGTGCCCTATAACGAATGGTCACCAGGACTCGATACCGACCTCCAGACTGCAGCAAAATCCTGCCCATAAGGAAATTCGAACCAAGGACTAGACAACCGCTAGCCTGACGCACTACCACTGCTCCACCCTGGCTTTCATGGAACAATATGCCATAAGAATTTATCGAAAAATTGTATAATAGCATGCCTAATAGAATTTTTTACATTAAATAAGCAACGTGGTGGATATACCAAATATTAAACAATAAATGTCATTTGCATTATTTCTTTTTTTTGCTTTCTCTCATAGTGCGGCCATATCTTTGTCGTTGACGAAAGAAACACGTTTTATAACTTTATGAGTGGTCACAAAACATGTGTACCGTTTTACGACAATTGCCGTATATTTTGTTAGACCTTTTGGAATGCAAATGGTTTCGAGAATGTTCTTCAACAGAATATTTACAACAACTACAATATTTGTAACACATGAAGAAAATTTGCATGCAGCTATACTTTTGTCGCGGACTATATTTCTAAAAGATAGTTTTAAAGTCTTGAATTGCTGGTGTAAGATAAAAAGAATTAGTCCCGTGTAGCAGTAAACAAGTTTATAGCTCTGTTAAATTCTTATAAAATAAAGATAGTTATGATTATTGTAGCTTTTGGAAAAGCTTATATACAGAATACAGACTGAGTCAAGCTATACGACTTCTTTTTAATGAGTTTATTATTAGTATATTGTTAACCATTTTTGGTATCCGTATGTTTAGAGGCTCTACAACCTGGCGTAGTCAGATTTTTGATTGGATGTCAAATGTGAAAGTAGCGATTTTCAATTGTTTATTTTTAAATGGAAACAGTACACTTTTTTTGGCTTAAACGAAGCTGTAAGATGTTCTTAATATGACCCTAATTTGTTTTTCCCATTTCCCAATTTATTATTCTAGTCTAGTAGGCCGTGACGTGCGAAACGTATCTCGATGTTTTTGCGTAAAATAAATGAACAGTTGTTGGTAACTATGACAAAACAATTGCTTGCAAGTAAGCTATTCTATTGCTTGCAGTTTCTTGCTAGATATTGTTCATGGTTACAAAATGCCTTTACATTACAGCAGAGCTGAATTAATTGATATGTTACTTGTATTTGGAAGAACCGGTGAAAATCCGTATAAAAAAAAAACATTAGGGTCATATTAAGAACATCTTACAGCTTCGTTTAAGCCAAAAAAAAAGTGTACCGTTCCATTTAAAAATAAACAATTGAAAATCGGTACTTTGACATTTGACATCCAATCAAAAATCTGACTACGCCAGGTTGTAGAGCACCCTTCGAAACATACCGATACCAAAAGTGGTTAACAATATCCTAATAATAAACTCATTAAAAAAAAAGTTGTATTGCTTGACTCAGCCTGTATACAGAATTTTTCACGTAGCTTTTGGGTTGTGACGTCAACTAACTCCGCCCAAAAACTGTATGGTTTAAGATTGAGACAGCCAGCGGTTCCAAAACGTATTCTCCTATTCTAATGAACAATTTAAAATAAACAAATATTTTCGATCGTTATCAAAGTGTAGAATGAATACAAATAGGTAAGCATCTAGTTAGTATCCCTCATTACATAGTCACATTTTTGCTGTTATTTCGTACTGACGTATTTTCATTGATTGTGTATTTAGTGATTTGTGTTATATTTCATTTTATAATGCCAGGACAAGTATTGAATTCACAATCCTATAATTACAGTACATCTAAAATAAGCTTTTCAAAAAAATCTGGAACCGGAAACGGAAGTTAGCCATGTTTTTTTGGGCGCAGATTTTTCCTTGAAAAAAAATTCACAATTTTACTTAGGAAATCAATACAGAATTTGAAAAGAAATCGAATAATTTTTTCCCGAAGTTTTTATGTCAAAAATTGCGCCCGCGGCGAATTTTTGAAAAGCACAACTTTAAGGACGGTTTTCCCAAAAACGCATCAACATATTTTTATAAATCTAAGGCCAAATTGTACCTCTAGCTCGGCTGATTAGAACTAGCTGAACAAAAATTCAAAATTTCAAAAATAAAAAGTCCGGACAGTTTTGGAAATTTTCAAATTTTCAAAAAAACTTTTCTCGGAAACGACACACACGATTTTTTTTAAATGTTCTGGGTCGATAGTAAATCAAGATGCCTTTCAAATAGCGTTCATCGCATCCCCAAAATTTTTCCCTAACGCCTTTTATGACCATTTGAAGTTTTGGACTTTTTTTCGCAAAAACACATCAACATCTTTGTATAAACCTAACGCCAAATTGTACCCCTACCTCTACTGATTATAATTAGCTGAAAAAATTTTTCAAAATTTCAAAAAAAAATTTCTCGGAAACGGCACATTCCAAAGACAGAAGATAAATATCAGGCCAGGAGTCACCGTTTTAACGAAGGCGGTGTTGGTCCAGCGGTAAGAGACCAAGCTTCCACCCGCATACGCTTGAAAGGTTGGAGGTTCGAATCTGCGTGACTACAATATATATTTTTTTGTTTATATTACCCACTTTTTCAAAAAAATATTATCTTACTCTGCTCATTTATGTTGAAAATACAAATTATTTATTATAAAAGCATTATTACATATTATATAGGATTATTATTAAATAACTTGTCGGGACTTTTTCGTTGCAAAGTCTTTAATTATGTACTGTAATATTTTGGCTATTGTAGGTGTTGCTGGATCCTAATTTAGGATTTAAAATTAACTATCCTTCCCTAAAAGAGTTACCGATTTCTAGCTTTTTTAATTATTACTTTTTTATGAATGACTGTGGCGTTATCGTCATATCTCGAAAACTACTGGGCCGATTTTCATCAAATTTGGTATGCGGGCCTATAATTACAGTACATCTGTAAAATAAGCTTTTCAAAAAAATCCGGAACCGGAAACGGAAGTTAGCCATGTTTTTTTGGGCGCAGATTTTTCCTTGAAAAAAATTTCAAAATTTTACTTAGGAAATCAATAGAGAATTTGAAAAGTAATCGAATAATTTTTGCCCGAAGTTTCTATGTCATAAATTGCGTCCTGGGCGATTGTACCTCTAGCTCGGCTGATTAGAACTAGCTGAAAAAAAATTCAAAATTTCAAAAATAAAAAGTATGGAAAGTCCAGCGAGATTCTTCGCCAATTTTTTATATTGTTATGGTTTTAGGAGGACAGAAAAGGTTATGGCGGGATATTTCTGTAAGGAGCGTTAGAAAAACACAGGGCGAAGGAAAACGATACGTAGTACTTCATGCGGGGACGGATTCCGGATTTATCAATAATGCAGGATTGGTTTTCTCATCTTCCTCGAGAAGTGGCGATTACCACGATAATATGTCATCTGAACTATTTGAAAAGTTAGAACGACCGTCCCTTATACTAATGGATAATGCGCCTTACCATTCTGTTCTGCTCGAAAAGCAACCTACAAGCAATTTTAGGAAAAATGAAGTAGCGCAGTGGTTATCAAGTAAGGGAATCTGTTTTCCTCAAGGTGCTTCGAAACATGATCTTTTACAGATAAGGAAAGATCATCGGGTTCCTAAGCGATACGCTATTGATCAGCTTATGGAAGAAGCTGGTCATAAAGTTGTAGGTCTTCCTCCATATCATTGCCAGTATAATGCCATAGAAGAAATAAATAAATGGGGTATTTGCAAACAATACTATGATAGGCATATTGGACGGAATGGCTACAGCGAAAAAGATGTGTGGGCAATGTGGAATGAAGCATTGAACCAAATAACTTCAGAAATGTGGGGTAGCACCATAAAACGGACAGAAGCTTTAATAAAAAAGTGTTGGGAAAATGAAAAAGTAATAAAACAGCATTCTGTAGAAAATGAAAAAGTAATAATACAGCATTCTGTAGTTAATCCAATTGTAAGTAATTAACTTAGCAGAAGATATTTTTAGTGAAGAGGAAGAAGAACCTTTCTTTTTTAGTGACACATCACTAAGCGAATAAATTTGTTTGGCAAATAAACTAGTTAGTGCAATAATTAAACTATCCTCTCAATTAGCTTCTCCGTAGGAGGTTGCTTATCATGATGCCTATTTTTATTTTGGATGTTGCTGCTCTGAACAGTTCAACTGAAGACATACCTAACCATTCTCATAAATTAGGTAACCAGGATATTCTACGTCGGCCTATACTTCTTTTTTCTCTAATTTTTCCCTGCATTATCACTTGTAACAGTTGATATTTGTGGTGTCTTGTTATGTGTCCGAGATATTCCATTTTTCGTTTTTTAATTGTATACAGGGTGAATAAAACGTAAGGAACCTCGATGCTAGCGCCTTTATTATTAGTTTTAGAAAAAAAAGTTTTAGACAAAAGGTTTATAACAAATTATTTTCCACAAACTGATGGTTTTAAATATTTTTTTCAAGGTCATACCTTTGCGCTATGACGTCATCGATACTTTTTTTAAATGGCAACCTATATTTTTTAGGTCGAAATTTTATAGCATTTTTTTTCTCTTTCTGACCATCTAAAATTATCATACGGTTGAATAAGCGAAATTTCTAGAAAAATCAAGTTGAATGTTATTCGTACCAGTATTTAATGTACGTACTTTTATCACAAAAATTAAACACATCACTATTAAAAACAAATACAAACAATGTTTAACATTACTTTATTACAGAAGATGTTCAAATTGTTCGCCATTAACTATCTGACAATGTCCAATTCGATGTGAAAATCCTTGAAATACATTCCGAATTACTTCGGCTGGTATTGCCCGTATTTCTTCCCGAATACGAATTTGTAACTGTTCTAAATTTCTGGGCCTGTTTGTGTAAACTTTACTTTTAAGATGGCCCCACAAGATCCAACGGGTTCAAATCGGGCGATCGGGCCGGCCATTCGATACTACCCCTTCTACCGATCCACCTATTCTCAAAAATTGTATCCAAATAAAATAATAATAATAATAATGTTAAACATTGTTTATATTTGTTTTTAATAGTCATGTGTTTAATTTTTGTGATAAAAGTACGTACATTAAATACTGGTACGAATAACATTCAACTTGATTTTTCTAGAAATTTCGCTTATTCAACCGTATGATATTTTTAGATTGTCACAAAGAGAAAAAAAAATGCTATAAAATTTCGACCCAAAAAATATAGGTTGCCATTTAAAAAAAGTATCGATGACGTCATAGCGCAAAGGTATGACCTTGAAAAAAATATTTAAAATCATCAGTTTGTGGAAAATAATTTGTTATAAACCTTTTGCCTAACACTTTTTTTTCTAAAACTAATGCCTCCAGCATCGAGGTTCCTTCCATTTTATTCACCCTGTATATTAGCTCTGTGTCTCTATTTATTCGTTGTAGTACTTTGGTATTTCTGACTCGGGCAGTCCATGATATCCGTAATACTCTCCTATAAATCCACATTTCGAAACTTTCTATTCTTTTCATCAGTTCTTTATTCAGTGTCCAGCTTTCTACTCCGTATAAAAAAACAGGGAATACATAACTTTGGACCATTTTTAGTCTTATTTCAAGCGCTAGATTTGGTGCTGTTAACATTTTTCTCATCTTGAGGAACGTTTTTCGGGCTTGTTCTATTTGTGCTAATATTTCTTGTCGATGTTGTCCATTTTCGTTTATTAGCGTTCCTAAGTATTTGTATCTGGTAACTTGTTCAATTTTCTTATTTCGTATAGGTATATAAATATGTGTGTTGCATGTGATTTTTAGTGATCACTAACAATTTGGTAGGTACTAATATTCATATTGAGTCCATAACTTTTACTTACTCTATTTACACTATCTACCATCCGTTGTAAGTCTCTGATGTTATTTGCTAGGATCACAGTATCATCTGCGTATCTCAGATTGTTTATAGGTATGCCATTTACTACTATTCCTCCCGCCTCTTCTTCTAGGGCTTCTCTGAAGATTTCCTCTGAATAAATGTTAAACAGCAAAGGCGACAGTACGCATCCCTGTCTAACTCCTTTCCTTATTTCTGCTTCATCTGATAATGTTTTCTCGACTTTCACCTTTGCTGTTTGATTCCAATATAAATTCGAGATTATACAGATGTCTTGATGATCTATTTTTAATTTGTCTAGTATCTCTAGTAGTTTTAACTGGAGACATCCTACTGCAAACGTATTTCGAAGACTAAATGAGCGTGTTCGTGAAACTGGTTCATTTATCCGAAGAACTAGGGACACTGGTCGACCAAGATCAAGGCGTACGGTTCAACTGGAAGAGCAGATTTTAAATGCAGTAGAAGAAGATCCCTATGTCAGTACTCAACAAGTAGCTGCAACATTAAATGTTCCCAGTCATAATATATGACCATTCATAAGGTACTACAAGAAAACCTACTACATCCATATCATGTTTCCAAAGTGCAGCCCCTCTATGAAAATGATAACATTGCTCGATCTGACTTTTGCAACACTATTTTAAATAGAATTCGTGACGAAGATGGCTTCTTGAGACGTATTCTTTGGAGCGACGAGTGTATGTTTACTCGAGATGGCATGTTCAATACACACAATACCCATTATGGGGCTGATGAAAACCCGCACGACTTTCGTGAATTTGGTCACCAAATAAGGTTTTCTGTAAATGTTTGGCTAGGCATCATAAATCAGAGAGTTGTCGGACTAATTTACCTACCGAACCACCTTAATGCCAATGAATATCTTAATGTTTTGGAACAAGTGATTGATGAATGATGAGATACCATTGTATATACGACCAAATATGTTATTTATGAATGATGGAGCTCCTGCTCATTTTGCTCTTAATGTAAGAGAGTGGTTGGACCACTACCCAGGAAAATGGATTGGTCGCAATGGACCCATTTTATAAGGCAAGATCCCCAAATTTCAATCCATTGGGATGGATTCAATGTTGCCAAATGTACGTTTCTTTCAAATGGTTCGTTAGGGTACGGGAAGCATGGTACAACATTTTAATATTACGGTTTTCGACTCAGAATTGTACAAGGAATATCGCTACCTGGAGCTTTTGCACCAATTTGTATACACCCTGTATATTAATTGTTTTAAGAATTTATTATTTTATTGTTGGTTTATGACTAGTAAGGCTACTTGAGAATAAAATAAATAAATAATTTTTCCTTTCCGACTTTTCTTTAAAAAAAGGTAAGATTTTGTAAAACGGCTTTAACCTAAGACATAAGCTCGTTTATCCAAATATACGTATCTCTGCCAACACATTAACCAAGAATTCATTACCTGATGTTATACGCTATTTTATTTTTACAGTAAATGACATTAGAGTAGGTACGCTAAAGTTTTCGAACCTAACCTTAACACATAAAATTACTTGTTTGTAAACACGGCAACATAACCTCACCACTCAAAATAATGTACGCAAAAATTGTTTTAGAACCTCGGATGCAAATACTTATTTTATTAATAATTGCAATTATACTGCAGTGTTGCATCTGTTATGTCTATGCAGTGTTGTTACCCATCTCGTTTCATACTGCTATGCGAGCGCCGGCCACTTGCTTGACGTACATAGGTCGTATAGTTCCCGATACTGACAAAATCCTAGTAGACACGCGTTCGTGCGCAGTAGGTAATGAAAACCTAGTTTAGAAAGAGATGAAGAATAGTTGGATTGTGAACTTATAAACAGCGCGTTGACGTCACAACCCAAAAGCTACGTGAAAAATTCTATACCTACATATATTTTGTATTAATCTCATATTTATTTCCATCATCTCATCAACTCTTGTTAAAGTTCTCTCTATTCTCTGACTAAAGTCATGTTAACATAAACATAAAACGTGTGTTAATTTTCCACGGCTTGTTGCAGGTTTTTTTTTTAAGAACATACTTTATTTACACTCAAGAATTTGTCTCACAGTGCATCACAAACACCTACAAAGGGCAAGATTAAAGCTTAATTTGACAATCTTTTTGTTTTAAAATCAATCTTACTGCATTATGGATTACTTACATAATAAATAAAATGTTGCACATACTTCAATAGTAAATATGTTGAAAACAGTTAACTTTCGTAACATTTCAATAGTATACCATTTTTTCATAAAAAAAGATGAGGTAACTCGTTTTTATTTGAAAAAAAGTTTAAATTCATTTTTTAAATTATGACGAACAGTAGAAACAGAAATCTACAAGTGATGTAACTTATTAAAGAATGATATTGGTCAGGGTTGGATATTATTTAGATCTGACGTTTCTATTTTGAGGGAAGGAAAGAAGGCTATTGGCAAAAGTTATTATTTTCAGGACACCATTTGTGTATTGTATATCTTTCTACGATTTTAATTATTTTGTTTTACATTTTCTTGTAACTCATAATTATTGAAACCTACTGGATAAAATATTTTTAGTTTTGTTATATTTCAGCAATTCAAACTGCATCCAAATCGTTATTAGAATCTATAGGAGAAATTTATGAGAGTCAGTGGTCTGGACATGATTTACTGTTCGTGCAGACACAGTCTATAGATATGTTATGGCAAGATTTTAGTCATAAATTGGCTGATCAAGTTTTGATTCCTCTGAATACATACCAGAGTCAATTTGCAGAAATGAGGGTAAGGAATATTAAAAGCAAAATTTTTTATAACATGTAGTATGGTGTATACAGGGTGCCCGTTTTTCGACCTCAAGCATGGGGATCTCTGTTATTATAACAGATGCGAGATCGGTTAAATTAGGGCAAAGTTGCGCATTTTTATGGTAATCAATTATCTGAAAGAAAATTTGATCTGTCATTTTTAGTTTTTGAATTATTGGAGAAAAATGGGAAATTGTGATTTTTGTTTTAATTTTTTTAAACGAAAACCAATAAAACTAGACATTTTTAACTAAGACATTGTGAAGGCACTTTTTTACAAGGAATCTGAATCTGGCATCGTGTTTTCCAAGGCATCCTAGATGCAAGAGTTACAACACTTAATTTTTTTTTCTTATGGGCGCCATATTTGATTTTTGCATTTTCGAATAGAGCTCTTTTTTCTGATTACGACTATGTATCACATGATATGGTAAAGCTTTACATTTTGATTAGAATTTAAGAAAAATGTTTTTGCGAAGAATGCTTTGGAAACAACAACATCTACTTTTGTCTAACAAACAAATTTTTGACAATTCAATTAAATTTAGAGTTGCACGTTCACATTTCTTCCCAATTTACCTACAAAATTAAGTTTTAAATTAAGAACAGGATAAGGCAGAATTTTTGTATTTAAATTGGAACAAAATTAAAAATGATGCAACCGAATAGTGAAATTTAATTGAATTGTCAAAAAATTGTATGTTAGACAAAAGTAGATGTTGTTGTTTCTAAAGCATTCTTCGCAAAAACATTTTTCTTAAATTCTAATCAAAATGTAAAGCTTGACCATATCATGTGATACATAGTCGTAATCAGAAAAAAGAGCTCTATTCGAAAATGCAAAAATCAAATTTGGCGCCCATAAGAAAAATAAAAGTAAGTGTTGTAACTCTTGCATCTAGGATGCCTTGGAAAACACGATGCCAGATTCAGATTCCTTGTAAAAAAGTGCCTTCACAATGTCTTAGTTAAAAATGTCTAGTTTTATTGGTTTTCGTTTAAAAAAATTAAAACAAAAATCACAATTTTCCAGTTTTCTCCAACAATTCAAAAACTAAAAATGACAGATTAAATTTTCTTTCAGATAATTGATCACCATAAAAATGCGCAACTTTGCCCTAATTTAACCGATCTCGCATCTGTTATAATAACCGAGATCCCCATGCTTGAGGTCGAAAAACGGGCACCCTGTATTTATATGCAATATTTTACAACTGCATCGGTAATTAGTTTAATCAAAATACTTGTTGATTATAAATACATTGGATGGATTACTTTACTTATAACTAATAGTTTGTGTTGTTTTTATAAAAATTTAATTCTCGAAAGAAAAATATCTGTTTATTTATCTGACTTTTTTCTTTCATATATTTAAAATTAAAAATGTTTTTCTTTTTAAATTTTATAATGTGAAACAATGAAACAAATTTACAACATTATTCATTAATAAATAAAACCATATTTTTTTTATTACGATCTCTTCTAGAGTGATTATCAAAGCTCTGAAGTTAAATTTCTACGAAAAAAATAATTCAATTAGTAAAATATGTGTATAAAAAGTGCTTCTTTGGTTTCCCTATAAAAAAAATTTTTTAATTTGTGTCTGCCGTCGCTGGGCTGAAACTGTACGATTAACGGATTAAAACTGCACATAGCCATCTAGTTAAAAGCATTTCTTTTATATGATTCTGAGTGGCATTTGCTTTGATATCATTTTGACAATATGTATAACAATTGACGAAATACCAATCAAAAACAAGTTGAAAGGTCTTAAATCACCATGAATTCCTAAAGGGGCGTTCTCACGATTCAATTGTCGTTGAACAACTAGAAGTTGAAAGTCAGTTGAACATAAATTGAATCTTGTGAATCTTGTTTCAACTACGTTGAACAACTCGCTAGTTAAAGCAACGAAAGTCGGATGGAGTTTAACTTTTGTTGAACAGCTAGCGTCACGAGTTGTGAGTCATCAGTTGAACTCAGCAAGTTAAGTTGAAACGTGGGAACGAGATGTGGTGGTCAACAAGGTTTCAACATAGTTGTTCAACGATAATTGAATCATGAGAATGCCCCTTTAAAATAACCTATTTCAATTTTTTTCTTTTAGTAACAAATTTATTTAATAATGTAAAGTTAACAATCAGTTACTGAATTATCAAAGACGTTTTGATGCGATCCTTATGTTTGAATACAGGTATATCTTCAAAGAGAAGAAAAAGCATACCTTTGATTTGTTCACCAGCGTTGTTTAATTCAAACAGAAAGCTTATTCTACTCGTATTTCAAGAATAGCCCAAACTGGTGTAGTTTATAAAGCCTTTTGATTTGTTTTCTGATCATACCACTGAAATCTTTCACATATATTTCAACACTGTATAATAAAGTTTCTAATATCATGTTTTGTTAGCTTATTAAAATTATATAATTAATGAGAGACTTTTGTTCCAGAAAAAAATAGATAAGCGTGGTCGTAAATTAGTTGACTACGATAGTCAGAGACATAACTTTCAAGCACTTCAATTAGGCATGTCTAAAAAAAGAGATGATGTTAAATTAAATAAAGGCAAAGAACAGTTAGAGGATGCTAAAAGAACTTATGATGTCCTAAATTCTGAATTACATGATGAACTACCTGCTTTATATGACTCCAGAATTCTTTTCCTTGTAACAAATTTGCAAACGCTATTTAGTGCTGAACAATTATTTCATGCTGAAAATTCAAAGGTATGTAATACGTATTTTTATAAAATATTTGAAAATTTAGTTCACGTGTTGTGTTATAGTTGTATGTATGTATATTCATTGTTTAACCACTTTTTAAATTACTGGAGCTTTGTTAGTATGGTGTCAGATTAGCATTAGAGTTAAGTTACTTATCAAATTAAAGCAACTGGTATTCTTCCGTACTGCCATACAAAACTTTAAATTAATGTCTCCTGAATCATTATACAGGGTGAATAATAAGTAAGGAACCTCGCTGCTGGAGCCTTTATTATTAGCTTTAGAGAAAAAAGTTTTTAACAAAAGTTTTATAACAAATTATTTTCCACAAACTGCTAGTTTTAATTTTTTTTTTCAAGGTCATAACTTTGGGCTATGACGTCATCGATACTTTTTACTTTCCATACTTGCAACGCATGTATAGGAAAGTATTGGAATCGTGCGCCAATTCAAAATCGTAAAAATTCGAAAAAAACACGTTTTAGAGTTACTTTCCGTACTTGCAACGCATGTATAGGAAAGTATTGGAATCGTGCAAAAATTCAAAATCATAAAAATTCGAAAAAAACACGTTTTAGGGGCCCAGGCATCCTAAATATGTGTGTTTTTTAAATGTCTGTGGGTGGGTGGGTGCGTTATCGTCATATCTCGAAAACTACTGGGCCGATTTTCATCAAATTTGGTATGCGGGCCTATAATTACAGTACATCTATAAAATAAGCTTTTCAAAAAAATCCGGAACCGGAAACGGAAGTTAGCCATGTTTTTTGGGCGCAGATTTTTCCTTGAAAAAAATTTCAAAATTTTACTTAGGAAATGAATACAGAATTTGAAAAGAAATCAAATAATTTTTTCCCGAAGTTTCTATGTCATAAATTGCGCCCTGGGCGATTTTTTGAAAAGTGCAACTTTAAGGCCGATTTTCTCAAAAACACATCAACATATTGGTATAAATCTAACGCCAAATTGTACCTCTAGCTCGGCTGATTAGAACTAGCTGAAAAAAAAATTCAAAATTTCAAAAATAAAATTCCGGACAGTTTGGGAAATTTTCAAATTTTCAAAAAAACTTTTCTCGGAAACGACACACACGATTTTTTTTTAAATGTTCTGGATCAATAGAGAATTTGAAAAGAAATCGAATAATTTTTTCCCGTAGTTTCTATGTCATAAATTGCGCCCGGGCGATTTTTTGAAAAGCGTAACTTTAAGGCCGATTTTCTCAAAAACACATCAACATATTGGTATAAATATAACGCCAAATTGTACCTTTAGCTCGGCTGATTAGAACTAGGTGAAAAAAAATTCGAAATTTCAAAAGAAAAGTCCGGACAGTTTGGGAAATTCTCAAATTTTCAAAAAAACTTTTCTCGGAAACGACACACACGATTTTTTTAAATGTTCTGGATCAATAGTTAGGTAATTACATCTCTAAACAATTTTAAAATAATATAGCTGAAAAAAAAATTCAAAATTTCAAAAATAAAAAGGACCAATTTTCTGATACGGAACCCAAAAGAGAAAAGCCTGGATCATGAGAAAACGGTACGACAACGGCCATACCACATTGAAAGCACCGGTTCTCGTCTGATCACCGAAGTTAAGCAATGTCGGGCGCGGTCAGTACTTGGATGGGTGACCGCCTGGGAACACCGCATCCCGTTGTCTCCTTTTTTCCTTTTTTTTTTATTATTGTCGTCATCGATCCTGAATTTACACTGAGGTCTCCTGCAACTGCTTTAACATTTTAGAAGAAATATAATGTTCAATATACATTATACATATTAATTTATTTTATTATATCAGATCAAGGTGCAGCTTATAGACAAGATTATGTGCTACAATAAAATTATTTTTCTGTGGAGCTGAAAAAACAAATGGATAATAAATAGGTAAGAATTTCGAATATGTTTCAGAATATTTATACTTATATATTATTTAGTGCCGTCATAAAGGTTCTGTCGGCCTGGAACTTTTATTTATTTTTGATATTTACTTGACTTTAGGCATAAATACCTAAAATAAAGTAAGCCCTCTAGCACAGACTGTTTTATTTGTTTTTGTATTTAAAATACAAACATAATTTAATGCTACGTTTTAATAGTTTTGATGTGGAACTCGTTCATGGGTGACAGAGACCTTGCTTATCCTCACGCTTATGATATATTTGTTATGCATTTTTCAATTGTGTAAGTATGGAAAGTCCAGCGAAGATACTTCGCCAATTTTTTTAAATGGCAACCTATATTTTTTAGGTCGAAATTTTATAGCCTTTTTTTCTCTTAATGACTATCTACAAATATCATACGGTTGAATAAGCGAAATTTCTAGAAAAATCAAGTTGAATGTTATTCGTACCAGTATTTAACGTAGGTACGTACTTTTTTCACAAAAATTAAACACATGACTATTAAAAACAAATACAAACAATGTTTAACATTACTTTATTACAGAAGATGTTCAAATTGTTCGCCATTAACTATCTGGCAATGTCCAATTCGATGTGAAAATCCCTGTAATACATCCCGAATTACTTCGGCTGTGCCCGTATTTCTTCCCTAATACGAATTTTTAACTCTTCTAAATTTCTGGGCCTGTTTGTGTAAACTTTACTTTTAATATGGCCCCACAAGTCAAAATCCAATGGATTCAAATCGGGCGATCGGGCTGGCCATTCGATACTACCTCTTCTACTGATCCACCTATTCTTAAAAATTGTATCCAAATAATTTCGAACGTGAATGCCATAATGGGGGGGGGGGGCGCTCCATCTTGCTGGAACCAAAGGGATTCGTTGGGTATGTCCGGGTCCACTGCATTTGGACATTGTCAGGTAGTTAATGGCAAACAATTTGAACGTCTTCTGTAATAAAGTAGTGTTAAACATTTTTCAATAGTCATGTGTTTAATTTTTGTGATAAAAGTACATACGTTAAATACGGGTACGAATAACATTCAACTTGATTTTTCTAGAAATTTCGTTTATTCAACCGTATGATATTTTTATATGGTCATAAAGAGAAAAAAATTGTATAAAATTTTGACCTAAAAAATATAGGTTGCCAATTAAAAAAAGTGTCGATGACGTCATAGCGCGAAGGTATGACCTTGAAAAAAATATTTAAAACCATCAGTTTGTGGAAAATAATTTGTTATAAACCTTTTGTCGAAAACTTTTTTTTTCTAAAACTAATAATAAAAGCTCCAGCATCGAGGTTCCTTACTTTTTATTCACCCTGTATATTGACACAGTTTTGGGAATATTATAATTTATAAACAACGTCTTCCACAACCTAGAAAGTGCTTTTCCATAACCTACCTTGAAATAAGGCATTCCCTTGGAGGTAAACATAAATAATTTCTATTGTCTCAGGAGTTTATGCCATCAACAACGTCTGATAAAAATCTTTTCTATCCGTGTATCCTCATATTGTGAAAATGTTCATAAACTACATCTCTAGCCAGGTACCTATTTCAGTATGACTGGTGAAAGGTTATCTTCAAGGTGAAAGATTTGTCTAGACTCCAAAGCTACAGGCCTATTATTTGCCTAATTAAGCTGTATAAGATCTATGTGCTAATCTCGTATATTTTGAGCTCAATTAATCACATTTCGGAAAATGTCTGTGAGTGAAAATAAAAGCCAGCCAAGCAAGTTGTAAAGATAATGAATTAGTGAACCATTCCATATGAAATGAAGAGTCTACTACAGAGACCTACCTTTGGCTTGTATGAATTATGCGAAGGCTTTTGATGTCTCATTCTTCAAGTTTGTTTGTTGGGAGACCTCCATATCCATCCAGATATGTTGAGATGTATAGAAAATCTGACGTTGATAAGATTTACTAAACATCCGACAAAGAAGTATTTCGTTTGCGTAGTGAACTATATGTCTGGACTGCACAGTGCGCGTGAGAATTAGGCTTGACATATTTTTACGCTGATGACCACATGCAGAAAGCAAAAAAGTCCTTTAAAACTGTTTGAATACCATCCCCATAACCCCCATAGTATTGCGATTGGCATAAGTTTGGGCCTAAGGTTACTTGATGCTTTTGCTGCACTTGAAGTCTCCATGATTTTTAATTTCCGGCAAATTGAATAATTTGTCCAAACTAGGTATTAAACTTGAACATAAACCAGAAAAGCAGATTTTAGGCAGTTTTCAAAATCTGCTATTTTAGGTGGTATTTAATCACCAGTGTATTCATTTTATTCTACTCCTTCAAAAAATCAACATATAAAATTCGTAAGGGTGCAAACATGCAATGTCGTTCTAGACATTTGCATCAGTTAGGAATATCAAAACATAAAAGTTACACCGAATTTACATATAAAATTTTGTGTTACTTATTTTCCGTTTTATTTTCTGCCCTTTTTAATTTCTAGTATTTTTTTGTTTTGGTCGTGGTACCTTCTTAAGTGGTAGCAAAAACATCAAGTAACTTTATTTGAGTCTAGCCAAATAGGCCCCCTATGTCCATTTGAACAGAGACAAACCAATAAGTAAATAGCGAATTCCATTCGCTGCACTCTGTTGCACTGGTGTACATAGGTGTAGTGTAGGCGAATTCCTTTGGGCAAAATGGCGTCGCACTACACCGGTGTTGACGTTCCATTCGGAAAATTGCCTGCACTCAGTGCGTTTGGTTTACACTGGCTGCAAGGGTCGGTGTAGCTGGGATCACGTGGTAATTACTAATTTGTTTGTTTTTGTGCGTACATAACCTATTTCGTCTTTTAAAAATCGTCAGATTTGAGGTTGTGATTAGAGAAGGTGTTGTTTAATAAAATGTATTTGCCTAAACATGGAAAATAATAATGCTACGGCAACCGCTCTTGTCTTTATTCACTGACAAACAAATTTTTAAAGAACCTGTAAGTCCATGCCTACTATAAATAATAATCCTAAGAGAAAAACGTTTCAAACTAGTCTTCTTTGGCATTCACATTTAAAATTTATCTTCAACTGGAATTTAGGGACTGATTGTTTTTTCATTAGAAGATTTAAATTTAAATATTGCGCGGGTAATTTTCAGAACTGGTGTAGTGTGGGTCATGTGACAGTGTACACTCGCACCGTGCGAGTGCACACCGGTGCAATGTAAAACTGAGCCCAACGGAATTCGCTAATTATGATTCGATTTTCATTCGTATTTCGTACAGTTCCTAAGATTTCAATGATGAAGTTAATATTCGAACGAAATCTATTAGCTTTTCATTAATAAATACATTGATTTAGGTTTATGCAGAACTTGAAGCAATTGTTGATAAGTTAGCTACAGAAAGTCAAAGAGGATCGTACAGTATAAAGAAAGCTAATGGTTCAACTCTTCCAAGAACAACTAACAGCAATACGTCATCCATCGTTAACAATGTTTCACCACCTGCAAGCAGTATTACTACCACACGTAAGTTATTTGCTTATCTACACATGAATTAAAGTACCTAAGTAGGTACTTCAAGAACACGTTAAAATTTAAAATCTAAAATCTTGAACATTTTTAAGATACTTTTACAACAAATATTAAAAAATAATAACAAATATGTAATAGTATATTATAGACCAAGGTAGAGAAGACATTTTTCTCAGCCGAGCAGTATTATTTCCCGACATGCGAAGCATGGAGGGAAATAAGTTGTGAGGCTGAGAAAAGTTTTCTCTACCGTGGTTTATATACTATTTTTTTCACTACTAGCACCTTTATTCCTTTTAATTAATCATTTTTACATAAATAAAAAATAAAATGACAGATGCGTATATTTATTTCTAAATATCCACAAAAATCAAATAGCCTTGCTTGAAAACAAGGGGAGAGGTTAATTTCAATTGACATTTGGGTAAAACATATTTAAAATAGGCACCTGAGCGCATAGCAATTGTTTTTATTATTAACCAGTAGTCAATAATAAAAAATTATTGACCACTAGGAGAGAAATTCATCTTCTGGGCTCAAAAATAAGGTCAATAATGACATCTTCTAATACTAGTAGTGAAAAAAATTAGTAAAACAATTGCCTACTGTTTAACCTTGTAACAAAAATATCACAAATATAGAAATATTTTTTATAGCCAGATTAAAACCTTACATTTGTTTAAAGTATTATTTACATTTCATGCTGTTATAGAAATCAGTTTAAAAAATACTTAAGTTGTAAATTTTGAGAAAAAGAATTTGCCATACAGAGTGTTAATTTTTTTAGAAATTGTATAGGCATTTTTTAAATTTAAGGACTAACAATTTAAATTCGCAAGTTGCTTAAAATTAAAAGATAAATCCGATAGTTTTTCCAGATTTATAATACCTTTTTGAAACATTTAAAAAGAATACACGAAAAACTATCAGTTTTTTTAACTTCATGCAGGTATTTTCGTAACCTTTTGAGTTAGTGCAAAAGTAAAATGGCTATTTTATGCATAATTTTGTGTAGAATTCAATAAGCTTAAAACTAGGTACTATAATTCTGAATAAATGATCAGGTTTTGCTTGTAATTTTGCACAACTTTGCCTATTTACCTAACTGTTTCTTCATCTATACAAATGAAAAAGTGGCACCCTGTATATAGTTTCACCTAGAATGTTTATTGTTTAATGATTATTATTTTGGTTTAGCCTGCATGCCCTATATTCGTAACTACTGTAATAAAAAAGTAAAAAACTCTACGTTCTTGCAGTTCAAGTTTATTTATTAAAGAATTAAACATTTATTTGTTCTGGAAAAATTGCTGAAAATTATATTTCAAAATGAGAATATTTTTTTTTCTTATTTCCATAGAATCATGTTTTTTTCCATATGGTGACTATTAATAATAGATTGTATATTCATTTTTTCAATCTTATACGGGGTTTGCCAAAAAGTCCGGATCATACGGGACTTTTTTTTATTAAAGTATTTATTAAAAAAATCAATACGGCACGACGTTGGTTTGTGCTTGTATAAGGACTAAAACAAGTGCACACAGATTTGGTCAAATGACATTCTGTACCTGTCAAATGTGACACTTTTTGAAAAACATCCTCACAAGTGCCCTTATTTATGATTTTTTCGAAATATTTCATTTCGGAAAGTTGTTCAGAATGGCATTCTACGTCGGTATACAAATTTTTAACTAAAAATTCGGACTTATATTTTTTACTCATTTTTTTTTTAATTTTCCAAGTACCTATACATAATTCTCGCGGAATTTTTTTCATTGAAATCTGATGAATGAAACGTGCGAAATCAACTTATTTCGATAAATATTTGCCTACCTGGACTTTCTTGAAAAAATACTGTTTGCAAAAAACTATTGTTCTTTTGAAAATTCACGGCATCTTTGATCCAAAGTTGTTTTTATTCGAAATTGAATCATCATTTTCGATATTTTTACGAAAAACATTAAAAGTAATTGATTTTTTTAATAAATACTTTAATAAAAAAAAGTCCCAAATGATCCGGACTTTTTGACAAACCCTGTACATATATCATAAGATTTACAATAATATCTTTAAATTGTACCCATACATTTATATAGTACATTTTTGAGGAAAATATAGGGTGATGTGAAGAGTACTTCGTCAGATGGAATTAATTTCATACTTAAAACAAATTATGTTAATGGTTTACATTTAATTATTTAGGTACATATTTTTAATGAAAATTTAACTATAATAATAGTCATAAATATGATTTTATTTTGGTCCCCTGAGTTCTGCATTTCTACAGCATTCGAATAAAAAGCCAGAGTCTGTCTATTCAAGTTAGTTGTGCTCAACTAATTAAAAACGGAGTATAAAGTGAGTTTTAAAATAAGATTGAAGTAAGTAATTTTATACCGCCCTTGGATTCTGAAGCTTGAAAAAATTATTCGCCACCACATCAAAGCCTGCAAAATTAGCCTAAAATATTCTATTAGACTAACCAAAAACGTTATACTGCTTATAATTTTTTTATGGGAAATGGAAATAGCAAATAAATCACTGCTACTAGACTATTTCATTCCATATGCGAGCCCAATCATATGTTTGTAAATGGCGAATTTCTGTGTATCCACTGTCTTTTTATGTTCAGCGTTCCTTGCCTTGTATCCTGCTAATGACATCTCAAAAATTATCGCCAAAATTCATAGCACTGCTATAGGGCAGAGACTACTTTTATAAATGTTATGGCCTCTTAATATTAACCTTTTGCTGATTATCAATTTTTGCTTGCTTTGGATATACAGGGTTATTCAAATTCGATGCTCACCATTGGGATCTCGGAAACTATACGAGATAGGGGGTCGGTTAAATTAGGGCAAACTTGAGCATTGTGGCAAGCTGGAATAAATTTTATTATCTTAATTTGGACCTTCAAAAAGGCATACTAATTTTGAACGGTCTAGCGACTCCGGATTTTGCCACCATATTGAAAAAACCACGTGAAGAACGACATTTTTATTTATTTTCGTGAATATATCGGTTTGGATCAACTTTAGAGTTACCAAGTTATCGAGTTATCAAGTTATCGAAAATAAAGTACATAAAATTGTCTACAAAAAGTATTTTACGCTTTTTTTTGTTAATTGATGGGTTACTGAGTTACAGATATTGAAAGCGCGCAGCATATATGTGCCATTGTCTATTTATTTCGCTCCAGTGAGCATTGCGAAAGCAGGAGTTCAATTTCTCTTGACACATTATGGAACAAAGAATAATGACGAATCTCTGCACACATAGATACAAGTATTTTGCGCCATCTAACGCGCAATTATAACGAACTGGGCGATGACGAAGAAATCGACGCGCAAATATAGGGCCCCCTCTCCTCTCTCCAGAACATATTATGGAGGTGAATTTTGAATCCAAATTACAGGAGCAGGATGTTCAAAGTGTCGATAAGATCACCAATGAGATTATAGATCAACCATCAACATAAAAAGAAGTAGACAACACATATAATTACAATAAGTATTTTCCATATCCTGGGGATACCACTTAAAAAAAAACGCACCGAGTGCTTTACCGCTAGGTGGCGTGGAAATAGGCACAACAGAAAACAAGATATTCTAAAAAAATATTTGGAGGCACCAAGTCTACGTTAGTATTAATTTAAAATTATTAAAATTATTTTGGTTGAAATGAAAGAAATATTAAGAACAACAAATAAATAGAGAATGGCACATACAGTGTGTCCCAAATTCAATCCCCACCATTAGGATCTCGGAAACTCTAAAAGCTACAAAGTTGGTTAAATAGGGAAAGTTTTAGGAATTTTAATGCTCATTGCATATCCGTTGAGAAATCACAGCCAACTTTGACCGTTTTCGAGATATCTTGGAAAAACCGAAATTTGGAGTTTTCTGTTTTCCAAAATATTTCGGAAAGTATTAAGTTATTAGTTTCAAGACTCGTACATTCTGAAGGCACTTTTTTACGGGGAATCGGGTGGTACCATATGTTTATATTTATGATGCTTCGTTTCTATTCTATGAACAACTACTTTTGATTTTCATATGGAAGCCAAATTGAATTTTGTCGTAACGAAACTCAGCTCTTTTTTCTCTTTTGAATGATGTGTCACCAGTACGGGGTTTTTGAAGAAGAGCGGGAATAAAATACATTTTTTTTTATCATAGCCTACTACGCGAATAAAGAAAAAATGTATTTTATTCCCGCTCTTCTTCAAAAAACTCGTACGTGTGACACATCGTTGAAAATAGAAAAAAGAGCTGAGTTTCGTTACGACAAAATTCAATATGGCGTCCATATGAAAATCAAAAGTAGTTGTTCATAGAATAGAAACGAAGCATCATAAATATAAACATATGGTACCACCCGATTCTCCGTAAAAAAGTGCCTTCAGAATGTACGAGTCTTGAAACTAATAACTTAATACTTTCCGAAATATTTTGGAAAACAGAAAACTCCAAATTTCGGTTTTTCCAAGATATCTCGAAAACGGTCAAAGTTGGCTGTGATTTCTCAACGGATATGCAATGAGCATTAAAATTCCTAAAACTTTCCCTATTTAACCAACTTTGTAGCTTTTAGAGTTTCCGAGATCCTAAGGGTGGTGATTGAATTTGGGACAGACTGTATATGCTGCGTGCTTTTTTCTATCTGTAATTCTGTAACCAATCAATTGACAGAAAAAAGCGTGTGATCTTTTTTGTAGGCAATTTTATTTACTTTATTTTCAATAACTTTATATTTTGCTCTAAAGTTAATCCAAACCGAGATATTCACGAAAATCAATAAAAATGTCTTTTTTCACGTGGTTTTCTCAATATGGCGGCAATATCCGGGGTCTCGCTAGATCGTTCAAAATTAGTATGCCTTTTTGAAGGTCCAAATTAAGAGAATAAAATTTGTTGTATACTCAATGGTAAACGGCCATGTTACTATGTAGAAAGTAGTAAAGAAAAGTGGCATTTTTCTCGTTAGCAACCTTTTCCTCATTACAACGCTTGAGTCATTAGCAACCAACATTTTATTCCTAGCAACACAGTCTGTTTGTTTACTTGTTACTATGTACGTGTTGTAGTTGCTATGTTTCCGTACAAACATAACCTTGATAAATTTAACAAATTTGTCTAGATTATTCCACTCATCCAATCAAATCACAGTATTTTGGTGAATTGAACCAATCACAATCGAATTAAATCGAAAATACCACTACTGAAATTTTCAGAAGTAATACCATAAGTGACTAGAATTTTACCGGAAATTTTTTTGCCGTCACCAACACGACTGCTTGTTGCGACGAAAATCGTAACGAGTGCGACAGCACGAGTTACGATTTTCCAAAGCAACAAGCAAGAGTGTTTGTGACGGCAAAAATTTCCTGTAAAATTCTAGTCACGAATGGTATTCGGATTGATAATTCCTCGAATTATAATGAAATTACTGAAATACTTGTCACTCAAAAAATTTTGACAGACGTTGTCTCTAAGCAACGCGCTGCTAGTCGCAAAATTTTCTAGAAAATTTCACTAGTGGTATTTTCGATTTAATTCGATTGTGATTGGTTCGATTCACCAAAATACTGTGATTTGATTGGATGAGTGGAATAATCTAACGCTCGTGAATCAAACATTTTCCACTCGCTAGAAAACTGCCACTTTTCTTTACTTGTAGAATAATCTACTATTATTCCAGCTTGCCACCATTTATTTCCACAATAAACCCCTTACCGACTGGCCTAATATAGAATTATATTAATTTTTGTGTATTCTTATACCTACTACTAATTGATATAAATTTATTTTTGTTGCTTTTAATATTTTTCTTAATTTTCTAGTTATAGATTATGAAAGTTTCAATTTGGAACATAACTTTGACATGATATTTAATTATGCATTGCCATTCTGAAGCAAGCCACCTCTAATTATTTACGTTTAATCACGTTTAATCAAGAATGTAGATCAGCGTTATTTTTGAATTTGTAAGTTGGGTTGCCTATTCCAATTGTTAAGGGGCGCCTCTGATGTGAATCGCCCAGTATATATTTTGGTTTACGTCTATTATTAATCTGATGTTTGCGTATGCAAACACACTAGTTTGTTTGAGATAACTTTAACAATAAAGTAAACAAACACATGTAGTAGGCAGCATCCATGTAATAGAATGCTGATCTTTTATTGGTTTTAGGTAAGAGAGAGAAATCTTTAACCTATTTATGCATATTCGCTAGAGGAGTAATTAAGGTTAGCACTATAAGGTGATTAAAATGAGCTAAATGTAGTTAACTTTGGAATTTGGTTGCATGAACATTTTCGCTTTTTGTTCATTGATCTTGAATTAGTCAGAGCTGTAACTAACTTTTGAAAACACAGCAACACAGCTTTACCTAAAACGCGCGCAATGTAAGTTGGCATATACCATGAGGTCAAAAAAAAAATGATTCTGAGCAGGCCTTGACTAGTACAACACGATTGGCTACACTGGTTCTAGAATGCCTATGAATTATAATGTGACAGTGACATTTCAAATGTAAGTCAGTTTTGCAATCTTGTTTCAAGAATTATTTAAGTTTATCGTTGTAATACTAGTGAAGGATCACATTTTGAACACCTACTCTAACATGTATTCATCTTAGTTTTCAGTTTGTTCCCTAAATAAATACTGTTTTGTGTTTTAATTTATTTGACATTTATTAACCTCTAACCTGCTGCCACATTTTGAAATCAGTCTTGCCAATCGTGTTGTACTAGTCAAGGCCTGCTCAGAATCATCTTTTTTTCGATCTCATGGTATTTTCTAAAGGTGGCGAGTTTGACATTTTATATATCTTAGTTTTTCTTCACCAGTTGCTAAAATAGAATCCAATTAATTAACTAATAGCTCGCAAATGTTTCTGTAGACAAAACATTAAACATAATACAAAACAGACTGGAAAAGGATAACACACTTCAAAACAGAACAACACTTTCTGTAAATGTGGAACTTTTAACTCTTTCCATCAAAACAACGTACTTCCAACTCAACACAGGCTATTACCACGGGATGGCCATGGGTTCACCTTTGTCTCTAATTATAAGTAATATATTTAGGGAAGACGTTGAGCAACAATATTTTCATAAATACACAAAAGGACCAACAATTTGGCGGAGATACGTTGATGATGTCTTTTCTATTTATTTAGATGATTTTGACAAATTAAATAAATTTTAAGTTTTATTAATCATCAAGAAAACTCCATCAAATTTGCGTTAGAATCAAAACAATAGTTATTTGTATACTAAGGCCGCGAAATTCCTTTTTAGCCCACCGAGAGAAAAATTGTCGCCGAGGCCGCTTGCGGCTGACTCGAGGGCGCTAAAGAATTTCGTGGACGAAGTACCTATACACAACATTTTTTGTGCAGCTGTAAAAAATAAAGTATGTTCATTAAAAAAAAACTCTAGAGTGCTTTGAAACTTTGTTTTAAGTATGTCTTACGCTGTATGTTACATATGAAAATCATTTCCAGGGATTGCTGCGAGTTTTTTTTTTTTTTAATGAACATACGTTACATAATTACATTTTTATTTCAACCATTTGATTGAACTAGTCTAGTCAAATGGTCTTTTAATTTTCATTTTGGGTAGGCAGCAATTTTCCTTTTGCGATGTATATGGGGATCAGTGGTGAGTCTAAATTCTGATTTTCGGGGTGGTAACCCCCTCCATTCGGCCGCAATCTTGAAAAGAAGAGTTAATTAATTTTTTGGCTATAGCTCTGTAGCCGTGAGTCTTACAAAAAATTTGTACAAGGCTTTTTTGTAGAGAATCGCATTTATCTACAACTTTTAATAATATGACCCCATCCCCCCATTCGGCCGCCATCTTGAAAAGAAGAGTTAATTAGCTTTTCGGCTATATCTCTGTAGCCGTGAATCTTACAAAAAGTTTGTGTAAAGCTTTTTTGTAGAGAACCATATTCTCTAAAATTTCTATTAATAACTTTTTTTGCTTAGCATTACTAATAAAAAAGTTATAAGCCCTTAAGTTTTTGTCTTTGCCGGCTTATAACTTTTTTATTATTAATACTATGTTAAAAAGGTATGAATAAAAATTGTACATAATACGATTTTCTACAAAAAAGCTTTATACTAATTTTTTGTGAGATTCCCGACTACAGAGATATAGCCCAAAAACGAACTAACCCTTCTTTTCAAGATGGCGGCCGAATGGAGGGGATTACCACCCCAAAAACCCTGATTTAGACTAAGCGCTGACCCCTCTACACACCGATAAAAAAAATAGCTGCCTACCCAAAATGCAAAGTTTGCCTGTTTATTTCGACCATTTGACTGCACTAATATTAATTTACAAAAATTACGTCGGCTTGGCGTCTTTTTGGGTATACGTAAATTGGCCTATGTTCGCATTGCATAATTTTTATTGGTCCTTGATTTGCATATGTTCACATTTCATAAATTTGCACTGTATAGGATTCCCTGTTAATACGAGAAATACTAGTTATATCAGTGAAACATTTAGGCCATTAAAAGTCAAAATTAGGGAGGTGGTACGGTAGTGAGTATTGGTATGGTGCATCACTCTGCAAAGTTAAGTATCGGTGCCCATGGTCAGAAGTTAAACGGGTGACCCGAACCAGGCTTAGCTTACTAGGGCTTAGTGTGTCCCCCTCAAAGCTGAATACATGTTATATAAAATTTCAAAACTTTGCTCATTTTTAAAGCCCTTTGAATTGTTTGAAAATGGTGATAGACTTGTCTCCGAAACGTTACGTGAGTTATTAGTTAATTAATTGAATTCTATTTTAGCAACTGGTCGCAAAAACCCCAACCTGTGATTTATCATGGTTTGTTTTATTTTGTTGTTCAAGTTATCTTGTAAAAACTTTAGTGTAAATGAGTTTTCATTGGTGTCTTGATTCCTAACATTAAAAGAATAAGAAAAGCCAAAACAAAAAAAAATGTATAATAAAAACGAATAAATGAAATGTTTAGTTTGGTTGTTTTCTAAGTAATAACTAATAACTGTTTATGTTTTCTGTACAACATTTTGTTTAGAATTTTAATAATCCAAGTAGGTATTTATGCTAATGTGAATACCTTTGAATACTGTGAAATCAAATAAAAATTTCTGAAATCTTAGATAAATTGCGGATTTGTTAATTTTTAATGGAAATTTTAAACAAGATATTATTGAACATCTAAGTGTTACAAAAAGTATTTGGCATGTGGTCTTTTCTTTGCAGAACATAACTGCATTCTTCGTTTTCAATTTTCTACGCATTTAAAATGATAGGTATATCCAACTGAGTTGCTAATTGCAGAAATATGTGTAAAATTTAAGTTTTGCCAGCATTTTATAAGTAATTCCTTATTATCAGCAGCTTACATCATTATTTTTGTTGGAGGGCCTGTTGCTTGTTGTCCTGGTTGTTACCAGTTTGAGGCTGATTGAGAAGTAGTGTCAGAAATAGTGTTATAAGATTCCAATATATAATATTTTTATGAAAAGAATATCCTCATGCACCCTTTATTTTTATTTTTAAGCTCAAACTGTTAACAAAACCATTTGTACTCACAGTTTTAAGCGATAGTAGGTAGTAACTTGATTTTTTTTTCCAAAATGTAACAGATCCAGATTCTTGAATTATAGTTATTTTTGTGCAGCCGGACGCGAAGTGGTCATTTCGCGTACGCAATACAGGACGCCAGATCCGATTTCGCGGCCTGTATTGCGTTACCCTTAGTAACGGCCGCGAAACGCGTTTTATTTATGTTGTTTCCATAGAAACATTGTGACGTGAAAGCCGACTCTATTTACATTCATTTATGATAAAAATTTGTAATTATGTATTTTTTACAGCTGCACAAAAAATGTTGTGTATACTTCGTCCGCGAAATGCTTTAGCGCCCTCGAGATTGTCCTGCCTCGGCCAGGCCGCGAAATCGGATCTCGCGTCCTGTATTGCGTACGCGAAATGAACACTTCGCGTCCGGTTGCACAATTTTAAAGTTTGGAAATTTCAGTGCCAACTAACAACATTTTTATTTAATCTCATAGTATTATAAGATATTTAAATTATTTGATAAACTTTCTTGCTCAGGTGTAGTACCTACATTTTCTTAGGTTAGCAAAATTAATAAGTTTTCGTACATTATTAAAAAAAATTCAATTTTTCTCCTTTGTTTTTTCCCTATCTCTACTACTAAACATGATTAGGATGAAGAAATCAGTGTTGATTTTCACTGCTGTCTGATTAATTTTTGCAAAACACAAACACATCCTGAGTTACCCGCTTGGAGGTGCACAGTTTATCCTATTTAATCAACATATCTTTTGCTATTTCGGAGATAGCAGTGATGAATTATCACAACCCTACTACAGCCTAAAATTTGTTTTCACATAATTGCTTAAACAACTAACATTTGTTAATTAACTGCTAGAACTTTAAATTTCTTTTATTATAATTTAAGCACACCATTACCCAAATTGTTCTTTCAGTGAAGTGTATATAACCATTATGTCACTTTTATAAAACAGAATGACTAAAGTTAGGTTGTTAAAAGATGTAAGCTCTGTTGTCACTCACAATTCACTTAAAAAAAATAGACTGTGCTTATTTGTATATTGTTTTGGGTGTATTTACAAAATGATTTAAGTTTGCACTGTTAAAAACAGAGGATATGTAAACTGTGCAGTTTTTTTTTACCGCGTTTATTTTTGTTTTATATAAAATTACTAATACAAAGAATATTTTTGTTGTTTTATTGTAGTACGCATTAACTATATGCCTTATTTAAATATTAAATGACTAACATGCATAAATATGTTTTGCAGCTGAAGATTTAGCTACAGTTACTACTAAAACGGCCGATGAACAATCCGTTACTCCTCATTCTCAAGATGCAAATACCGTACCTGCAATACTTACTCCAAATTCCAATTCCTCAAAGTCAGTTATCCTAGAATCTCCAACTAATTCTGTACCAGTAAGTAAAGCTGAAGCTAGTGCACATGATGGCTGTAATAATCCTATTACAGCTTCACCGAAAAGTGAAGTTAAACTTTCTACAAACGATAGCGTTGCAGTAACTAATACTAATGTCTCTGAAACTTCCCATACAGAAGTTGAGGAATTGTATGACATACCTGTTGGTAAGTGTAGGTTAATTTATTTTTTTTAACTGTAGGTACACAATGTATCGGGTGATCAACGGAATTCATAATTAGAGCAGGCTGCGATATTTACCATAAAGTTGGCAACACAGGCTTGCAGCTTGAAACTAAAAGTGTCAGAATTGAGGTTACCCGGTGCATTGAAGCTGACGAACAACACTTTGAACATTTAAGTACCTATTGTAATTTCAATAAAAAATTCCAATTTTTTCTTCAAACTTATTTTATTTCTGCGTTTCAGCAAAATAATGTTTACTATATCATCAAAGATCGTACAAAGCACGAGCTTAACCTCAAATATAACAATTGTCAATTTATTATTCATTTCTCAGTGTGTCCAACCACACAACATAATATAGCCTCCTCTAATTATGAATTCCGTTGATCACCCGGTACTATCAAGTGATTCAATTTAAAGTCATCTTCAGAAGGCTATGAAATTAAAAGTCATGGCGTATCTAGATTCAGAAAATATTACAACCTTTTGTTTTGATCAATGTTTAAAGCGGAGAACTTTTGGCAAAAGCTTAGGAGGTTTTGTGCAGGGGCGGATTGGCTATGTGGAGGATGCGGAAATTTCCGCACGGGCCGGTCCGATTATGGGCCGGTTTGACAAAAAATCTAAATTGCTAAAATTATTTTATAGCGCGATTCACACCAGCTTCACACATTACAAATTCAAAAACGCGAAAAACCGTCGTTACCGATCTCAGTAGTCGAGATAGCAATACTCTATACCGAGTGTCAACGAAACCTGGGGTACCCCCATCAATTTCTTATTTTTTAAGATATCAAAATGAAATTTGGTATATGTATATACTCTTTAAATGGCATTTACTGACATAGGAAACAAGTTCCTGTTACTTCCGGTTTCGCCGGAATTGACATCAACTTTGTTATTTTAAATGGAACACCCTGTATATTTATACATTCTTGGAATCTCCATTCAATTTTACGTATGATAGTATCAAGTCCGAAATATTTTGATGACTTACGCAAAATGAAAGTCAAGGGGCCCCAACACTCGAGACAAATTGTTTTAGAACTTTAACTATTTTACTTGCTGTATTAGAATAACCTAAAGTTGGCAAAAATGCTTTTTTGAGAATAACTCTATTTTTCAAATGGCACTAGGGTGAGACACTACGATATTAAAAACGAGCGTTTTTCAAGGATTTTATTGGTACCAATAACGCGGGATTAATATGAAAATTTAATTCGGAATAACACTCTCCGTTAAAAAAAAACGTATTTTGGACATTTAAATCTAGACACTGGATTTCAAAACAAGGGAAACAAAAAAGTGACAGACTTGCTACAGTTGAAGTACTAAAATAATTGTTATCCAATTCAGTTACGAAATGTCAACATTTCGACATTGATTTTAGTTGTGAAAAGTGGTTCATTTTGTAACTAGTTACAAAATATGCTCCCATTTTGTAACTAGTTACAAAAAGATGATTTGAGTTGCGAAAAGTGGTTCATTTTGTAACTAGTTACAAAATATGCTCCCATTTTATCACTCCCATTTTATCACGATGACCTAACTCCTTTTTTAAGAAGATGTGGCATTTACATTTTGTTATCTGAATTGGATAAAATCTTGTATGAAACACGTTGCAAAACATGTCTTTTTATCACATGGCGTGGTGATAAAAAGTCCATCATTTTGCAACTCGTTGCATAAATAGCTATTTTTTGGGTATCGTAGCACCCGACTGCGCAGGTCATAACATCTACTTTGTCATCAAAATGTTTCAAACTTGATATACCATACGTAGAATGAAATGGAAATTCCAAAAATGTATAAATATACAGGTCGTTGATTTAAAATAACAAAATTGGGGGAATTCCGGCGAAATCGGAAGTGACAGAAACGTGTGTTCTATGTCAAAAAATACTATTTAAAGAGTATATTGCATATACCAAATTTCATTTTGATATTTTAAAATATAATTTAAAAAATAGGGGTGCCCCAGGTTTCATTAACACCCGGTATACTTAGTTGCTCAAAAAAGCAATCTTTTAAAAGAAAATCTTCCTTTATAAAAATATTTTTATTTAGGTACTAATGTATATTATTTATTTACTTTTTTTGCAAAGAAATGTCTGTTTTTCTTAATTTTTGAGTAACCTTTTTTTTGTTAATAAAATGTTTCAGTGCATCTTATTTATGTGTTTGTATGTATTAAATGTAAAATAAAATTATTTTAATTTTCTATTATTCCAAGAGTAATTTATTTTTTATTTATTGACATTTTCATAAAAAAAGGATTGGCCGGTTGAAAATTTTTCCGCATATAAAATTCCGACCCAGTCCGCCCCTGGTTATGTGTTATTTGTTTTTTATCTTGTCAACATGATGTTTACTGAATCTAGCTAGGACATGAGTTTTTATTCCATAGCCATCTGAGGATGACTAAATTGAATCTTACGATTTTATATTTTCATAGACATACGCAGAAAGTCAAATAAAAAAATATAAAATGAGGTTGACCATATGATTTTTTTCCCATTTGCCCATTGATAGTCAACAGGAAACATTTTTTTTTTTTTTACTTAAATATTAGTAGCATAGAGAGGGCGATGTACAGACTGGGTCTAATTTGATGAAATTGCAAGGTATCTTAATAATTATGACAGATAGGAAAACCTACTAGGCAGCCTGGCGCTAATTTTTTGAAAATATTGTATTTCTGAAATTCAAAATCAATTTCCTGTAATTTTGAAAATATCGAAATGACTTTTATTTCAAAGAATAGATAAAAATGTTTCAGGAATTATCACTTATAATCTCACAAGAGCATCAATTCTTTCCGGAAATTTTTAGGTGTGCATTTCAACAACGGTCCGAGCGGAACGCGAGGGCCTATTACGTTGTTGAAATGCACTATTAAAAATTTCCCGGACATGAATTAATGCTCGAGTGTAGATTCGGTAAGAAAATCGTAACAACATCGCCATTAAAAGCAATAATAATTCAGAACATATTTAAATTTTAGAAACGTCACCATAGCAACTTGTACGCTGTCACATTTGACATAAAAATTTCCACTTGTTAATTTCGCCTAGGTTGGTCTAGCTAGATACAAAAAAATTCCGAGAAATATGAGCGTGGCCGTGGTAACCATGCCCAATATTAACGTTTCATTGGTCGTTAGTTAGTGTCGTACGATTTTCATATGTAATATACCAAGGGCAGGTACATTGCCGGAAATTTTTTCTAAACGCTCATCTCCGAGGGATTGTTGCGAGAAAACTTCACGAGGGCGTGGCCCGAGGGAAGTTTTGAACAACAAACACGAAGGCTGAGCGGCGAGGCAAAATTTCCAGGCAATATACCTGTCCTGAGGTGTATTCGGTAGAGAATCGCCCGAAATTTTTTACTACAAAAACAAGAATAATTTAATTTTATTATTAATTATAATAATTGTACATAATAGTATTAATAAATTATGAATTTTGTTAAAAATTGTTAAATAAATAATATAATACATTCTTTAAAAAATTATTCGACTATATTTGGCAGATTTGCACTTTTTCCCTAGGGAGATTTTTTTGGAAATTTTCCCTAGGGAAAATTTTCGACTAATTCAATTGTGATTGGTTGTTACTCAAAAAATTCAACGTTATGATTGGCTAATGTTACTAAAAAATTGGGTGATGGTCTGTGCGAGTGGCCATTATGGAAAATGGACGCCATCTTTTATGCTTATTGAAAAGGCACTGCATAGGCATGTGAGGTGTCATTTTACATGTTTTTTAGCGTGCTGAACACGTTAAAGACATTAAAAAACATTTTAACAAAAATTTAAATATACAGGGTGTCTCTAAAAGGTCTGTACAAATCGCTAGCACAAACTCCCGAGGCTAAAATATGATGATCTAGCGCAATTTACCTTAGTCCAAAAGTTGATAGTTCCCGAAATACAGGGTATCAAAGTTATTATTTTTTTTTTAACTTTTTTGTAAATATTTATCTTAATAATAGCATGATTTGCACGAAATTAGGTACTTAGGGGTTTTTTAGGATGAGAAATCGAGAGGGCGCCACCAGCAGCACTTCGCCTATATCTAAAGCTTCATAACTTTTTTGTGCCTCGGTATATTAAATTTCTGGTTAAAAATTCTTATTCCTTGGAATCTTTTATCCCAAAGAGGTATACCTAGTAGGTGTCGCTTCGAGCAGCCGTTTCTGAGATAATCGAATATAAATGTTTTATTGCGTACTGAAACTCGTCCTAGCCCCCCTTCACACTTTATCCGGGCTTAGGACTGTTCCAAGTAATTTGGTGCCTGTTTAAGGGCCAACAGGCCAGCAACAATAAAAATTTAAATAGCAACGAGCTAACAATGATAAGAATGTAAGAATGAACTGGCAAAGTACAATAGGAATAAAGTCTAAGTAAATTTTCAAAATGACCTCTGTTTTCATGCACACAAAGATTAATTCTACGGAGAAAGTTGGACTGCACCCTTTCCATCATCTCTGCATTTAGCCTGGATAAAGTGTGAAGGGGGGCTACGACGAGTTTCAGTACGCAATAAAACATTTAAATTCGATTATCTCAGAAACGGCGGCTCGAAGCGACACCTACTAGGTATACCTTTTTTGGACAAAAGATGCCAAGGAATAAGAATATTTAACCATAAATTTAATATACCGAGGCACAAAAAAGTTATGGAGCTTTAGATGTAGGCGAAGTGCTGCTGGTGGCGCCCTCTGCAATGTGCATCGAAACTGTGATCAGATCTCGATTTCTCATCCTAAAAAACCCCTAACTACCAAATTTCGTGCAAATCATGCTATTATTAAGATAAATATTTACAAAAAAGTTTAAAAAAATAATAACTTTGACACCCTGTATTTCGGAAACTATCAACTTTTGGACTAAGGTAAATTGGGCTAGATCCTCATATTTTAGCCTCGGGAAGTTGTGCTAGCGTTTTGTACAGACCTTTTAGAGACACCCTGTATAAACCTTGCTGGCCAGGCTTCTAGGTATATGGATATCATCAGCCGCCCCTAACATGGGAAACAGACGCTGCCGGAGTACCGCTCCTAACTTGGAGAACCGTCGTGTCCTGCACTAGTTTTGGTCGCCCCGGGTATTTTATTTCCCCGGTACCCGTCAAGGGTTCCCCTATCTGCCACCTGGGGGTGCGCCCGATGGGGGACTAGCAACACCACACCACACATTAAACCCAAATTTAATTTGTGGTCTCCTTTGCTCGACATGATGAGGATTTTCTTGTGACCAGAGATGTTCGTTGTGCCTATTAAACATATCGCAATTTGTAAATCTGGTTTTGTCCGTCCAAAGTACCTTAAATTTAAACTGTGAATCGACTGCACACTTGTCTCCAAACCACGTAAAAAACTCTACCCACCGAACATTATGACCAGGGTGTAGTGTTTGTGAAGTTGATAACTTATAGGAGTGAAACTTAAGCTTTCCTAACACTCGTGAAATTCCCGCTTCCATACTAATTTCTCGGATTGCAGTTGATGGATTTTGCATAACAGATGTTAATGTGTTTACTTCGGCAGCTTCACTAATGTGCTCTGTTTCATTTCTTGGCTTACAGAAAGATCCATATTCACCCAAAGCATCGTACAGTCTTTTAAATGTGTGCTGAGAAGGCTGGCGGCGTTCGAAATAGAGATCAAAATATACCTGTGCAGCTCGCACTGCATTTTTTGTCACCGAATATAGCACTCAACCATATTACGCTTTTCTAGATCGGAAAACTGCATTATAGCGACTAAAAAAACACTAATCAAAATGAAAAGTACTTCCAAACTAAACGTCAAAGTAATATGACTAACATTTGTTAATCAACATTTGTTTCCATGGCCAACCATTCTAATAATTCTAAAATTAATCCGAAAAAACAGTCGTATTTCTTTAGTTTTTCAAAATAACTATGTCATATGTTATATCATTAGAAAGGCCAGAAAAAGACCTTTTTTAAAAAGTCATAGCCAACCATTGTTTCCGTTTAAAAAAAATTATGTTTATGTCGTAACTCAAAAACAAAAGCTTACATAAAAAAATCGATTTAACTGTCTTATAAAGAACATAATTATCTACAACTTTTTCCCTTCCACTTTTTTTTCTAAAATGAAAATAACGGAGTTATACGCATTTAAAGAAATTACAAAAAATTAGTTTTTTTGAAATATCTAGTTAGCCTTGGACTTTTTGAAGAAAACAAAAAGTGCATTGAATTGGCCTCATAAAACTGCAAATCTTTCCCCATTTAACCGTCTTTCTATCTGCCCTAGTTTCCGAGAGTCCTATAGTGGACATCGAAAAAAACTCACCCTGTATATTAGTCATGTGATATACTTAAACTAGTGATGTCATTGACTTATTCATTTTATGTTACTTCGTGTTCTATAAAACAATGTAAATCTGTTTAGTATAGAAATAAAAGATGTCGATTCGTATCTATCTTACTAAATAATGATTAGTAACCACTTTTCAGTACCTATTTATACTATCTTTAACGTGTTCAGCACCCTAAAAAACATGTAAAATGACACCTGTCATGCCTATGCAGTGCATTTTCAATAAGCATCAAAGATGGCGTCCATTTTCCAAAATGGCCACTCGCACAGACCATCACCCAATTTTTTTTCAATCACTGCACGATTACCAACAATGTCCAAATGGGTGAATCTCTGGTAAATGAATGACATGCAGAAGTATGCTCAGCGGTTGTATTATAAAGTTTACATTGACTATGGTTTTCATTTGCTTGAGTTATTATCCGATGGTAAATTTGAAAATAATCGACTTTAATACATGATGCAGGGTGAATCCTAAATGGCGGAGAATATCCACACCACGTGATTCTGCATCAAAAACAAAGCAATAAAGTCTTATGCCAATTTAATGTTAACTTCTTGGATGAGGAGTTATTGGCAGCCTTAAGTCGTATTCAGGTTTGCTTGTCGTGTGATATTTTTATGGAATAATGATTTTTAGCTGTAGTTTAATCTAAAAAGAAATAAGTAATCTGTAATAATTGTACTCAACATACTATTGGTTTACTTAGAATTTCCATCCGAAGTTTAAAATTTTTGCAGTGCTGCTGCTTTTCATAAATGTTGCAACGTTTACTAAAATAATAATGCTAATATCAATAGCGAACAAACTCAAAAGCAAATAAAACTTTTTTAATATGTCACTGCACGCTAAAGTTTTTTACTACTGAAAGTGCTTTAAAATTAAGAAATATTATGGGAGTAGAGTCAAAAAAAGAGTTCTTCTAAAGGTAGCATGCCCTTTACAGGAAGTTGCCGGTCGTTTCTCCATATGTAGTGTGCATGTAAAGTAGCCTACAGACATAGGGGAGCTACAGCTTTATGTGTGCTCCAAACCACTGAAGTGCTTGCACTTCTATTCCAAAGAAGACTTACTAGGTAGAAATGCCTCGGTGGTTTGAAATAGAGTTGTTTAATTTAAAATTATGCAGATAAGGAAAAGCATTTTCTATTGAAAATTTGTAAGCTTTGCATATTGCAACCATTTATTCCTTCTTGTTTCATTAGTTTAATATGCAAGCAATTTTACTTATAACTATTTTAAATACTAGTTAATGCAACTGCAACTATGGAAAAGGCTTACTTTTTTCAGTTTCATGTAGCTGTAAAAATTTCCTATCAAGTTAGATTGGTATGCTATGTGATAAGCGTGAAGTGATTTTTAATAGTGTATTTATAGAATTTAAAGGTTGAGCCAGGGAATAAATTTTAGATTAAATCATGTGCTCGTATTATGAAAAAATTGTATTTCAATATTATGGTTTGGTGGTCTTAAGTACTGTCTGACCAGAAAAAATTTCTGTACTAATAAAATGCCTTAAATATGGATTGAGTTTTCTCAAAACCCTGGAAACTTCACTATTTTAAAAATTACTAATAATATTTTTTGTTTTTAGCTTCTTACTTCTCTCCTTTTTTCTGTGCTTTATCCTTTTTAAGGACGCTGACAAAAGGGGTCAAAGCTACATTTTTAAACGACTAGGGAAATGTGTGTTCTCTGCAGTGGTTTCCCGTTGCCTCCTACAGAGTTTGTGATCATGTATTAAGTGTATAGTGTATGTGTCTTGTTGCTATCTGAAGTCGACCACTCTGCAGCAGAATCGTTAATTCTAACCAAATGATTAAATGGCTTCACTCGTTCAAGTACCGACCTCAAACAGTGGAGAATTCTTTATAAAAATCCTTTCCACTTCGTGAGATTCAAACCCAAGACCAATGCGCCAAAGAGCTTCTCTTCGTTCTTACTGTACATAATTTTAGTATGTGTTGTGGGTATCAATACAATAGAGTGATTGTACTTTACATTAGAAACACTCACCAAGAATGACAATTTATTCAGTTTTCTTCCCTATAACATTTCTTAATCTTGAGATTCATCATAAGTTTTAAATTGTTTCATTTTATCGAAATGGAACTGTATACTACAACTTAACTTACTTAATCCTGTCCTCTTCATACCCATAGGTGTCGAGGGTGTCTTTTCTTCTTGTACTGTTCTTTATCACTTTTAATCAGTTTGTGCCAATCCTTTCTGTTTTTCGATATTTCTTTTCCTTCTCTCCATGTTCTTCATTTTCCTTGCAATTCTAAACTTTTGTTTGATGTTTCTAGAGGTCCTACCTCTCCTGCTTTTTCCAATTGATTTAGTTTCCCATACTTTCTTCACTTGTCGGTCATTCTTCATTTTGCATAAGTGTTCAAACCTTGTTTGTGTTCTCCAGTTTTCTCTAATAGTGGTTTTGTTTCTAGTTGTTTTCGGATTTCAGTATTTTTAATTTTGTCGATTTTTTTGACCCTCTAGTGCTCTTCGTAGATATTTCATTTTAGTTGCTTGTAGATGGTTCTTTTGATTTTTTGTTGCTACCCAATTTTTGCAGGCACTTGTTAGTGTTGGCATTCAGGCCTATTCCCTAACTTTTACCAAATCGAATAGAAGTTGCCAGATCGGATCGGAATGTTTACAAATTGAAATGTTGAACTTCCATCGCGTCTGCAGATTCCGATAATTCGTATTCCGTAACTCTAATAGAAGTTGTTTTTTAGCTTGACTAGGATTTCTATGGGTTGCTGTTTACATATATCTGACAACCTCGCTACGGCAAGCAATAATGAGCTTTAACGATCATTTGATGAAGGTTTAATGTGAGTCTGACATGCGCATAAAACAAGTGGTTAAGCGGCAAAATACAAGTTTGTAAGTGACTGACAATTGTTAAAGGGATGAATGTACGAAGATAATCCGATTCTTGGAAATTTTCATGACGGGCAAGGTTGAAGGTTTTTTTCCATTCATCTGCGTCCAATTTCTATGCCAAGAAAAACGCCAATGTCCATATTAATTGCCATTTGTTTATTTTACTTCTTTTTCTTCTGGTTCCTTCTCCTAACGGAGGTTGGATATCATCATGGCGATTTTTATTTTATCCACTGCCGCCCTAACCAGTTGGTTGGAGCTCATATTGAACCATTCTCTTAGATTCCTGAGCCCTGACATTCTCCTTCTTCCTATATTCCTTTTTCCCAGTATTTTCCCTTCCATTATTAATCTAAGCAGGGAATATCGTGTTCCTCTGATCACATGGCCTAGATATTCTAGTTTCTTTCTCTTGAGGGTTAATATTATTTCTTCCTCCTTATTCATCCTGCGAAGCACTTCTGCGTTCGTTATGTGATCCACCCAAGAGATCCTAAGCATCCTTCGATAACACTATCTTTCGAAGGCCTCTAGTCTTTTATTTTCTCTTTACTTCGTGGTCCAAGCTTCGACTCCATATAATAGTGTGGAGAAGACATAACATCGTAAAAATCTAGTTCTTAGTTCTAAGTTTATGTCATTATGTCTCGGTTGCAAAATATTTTCTGCATTTTAATGAATGCGGCTCTAGCAATTTCTACGCGGATTTTAATTTCCTTTGTCTGGTCTCTATTTGCCGTTATCCATGCCCCAGGTACTTATATTACTGTACTTTTTCTATTTATTTACCCGCCACGGTTAGATCATCTTGAGCTTTTCCTTCTCTATTCGTGAATTATAATAAACTTGGTTTTCTTAAAATTCATTTTTATTCCGTATTGTTCGCAGGAGATGTTTAGACGTTCCATCATATTTTTAAGATCTTGCAGACTGTCGGCAATCACGACGATTTCGTCTGCGTATCTGAGGTTGTTAACTACTTCTCCGTTTATCCTTATACCTTCTGAAACGTCTAGTATAGCTTCCTGGAAGATAGCTTCGCTATAAACGTTAAATAGCATTGGGGACAGGACACCCCCCATAGAATCTCTATTTCGTCTGAGTATTCATGGTTCACTCTTATTGTTGCTTTTTGTTGCCAGTAGAGGTTTTACTTCACAATTACTATAAAAACATTTCTTTAAAATAAAGATTCTACAAACCGGCAGTTTAAAAACAAAACGTGACTATTGACAAACGATAGCACAGCGCAGGCGCAACACCAATCTCGTCGACAACAATTTCGATGCCTGAGTACCTGTCGAGTTTGATTTCTATCCAAGCCACGTGGGTCATTTCTACAATCAGAGAGTGACGGACTTAGGGAATACCAACTAACAACCACCTCTATTCGATTTCAGTCATTTCTATTCGATTTGAAGTTAGGGAATATGGTGTTGAATATTGTAATTTTTGACAAAACTTCTGTTCAGTGTTTGGAAGCTGACAGAACCCAACATCTTTACCCAGTCACATACGTCCTCGTCCAGTGTAAACCAATGTCCATGAATGTCTCTCTTCAGCTCTCCAAAAATGCGGAAATCGATAGGGCGGGGATTATCATTAAGAAGGATAATGCCGTTCGATAACATTCCAGGACGTTTTGACTTTATGGCGCACCTCAGTTTTTGCATAGCACTCTGCATTGATTGTCGTCCCATGCTCGAGAAAATCAACAAGCAGTGGAGCCTTGCAGTCGAAGAAGAATGTCATCATGACTTTCCTGGAACTTTGAACTGGCTTTGAATTTTTTTGGTGGGGGAGAATTCATGTTGGCTCTGCCATTTGCTCTAGGGTTCAAAATAGTGACATCACGTTTTGTCCCCGGTGACAATACGGGACAGAAAAGCATACTCTTCCTCGTGGTATCGTCGCAGGTAACCCAGAGATGCAACCATTTTGTGAGTCTTATTTCTTCGCCAGTTAATGTGGAACCCACTGCAAGCAAATTTTTTGGTACTGCAGGTAGTTTGTGATAATGGCATGTATGGATTAATGACTTATTCCCGCCAAAAGACAAATTTCTTTCACTGTGATCCGTCGGTTTTCCCAGATAAGACCATCTACTCGAGCATTAACATCAGAAGTAATGACATGATGGGCCCATCCTGGACAAGCATCGTCTTGCAGTGACACACATCCCTCTCGGAATCTCTAACGCCACTCCAATACACATGAACTGGACGTTTTTTTAATGTTTTCTTCTAGGTCCTTTTTATTGTCTGCAAGTACAATATCGTCTGCAAACACACACATTTCTACTTCTATCAGTTGCATAATATATACTACAACTTTATTTTTTAAATTTATTTTAATGTTAAATACAAACAACCATCTGCAAAATGATCAGTACTAACATTACAAATTGTTACAGCGTTTAAACTAATTATAAATAATAATTTTTATGCACGATCGCATTATAATGTGTCAGTTATGTCTGAATTTGTTTGACATAAACGTCTATTTATAGCCCGTGGGTGTCTTTATAGGCTGCCGGTCTATAATGAAACGTCAAAAATTGATAAACATTTTAACAGTCTTATAAAGATTTTTTTTTAATTAAAATCGAATGTATGCTCTTTATTAGAACTCTATTTAGGGTAATTTGTATTAACAACACAGTTAACACAATTATTTATGTGAATATTCCTAGGCGTAAATGCTTCAACCATTTGACAGTAGTCAGTAAAAAATTAAAATAATTGAGCAACTAACTACTCGATGTGGGTAGAAAATTAATTTATTTTTTATTTCAGTTTTAAAATCTTCGATCGTGCATAAAATTATGTATGTACCACTGGCGTAACTTGACACGTCTCAGGCCATAAAAGCATCTTTACGCCCTTGGTACATAAATAACTATTAAGTAGTAATTTTTATCTAAGAAATAAAACAATTCAGCTGATCAGAAGTGAATATGGTATAATAGTATATTATACACGACGCTATAATGTATGCTATTATTACCGAGGATAATGTTTGCAACACGAGCGAGCGTGCGAGTGAGTTTTGCAATTATCCGAGGTAATAGTAGCCATTACAGCGAGTAGTATACTATACTTTATCCTCGACTACAAAATACTAAGATTTTTTAATTAAAATTTAAATTAAAATTTAAATAACAACATAACCTATTTCAATGACAACATAACCTATTTCCTTCATTATACACCATAGACAATGATGTTACCATGACACCATGCATAATGAAATGATGTTACCATGACACCGTGCATCATGATTTCAGTGTATAATGGATAGCATTATGAGTGATCAAACACATGAATAATTGACAGATTATTGACTAGTCGTGGATAAATAATATAAATATGTCAGAAAACCATTTTCTTTTAAAATGGACTGCAATAAAATATTTAAATTTTGAATAAGTGAATCAAGTTAATTTGTACCTAGTCAGAGGCTTTTATATATTTTTTTTTCTTAATTAAGCTTATCAGAGTCAACTGCCTTCCAACCTTAATAAATACTTTTTTTCACTACTAGTATTAGAAGATGTCATTATTGACCTTATTTTCGAGCCCAGAAGATGAATTTCTCTCCTAGTGGTCAATAATTTTTTATTATTGACTACTGGTTAATAATAAAAACAATTGCTATGCATTCAGGTGCCTATTTTAAATATGTTTTACCCAAATGTCAATTGAAATTAACCTCTCCCCTTGTTTTCGAGCAAGGCTATTTTATTTTTGTGGATATTTAGAAATAAATATACGCATCTGTCATTTTATTTTTTATTTATGTAAAAATGATTAATTAAAAGGAATAAAGGTGCTAGTAGTGAAAAAAATAGTATATAAACCACGGTAGAGAAGACTTTTCTCAGCCTCACAACTTATTTCCCTCCATGCTTCGCATGTCGGGAAATAATACTGCTCGGCTGAGAAAAATGTCTTCTCTACGTTGGTATATAATATACTATAATGTACCTAATAGGTTCGAATACCAATCGGGCTCCAGACCAAAATCTGGACTTGAAATTTCTCGATTGTGAAGCAGACACTTTTTAAACAAATGCAAAAAATGTGATGTAAATACTATTAATAAAGTTTTATTTTTATCAATAGATTTCAGAAGAGTATTTTTGTGTTGTAAATATTAAATAAAAGAATAAATATTAATAACTGAACAAAAATTAAAACTCACTAAATAAATCTACAGCTTTATCAGAGTGACAATAAATATATTTGAAAACTATAAATCATTATTAACAACCTCAAAATACGGTTCAACTCTAGGTTTTTAAAAAAATATACAGGGTGTTAAAAAAAAGTGTTCGGAAATTTTAAGGGCGTATAGTATAGACCAAAATAAGTGAAAAAAGCCTAATAAACATGGGTCCGCAAACTAATCGTTTCAAAGATATGAGCTATTTCCAGAAATGTACTATCTAAGAAAATAAGAAAACAGTGTGTGATATCAAATTTACGTTTTTTATTTAAGCTATTTGACAATAGGTGTTCTACATGTCCCCCTTCCATCTCAACACATGATTCACATCTTCTTATAAACGAGTTTCGCACCTTTTCAAAAATTCTCTGCCATTTCCTCGTTAGAATACATGACGACAAATCAACCTTAATCACGGCAGAAGGGAAAGTTCACTATGACACTATTGACGTTTTCGCTGCGCAATGTACTTTGTTTAAGTATTGGCGATTTGTTTTTACTGTTAATCACAGCACGATTGCATGGGTAGTAACTTGGTTTGTTTTGTTCTGTTCTGTTTTAGCTCATATCTTTGAAACGGTTAGTTTGCGGACCCATGTTTATTAGACTTTTTTCACTTATTTTAGTCTATACTATACGCCCTTAAAATTTCCGAACACTTTTTTTTAACACCCTGTATAAGATAATAATTATAATAATATTTAGTACACTATTGAAAGTATGTACTTTTTAATTAATTACCTACATACATTGATTTCAAAAATTTCTGGATATAATATGTGTAAATATTAAAATAAAAAATTGATAAAATTATGTAAAACTGAAGGAAGAATTTTAATAACTCTTTAAACTGCTATACAGTTTGTAAAGCTATAAACAATATACATTTTTTTTAGGGGCTACTACCGATAATCTGCCTGCTGGAGTATTATATAGAGTCAAAGCAACATATAAATACAATAAAGAAGATGTAGATGAGTTGTCGTTTGATATTGATGAAATGATTCAGGTTATTGAATATGATGATCCAGATGAACAGGTAATTAATGTTTTCTTAAATAGTACCAATTATTTTTAGTTTTGTGTGGGTATTTTGTCATTAGTTGCTGAAAATTAAAAGTTACAAAGATCTATCACTATGAAACAATGTAACATTTTAGGGAAGAATCTACCCCCATTTTTAAAGAACTGAAAACGCTTTAGCTTAATATAATTAACCTAACAAAGTTTTCTAGTTTCTAAAGTGCTTTGAGTTTTTTTGAAAACGAAGATACATTTTTTTCAAAATCTTATATTATTTTGTAATTAGGCATCTGTTATCACTTCATCATCAAACAAATATTTATTTTATCCTTAGATTTGAAAACCTATTTTTCACATGCTTCCTATTTATTTACCGCATAACCAACTTTTCTCATGATTAAATATATAAAATAATTCAATGTATAGTGTGCTCTCTATTGTGTAAAAATACTTTTATGTAGAATCGACTAGTAATATGTTTGCTTTAGACCTCATTTTCAGAGATAAAACAATTTTTTTTTACCTGTTGACATCATTAATTATTTTTAGAATATTTTAATATTCAGATTTATCAGGTTGATGCATAAGTTCGTAGCGTTTTTTTTTTAAATTTAAAATTTATAGTTTTAATATAAAAAATACATAATCTAATCAATAATATATTCTCCTGCATTGTTTATGATTTCCTCCCAACGTTCTGGCAGTTTTTCGATTCCACGCCTGAAGAAATCTGGTGGTTTGGAGGTGAAGAAGTCGTCGAGCCGGTTTTGAAGAGCAACGTCGTTATTAAATGAGATTCCGCGGAGATTGTTGGATAGAGAGCGGAAAAGATGAAAATCTGATGGAGCAAGATCAGGAGAATAAGGCGGATGTGGAATAACCTCCCAACCGAGGTCTTGAATAGCTGCTTTTGTAATGTTAGCAATATGCGGTCGGGCATTATCATGCTGCAAAACCACTTGATGCCGTCTTGCCGGGTGTTTTTCTTGAATTGCAGCCTCTAGGCGACGCAGTTGTTGACAATAAATCTCAGAAGTGATGGTTACATTCCTGGGAAGCAATTCATAGTAGATGACGCCTACTTTATCCCACGAGATGCACAACATTACCTTGCGTGGATGGGAACCAGCTTTTGCACGAGGATTTGCTTGTTTGTTAGGGCTCAGCCATTCCTTTCTGTTCTTGATGTTGATGTAAAGGCACCATTTTTCGTCACCAGTAACAATTTGGGACAAAAACGGCCGATGTTGTTGACGAGCTAAACGATGGTGAGCAAGCAAAGAAGCACAAATGGTAACACGCTGATTTTTGTTGTTTTCGCTCAAAACGTATGGTACCCAAACACCCAACTTTTGAACTTTGCCCATGGAATGCAAATGTTGTACGATAGTTGATTGGTCACAATTCATCATATTGCCCAATTCCAGAGTTGATTGACGTGGATCATCACGAATTGAAGCATTTAATCGGTCTTCATCAAAGCCGGATGGTCTCCCTGAACGTGGGAAATCATTCGTATTGAAATACCCCTTTTTGAAACGAGAAAACCATTTTCGTGCAGTACTTTCCACGATGGCGTTCTCTCCGTAAACGGTACAAATGGTTCTAGCGGCCTCCGATGCCTTAACTCCTCGGTGAAACTCAAACAAAAGGATATGTCGGAAATGTTCATTTTTTTTGTACTTGACACTCCATTTTCTTTAGCCAACAAATACCCCTAACTTTCTACAAATTGAAAAATTCAAGAAGTATTCAATAAAACAATACCATGGCATTAAAATGACATTGATATTTCTCAAACAAATTTGTTTCCAAAGCACTCTTACCTTGGAAACAAAAAATGCTACGAACTTATGCATCAACCTTATATTTGATCAGTGATAAGATTATATCAATGGAGAATTTTTTATTTTTGTAAAATGCAATCACTGTCAATATAAAAGGCATCTCCCTTTTTATATAAAATTTCAATTGGCCCTCATCGTGCTATAAACTTTACGTCACAGACCAAAAACGCCTTGTTTGTGTCCTTCGTATACGCTATCTTATACAGGGGAAAAAGTTGAAACAATAAAGTGTGAATTAATTTTAAATATCTCTTCAAATAAACTCAGAAGAAAATAAAAACGTTTTTCCAAAATTTCGTTTTTCCGGATATCTTCGGAATTTTTCAAATTTTGAGGCGGCATTTTATTTAGCTCAAAATTACGCAACTTTTTTCTAATTTGAACCACCCTGTATCTTTTACCGTTTTCAAGATCCCCATGTATTTCATCCTTATCTTGGACACCTTGTATAAATAACTATTTAGTAACAAGAATTCACAAAACAAGAACAAGAAGACAGAAAAATACTAAAAAAACATATGATTGAAGCTCGTGAACAAGGCTATAATGCAAACCTCCGAAGAAACAAGTTAATAATTAATAACGAAGTTTTTACCGTAAACACTATAACTAATGAAGAACTACCAAAAATAAACTAAAGAAATAAAAATACAAACATATAAAAGGAAAGTGAATGAGAGATCTCCAGAAAACGAACAGGCCAACAATACAAAAAAAACCCAACACATCGAAGGTTACCCAAGATAAAATAAAAGTTAAAGTAAAAAGAGAAGGAAAATCAAACACAAGAAAAAACATTCAGAGCAACGAAAAATAACCAACAGAATATGGTAGAGCAACTTTTAGCACCACTTAAAAATGCAACCTCATACTTGACAAATACAACACCCAACAAAGGAACGCAATAGCAATCACTGCAGGCACGGTCGAGCATGAAAGTTACAAACCCATCTCAAGTCAGAAAAACAGAAAAAAAGGTAAACTAAAAATAGCAACATGGAACATATACACTGTATTACAACCAGGTAAAACGATGGAAGTAGGAAATGTAATAATACCAATGGAAGTAAATATAGCAGAATTGCAAGAGGTAAGATGGGCGGGGACACTGCCAGGGTGGCGCAGTGGTAAAAGCGTCAGGCTAGCGTTGCGCTTGTCCCCGGTTCGAATCTCGCTGGGTGCAAGATTTCCCAGAGTTCTGTATCGAGCCTGGTGACCATTCGTCGTTGGGCACCTAATTAACGACGCTCTCCTCCGAATTCCGACCTACGAGGTAGAATAACACGGTTCTATACGTACACACACATACACTATACACATGGTGCGGTATGTAGGCAAAAAACGGCGCACTAATCACGTGACGCGCATGCGACCCGAATTGTGCATTGCACCCGTAATCCCTCATACGTTAACGCACCAGCACATCTCTATGTCCCAAAAAGGGAATAATAATAATAAGATGGGCGGACAGTGGTGGAGGAATAAATTAAGAAACAAGGCTTCACATTTATTATAGTGGAGGCAAAAAACAAGGACACAAAGGAACCGGATTTATTATAAATAAAAAGACAAAAAATGCAGTCATGTCCTTTAAACCAATAAATGAACGAATGAGTGCGATAAGATTAAAAGGAAAATTTTATAACACATTTCATTAATTCCAGGACTGTCACAATAAAAAGAAACACAATTTAAGTAACACGAAAAATTTATCATATTCATTCAAAGTAATATCCATTTACATGAATTCACTTATTGCAACATTCAATGTCTTCTTCTTCTTCTATTAATCGAATATCTTGATAACTCGAATAGAATATTTGGCCCCACCTTCGATAAGTCGAATTTTCTGGGAATCATTGAGCGTTTTGCGTTCGTATTTAAAAACCAATGAACATACAACCGATTATCTGTATAATAGTTTAAATAACATTGAACCCTTAACCATAATATGTCCCCTCCCTCGCCTATGTCTTATTGTTGCACCGATTAAGAAATCGTAGCTTTTATTTTAGTTTCTTTGCCGTCACCAGCGAACTAATTTATTGTTTAATTATTAAATTGCCCTGCCAAGAGTAGACAAAGCAATAATGCATTCGTTCAGAAATTTGTTTACAGACCCTAAATTCTCGGTAATTAATTAGTCATGGACATCAAACTTTTTGAATCCGGGGTATTAATTATTTTCAACGTAAAATATTTTTAATAATTCAGTACTATATGTTTCAGACGGGAAATTTTAGAAAAAGGCTAGATTTCAGGCTATAAACTTTTTTGGTATTTTTAAGCAAACTTAAAATGAAAGAAGTTAGATTTACCTTAAAATAAGTAGTCATGAATGACTGCATACATACCATCAAACAAATATTTGAGAAATCCTAAGAGTATAACACTGTCATGCCCTTGACTATAAACAAGTTTTTGACAACATCAATAGAAAACAATTTGTAAAGGAACTGAAACAAATGAAAGTGCTACAAAAACTAATACACCTGGTAGAATTAACACTAACAGACACACAACAAATAGTAAAAATAGCCAATAATTATACAAACAGCTTTAGAATAGAAACCGGTGTAAAACAAGGAGACATACTATCAACACAATTATTTAACATAGCTCTGATCACCGCAATCAGAAAAATATAGAATACCGGTCCCCTAGCAACCAAGGGTATAGAAACATTAGCATACGCTGATGATTGTAAGTACCAGTGTTGCTATTTCATCTGTCCATCTTTTATTCAGCCTACCTCTTGTTCTCTTTTTAATTGGTTTCCGTTCTGTCACTAGACATACTGCTCGTTTTCTGCTCATTTGTCTTAAGTGGCCATACCATCTGAGTTGTTGGGATTTTATAAATCTAACTATGTTTCCATATTCTAATATTCTTTCGACCTCATGCTTCATTCTTCTCCTATATGTTTCTGCTTCTTTGACTCCCCCATATATTCTGCTTATAATTTTTCTCTCAAATCTCATTAACATTTCTTCTTCGTCTTTTGTCATAGCCCATGTTTCTGCAGCGTATGCGACTGTTGGTCTGATGTGATAGTTCGATATATTTTCAAATTGGTACTTCGACTGAAGATTTTCGATATTATTAGATTTTGATGTTTGAAGTAAATTTTATTGCCTATTTGTATCCGCCTTCTAATTTCTTCTTTCCTGGTATTTATTTTTGATCCAAAATATGTAAATTTTATCACATTTCTGGTTTTCAAAGATATTGTGCATACGTTGCTTTATTTCCGTTTTTTATATAATGTTAATCTGTGATTCTGTTAATTTTATAACTAATCTGACTACATCTTGCTTTGAAATTACATAATTTGTTAGAGCACTGAACATGTCTTTTTAATTGAAGCCGTATAAATCAATTTTTCCAAATGGATTCTTTTATTTTTATACGTAGCATAAATCTATAAACACCGTTCTACAAAATAAACTTAACTTACTTGAAAATGCAATATAATTAGTGTTTTATTAATTTTATGCACGTTTATATTATGCTCCCTGTACATGCGAGACCCCGTCTTATCTGTCCTTGTCCCGTATTCAGGCGACAAACTTGAGTATGGGTTCGGTTGGAAGTGCACTCTCCTGTGTTTTTACTTCGTGGCCCAAACTAAGTTGTCGCTTGTCGAAAGAATAATAACAAATATGTTGGTTTGTAAAATTAATAGTTACAGTTATTTATTACTCAAGTTGTACAACCTTTCTCGACATTCTCAAACGTTAGTACATTGTACATTCTATTTTTTCTATTTTTAGGAAGAAGGATGGTTGATGGGTATGAAAGAAAGTACTGGTGAAAAAGGAATGTTTCCAGCAAATTTTACAAGACCGCTCTGAGTTTGTATTATTTAAAATTTTGTGTAAAAGATATCACATAAACGTAATTTTAAATACTATGTGCCTTTAATTAATAACAGTTTTGCCATTTTTTGATTTGTTAATTTTTATAATTCTGACTAATTTTATTGTTGTTGATATATGCTATTTTACAAATGTTATATGAATAGTTAAGGTACAACTTACGAAACTACTGTAAATGGGTTTGTTTAAAAGAATCGTACTTTTAAGCCATTATAAATTATAATTTAATGAACTAATAAAATATGAATTTCTTTTCTGATATTTTAAATATTTAAATAAGAATAATACTCAAATTTAAAATTTGTGTCTTAAAGTAAAGTTCAAATATGATATTCAGTAATTGTTTTATTAAGTGCGTTCGTTTTACCCCTTGCTCATCTCGAGATGAGCCTGTAGTGAGGTGGGCTCAACTGAGCTAAGGCGCCTTGCAAAAACGGTCACATTTTGCTGCTATGTGAGCTTGGCGAGTATGTTAACGTCGCGCATGCTTATTTTGTGCATCTCCTTGTCACACGCCCTCACTGCGTTAAAAAAAAAAGGGAGCTACATTAGTAAACGCCCAGAATTCGTCACGTGTCCAACTGAGCTTGACTTTACCGGCTTTACCATAAACTGAGGCGAACAGAAAATTCTCAAGTGAGATCGCTACATAAAACGTCACAATTTTTACCGGCGCTTGTTCAATTGAGATTATGTGAGATCTCAGGTAAAACGAACGCACTTATTATAAGATTTTGTTACCTGGAAGAGATTATCAGAAAAATCCCACTATTGCAAAATGTAAATGTCGCTATTTTGGAAAATCTTGTTTTTCTTAAAAAATAGAGAACATTGCTAGGTTAAACTATGACCTTATGTTTAAAGTTATCTTTAAAAATTATAATTAACGGTGTATTCTCATATGTTTGTTTTCCAATGATCTGATTATCCAAAATGTCTCTTACTTGTTGAATTATTTAAACCACTGCTATTTAGAAAATTCCAAATCAGCAGTTTGTTTATGCCAATGACATTCTGGCACTTACTAGGCTGAGAGAAGAGAAAAAAAAATAAGAGGAGAAGGAAGAAGTAAAAGAAAGATTGATAAAGAAGTATGGACAGGCAATTAATGAAATAAAGACTGAGTATATAATCTCAGGAGGTAAACAACAAGAAGGACAAATATTTGCAAATAAGTAATAGGCAAGAAGATAAAACCTACAAATTTGAACAAGTTGAAGTTACCGAAGCAATAACTATAAAGTAGACAAAGAATTCTATCTGAAATAAGGAGCAGGGTTAAGGCAGATTCAAAGAATATTTGGAAAGCTCACAAAGTGCATATGTGTGTACTATATAAAGGTAAGTAATAAGGCCCATTATAATTTAGGTTCCTGGAACATAAGTGCTAAAGCAAGTAAATTGAACTAAGTTCACTTCCTGCGAAAGCAAAATGATTAGAACCTTATTTATGCTAGAGCAAACGAAGATGACACAAGAATCAAATAAAAAACTAGAAGTGTATATAAAGGCGTAGGACTTGGACAAAGCCATCTTCAATGGATTGGAGATTTGGTAAAAATGGGAGGTACAAAGGTACAAAAAAAGTATGGTTGGATGGAGCTAAAAAGAAAAAATTAAATAAGACTGAGAACACAATTGATGGACTATGTAAAGCAGTTTCTGCAAGAACTACAAATAAATGAAAAAATGGAAATCACACTGTGGCTGTTGGGTAAAGCTATATTCGATACTAAAAAAACAAGCTTAGTTTTCTAAAATGAAATAAATAATGGTGTAGCTTTTAAACAAATGAAAACCCAATTTATTGTTTACAGTTGAAAATAACTGAAATATTAGGATATATTTATTCCAAATTGAACAACAATCATGTATGAAATTCAGACAAATTTGTTTTTAAATGATTGTCTGATGGGATAAAATTAGCTGATTTGTAAATTGAACATTGGAAGTTGATAGCATGAGAATCCACCTTAAATTAGATACCTATATAACAATGCAGTTATATAAAAGATGCAATATATTGCTGTAGTAATTAAACAAGGCTTTAAATAATTTAATCATGAGGTCATTTATAGAATTTTAGTATAATGTTTTATTATTATTATTATTTTTATGATAATTATCCTTGTTTTTGTACTGATATAAAACAATTACTAATGATATTTATGATAAAACATGTTATGTATTATGTATCCCAATTTACTATGCGACATGGATATTTACAAATAAATTGTTAATGAACCACTGTGGTTGGGCTATTTTATTAAAAGCAACACTTTCGACTCTATATTTATGTATGTAGTATTTGATGTTGATGACTAACAGTTACCCATGTTTCAAAAATAAATAGGTAAATTGCTTCACGCACCCCAGGAATTCCAATGGTAAATTTTTAATATGTAAATATTTGCTTCCCTATATATTTTAGACCAAAAGTGCAAGGAAGTTTTTTATAGAGAAAAAAATACTGCATTGATTGATGCTATTTTGCACAATTTTTGACCTTCGTATTAGAGAAAAACTGTGGGGATTAATTCGTGCACTTTTACAAAAATCACTGATGCCATGAAATTTTTGAAACAGAAAGGTGGGATCTACAACCTACAGCGCCACCAATCAAACAAGTCTGTCTGGTTGGCGTGGTGTGGTGTCGCTGTATTTTAGAGGTACACTCAGTGTCAATAGTACTTTGGCGGTAAATTTAAACGTGTAACATTGTGTATTTGCAAGTTTATTAATTTTTATTATGTACCTACGTTCTTATATAAATTTGTTAAAACTGTTAAAAGAAAATTTAGTAGACAAATACCAGAATTAGATTTGAGAAGAAAATAAATAAGGAAATTTTATTTTTATTTTAGATAAATTTTGTCTACTATATTTCTGGCTTCGGAATGAACAGTTTTTTCCCTTTACTTGCCATAGCGATAAAAGCGGTTAGAAGAAATGGATTCTATAAATAAATACATAAATACCTAATAGGTAAAAAATATATTTTGAGGTTAAGCGTAAGTTTCATTTTAAAAATACTTTTAAATTATCTATAAAATATATGCCTACCTTATTAGGAATAAGTCGAACAAAAATAGTCTTAGTCTTAGTCTTTATAAAGAGGAACGAAAGCAGAGAAAATTAAGAAACACAAACACGCGATAACCTGTCAATTTGCTAGCTACTTTCACTTTTGACAAGGAAGGTACAACGCCGGCAGGAGTTGTAGGTATTGGCTTAAACTTTTACCGCCACGAATTTTTTAAATTAGTTGGCATATTTTCCGATGGACTTGTTTGCTTGGTGGCGCTGTATGACAATTTGAAATTATTTTTCCATATGAAAAACGCAACTTTTTGGCCTTTGTACACAAATAGCTTGTTCAATAAATTTAACAGGTAGAGAAATTATTGTGTAAAACAAACTGAACGAAAAATAAAATGGGCGCATTCAGGGACAGTCAGCGGCTGATGCGCTAAGTTAGCAAAAGCCCTGAACAGACAGGCTGTGAAGAGAAGCTTGCAGTAAGCCGCTGAGAAATTCGCTCAGCATATAATTTGTGAAGGTGCATTCAGACTCAGAAATTTTGTCCGGAAAGTTGACGGAGAAATTTAAACGAACCAATCAGGAGGTGTGTAGAATTTGAATCGTAAGAAGCGGTAAATTCTACACACCTCCTGATTGGTTCGTTTAAATTTCTCCGTCAAATTTCCGGACAAAATTTGTGAGTCTGAATGCACCTTTAGCTGATAAAGTCAGCGGTGTCAAAAAAAGGAGCGGGAAAGTGTAATTTAACCACAACGTAACTAATTCATATTATAGTGCTCGCATGTAAAGTATAAGATGTGTATTCTAGTTACACAAACTTAATAATTTGAATAAAAACATATTAATTAACACCTAACCTTACAAAACAAATAACAAACTGTCAAAACAGCTGACTAAATTACCGCTTAGCTAAGCAGCCAAGCATCCCTGAATGCGCTCAATTATTTTATGTGACAGTACTAACAAGTCTAAGGGCTAGCGCAAAACCGTTGTCATGAATGGGACGCAATTTTCCGATTGGACACTGATTAACGACCAATAGAAACGTTGATATTGGGCATGGTTACCATGGCCACGCCCATATTTCTCGGAAATTTTTTGTATCTAGCTAGACCAACCTAGGCGAAAATAATAAGTGGAAATTTTTATGTCAAATGTAACAGCTGACGTACAAGTTGCTATGGTTACGTTTCTAAAATTTAAATATGTACTGAATTATTATTACTTTTAATAATAATAATTTTATTTGCCTTTAAGGTTTACATTGAAAAAACATTGGCAACGTCAAAACAATACATAACATAAAAAAATATAATAATAAACAAATCAACAGCTACATACAATTATAGTAAATGTTTTACAGTTAGAGCTGATCTATTTCATAAATGACCTCTTTAAGTAAGAACTCTTTTAATGTTTTTTTGAACATTTTAATTTTATTAATTGTCTTTATGTCAGCAGGTAGTTTATTGTAGATTTTAACACAATTATAGTAAGGGCCTTTCTGAAAGAGTGCTGTCTTATGAACTGGGATTTGGAGATTATGCTGATTTCTAGGGGTCATTTCGCTATAGGTATCATTATTTTTAGCAAAAAGGGAAATATGTTTTTTAGCATACAGGACAATATTATAGATATAAAGTGATTGGTAGGGTCAAAACGCCTAGATTCTTAAAAATGGCGATGCCGTTACGATTTTCTTACCGAATCTACACTCTACACTCGAGCATTAATTCATATCCGGGAAATTTTTAGTAGTGCATTTCAACAACGTAATCGGCCCTCGCGTTCCACTCGGGCCGAAATACGTTGTTGAAATGCACACCTAAAAATTTCTGGAAAGAATTAATGCTCTTGTGAGATTATAAGTAAAAATAATTATTAATAATTGAAAAGTTTAATACGAATTGAAGTTTAAATACTTATATTTATTTTCCAATACAACAAGTAAAGAAGGATTGAAGTTATTAAAAATAAATTACAAATAAATCATATTACTACAAAGTTGAATTGGAATTGAAGACAAAGTGAATTGGAATTGAAGACAAAGTGAATTGGAATTGAAGACAAAGTGAATTGGAATTGAAGATAAAATAAATTGGAATTGGATATAACGGTATGTTAATGTATGTGTTATGAAGAATGAATTAAGGGTGTGTCAACTAAAAATCCGCACAATTTTCAATTAAACGAAATTTATAAACCTTATGAAAAAAAACATTCAAATTTAATATAATACTATTAAATTCAATGTGAAATAACGAAATCAGGTCCATGATTAGCCGTTTGCCTCACTTTAGTTAGTATCCGAGCTAACAGATTGTTAAGGTGTTCAGATTTAAACTGGCGAAGCTTTTGTTTAATTCTATCTTCTAGTTAGTTCGTTGATTGTTTTGCTTCTGAACCGTTTTCGTGCACCTCCTGTATAAGTTGATGCCAAAACCTTTTAATGGGCCGTAATTGTGGTACATTTGCAACATTTTGGTTACGGTAATATGCCGAATTTGAAATTGTTCATAAACAGAAATGGTGATTCGAGCATAATGTAATGTGACAATGTCTGGCCAAAAAACATACCGTCTGTCAGTATGTTATTTTCGAATGAATCGTATTAATCTCTTTCGTACGCATTCTTTAGAGTATACATTTTGGTCCTGATGAAATTTTCTCCCCAGCTTTCTACATGATTGATCAATTTTACCCACTGCTTCGTCCTCGAGTTTTCGTTTTTTCATTTCTGTCATTTTCCTGGCGTTTCTTCCACTTCCTTTTGACCTTTCTAAACTTTTTTCTTCTTCCATCCTTTTAATAATATCGTAAGTTGCTATTGGTGCAATACCCGTATCTTCAAAATGCCTCACAGTGTATAGTTTTTATAGTTTTTTTCCATTTGCATTGTCTTGCTTATAAAATTCGCCAATTAACTTTCTAGGGCCATGTTTCTTAATTGCTTGTATTTTTATAAATTAACGTATTTCAACAAACTTAAATGGTCAAGTTGCAAGTGTTGATCAACATCTACCAAATACTAAAACAACTGCCTCATAGACTACTAGATGAGATTGTTTTATAGCGAGTAATTTTATGCGAATTTTTTGTTGACACACCCTTAACTGCGGAAATAAAAGATTTGATTAGAGATTCTGCAAATTTAAAATCTAGGAAGAAATTTCAATATATTTTCTTTTAATAATTTTCAATTGTGTTTTAAATGATGCAATTTTGTTTTTTGCTATTTTCTAATAAAAATATCTAGATAAAAATGTATGTTTTTTTTGGTGGTAGGGGTCCAAATAAAATTTTGCGGGGTGGGCCAAAAATTTGAAGTTTCGCCTCTGGGTATAATTAACATATTTTATGATTAAATAAACTAAAAACGCCACAAATAAGTAATAACAAGCACAATAAAGAAATGTAAAATGACATACCTAAGTAACACACTGAAGAATGTAGACAAAAAACGGATATAATATGTATTTACGTTCTACATGTCGAATGATCTTGTGAACCTTCTCATTCAGTCAAATAGGTAGGTACGTCAAGCATCAATTTACATTTCCTCAGATGATCCAATCTTGATTCAGAATCAGATTGTCCAAATGAAATTACAATTGAAGGAATGTCATTCACACTACAGTTTCCCATTCTATTTTAGTCAAACATTCTTAATAACTTTTCACAATGATCTATCCTATTTTGTCGCATTTCCTCAATATATTTAAGAAGAGCTTCTTGCTGTAAATTCATATGTCTATCCTTATTATATTATTAACTTAATTTTTAATTTTTTTAAATTTTTAATTTAATGAATGATGATTTATAAAAGAGGTGTTGGGAAATCAGAAAGAAAATGGCACCACACTTTAAAGAAGCGAAAAAGAGAGAATATAAAGCGACCATCAAGGAAAACAAACTAATTGTGACCAACGAAGCATACACGGCAGAAGAACTGGAAAATTATAAAAAAGAAACATCCAGTACTACATTGGGGAGTTTGAAGAAGAAAACGATGAAAGAAAACAGGGAACAAGGAATTAAAGAAAATAAAATAAAAAGTGATAAAAAGGAAGCTGTTATATTTGACATAAAAATGAACGTCATACCAGCTGTCATTGCTACGGGTTGCTTTGTTATGAAAAATAAAAATTACGAGTTGCCATTGGCTCATTTTATGTCACTTTTAGTCCTAGGAGTAAAAGTGCCACTTTTACTCCTAGGAGTAAAAGTGAATGTTTAACTGTGTGTATCCAAGGACACAAAGTCGTGTTTTTATGACGTTTGAAGAAAAAGAAATTTTTTTATTCAAATATTTGACGCTAAAAAATTTATTTTTCTGGGGATGGTATTATCATGCATTAGACGTAATAATTCGAATTTAAATTTAAAAATCCAGTACCTAGTAACCGTTGATTCTTGACATTTACTGTGCTTGTGTTACAATATTATTTGTAATGTTTATAGTTTTTTAATAAAGTTCGGGTTCTTTTTGTTCCTTTAATTCTTTATCTGAAAAACCTAATTGAACCTAACCTACAAAATATATTTGCGTGACATGAGAGGATTCAGACAGTTGGGTTCAGCGCTACCAACTGCATTTAAAAAAATCCTAATAATTTTACTTTCCTGCCTAGGCATGAAAGAAGCATTTTCCCGACGATTTATAGGAATGAAAATTGAGTGTTTCTAGACGGAAGAACAAAAAACAAAATTGACTATATTCTCACTAAAAGGAAAGAAATTGTTCAAGACGTTACAGTACTTAATAACTTTTCTACAGGTAGCGATCATAGATTAATAAGGGCAAAAGTGCTCATAAAACCTAGGATGACACGATATTTAAACATAAAAAGAAGCCAAAACCATACAAACATTGACATACAAACGCTAAACCAAAACAAAGAAGAGTATCAAAAGATTTTAAAAACCAATATACAACTTGATGTTTTGGAAAACATGACAATAAATGAGATAAATACGACAATAACAAATGCTCTTTTGGAAGCTGGGCTAAAAGTTGCTAAAAGAAAAAAAGCAACGAGAAAAGGGTTGAGTAATAAGGCACTGGAAATGCTGAAAATAAGAAGACAACTACTTAATGAGAATAAAAGGCACACTATAGAGTATATTGATCTCAACAAAACAAATAGGAAACAAGTAAAAGAAAAACTAAGGAAACAACAAGAGGAACGAATTGAAAAGATTATTGAAGAAAACAAAAACTTAAAATGCCTAAGACAAGGAAAAGGCAGATATTTTATGGTTACAAAGAAGAATCTAATAAGCAACTCTTATGTTTAAAGTTTTTCTCTATCTAAAACATTTACGGAGCTACATAAGAATATCGCATTAATTTTTCACCCTGTATATTTTATTTTAAATACATAAATGAAAAAACCTGAGGTAATAATAGTTTTCAAAGACCTTCCTTCTGATAAAACATTTATTGAAATTGATAGAAAAGCAATTGGTTTTCATGTGTTTAATAAAAATAATGTTAACTCACTATTCTTTTTAGACGCTCAACAAGCCTTCGATAAAGTCTGGTATGAAGGGCTACTATTCAAAGTTAAAAAATCCTTTCCTCACCAGTATTTCCTTCTTCTTAAGTCCTATCTTGCAGATCGTTACTTTCAAGTAAAGTCCGGTGGGGAAGTATCAGATATTATGCCAATAAACTCCGGTGTTCCGCAAGGTAGCGTTCTTGGCCCTCTGCTCTATCTGATTTATACTGCAGACCTACCCATATCTGAAAACACTATAGTAGGAACCTTTGCGGATGATACGGCTATTCTCTCCTGCCATGAAGACCCACAAACAGCAAGCTATTACGTACAAGACCACATAAGCTCTGTCAGTAATTGGTTGACTAACTGGCGTTTAAAGGTCAATGAATCCGTTCAAGTAACGTTTACCCTGAGAAGACAGCAATGTCCACCTATAACAATTAATGGCATTGAAATACAACAGTCCAAGGAAACGAGATACCTAGGTATGCATATGGATAGTAAACTCACGTGGAAAACACATATTAGCAAAAAAAGAAAAGAAATGGACCTAAAAGTCAAAAAACTTTACTGGCTTATAGGCAGAAACTCCCACCTTTCATGTGAAAACAAGATTCTACTGTATAAGACAATCATCAAACCTATATGGACGTATGGTATCGAACTGTGGGGGTGCTCTAGTTCCTCAAATGTAGACGAGCTACAGAGGTTTCAGTCCAAAACGCTGCGTGCCATAGTCGATGCCCCGTGGTACGTATCTAACCGTACACTACATGAAGATCTAGGGATACCATACGTCAACGAAGTAATACAGCACTACATGACCAACCATATGCGTAAACTTCAAGCTCATCCCAATCCAACTATTCGGCCTCTATTAGACAACACCTATCGAAGACGCTTGCGTAGGAAATGGACAATAGACTCAGTAACTGATGTTTAGATATTCTCAAAATTCTTTACATTCAAAAAGTGTCTGTACAATATTCAAGTCATTATATCATTATTTTATAGTATAAGGTAACGCCACTGGGCGATATTCTTAGCATGCCATGTACATAGACAACAAATTAGCTTATGGAATGTGTATATATATGTAAATTATTCCGATTGCTAATAAATAAGAAACAAAAAAAAAAAAAAAACTATTCAATTTTTAAATCAATGTACAGTTGGTAAAAAAATATATATTCCTGTAACTTATACTAAAAAAATATAAAAAGAGTTACAAAATGTTTTAAGTGAGAATAATTTAGTTACCTCTCATTTTGAAGTAAAAAATGAAAGATTGGCCCAGTTGGGTTGATTTTTAAAATTATTAAATGGATGAAACATATTGTTTAAAATGTAAAGAAGATACAGGTAATATTAAACCTGTTAAAGTAAAGGATAAAAGAGGGAAGGATCGTATTTCAGCAACATGTCCTATATGTGGATCTAAAAAAGTACTTATAAAATATCATTATTGGGGTTTTGATTGGTGATGGTTCGCTTGGAATAAGGGAAGGTATTATTGAAGAAATACATAGAATTGCTAGAAAAAATTATCCTCAGAGGAAAATGCTTTTATATGGAATTAATTATTTATTCTTTATAGATGGTATGATAGTTTATATTGCAAAAGATGTTTTTTCAAAATTTGTTTGGATTAGAATTCTTAAAGATAAAACAAATAAAAGTACAATAGAAGCTTTTGATAATATAATAAAAACATCAAATCGAAAACCATTAAATCTACAAACTGATGAAGGTATGGAATTTTGGGGTGAATTTCATAAATATTGTTTAAAGCAAAAGAATATGAAATTTATCTTTATTCAAAGATAACACAAAAAGAATTATATAATTAACTTATTGAAATAAAATTGGTTGATACATCAAATATAATTGATGAAATAGTTAATGAATTTTTTGAACTACAGCGCCACCAACCAAACAAATCTGTTGGGTAGGCGTGTTATGGTGTCGCTGCATTTTAGAGGTACACTCAGTGTCAATAGTACTTTGGCGGTAAATTTAAACGTGTATCATTCTGTATTTGCAAGTTTATTAATTTTTATTATGTACAGGGTAATCGATTTAACTTGAGAAATGAGTTTTTCTGGGAAACGGCCGAGAAAAATAAATTATTTTAAAAAGTATTACATTTTTACTTACTTTTACTAGAAGGTAGGGTAGAAAATCAGAAATTATCTTTAAGACGCTAGGCGTCACGACGCTTCAAAAAATTTCTTTCAGCAACATACATTTTTTATTATGTCGCTGCAAAGGTCCCTTAATTTTGAATATGTTTTCTATATAATATTTTGTTATGTTTACATTATTTAGAAAGTTATGGGCAATTCCTTGGTGAATTTCTCTATCTCGTAATTATTGCGATATAGTAGTCACCTATACAGGGTGAATAAAAAGTAAGGAACCTCGATGCTGGAGCCTTTATTCTTAGTTTTAGAAAAAAAAGTTTTAGACAAAAGGTTTATAACAAATCATTTTCCACAAACTGATGGTTTTAAATATTTTTTTCAAGGTCATACCTTTGCGCTATGACGTCATCGATACTTTTTTTAAATGGCAACCTATATTTTTTAGGTCGAAATTTTATAGCATTTTTTTTTGCTCTTTATGACCATCTAAAAATATCATACGGTTGAATAAGCGAAATTTCTAGAAAAATCAAGTTGAATGTTATTCGTACCAGTAATTAATGTACGTACTTTAATCACAAAAATTAAACATATGACTATTAAAAACAAATACAAACAATGTTTAACATTACTTTATTACAGAAGATGTTCAAATTGTTCGCCATTAACTATCTGGCAATGTCCAATTCGATGTGAAAATCCCTGTAATACATTCCGAATTACTTCGGCTGGTATTGCCCGTATTTCTTCCCGAATACGAATTTTTAACTGTTCTAAATTTCTGGGTCTGTTTGTGTAAACTTTACTTTTAACCTTCGCCGGCCTAAAACCGGGTCGTTACTGACCCGAGATCATTTTTTTTTTAAATAACTTGCGTATTAATTTTTCTAATGTAATTTCCTTTCAGGAATTCTCCTAAAATATAAACATAAATAATATATAAACGCCAAAAATTAAAAAAAAATTGTCGATCAAGATTTACAAGCACTTTGTGAACATGGGTTGATCCGGTTTTGGGATGAGGATGGGAACCCTCTTAGGTAAAATGAAAAAAAGAAATAGATGCTTATGTAGCTATTACACTAAATTTATATTTTTTCAGATTTTCGATTACCCCTGTAAAAAAATTAAGACAAATTTCTATAATACCTGCAATATAATAGAATATAGGATATAGGAAACAATAATTTGAAAATTAGTATTAGGTTTTTATAATTAAATTTTTATAGTTCGTGCCATGTAATAAAGTTAAATAAAGATTAAGTAGCAGTACTGGTAGTTTGTAAAAAAAATTCATTAAAAATTGCCTTAAAAATAAAATATCAGAAAAGGGTCACCTTAGACCCGGTTTTGGGAATCAAGGTTTCATATTTATTTTGGGCCGGCGAAGGTTAAGATGGCCCCACAACATCCAACGGATTATAATCGGGCAATCGGGCTGGCCATTCGATACTACCCCTTCTACCGATCCACCTATTCTCAAAAATTGTATCCAAATAATAAAATAATAATAATAATAATAATCTTAAACATTGTTTATATTTGTTTTTAATAGTCATGTGTTTAATTTTTGTGATAAAAGTACGTACATTAGATACTGGTACGAATAACATTCAACTTGATTTTTCTAGAAATTTCGCTTATTCAACCGTATGATATTTTTAGATAGTCACAAAGAGAAAAAAAAGTTCTATAAAATTTCGACCTAAAAAATATAGGTTGCCATTTAAAAAGAGTATCGATGACGTCATAGCGCAAAGGTATGACCTTGAAAAAAATATCTAAAACCATCAGTTTGTGGAAAATAATTTGTTATAAACCTTTTGTCTAAAACTTTTTTTTCTAAAACTAATAATAAAGGCTCCAGCATCGAGGTTCCTTACTTTTTTCTCAAAATGGACCCAAGAATAACCTCCTTAAATATTAGCATGTTATTAAGAAACACCCTGTATAAAGCAATTAATAAAAACAGACTTAAAGAATTTATACAGGATTTGCCAGAAACACAAAACGAATTAAAACAAACATGTATTCGGCCTTCTGAAAAAAAAAATAAAGTTCAAAATATTGGATATACATATACAACTGGAGGAGATAGGCATGAATATATTCATTCCAAGTGTGTCTTTCTTGATGCTCTTCAACTGTGAGATGCTCCTCCCCATTTCTATCTCTATCGTACGTCTCGAGGATGTTATTGGCATTCTTTTTTACTTTTACCCTGAGGATGCCACCCCAAGACTGCTCAAAATGTGCCCATTATTACGATACATCTACAAATTAAGATTTCGTTTACGGAATCTTGGGAAACTCATGGTGCCTTACTGATAGATGAATGTAAAATTACACCATATAAGTTCTTCTATGTAATGGTTTGGATTTATAAATGTAGACAGCTACACTACTACACACTTGAAAAAGATACTAACAAACTAGGATAATATTTATGTTTCAACATGTTATCCAACTGTCCTCATCTTCAACTACCCCAATTTTCTTCTGTTTCGTTCTTCTGTAGAATGTAGAATATCTTCCATATTTTGTGGCTTCGTTAGCTTAAACGTATTGTAACGGTTTTAAAACGTTTATGTAAAACTTCGGTCCGTCTTGTGAATTATTTATTAACAAATAATTAAAACTATTAAACAACGAAGAAACACGAAATAACAACTTAACACTAAAACAATTCTCTTCTCAAGTCGGCCACTTTTAACTCATGAAGCAATTTCGTCGCAATTTCACTTATTTTAAAGCACTAAGTTTTTAAGCAGTTCAACTGTCTTTGTTTTTACAAAAAAAAGAAATATTCCTATTTTACTATAAAAGGAGCTCAATTCGTCAATTTAATCATTCGTTAAAGTGAACAAAATCGAATCAATATTCGAACGCATATGGCAAATAACATATTAGTAAACAAAAAATGATGCTCTTTTTTCAACTTTGATCATTTGTTAACTTATTGTATTGACTTATTGTATTGGAGACAGGGCCGTAACTAGGGGGGGGGCAGGGGGGGCACGTGCCCCCGGCGGCAAATTTTTAGGGGGCGGCATATTTTGAAGAAACGAAAAACATACATAGGGAAGAAACCAGCGAACTGAATTTAAACAATATCGCCAACGAATTTATTTCACGAACCAGTATGAGGCGCAATATGTTTCAAGTAATGTAAATTTTATTACAGTAGACACGCGATAATGTGAACAAAATAAAACAAGGCGTGTTCACGTTTGCGATTTGTTCATGCTATCGAATAGTAATGATTTTCTACTAGAAACTGATAAAAAAAGATCAAAAACAAAGTAAAAACTGTTTATTAACGTTTTATATTAAAATACAAACTACTGTTGCAGAAAAAAATCGAAAATTTTGTATTGAAACGTTTACTGCTAAATTAAACACACTGAACACAAGCAACAATTACGTTTTTAATGCGTCGCATCAGCTTTAAAAGAGATTTGGCGCTATGGAACACGGCCGTATTTAATAACTGTCTACTAAATAAAAACGCGTATCAGTAGACAACCCAAAATTAACCAAAACAGATATTATGCAGTCACATTTGTGCACCGTCAACGCTGTTATGTCTGCAAATACCTTTAATGCGGCATAGACAATATAGACATGTAAACAAGTTACAGCAAACGTCAGAAATTCAATATGTTTTATTGTTTTCATATATCATAAACAATGTTCACGTTAGTGAGGGTTAGTGTGTTCACGTTATACGGTGGTCAATATAATAAAAATGTTGTTCATGTTAGCCGGATATTCACGTTACCCGATGTTCACGTTACCGCGTGTCTACTGTATATACAATGTATATTGTATATTATACATAGTTACTGTTTTTTCCGTTTCTCAATAAAAATGATTTTAATTTTATGCGTTATTTTTTATGTTTTCCGGAGCTTAAATTAGATAATCAGTGGCAAAAATATAGTCAATTGGGAGCGTTAAAACTGTGGATTTAAATTTTTTAAAATTTTCCGGGGGAGGACCCCCCTTTCTACCTGGGGGGTTCTCCGTACCCCCCCAGACCCCCCGGTCGGTATACCCGTAAAATGAAAATTTTCAAAGTCCGGCGCCTATGGTGGGGGCGGCAAATACGAGTTTGCCCCCCCTGACAAAAGCTCTAGTTACGGCCCTGTTGGAGATAATAACGAACTGACCTGGTCCTCTTCTGGACTCTGTGTTTGTGTTACGCGTTTGAGGTTCAATAGTACCTACTCATTATGCCGTTCCAGTATATTTTTCAGGAATACGCTAACATGCATTACATTTATGGGGAATGCAGAGGCAATGGTGTTGCTGCAGCTGATCTGTATCGCGAAAGATACCCGAATGCTTTGAGACATCCTGATCATCGCGTGTTCATAAATGTTCACCGAGCATTATGCGGAAGGCACAATCGCGCTAGGACAGGAAGACCACGTATGGATTACGATGAAGAAGTCTTACAAGAGATTGAAAATGATTCGACTACTTCGGCGCGAGCAATTGAAAGACGTACAGGGATACCGAAATCCACTGTAAACAGAATTACACGACGGTCACGGTATCAGTACCACCCATATCACCCAGAGTTCATAAATAAAATTTTATGGACAGATGAAAGCACATTCAAGAAATATGGTTTTATGAACATACACAATCTTCATAGTTATGCTCTTGAAAACCCACATTCAATACGAGAACAAAAGTCACAGCATCGCTTCAAAGTAAATCTGTGGACCGGCATCTTGAACGGCCAAATAATTGGCCCCTTTGAATTACCTGAAAATCTATACGGGGAAATTTATTAGGATTTTTTAGAAGATGAACTGCCAAATCTTTTGGACGATGTACCTTTAGCCACACGCAGGGCAATGTGGTTTCAAAATGACGGCTGTCCAGCTCATTACGCCCGAGGAGTGAGAAATTATTTGGACCAAACTTATCCACAGAGATGAATTGGCCGTCTTGATTCCATTTTGTGGCTTCCCCGGTCTCCGGATTTAAATCCACTAGATTTTTTCTACTGGGGTTGCATAAAGGAGAAGGTCTGTGCAAAACCAATAAATAATGTAAATGAATTGAGACGCCGTATTAATGAAGCCGCACAACAAACAAATGTCGCAGGAAGTGCAAGACGGATAAAAAGATCTTTTTTCAAAAAATGCCGCCCTTACATTCGACTTGATGGCACGCAATTTGAACACAGTTTTTGATTTTTTATTTGTGTTTTTGTTAGGTTTTAATAAATACCTGTCATTTTAATTTAACAAGTGTGTTCATTCGAATTCCTAATTATTGAAATAATTTCACAATGAGCTCCTTTTGCAGTAAAATAGCAATATCTTTTTTTTCTAAAATAAAACATAAAAAATGTTATGCCATTTTAAAAACTACACTAAATGAGCAATTTTTTAAAATAACTTGCCAGGTTAGCGTGGTAATTTTTTTTTACAGTATGAACAGTCTAAGTTAGCTAATAAAAAAAAATTAACTCATGCATTGGGCAAAAATGTTTTTTTTTTTCCAAAGGTATGGCACTATTAATTTTATTTCGAACTGTAATCAATAGCAAGGCTATTCAGGGTTACGTAGCAAAAATTAGAATCTTAAAATATGGAATTTTGTAGCTGTGGCACTAGAAAAACTGATCTAAGGTGTCGATTTTCACGAAATTCATAAAAGTGCCAATATCTCAAAAACTAACAATTTTGTACTAAGGTCATATTTTGATATTCTGGTCAGTCATGAGCTGGCCTATCAGCCCTCCAAGGGATGACGTTGACTTTTGGGACACCCTGTATATTTGGGAATAGATTATATGAAAAATTACAAGACTTACACTTACATGAGCACAAGAGTCATGGAATGTAAAGATTGTGAAACTAACTTATAGATATCTAGATAAAGTGCATTAGAAAGAAAGAAAGAAAGAAAGAAAGAAAACATGGAGTGATATGGTTAGAAATAAAATATATCGAAAGAAATTGCATTTAATACCAATTGAAAGGACAATGGACTAAGAATAATTACGATGGTTAAGGCATGTAATAAGAATACAAGTAGACTGGTAAAATGTAAAGAGGAATGGAATTGGAGAACTTCTACTAGACAGAAAGAAATAGAAAGAGATATGGAGGATGAACTCGACAAGCTTTACACCGTAAGGTAAAAGCATTTAAGGATTAAATATTTGCCTGTACCTTCGATACTTTGGTGCTTTTTATAAGTATTGAACATATTATTGGTAATTTCATTTCATAAATTTCCATATTACGAGGGCGTATTTTTATGTTATCTACCTAGCCATGAAAAAATAACACGTGTAACATTAACAACCCTTTATTTTTCTACATAACTCTCTTCAACACTTATACACTTATTACCTCTTTTTCCCAATTGCCTCATACTCTCAGAAAAAAATTCCTTCGGCAACTCTGTAAAATATTGTTCAACAACTTCCTTGAGTGCTTCATCAGATGCAAAACGCTTCCCCCTGAGATGTTTGATGGAGTCTGACGGAGCTAGGTCAGGTTATAAGATGGATGACTTAACTCTATGAATCAACAGTCGTTGATTATCTGCTGGATAACGCTGTATGGAACTGCGATGTTCCATTAATTTTACTCCTTTTATCAAGAAGTAAACCTTCCCAATTCTCTATAAACCGCACAAATTAAACACAACTTAGCACATATACTTCTAAATGTCACAGCTATTTTTTAATAATTAGTTTGACATCGTCGCTTGTTTGTTTCATGGCTAGGTAGACAACATAAAAATACGCCCTCGTAATTTGAGATTCTGCTCAATGCCACCATGCACATCGAATTTTCAAAATCATTGCGTGTGTTTAAATGACATAGTCTGAAAAACAGCAGTAATAGCTATGTTTGGAAGTAGATCAGTGGTTTGCAAATTGCTAAAATCACTGTTACACAACAGTCAATTTTTTAACTAAGTCTGTCTAACTTTATTTTTTATTTAGCATAATTATGTGGTTGGGCTTCTATAATCGAAACTGTCATTTTTAAATTTGTTTCTATGTTTATACGTCTGGGTTTACTGATGTTTAGTATCTCAATCAGTGGCGGCTGGTCCATAAGCGCTGCGACACTGCAGCACCCCCAGAACAAAATATGGAAATTAATTACCTATTAAATTTGTACTTGAAAATATCAATAATATAACAATCATTCAATATTTTGCATAATTATTACATAAATTTAATTAATTAAACCGCTTTTAAAGGGAATTATTTTAACCGAAGCTGTAGATTCCATTCAGAGACGCTGCGAAATGTACGTACGTCTCGTCGAAGCAAGTTCCGCGGAGTTCAAAGACGCTGCGAAATTAATAGTGTCCAAAACTCTCTGCAAGTTCCGCGCAGGCTTGTTTGTTCTATAACACACGATAATAAGCAGCGTGACGCTGCTGGTCTGTACAGTGTACAGCGTCATCATTGTTCGCCAGGAATTTGTAAGCATATAATAACGGGCCCGAAATCTGCTGTCTTAGCAGCGTCAGCTTATTTGTGATTTAATTTGTATGTTTTTATTCAGAGCGAATTAATCTTTCATATAGGTACGTAGGATAATATTCTGTTTTTTTTTCTAGCATTTAAATATTTGTTACAGAAAAATACAATTAAATATGTAATAAATATTATTTTAAATACGTTATGATGGGTGACATGGGTGTTACTGTTGAATATGTTAAAAAAATTACATTTTCCCAATTGTCAATGCCTGAAAAAATTGAAATAAAAAGTAAAGGTCGATGTACTCCAGATGTTATTATTTTATTCTAGAAAAGAATTTCACAACTTTAATGGCTTACTTGCATTATTAAATCTATTAACTGAAGAAACTGTGTCAAGGGTTTTTACTGAAACAATCAAACTTATAAAAATATTAATAAAATTCCTATGACTACAGCAGAACCGGAAAGATGTTTTTCAACTTTAAAAAGGATAAAATCATTTTTAAGAAATAATATGAAGCAAGAACGATTAACTGCTCTGTCGATGATTTCCATTGAAAAAAGCATGATTTCAAAAATAAAAAATTTTAATGAAAAGGTGATCGAAAAATTTTGTGAAGCTAAAAATCGCAGAATGGATTTTATATTTAAATAAGAATTCTTTTTATTTCGTTTAATTCGTTTTATTTCCTGTAAGCTTATTTTTTTATAAATTGAGTAGTTGAGTACAATTTCGATTTGTTTTGTTTTATTTAAAATGCACCTTAAAAATATCAGGGATCGTTACTGGTATGTAAGTATATTTTGAAAGCTGCAGCACCCCCATTATTTCAAGCCACGAGCCGCCACTGATCTCAATACATGTCGGCTAGTATGGTAATTAGCACCACCCAATTAGAATTTTAGCAAATCCAGTTCACCCGTGGTGAAGATTTTTATCATGCTAAAATACCACAGTGGTTCCATTTACTCTAATAAATAAATTTAAGATGTTGACATCTATTCATATTCATTGAAAAGAAGTAATGTTGATGAGAAAAGTTAAATGCTTAAGTGTTATTCTGGATTCCAAATTTTGGACCAACATATTGAAAAAGTGATAAAAAAAATCTGAAGGAGCGTCTACATTATTTGTGCTTGTGCTCGTACTCGCCTGTATGTGGACAGGTGGCAAACCATGCTCCTAACATAACTAGCCGCTCGAGTAGGAATCTCGCAGGACTCCGTTCGTTTCAATAATTTTTTTAGTATACTCGTTGGGCTCATCTCGACATGGAACACTTCAAGCTGGAATACAACTCAGAGCTGGGCGAGTACTGTGGAAAGTTGACTTTTAAGTTTAGCAAGCCTTCCAGCACGAATACCTATGAGTACGAGCAATGTGGATACGACTTTAGATAACTTTAGCTGTATTCAGATGAACCCATGACAAATTTTGGGGTTCAAGACTGCACATGGTTGTTCAGCAGGTGGTCTGACCTAATTTTAAACTGAGATAAAGCAAAAATTATGGACAAATTTGTCTTGGAATACCAAAGATAATGGTTTTCACAATCGGGTATGCAAGTATGCAACTCAGGTTAGGTTTTTGTAAATTGACTTTTTTGCATTTTGACAAAAAAGTGGACTTTTTTTATCAAAAAATCATAAAGAAAGCAACACTTTTTTTAACTATTTAATTTTACATTTTGCATTAAGTAAGTACGCTTTAAATAAAATGTTGTAAATTGTCAGTTTGACAACTGTCAATTCTCAAATTCTTTTTATCCTGTTTTGAGGGATTTAAAATGTAAAAATGCAAAAAAATATTGTGTACAACTCGTATGAAAGCATCTTTTTTTCACTCGTTTGATTGATGCACTCCGGCTTCGCCGTCGTGCATCAAACTTCAAACTCATGAAAAAAAGTATTGCTTTCATTACTAGTTGTACAAATAACTATTGTGCATGTAGGTACCTACCATGATACTAAGACTTATAAGATATGCTCACTAGCGAGACGAATTTACGTTCCGTTGACGCATGACGTCACTCTGTGACAACGGAGCGGCATTCATCCTTACATTATATTTACATTACTATTATGTTACAAGCTCTGTGCTCTGAAATCGTAGTAATTTATTATTTCACAAATATAATAAAGTTTTTTATCACTATAATAATAATTATGATGTCACGCCCTTAGTCTTACTTAATTAAAATGTTTCAATTTGCGACATATCAACGCCAAAGAAAATTTTTAAGAAATAATTTTTGGGATGAGGGGTTGGATGGTAATATTAACATAATACTAAATATTTTAAGAATGTTTATGATAAAAAAATATTTTTATTTTATTTTATTTTATTGTGGCATAACATACAAAACATATTTACTATAACGCAATTAATAAATAGATATTTATACTTTTTTGTCATAACAAAATAAAACGTGACCTACTTTGTTATTTTAATAATTTTCCTCTTTTGAATATTGGAATATTCTTTAATATTTCTATTAAGGCACCGTATTCTGAAATACATTTTGCATCTAAAGAATAATTTTTTTACGTCTTCACTCAAATTAATATTACGAGAGCGACATAGATGTTCTTCAATATATTTATTCGATATTTTCAGGACTTTTCCATTTAGATCTTCAAAAATTGAATTTAGTTGTTTACATTTCAGCAAAAAGTCTTCATTGGGTTGCATAAGTCCACCTTCTGATAGGTGGTTTACCCAGGTAGATGAGCTACTGTTAGAATCTGGAATAAATCCAAGATTCTCAGTTTTTCTAAACTTAAAAGCAATGAAGCCTGCCAAATTTTCCAGCCCATCCCATTCCATTTTTGTGAAATCGTCAGCTACCGTGTCAGTTTCTTCTGCTAATTTTCCAGTGGTCAAATTTGCGAACAATTTCACCGTCACAATTGTGCAATTATCTTCTTCTACGGTATTATTACTACTGTCATCATAAATATTTAGAGAATCGATAGCATGACTTGTTAAACTTGGGGTTGTTGTTTCTTGTACATTTGCAGATTCAGGAATAATTTCATCATTCCGGCCTACTATGTAATTTCGTAAACGGTATTTAAATTGTAGAGGCGTAGGGTGGTCGTATAAACCCCCAATAGCCCTGATGATGGAAAAAAAGCCTTCCAACGGATCTTGATTAAGATGATACGTTAATAAATATTTGATGTCAAAATCGGATTTTAGGTCCTGAAATAGTGATTTGAGAGAGTAAATACTAATTAAAATGCCTTTTTGAAAAGGCAATTTTGTTTTTGCTTTGTTTGTTCTTAAACTGGTGATCATGCTCGTCATTTCATCTAGAATTTTATTTTGCTCATCAAGTGACAATCCATATGCTTTACTTGTAGCTCGCGAATCTATTTGAGGTGTTTTTGAATTAAATATATCAAACCAATCGTTCGTGATTTTGAACAAATTGGAACACTCAAGCCAATTATTTTGTCCATTTTCATATAAACCAGCAGATCCCATTCGTGACAAAGCTTTTGATATTGTGTGAGAAAATAATTTTGTAGCTAGTTTAACTTTTTGGCGTTTAGCATTTTGCACCGTTAAATGTGTTGAATTGATTTTATGGGCAATATTTAAGTCCGAATCTCCGGTAAGTTTCAAAAGCTCCACAACTGGCTCTTTTGTAACCGATTTACCATCAATTGTAAATCCTGAATCCAGAAAATGGTTTCTCAGTAATTTGATCATATGCGGTACATCTGCGAAAACATAAACATTTTTATTGGAAACTGGATTAGAAAACCACGTTTTATTTTCCGAAACCCCCAATTCCCTCCACAACCCCCTGTTGGCACCTCCTAAATCGCTGTTAATGGCGTAGACAGGAAAGCTAATATTTTCAAGTTTTTCAATAATGTTAAACAGCAATTCTTTTGTCATTTTACGATCGTAATCATAAAATATTGGTTGCTTCCAGTTACTGCAAATACCGCGGACCAGGACAACTTGAACATAATTTGACGGAGCTAAAGTTGAATCTGCCTTCCTATCATAATCGTACATTCTTTGTATTTTCATCTCGTCAAAAAGAATTACACAGGTTCGGTTCATTTTTGAAAATTCAGATTTTTCCATTAGTTTTAGTATGACATTTAATATGCCTAAAACACAAATTAGCATTAAGTAGACTTAAAAATGGTTCCTTTTAACACATACCTGGTCGCACATCTACTTTTCCTGCCCACCTTCGCAACGTAGATACCCCTGGTAATGGGTGGTTTCTCTTTCTCAATAGTCTATAAGCTCGTGGTCCTGCGGCATATAAAGATATGGCACTCGCAATATCTTCCACGGACCACTTGATATATGTCTTTTCAGAAGATTGAAGTTTGCGGACTTGACCTTCTGTGAAAAGCGATGACAAAACTGTATGTGTTTTTTTATTTAACGTTTGAAGATGTTCATTTTCTACAGTAAGTTTTAAATTGTCGGCTTGTAATAACTGCAATTTTAATAGTAGGTCATCTTGTTGCAGACTGAAATAAAAAAAAACCTCCCTGAATATCTGCCGTCATTAGACAATAAAATCGGTTGTTCATGATGAAAATGAATGGATAGTCGAAAACCAAAAACGTACCTGTCGGTTTGGATCATTGCATCACGGGTAATGGGACTATTGTCTTCTGTCTCCATTTCAAGCTGTATATTTTCGGCGCGACTATTATTATTTGTAGAATTATTTTCTGTTTGTTCCAATCTGAAACTTAAGACGTAGATATTGTGTTAAATGTGTTAAATTACAGGACTTTCTAAACGTATTTTACTCCTCACAACGAATTAGAGCTCGCTTGAAAAATTCAATGTATAAAAAAAGTTTAAACCAAGAGTTATTTCTCATGGCATTAATTTTTGACTTTAGGTTTCTTTTCATAAAACAAATACTTCTGGTAAAAATTAATACACCCCAAAACAACAATTTTGTAGTATAGGTACTCACTTCTTAATGCCTTTTAGTACGTTACGTTTCTTCATCCTATCATCACGTTTACACTTTAACTCCAAATGAGGGCTTCTGCTACGTTTGTTTATAATATTAGGCAAATTGATGGATGGTATAGCATCTTTTTTCAACTTCCATTTATTTGGTGGCAAATCTAATAACCTATGTTGCAGACAATAGGCGTCTTCTGTGAAATGCTTGGCGCAAATTCTAGCCGTAGCAGTATTAAATTTATGTTGTTGCAAACATTTTTGGACCCATATCCGGCATATTTCTTTTTCTTTCGGAAAAGAAAAAAATCGACACTTTATCTCGGACATTTTGACCTTTTTGTTATTGTTGCTGTTACAGTTTACTACTGCGCAATTTACCATAGTTAATACACACTTAATACAAGTGCACCAGACAACAACACTTGCAAGTCAAAGACTTGAAGAGGTTCCACTTGTCACTGAAATACGTCACCGATTAACCGGAGTGGAGAGGGAACATGCGCGTGAGCATATCTTATAGTCTTAGTATCATGGGTACCTACCATACGATAAAAAATATCGAAAACAGGCTTAGCCATAGAAGTGTAAACCAATGCCTTTTAAATTGACGTATTTATTGTTTAACTGGAAGTACCATAAATGTTATTAGGTTGATTAAAATCATATTGATTATTTGAATTGCAGAATGTCATAAACGAGTAGGTATAGTCTGTTCAATCGTATGCGCAATTTCTACTTCACTTCTTAAGTTATTATAACGGGCAATGAAAATATTATGACGAGTTAGAAGTGGCAAACTAGGGATGATTTACGATAGTTGTATTTAACCCTCATAATCCACCACTAAGTTGTAAAATGCTTCCAGCTATTTTGCGGGAACGAACGAATCGACCATATAGTCCAGTGAAATTAGACATTGCGCTTCGGAAAAATTCCCGGAAAGCTGAATTTTGGTATGGACCTTGATATTGTGGTTCTAAACAAAATGTCAAAAGTCCCCATCGATCCGAGTGCCGCTAAAAGTTTCACGCGTGGTCAAAAGTCACTCAACATGGTTTTTCGTGAATATCTCGTTAACGGTCACTTTTATAGAAAAAATAGTTATTATCAAATTTGTAACTTAGAAAGTTTCCTACAAAAAAGATACAATGATTTTTATTCATAGGAGTAACCATTATGGAGAAAATGCGATTTATAAAGTTGTAACGAACAGTGTGCACCCCTCAAGCGATCCTTGTTTGTCAACGGATGTGCTTACTCAATATTTTTATTAATTTTTATTGCTGATGTGGGGACTACTGCGGCCCACATCAAAATTGATTTAACATATTGTAAATAGTGGTAGTCATGTTCAAATATGGCTAGGCAACGAGCTTACCCCTGAAGACTGGGGATGGACATTAAAGGATAACGCTTTAGAGCCAATTCATACTCTGCTTCAACCTGCTCCAGACATACTGTTGAATACTATTTTCTGTAATTGCACCAATGGCTGTAGCTTAAACTGTGGCTGCAGAAAAGTTGGTTTATATTGTTCAGGAGTATGTGGGAATTTCCAAGGGCAATCTTGCTTAAATGTAGTACCCGATATAAAGGACGTCGGTAATTGCGACCCCCCTGAAGATGTAGATCCATCGTGTTTTCTGGCTGAATCTATGGAAATACAGGAAACAGCAGAAGAAGGAAAAAAAGAAGAAATAGAAGAAGAAGAAAAAGAAGAAGATGATGATGATGAAGAGAAAATCATGCAAATTGAAATAGAGTCTTAAGAATAATATTAATTATTAAGATTAATAATTTCCTGCTTTAACCAAAAAATTTATTAATTAAAAAAATTCATAATTTTTTCTAAAATCAATTTTTCAAACAAAAAAACGTGGATTAGGCTTACCGGTGACACCGCGTAAAAAAAACGCACCTTGTACTCTACCTCGAAGGTGGTGTGGAAAGGAGTGCACGTTTCGCAAGAAAAATAAATGTTAAAACTCTGTAGATCGCATTATCTCCAAAAGAGTGACTTCTATGATAAAAGTCGTTACAGCTTTTTTGTAGAACATTTCCTAAGTTACAAATTTGATAATAAATACTTTTTCCGAAAAAGTGACCGTTAACGAGATATTCACGAAAAACCATGTTGAGGGACATTTGACCACGCGTGAAATTTTTAGCGGCACTCGGATCGATGGGGACTTTTGACAGTTTGTTTAGAACCACAATATCAAGGTCCATACCAAAATTCAGCTTTCCGGGAATTTTTCCGGAGATGGGCTTTTATTTTGTCTAATTTCTCTGGACTAATAACTTTAGACTCCATTTCAACATTTGATTACAGAATATAAGAGCCTTAACAAATGGCATAATGTTTTGTTTTCAGAGCCACGCCTGATTTCGATCGTTTTTGATCGTACGATATAAATAAGTAAAATATATTAATGATTAGACGAGTGGGGAACCTCATTTTCAAAATGAGGAGTGACTGCATAGTTTGAACACAACCTGAAAAAACTTATCCAATGGCGGGGAGAAACAGAACTGGACATTTGCAGCAGTTTTTTTCGTGGAAGTCTCGTCAGGTATACAGGTGTCTCTAAGTCTGCAACAGGTTGATCTTGATAAGCAGAACTATATACAGCAAATTATAAGGAGACACTTTGCTTCTTACTGGGCAAATACTCCTTGAAACAGAAATATATGTATGCTATAATTTAGTGTGTGTTCGAGAATAAGAGAAGATCATATCATAATAAGTATGGTTGTGTTCTAAATCAATGGTATCCAATTGATTTTAGTTAAAGTTGGTGTGATTTTTCATGTAGAAGAAATCTCAAATTTTACCCTGTTTCGGATATGACCAAAACATTAAGTTCTGAGTCAATACAATAAGGATTCCTACCAGGGTTATTCGGCTAAGTTTATATTCCAGTATTTCAGAATTATTTGTTTTTTTTTATTATTGAACAATATATTAGTGTAAAAGTAAACTTGAAATATTTAGCTTGATAAATTAAATATTAGATATAAAAAGCTACACAAATGATCTACACTTTAAAGGACTATAATTTCAGAAGCATAAAAAATGGTTTTCTTTTAGAAAACATTTTGAGCAAATATAAGTCTGATTATAAATATATTTCACATTTACTGTAAAATTTGTGAACATACAGTTTCAATTAAATTAATATTCTTATAACTAATAAAAAATTAAAATAAAGCTGTAATGTCGCGTTTACATGTGTAGGTATATAAAAATGTACAAAGAATAATATAAGGAACATTTTAACTATGTACATCATAGAGAACTTGCAAGTCACTGGCCTTCTTAGATTTATCATGTTACAAATAATTTGCACATCACTTATACAATATTTGCCATGGAATAATATACTGTGAAATATGATAAAGTGTTTTAGGGTACCAATGAACCCCCCGAGATGGGTTGCCAGTCTTTGGTACGGTACTTATTAACCAATCCATATTTGTATGGTTAATTGTTTTCCATATCCTGTACAAACTATTCCTTATGTTGAAAGTTATTCTAACTGGTGTAAATACCCAATGAGCTAAGATATGACTGTCTACAACTGCATAACAAGACACTAGAACATCATTAACAATCACCGTTCCAACCGACGTGAGCGGGGCAAAAATGCCGGTCCTATACACTCGCGTCACTTTCACTATACTGTCTTCAAATTGTTTTCCGTTCTTACTATACACTATTAAAGTATTACCAACACTTAAAGTATCAGCGAAAACTGTTTTACTAAAATTAGCAGTACCAGTTACTACTAAATGAGAAGGTGTAACGGTTAACGTTCTACCAGACTCTAATTCCAATTTCAAAAAGTTGGTACGTTGAAGCGGATCCCAATCTAAGAACATTAATACTTCACTGTATACCACTTGCTTAGTTGAAATATCTACTGCTAAAATCTCTTCTCCAATTTGTAATTCGGACAGCTTCCGTCGTCTTCCTGTAGACGTCTGAACTGTATTGTCACCTGCGAAACATCCTCCGTATTTAGCCGCTTCCGATGATTCTGAAAAAGGCGTTTACAGTAAATTTTTAGTTTAAATAGTTACCATTGGAAAGGGGGAAACATAAGGATTTAAGTGATACGTGATTATTTCCATTCAAAAAGAGTAAATAAATGTAAGTTTATGTTGAACTCGAAAATCAAGAGTGCCATGAAAGAAATGTAGGTAGTACGGGATGGAGCACTTTTGGATGGGTTTAAGTGGAAAGTGTTTTTATTTTTGAAGATATACAAAAGCTAAAGCTGAGTTCTGAGGCGACTTCGGAAGCAAACGTTAGCCATCTTTTATTATTTTTAAGTTACAGAGCCAACATAAAATTTTGTCCATTGTGAAAACTTGATATAATTCCTTTATTATTCGAAAATAGTAACAACTTATACCGGCTGGTGCGTTGCCTCACGCACCATAGGGATTTCAATGGTAATTTTGTAATATGTAATTATTTGCTTCCCTAATTATTTTAGGCCAAAAGTGTAATTAAGTTTTTTGTAGAGAAAAAAATACTGCATCGATTGATGCTATTCTACACAATTTTCGAGTTTCGTGTAACAGAAGAACTACTGTGGGGATTAATTCTTGCACTTTGACTAATGTCACTAATCACTAATGCCATGAAATTTTTGAAACAGAGGGGTGGAATTATGACAGTGTTATAGTTCCACCCGAACGAAAAAAACGTATTTCATGTCGAGTAGTAAATGCTATTTTTTCTACGACATTTTAATTATCTGTTTGAAATTAGTATATTATTATATGAGCGATTATGACAGCCATTATTCACGAAGATGACGTTTGAGCCCACGAGCCGTCAGGCGAGTGGCACAAATCATCTGAGCGAATAATGGCCATAATCGCGAATGTAATACGATACTTTTTCTACACCTATTAAACAAATATATTAGACTCAAATTAGTCAAATTTGATAACTTTGTAAACAACCAATATGACAACACACTTGGGCGTGTCGATTGTCAGCCGCAGAAGGAGTTGATCGCGGGCGATTTAAAATATGATTGGATTAGCGAAATATTGATTTTTGGATTTGTATTTGTGATTGGCCGAAATCATAATTCACTGCAGTGAATTATAGATACTATTTTTCACAAAACAAATGCAAATAATTGCAATATAATTAAATAGGTGTAGAAAAAAGTTTTAATTCGACTTAATTCAAACCGAATTGTGTCAATGCAAATTATTAATTGTTTGTTTAATCGGTTCCATAGTAACACACGCATTTTTTTATTTTGTTGCCATAGATTTGGAATTCTTGTTTTCATCTCTAGAAGTGAATATGTTTTCATCTCTAGATAGAAAATGTAGCGTTTTCGCATAGGGTTTATCGTGAAGAAAATGCTTGTTTTCGTATCATGTGTAGAAAAAATTCATTGCAGCATCTCTTGTATTGATAGTGATGGAGGTGGAAGAAGCTTCTAAAATTAGTGAAATTTCTGCTCTTTGCTTATTAATACTTCGTATAAAGAAAATGGGCCACAATATGTTAATAGCGAGTTTATTAATCTAATTTATATTTTAGCAACTGGTGGTGAAATACTCAATTAAGAGATATACAATTTTTCTTATACAATATCGCTTTTATTGATAATTGGTCATGGTGGTGGAACTAACAAATTTCTGAAGGTAGATTAGATTCACAAGAAGATAAGGTTCTCTGCTCGTCGCTCTTGAAATCAAAAAAGGGGGCGTCTACACTGCCTTTTGTATTTATTGTGATAAGAGTTAGTCATGGAAGATAGTAGAGTAGTTTTTGCTCTTCATTCTTGAAATTATGAAACCCCCCTGGGCTAGAGAAAGCTCTCACACTGTCTTGTACCGTGATGATGGAGTTCGAAATAAGAATTTTGTAATGATAAAGTAATTGGTGTCAGAAGAAGATTTTCAGTTTTTTCACATTCAGAAGGGGCATCTCCTAGCTTAAAGGGACAACATTATTGAAGGTAGGCTAGTTGTAGCTAAATATTTTCTGCATTTCATGCTCAAGGAAGAGTGCGATCTGGTGCTGCAGGCACGCTTAAGACACTATTACCGTGGCCAACTTCATTTTTCTCCGCTGAAGCGTTTATATGGCCGTTCTAATTTGCTTGAAAGGAGGTTCTGCAAAGGTAGGCCGTGGTTGCTCCTTGTGGCGTTATCTATTACACACTTGAACAAGTTGACAATTGATGTTTTTGGATTTTGACTATTAAATAAGTTGTTTTTTACTTTTATAATATAAATATGTGTTAAAAACGAGATGCTAATGTGAATATGGATATTCCAAATTAACGCCAAAAAGTGCAGAACATTTTCTCTTATCAAATGTCCGAGATAAATAAATTAGAAATTTTATAATTAAAGTAAATGTTGAATGACATAAAATTGGGTCAGAAAATGTTATAGTTGGTTGATCCAATTTATCAATAACTGTAAAACATTTTAGCAAACTTTACATTTGTTTAAGAAAAATGCAGTTCATATTTTCAATTTATTACGTTGGCCTGGGTAGGCACAAGAATGAGTCAACTAATTTTTAGGTGGGTGCTAGCCCACCCTGCCCTTGATAAAGTAAAGGTAAAGGTATTAACAATACACACCTGATTTAACTGAACAATGTATATGAGCCCGACTCTCATAGTAAACCCAATCAAATCCCGCTTCTACAGCCAATCGGGCTAACATTCCATATTTGGAACGATCACGATCAGAGGTAGTGACATCTACAGCACGACCTTCGTAATGCAAAGAATCCGATGCGTGATGACCTTCTTCATCCCATCCTTCCGTTACTCGAAGGCGCACTCCTGGCCATTGATTCATTACTGATATAGCCAAAGTATTTAATTTTTCTTTGCACCTCTGAAAGAAAAAGAATTCTTTTTTTATTATACTTATATCTTCAAAATAATTAATAACTATTAAATATTTTTCTAATACTTTTCAATATACAGGGTGTAAAAAAAACTATTTACTGTATTTTTTTTTAATTTAATACAAACGAATGTTCTTAATATACTATTCACTTCACTCATCGTTTTTTTAAATGTAACCTAATAAAAAAGATCACAGTTACTATAGTTAAAGCAACACGCCCTTTTCACAAATAGAAAAATAGTTATTTACATTACAAGTTGCGAAACTTTACTTTTAGGTGCGAGGTGTTTTTGAATTGCCTAGGCGCAGCCGAGGCTAATTAAAAACTCCGAGCACCTAAAGGGCTTTCGCAGCGTGTAATGTATTAAATTTTTCATGCTCCCCTCGACATTTAACCACCGTAAATGATGAAATTATAATAAAATAAAATGATTCAGTGATTAATAAGGTGGGTTGTTGTCAACGTTACTACGGTAACAATACCGTACTATTTATTTTCGCTTTCGCCCGCGCTATCAGGCTATGAAAGTAACACTTTCGCAGGGGGGGGGCATAAAAAGAATATTTAATATGTAAAAAATAGACGAACAGTGCCATAGTAATTAAACATGACTTTAAATTTTAACACGAGAAGGGAATACAGGCCATTGTCATTTCCTAAACTGATGACCAATAACAGTAGAAGTATTTAAAAATTAAAAAAAAAAAATGGAAAATTAAAATACAATAGAAATCGTCCGACCTTTTATTGGTCACCATAGTGTTCACATATTTGCGGACTTCGCAAAGTGTACTTTATATCAAAAATTAACAATGCAACAAAAGAAGGGGCTAAGAAAAACAGCGACATGAACGCGCAAGCAAACGTTATAAAAAGTACCGAAATACCAAAATAAAAACTTTAGAATATTATCGATGACAATGAAGTTTGAATACATCAGCTTGACCAAAATTTCTTTTAAAAATACTCGAGGTTGTTATTGCGCAGCAACAATGCCGCTCTGCAAGGTATTAAAAAAGCATAGGCACCAGCTAATTAAAGAAAGAATTTTTACTATTAATACCTAATACGTAATAAAATCTATAAAAAGTTCTAAACGTGTTCGATACATCTTTTTAGTCTAACACCAATCTTTAATGGTAGTATTTAAAAGATAAAAATAATAATGTCATTCCCTAATAAGAATAACTTCAAAACCAGACTACAAAGGACAAAATGGCGTTGAAACCTTTTATTCATGATATGATAAACTTTACGTACTGCGCATATTGAGCGCTATAAGACGCTTTATTTAAAAATTCTAAAATACATCCTTAAAGTAAGTAGTTAAACATCTCGCACAAAAAAAAACTAGTCATACTGTGACTTATGAAAAGTTACAAAGGATTTATGCAGAACATTTCCTATCCAGGGCACAAGTGTTCAGATGGCACACGGCCTTTTTAGAGGGCCGAGAGGAAGTGGAAGACGAACTTCGTGCAGGAAGACATTTAACCTCAAAAACAGACGACAATGTAGAAAGGGTGATGTCGGACCATCGATTTACGTTGAAAATTACCAGTATTGAGTTAAATTTGAACCGGTTTACCGTCCATCAGTTTTTAACATAGGATTTGGGCATGAGAAAAGTGTGCGCCAAGATAGTTTCAAAGAACCTCACGGCTGAGCGGAAGGCCAATCGGAAGGATGTGTGTCTTGATCTTTTGTGCCGCCTTGAGAATAGAGATGTTACGTTGAAATTTTTCATTTGAAATTTTTCGTTGAAATGAAAAATTTCTGGAAATTTTTCACACGTTCCTGAAATTTTTGAAAAAAAAAAAAATGAAAAATATATTTTCTTTGGTAAACAATCCTTTATGCAGCGCTCTTTCGTTTGATACATTATATGCATACTTTTAATAGTCAGATAATTACAAGTACAAAGGAAGAAAGTTGCCATTACATTAATTAAATTATGCAGATACATTAATAATAAACAAACTAAGTATAATAAAAGAACAAACAATAAAGTAAACGTTTTGTGGTCTTCTATCTTTTTATGCCTCTTCTTCAGTCTTCTTCCAAATCAATATCTTCGGCCGAATCATCGTCTAGTTCAAAATCAGGGTTGCTTTCTGTTGTAGTTGATCCAGAAGTTAATTCATGATCATCGTGTTCGTGACTTGCACATTTCGTTTTCCGATTATCTTGTTCTGGGGAAATCATTAATTCTGAAGAGAGGGGGGGTAGAGTTGCGCCAGCCACATTTTCTGTATTATTTCCACCTTGGTTTACGGTTTCTGTCATTTCTGTGCACGTTTGAAGATGCTGTTCTATTCTTAAATTATGTTTGGCAAAAACTAGTTTTGCTGCTCGTTCGGTTGCCAATCTATTTCTTTTTTTATTGTGCACATTTGCATGAATGCTAAATGACCTCTCATATACTGAAGATGAAGGAGGTAACCCTGGAATTCTAATGGCAAGTTTTTTCAGTTCTTCAGAAGGGCTTAAACCTTCCCACCATACCTACAACACTTGATACTGAGTTTGCACAATTCCATAGGAAGTCTCGTTAAAAATTAGTCACTGTGGCCCTGTACCAAGCAATTTCCAAAAGAAGCTTGGGTTTGTCGATATTAGGAATAGCGTAATAATCTAATAATACAGTTTAGAACATACCTGCTGTTGTGAAGTCAGCTGATCAAAGTATGATTCAATTCTATTAATCCTTAATTTAACTGAACTTTCACTTACGAATGAAGTGCCAGCAGATTCACCTTCAGTTTCAGGTATTGTATCTGTACTGATGTTAGTGATGTTGCACTCGGATGACATCGACGGTTCTGTAGAGGGATGTTTCTCAGGTTTATTTTGTGTAGTCAGTGTAGTGCACTTACGCAATGATGACTGTGAAATTTGGTTTGAACATTTCTTACAGTTTTTTGCTAAATGTTCCATCATTCTAGTGGCATTAAATACCGTTTTCCAGCCGCAGTAATTACAAAGATATTTCTTTGCATTATTGTCTTTACGAAAAAACTTTTCCGCATTTTTGCTGTTTCTTCCCATTGTCACTGTTAACAGTTTTAATCTTAATACAAATACTGTTATTAGTTATATAGTTATTACTTATTACTAAACTGCATTAGAGCAGATTACGCATTTGAATGAGGGCAATTGTTTACCTTTAGCGAGAATTCGGACATGGGGGAGTAGGACCTTATTTGTATATTGGATATTATCCGCAACATAATAACAAACTAACCTTGATATATGATACGTCAAAACAACTGATATATACGTCTGGGCGGTCTGGGAACTTATTTCAACGAACAGTTATATTTTTCACATATTTTTCAATGTACTGAAAAATTTCCCGAAAAATGTCAGTGAAATTTTCAATGAATATATTTTTCATGAAAAATAACATCTGTACTTGAGAAGGAGCCAGAATTCTTCAGTCGGGTGATCACACACAATCGTAGATTTTCGAGTACGACTCCAAGACGAAACGCCTAGGTTAACAGTGGCTTACTGCAAATTCTCCCCGTTCCAGGAAAGCGAGAAAGAGCAAATCGAAAATTAAATTTGTTTTTTCGGCAGTCAGGGAATCGTCCACAATGAATTTGTGCCGCCACGACAAACTGTCACTCAAATTTTTTATCGGAGAATCCTTGAAAGGCTCAGGAAGTGGGTGGCACGTATGCGACCAGGCATTGCACGCACTTGGATGCTGCACCACGACACGCCCCATATCACAGCTCACAGCACAGTCTCCATCAACAAATTTTTGGCAGAAAAAATATTCCTGTGGTTCCTCAACCCCCCTATTCGCCAGATCTCGGTTCCTGTGACTTCTTTTTATTCCCTCGGCTGAAAAACCATTTGAAAGGACGCCATTTTAGTACTTTGGATAATATCCAGAAGAGCGTAACCGACGAGTTGAAAGACATTCCAACAAAAGCTTTCCAGGACCGCTACGAACAATAGAAAAAACTCCTCCATCGGTGTGTAGCTGCCCAAGGGAACTACTTTGAAGGGGATAACCTTGATTTGTAAAAAGAATAAAACTAATGGTTAAAAGAAAATCAGTCTCATTATTTTCCTGCCAGACCTGGTACTTCTATTAAAAATGATGTCACTCATGTCATTAAAATGTATTCTTCGTAAGTAATTAATAATAAATTGATATTTACATACACGTTGCCCCCTGAAATTTTGAATATGAGTAATGTAATGTGTTTGTTAATTATTTCTCGTTGCTTAGAGAATTGCCAAGTAATGCATTCAAATGCCCGTATTCAAAATTTCAGGGGACAACGTGTATACTCCAAAACATGGACGCATGCGAACCTTGAACAATACCGCTTTACTGCAGTTATGCATACGAGTATGTGCAACGTGGAAATGAATTCAAGCTTGGTCTTGATCTATTGGCAAAAAATATGAATAAATATTGTTATTTCTCAATTTTTTTTAATTCAAACGGAATTTCTATTACATATTACATATCACAGCCAACAATGGCTTTCATTTAGTTTTTTAATGGAATTTTGGAAATGGAAAATTGATTCGAAAATAATAACAGTTTTAAAACACTATTTAGCCCGCATTATTCTACGAAAACATCTGTTCAAAAAGTACCCGGAGAATATCTTTCCAATTCTATATTCTAAAAATAAACGAATTATGTGAAACAACAGAAACAACATTTTTTTTTAGTTTTCGTCAATAACTTTTTAGCCTATAATTCAATTTGTTCAAATGTGGCTTTGATTCCCCTCGCCAAAGTCTTTAAAAGGATATGTCACTTCAAGAAAATTGATCCTAATACTACTGCTACTATCACTGCACAACTTAGCCTATTTAACAGTTTCTTTATCTTTGCAGTTTGCAGACAAAAAAGTATTAAATAATACGCACAGTTCAGTGGTTCGCGTGAAACTAACTTTATTGCATACAGCGTCTTATACATTGTATATCTACTAGGGGGCGCTACAAGTATCTAAATATTTGGTATAAAGAAAAGAACTAATTTTAACACACCCACTTAACAAATATTTAGAATTAAGTCTGTTCTATCATATACAAATCTCGAATAAACTTATTATGTTTAATATTACATAAGCTTTTAGTTAATAAATCAGCTGGCATTTCTGCAGTTGGTAAATACTTTAAAGTGACTTGATTACTAGCAATGACTTCTCGAATGAAGTGATATCTTATATCTATATGCTTACTTCGCTTATGGTACATGTGATTACTTGACAATTTTTGTGCTCCCATATTATCATTATACAGGGTGTATGAAAAAAGCCGACAAATAGTAACATCATGAGAAACTACATCAAAAACTGAACAAGAAGCTTCAGGCATTTTGGCATCAAACTCATAGTTTCCACAATATCTTCGATTAAAGTTTCTTAAATTTGGCAACGTTGCTACAACTTTACTTTTTACCATTGTTACTATTTACAATTAAAAAATAATAAACTAAACTAAAAAAACCAAATTTTTATTCAAAACTAGATAACAATTTATAATAACTGTTCAAAATGACCCCCTCCAACATCTCGACACATTCTCACTCGGCGAATGATGCCGTCATTCATGGTCTGTAACATATTATTTTCTCTTATTGTGGCGACTGCTTGCTGCATTCTTTCTATCAGCTGATCTTCTCTGTTTATTTCTTCTTGGTAGACGTGCTCTTTTAAAGTTTCCCATAAGAAGAAGACAGCTTAAATCCGTACTTCTTGCACACCACTCTGCCGACCCACTTCGTTCAATCCATCTCTCAGAGAACTCCTCATTTAACCAGTTTCTTGTTTGAATTCCCCACTGAGCTGGTGCTCCATCCATTTGAAACCACATACTTCCTCTGGTTGCTAAAGGGATGTCTTCTAATAAATCCGGCAAGTTGTTAGTCAGAAACTCCACAAAATTGTTTGCAGTTAAACGTTGGGGTAAAATATTAAATATGTGGTCCTATTAATGAAGTATGAAGAATTCCGGCTCAAAAGTTTACACTAAATCGCACCTGATGATGGGTTTGATAAATAGCATGGGGGTTCTCGTCACTCTATTGGTGCCGTTGCGAGTAAAAGTGGGTTCATCCGTCCAAAACACAACAAAATAATGAAACAAACGGACAATTTTCGAAATTATTAAAACAGACAAGCAATTGCTGACAAGTCAAAATGACAGGAAAGCAATGTTGATCTAAATAAAAACGTTTTCGAATTTTCCAGTAGTTACTTAGAAACAGTGCAGCGTTGCAAAACCTTTTAAAGCTTTCAGAAGCAAAGAATTTGCTTTAATTGAAAACACATTACAGCCAAACTCCAAGCAAAAAATGCTAAAATACTAACCAGTTGTGTTTCCTGTTGCCTAAACTATGACCAGTAATTGTCATTTAATAATAATTCGCCCTATTAAAAAAATTAGTATCCTACTTAAGACTATCAATTACTCGATAACTAGAGGGTTGCCAGCAAAATGGGACTAGAGTTTTTTGTTTACTTCTTAATGCTGCTTCCCATGGTGTGCCTATTTGTCGGCTTTTTTCATACACCCTGTATATTATTACACAATCATTACTATCTATCAAATCATTCATTAAGTTTTTTAAATATACAGCCTCTTTTGCAGCTTCAGATAGTGCCATGTACTCAGCCTCTGTGCTGGACAGGGCAACAGTTTTCTGCTTTCGACTCTCCCAAGAAATAGGACCACTAGATAGTCGAAAGAAAAAACCTGTATAGGATTTCCTATCTACACTGTCACTCCCCCAATCAGAATCAACAAAGCCTTGTAACCCATGTTCGTTTTCAGAATATTTAATGGAATAATCAGCAGTACTCCCCAAATATCTAAGAACGCGTTTGGCACATTTCCAATGGTTTTCATCATAATTGTTATTAAACTGACTCAAATAACTTAGGCTGTAACTTATGTCAGGCCTTGTTAACACCGACAAGTACATGAGACTTCCTATTAAATTCTGATAGGGGTATTTATTTTTATTATCCTCTGTTAAAAATACCTTTTTTAAATCTACTTTAGTTTCTATAGGAGTATAAACAGGTTTGGCATCTTTCATGTTAAATTTATTTAACAATTTAGATATATACTCTTTTTGATTTAAAACAATATTTTTATCCTTATCAAAAGATACAGTCATTCCTAAGCACTCTTTAATCCTGCCCATATCCTTTATTTTGAATTTACATGCTAATTCTCGCTTTAGAAAAACAGTTTCTTTTGTATCGTTTGAGAAAACAAAGAAATCATCAACAAACAATGCTACTATTGTATGAAAGTCATTTGATCTCTTTTTATATATACATGGTTCATGTGGTGACTTTTCATATCCTAAATTACATAAGACAGTATGAACTTTCTCATTCCAAGCTCGTGAAGACTGTTTTAGTCCGTAAATAGCCTTTTTTAATTTTAAAACTTTACCTTCGCTTGTTTTCATACCTTCAGGTGCTTGCATATACAAACGTTCTTTTAACTGGCCATTTAAGAATGCAGTCTTCACGTCTAAGTGATTTATGTCTAATTTTAATTTAACAGCTAATGCAAATAGCAATCTCAAGCTAGAAAACCTTATAACTGGTGCAAACGTTTCGTCGTAATCTAACCCGGGTTGCTGAACGAACCCTTTCGCCACTAATCGCGCACGATACCGAACTTCACCAACGCAACTGTGTTTCTTTTTGAACACCCACTTGCATGGCACTACTGTTGATGAATCACTGGGTAGATCCACCAGATCCCAGGCGTCGTTTTCTTCGAAACTGTCTAGTTCTTCTTTTACAGCCTGATTCCACATTTCAGCGTCTGATCTTGAAAAAGCTTCTTCCATGGTGATAGGATCATCATCGGACTCATAAGGAACTTTATGTGATATCATATACGTCACAAAATCATCATACACTTTTTGTTTTTTTTCTCTCTGAGACTTCCTTACATTTTCTGGAACTGGAGCATTCTTTTCATAAATATAATCGGGGTCCTCTTTCTGTCCGCTGTCTGATTCTTCAGCTTCAGACTCAAGAACTGATGTAATTTCAGTCCCCACTGAAACTTGCTCATCCGGCAATTCATTTTGTATGGGCATTTCAACAATTTTTGAGACTTCATCTCTTTTACTAATTGCTTCCATAATTATCACATCTCTACTGACTTGAACTTTGCATTTTTCAGGGTCATACAAACGATAGCCTTTTGTTTGCTCATCATATCCAACACATATCATTTCTTTAGACTTTTTATCCCATTTCCGTCTTAACATTTTTGGCACATGAACCATAGCACGGCCACCGAAGATTCTTAGGTGTTTTAAGTTGGGTTTTACTTTGTACCAAACTTCAAATGGGGTTTCTTTAATGCCTGAAGCCACGGATCTATTCCTCAGGTACATGGCACAATGTACAGCTTCAGCCCAAAAATCAGTTCCAAGATTTGCATCGTACAACATACATCTAGCTTTCTCGACCAAAGTTCTGTTAAGTCTTTCCGCCATACCATTCTGCTCTGGTGTGTAGCTGTTAGTAGTCTGATGTATAATGCCGTTTGACTTTAAATAGTTTTCAAACTCTTTCGAACAGAATTCTCCCCCATTATCTGAGCGTAAATACTTAATCGAAGCATTTTGTTGTTTTTCAACCATAGATTTAAACGTCTTAAAGTATTCGAAAACCTCACCTTTACTTTTAAGAAAATAAACGAACCCCATTCGACTATAATCATCTTTAAAAGTCAAAAAATACTTGGATCCTCCAAGTGATCGCTTCTGCATGGGTCCACAGAGGTCAGTATGAATAACTTCTAATAAACAAGAAGCCCTCCTGCCAACATTTTTAAATGGTAATCTAGATTGCTTACCTTCACAACATGTAACGCAATTTTTTAAATCAAACTGCGTTTGTCCTTGACATTCTATTCCTTCAACTGCCCCGTTCACCATTTTATTCAAGTATGCTGTATTTATGTGACCCAATCTCCTATGCCAAGTTTGTCCTGATGCTAAAGCCACTGCAGGTGCTACTAGTAGTGAATTTTCTTCTGGTAGATTTAATTTGTAAACACCATCTTGCAGGTCCGCTGTTGCAACCAGTTTATTTTCTGCATTGTAGATTTCACACTTTTCATTTTTAAATTTTACCAAGTTCCCACTATCAATAATTTGGCTCACAGACAATAAGTTCGTTGTTAGTCCTGGAACACACGTAACATTTCTTACAGTTATGTCTAAACACTCAGTACCCATTAATGTTTTTAGTTCCACTTCACCTACGCATTTAACAGTAAGTTTCTCTTTATTAGCCACCATTATTTCTGATAAATTAGAATGATCTTTATTTTTTACCCAATCTTCATTTGCGGTAAAATGGCAACTTGCCCCTGAGTCAATGTACCAATCTTGACTGCTGAAATTTCCACTTGAAAACACAACATTAAATAAATTTTTATTTTTTTGTTGTTTATCCACATTTTTATCACCTCTTGATTGTTTTAATTTAGGGCACTGACTTCGAAAATGTCCTTTTTCGTTACAATACCAACAAGTTATTACACTTTTATCGAAGTTTGCATTATTTACATTTTTGTTTTTATCCCAGCTGTCAACTTGTTTTTTCACCGCCATCTTGGACCGACCTTTAGATCTAGCGACTACTAGCGCCATCCCAGTGTCTGTGGTTTCACTATCCATAGCAAGCAACTTCATCTTGATGGAATCTGTAGAAATTTCTTGTCCACCATTTTCTAGCGCCATCACCATAGGTTGATATTTTTCTGTCAAACCGGCTAACATAATGGACGCCAAAAGTTCATCGCTAATTTCTAAATCCGTGCTATTTAGTTTCTGTCCTATGTCCACGATTTGATTTACATAATTTGTCATTGAATCGCATTCATCCAGACGGGTCGCCATTAACTTGCGCAGCAAACTAATTTTACGGGTCTGACCGGAATCATCAAATAGTCTTTTCAACTTTTGCCACAATTCCACGGTCGTTTTTACCTCTTTTATGTGTACATACAACGAGGAGTCTATTGTCAGTATAATTTTTGCCCTTGCTTTCGCATCTTGATCTTCAATCACTTCAGTGATGCACTTCAACAAGCCTTCGAGGACGAGGAAGTTTTCAACCGCAAAAGACCATTCTGCGTAATTCTCGCGGCCTTTTAGTTTCGGCACATTAACTATGTAATTATTCGATGCCATATTATGAAACTTTCCACCACTATTCACTAACTGCGTTTTCTTTACACAATTTTACGAGTTCCACGTGTTTACGTCTGGTACCATAACCTATTAAATAATACGCACAGTTCAGTGGTTCGCGTGAAACTAACTTTATTGCATACAGCGTCTTATACATTGTATATCTACTAGGGGGCGCTACAAGTATCTAAATATTTGGTATAAAGAAAAGAACTAATTTTAACAAAAAGGACATCCGTAGAATATTTAAGAAATAAAGTAGCCTGTACACAAGGTGGTTCACATTTACTTGTTTATTTGACATCACTTTAATTATACAAATTAGATAATTACTTTGCATAGAAAGATTGCCTACGGTTATAGGCTTTATAATTATTTAAAATACTGTAACGAGACGTGTCACCTGTCGGCAGAAGCTCGCGATAGATCTCGGTAGTTAGAGACGCGTTTTCTGGGAAAATCGGTTCGCCATGGAATAATCTAGTGTGTTCCAGAATGAGATCGAAGTCTGCAGCTGGTATATAAGGTATGTTCGGTAAGCGCACTAACAGTTTACTGGTGGCGACCAAGTGTGAATAAGCTTATGGAACGCTCGGTTAACATAAATGTGCAAGCGTTAACATAAATCGTTTAATATTTCATATTACCGTTGCAGTACGTTTTCATTTATTAATGATTAAGTTTTTGTTCTTGCTACTCGTTGCGATTCTTTAACACAACACGAACAAAAATTTTAAAGAAATAAAAAAAAACGTTACAATATCCACATCCCACGTCTTTATAGTAAAAACAAGCAAAAAAGTTTAATACTAATTTAATGTTAACTTATTAGGTTTTTAGTTACTGGCAATCTTAAGGTTGTGTTCTAGTTTGCTTAACGTAGAATATTTCTATCAAATAACGATCATCAAGTGCAATTTGATCAACATAATACGAACACGTAATCTGCAATTGCCTATACTTCTGTCTCACTTAAAGTTTTTGTCCGCTTTATACACATATGTCGAACGTTTAGCCGAACGAAAAACTTCCAAATGTTAGCGTTATACCCAATACCCAATGCATCAGCTGATAGAGATCAAAAATTATTTCCACAGTTAGAAAATGAACTCAAGCAAAACTCGTTGCCCTCTGCAAGAATAATAATCGCATATAACAGGAAAAAAACGGACTGAACCCGTATCGCTACCAAATATTTAAGAATTGTTAGTTAAGTTACCAGAAACTTATAACCGAAGACTCAGGTTTTGTACACGATTATTTCGAGAAGAAGAAAGGATTCCTGGCTAGATTAGATGTATTTTATGGACTAATGAAACGAAATAGGAAGAAATATGAACTAGCTTATTGGAAGTTGAAACATAACAGTGGTTGAACCGGAAATTTCTAGATTGTTGAATTATTTGTGACGGCCAGTAGTTTGGTATCGAAGAAGCTTAGGCTTGAATTGTCTAGATTTTTTCTTGTAGCGAACTTTAAGAAAAATTTGTGTACCAGGAATATATTAATATTCAGAAGCAATTTTTTTAACAAGTAAATGATGTTGTTAGAAGCATTTAGGCCAATAATATGCTCCAATCCAAAATCTAGAAGATAATTCCTTGAGAGTAAAGACAGTCATTTTTGAAAATTTATTTTCTTTAATGTATTTGTTTTAAAAAAGAAGAAAAGTTCTTTCGTTTTAGTTTAGAAATTTACAATAAACAGTGAAAACTTTTACTTCCAATTGGTGGTTGTAGATGTTCAACAGTAAACAAAAAACATTACTAGAGTTTTAGCGCCAACTGAAACAATAATATTTGAGCATGCTGTATATTAACTTTAATTTAATTTAAAATTCCTATATTTCAAAGGTTTGTTATCAGTCAAGCTAAAGCAAGGCAGGTTATTTTGGCACATCCAGGAATGTATTTTTATATTTTGTCTTTAGGTATTCCGCCTTTTTATTTGTTTGAAAACAGATATACTTGTCTCCGAAACGCCACAAGTTCGTGTTTTAGATAATTTTATTGTTAACATTTTATTTCCAACAACTGGTGGCGAAATACCCAAAAATTGTATAAAATGTCAAATTCGTCACAACAAATTTTCAGAAGATATCTAGGTGTGTAATCGACACATTAGTGTATGACTAAATAATACAAATATTTTCATTTGTTTTCGGATTATAGCGTCTTAAAAAAAAGGTAGAAAACTCTAATTACTCTGTTTTTTTTCGTTATTGGACGAGCTTACCGATGTCAGAATCTCAATGCGTGTGTACTGATATAATTATTAGCACTATCCAATTAAAATTTTACCGAATCCGAAGGATTTTCACCGCTGAAAGGAATCTTTGTTCTTTATCCTTTAATCATATTAGAGTTACCGTTTTATTTTATATTTAAACTTCAGATTTTTTTCGACCTGTACCTAGTTTTGCTTTCGTTTATCAAACTTGGAGAACTCAAAATGTTCTGTTCTTAAAACGGAAGATTTCGAGTAATTTGTTTTGCTCGGAATAATTAGTTGGAACTTGAATACCTACATTCAAACCAAAAGGCATAGAAATTTAAATATCTATATTTGCCTTGCAGCAGAGACGGCCCGGGTTGTAGAGCCTCATAGGTTAACGCACCAGCCTTGACACCGCAAGGTATAAGAAGTTACCTACAGATAATACATACATACATGTGCTGCTGTTAGGTACTGTTAATACATTCCGCCAGAACAGTTTTATAAATGAGTAATTTTGGGTGTAAGGCAATCTATTACAGCGCGGAGAAACTCGAGATCAAACCCGAGTCGAGTGCTCGGCGGGTGGCCTACCCAATCACTGAAAATAATTGGGAGTCGAAACGCAGTAGTGGAGTAGGGAAGGTAGGCCGTTATTGAAGACGTAGTGCTTACCACACCACCCCGTACGCTTAGCATGCGAGACAACCAGGTATGAAAGCAACTTTAGGAGGCGTTAACCCTCCATGTTGCCAGCCATACTTTACCTATCAAATAATAAGGTTTAAACCTTACGAGTACCAGGATTTCAATACGCATGAACTACTACGGCTATGAGCACTCCTCGACTAGAATCTTACCGTATCTAATTTTTAGAGATTTTCATCCCTGAAGGGAATCTTCATCATGGCAAACATCGTATTGGCGCGGAAGCTACGGTTTTACCTCGTATCTAAAAGATGGTGCTCTCAGACTCAGACACTCAGATATTTTGCTACATTAAAAATCTGACTAACCTGGACCAGAAATGGAATCCAAAGTCTCTAATTGACAAGGCAAGTTTGCTAACTTCGACACTGAATTATTATTAACAAACAATTTATTATTATATATTAATATAGTTTTGAATATCTATCTTCTTTAACGTTTTAACTTGTTGTCACAAGAAAACTTAAAATTTTTCTATTTTACATCTTTAATTTATTATAGAAAGTAATGTAATAAGTGTAAATATTGATAATGTTCTAAAGAACGTAATTTACGACAGTGAAACTTTGTTATACCACGTAACTTTGCTCCAAGGACCGTAAACACTATCTTTGCTCTATATCTATATCATGTTAACCAACAAAAGATGGAATTGCACATAAATATAAAGGTATCGGCACTTATATCGGGTGTTTTTTTTTTAGAGGTATAGAACTTTAAAATGAAATAAAACACACAAAAATCGTGGTAATGGCCCTGGTATTGGCTTTATTGGAAAAATAATTTTATGCCATTAGTGTTTAAATATGATTTCTGGCAAATGGGCGCCGCGGCTGGCTCGGATACAGCGCAATCTGGAAGTTCAATTTTCGACCACTTTTTGGAGCAGCTGGGGCCGTATATCGGTAATAATGCGGCGAATGTTGGCTTCCAAGTCGTCCATCGTCTCTGGTTTATCGGAGTAGACTAGCGACTTCACATATTCCCATAGAAAATAATCCAAAGGTGTTAAATCGCTTAATGGACCTCTGAATTGGCACCCAAGATCGTGTGATTTAACACCTTTGGATTATTTTCTATGGGGATATGTGAAGTCGCTAGTCTACTCCGATAAACCAGAGACGATGGACGACTTGGTAGCCAACATTCGCGCGTTATTGCCGATATACCCCAGCTGCTCGAAAAAGTGGTCGAAAATTGGACTTCCAGATTGCGCTGTATCCGAGCCAGCCGCGGCTTTTATGTGTTTTATTTCATTTTAAAGTTCTATACCTCTAAAAAAAACACCCAATACTTCGCATTGTAAACGAGTCTTATTGTTAATATTTTTTATAAAAACCAAGGGCCATATTCATAAACAGTATTTAAAGTTAGTAGGGGTTTAGTAGCTACTAAACCAATATAATTAATATATGTTGCTATAGCAATTAGCAACATCTAACTTTAAACACTGTTTATGAATATGGCTCCATGTTTCTTAAATTATTTTACGAAACCATTTACAACAGACAGGCACGTAGTCAGAAAAATTGTTCGGAGGGGGTCCGATTTATTAAAGTTTATTAAAAACGCATTGTTTCAGATTAAACATTATAATGTAGTGTTTTTTATGTTCCTGCTAAAACATGTACAATGTACAGGGTGGCCCATTTTCGATGTTTTTAAATGGGAAGTACCCTTAACATCGGAGATAGACAAAAACTGATGTCGGAGTCCAGGGCTCTTTTTTGATGCAGGTTCAGCTCCCGAAAACAAAATTTCGCTATCTTTTGTTATTTTTTAGTTATAGCCCAAAATTCAAAATTTGGCCATATCGAAAACTTCAAATAACTCTCTTGGTTTTGAAGATATCCAAAAACGGTAAAAACATTCTATAGGCACTTTTTCAAGTAGAATACGATAGTCAATTCAGATATCTTCTATTTTTCATGTTTTAAGAATTATGACATAAAGTTGGTATTTTTTAAATATAAGTCGTAGTTGGCCATGATACCATTAAATTGCATATTTTCTCTGCTTTCCGAAAATATATAGTTTATAGGGGTTAAATGCAGTAACAATACCTTTTTTGAACAAAATCAGGTTATATTATGATGTTGTTAGCAATTAGTAGGCCATGGTTCATGATAGCAAAACAAAAAGTAGTAGAGTGGTTGCATGTGACGTCACTAGGCATCAGCTGAACTCTTGTAGGGTAAACAAAGGGTAGATTTGTATGCATCGGTATACTAATTTTACCAAAAAGGAAATATTACATATTACAATATCAAACCGAATAAAGATGTGTTTAACCAGATGAGGGATGGTTTAACCCACATAATTTTGAAATTTTCAGTTACTTAAAATTTTCCCCACGGTCAGTTGATACGAACGTAATTGAAAATTTTATCGTGAATTAAAAAGAGTATTAGGGAACGTGATATTTCCCAGAGAAAGCAGTTAGAGAAAAGCTCTGGAAAACAAGAAACTAAAAATTTTGCCAGGTTATACGTAGAAACTTGTAAAATCTCCATATGTCAAAATAATTAAAAGCTGTTAAAGATAACGCGAGATTTTCTACAAAATATTAAAGTAATTATTTAATTTTGTTAACTTACAAAACTGTCGTTCATTTCCAATCGGGCGCGTTATTGTGTGCCTGGTGACATCACATGCACCCGCTCTATTAGCCTTTGTTTATTGCTATCATGAACCATGGCCCACTAATTGCTAACAACATCAAATAATCCGATTTTGTTCAAAAAAGGCATTGTTACTACATTTAAACCCTATAAACTATAAATATTTTCGGAAAGCAGAAAAAATATGCAATTTAATGGTATCATGGCCAACTACGACTTATATTTAAAAAATGCCAACTTTATGTTATAACTCTTAAAACATGAAAATTAGAAGATATCTGGATTGATTATCGTATTCTACTTGAAAAAGTGACTGTAGAATGTTTTTACCGTTTTTGGATATCTTCAAAACCAAGACAGTTATTTGAAGTTTTCGATATGGCCAAATAATGAATTTTGGGCTATAACTAAAAAATAACAAAAGATAGCGGAATTTTGTTTTCCGGACTTGAACTTGCATCAAAAAAGGGCCCTGAACTCCGACATCAGTTTTTGCCTATCCCCGATATTAAGGGTACTTCCCATTTAAAAACATCGAAAATGGGCCACCCTGTACATGTTTAACATCTGAGGATGACTCAACATAATTAATGGAATCAAAACATATAATATATGTTATACAAATATATTTAAAAAGTGAATTTTTATAAACTCGTATAATTATGAACTTTCCACAAAGGGATTACTTAGAAAAGATTATACAATTCATAATATAATTAACCAATCAGCATCAAGCATTTTGCTTGGTTACTACGTATTGATAAGTGAATATACCCTTGACGACGTGGTATAATCACTTTGGTATATCCGCTGGTCCTAAACAATGTAAAACTCGAACCTACTATGAATATTTTTTCAATTTTTTCCGTAGCAACCATATTTACATTGTTTGTCAACAAACGTCACTTGCACATAAAATTCAGTTTTGTTATTTATTCATTATATAATCTAATTGTATACCACTCGAGCAGTCGCAAATAATCAAATACTTTGCCTCCTTGCTCGACGTATTGTCGCAAAACACCACTCGTCGCTGCCGCGACTCGTGGTGTTTCTTGACAATACGTCTCGTAACTCGTCAAAGTATTTTCGATTATTTTCTATGCTCTCGTGGTATAACTAGTGATTATAATTTAGTGATTTACATGCGTAAATAGGAACTAGGAACACAGTCAATTAAGTAACACATTTTAATTGTAATTTTAATAGATTTGCCTATTGTGTAAAATAAACGTTTAAAAACTACTTTAAAAATAAAAAATGAAGCGTAAGCGCCTATTTTTCTTATTTTTCATTACATTTAGCACCTCATCAGGGTAAACTTCTATATCCCAATGGACTGATAGAATAGCTAATGAATTCAACCTTTCATTACCCATCTTATTTCTTGGCAAGGATTTGACCCTTTTCATAGCTGAAAATGAACATTCAAAGGTGGCAGTTGTAACAGGTATAGTTGCTAAAATTGTGAGAAGATGATGTATATTTGGAAAAAAATCTACGTTGCAGTTTTCTAAAACTTTTAAAACTTCAGTATTTGTTTCCATCGACTGAACCTACTTGCACCAAATATAATATTCAGCTTGTATTGCTGAAAATAGATTATCTTGCAAAAAATATGGTGATAAGTTTTCTAATTGAACTGCCTTTTCTGGCGATTTTCTTTTAATAATTTTTCGGAGTTTCGGGGGGGGGGGGGGTAAGACCCCCTGGACCCTCCCCTTGGCTACGTGCCTGACAACAGATAAAGAATATTACTGCTCATACTGTAATGTAAAGAAAGCACTCTTCCTTTTCAAAGTTACGATAAACACAATGCAAATCATTGTTAAACTTTGGGAAGATATTTGGGTTGCATATACCTATACATTCGAATGTAGTTATTTTAATGAAAGGGTGTTAAAACTTGGCTTTCCAAAAACTTTCTCTACATTTCCTACTCATATAAAGTAATTTATAACTTTTTTTAAATCCTCAGTTTTTTGGATAATCTAATCAAATTTCACTACATAGGCATTTTTTTGATTTCTTGCTTTACTGAAGTATACAGGAGGGGGGGGACGAAACATGTAACCCCTAAACAGATTTGACTGCAAACTAAATGACAAATTACATTACTTTTCTGTAATATAATATTTGAATGTTAATATGGATCAATTTCGGACTAATCGAAATATTTTTAACGTTTCTTTTTACAGAATATAGAGCTAATTAGGAATGCAAAAGATTTTAACAACAGCGACACTTGAAATAATCTTCACTTTCCATATTTATGTTAATATCAAAATTTGGTTTAAATTTTATACAATAATATACAGGGCCTCCGGAAAGGTTAGAAACAAACTGCAATCGTAACTTCTACAAAGAAAATAAAACAAACCAAATATAACTTAGTAATTAAGGAGTTGCATAGTGTTAAAGGCAATATTTCCTTTTTTAGCTTTTTTCATAACTCGAAAACTAATAAGTATATTAAACTTTTAATTTGGTACAGTGACACTTTATCACATTAGCAACAACAGAATAATTACTAGCTATGTTGTAATTTGTATAAGCCTTTTAGTGAATACAGATGTGATCGATTTTTTAGGAAAATTGTAGACTATTAGACTAAAAAAAATTGATAGCTAAAGTTTCCTGTTGTTGTCGTTTGATTATTTATTGGACGAGATGTAGGCTTGTAGGTGTAAGGGAGTAAACCCTTGTGAAGTCGGACATTGGGATAGAATTTGAACTTGTTTCAATAATGTAGGAGATTCGCAAGGATGCATTATGAACTAAAGGTCTCAAGGTCGACTCTGATCGTTGTTATTAAGTGAGATTTTTAATGCGAAAAATCTAAATCTTCGCCTTTGTTCGAATACGAAATAATACAATCGGCGCCGTACCAACTTAAAACTTTTTTGGTTTCGCAGATATTAAGTCGGGTAGTGTCAAAATAGTCCATGTGCTTTGAAATATTAGTCATCCATAAGTCTAGTTCTCACTCAACAAATAAATACATAATATCTCATTAGCATATTGTAATAACGAGTTTTAAATAAATTTCATAGTTTCATATTACTTCGGTAAACCACTGCCTGATATGAAAAAAAAATCCATTATTGTCATAATCTGACAAATTTCAGCTCCATATGATACTTAATATTTCATGTTGTAACAAAAAATAAAAAATTTTCTTAATTTCAACTTCTTAAGGAAGCAGCAATGCACTAAGTTATGTTTAGTTTAAGCGGTTTATTTTGATCCCAAGAAGCTATGGTCAGGTTTATCCTCAATCTGCATTTACTAAAAACAATTATGTAGGGTGTAAGTGGAACTTCAATGCTTAGCATAACGTAATGCAAAAATTTACGTAAATTCATTATACGAGTATTTAAGTGGACAGAATTATTTTATTTCAATAAAAGTGGCGTTTAATTTATTTATCCAACATCTCCTAATTATACAACCATAATTGTACTGATTTCAGTTGAATTATATACCCTATAAGTCACTAGTGAGTTATAAATAATTCATAAGTCACGCCAACGGATATCTTAAATTTATAAATAAACACAATAATTTCAGGTATTAAAAATCATTTAATAATTATTATTATAGAGGTATAACAACAACAGATGAATCAAAAAATTTCCTATTCCTTATTAACATTAACAGTAACATTAAATGTAAAAGTAAATTTCAAAGTGACATTTGACAATTGAATTAAATTATTCTCCTAGCGACATCAATTTCAAAAGGTAAGAAATTCTTGATTGATAATATTGATTAGTTTTTAGCGAATTATGGAGATGTTGGATAAAATTATGTATGGAACTTGTGTGTTATCGGTCACAAGTCACTCGTAAAAACAAGGCCACTCGCACTACGTGCTCGTGGCTTGCCCGTTTTTTCTCCTGACTTATTTCCCTTATAACACACTTGTACCATAAATAACTATTACATCATCCTATAACGTTATCATGCTAATAACTCCTTAGCAACGAGTTATGTTATGATACATTTAACAGCACTAGTGCTGTTAAGCTTATAACAGCACGATATGGTTGATTTACGTTACTATTTATGAATTGTCATTGAACTGTCACTGAAAATAATTTTTTATTTTTGGAAAAAAATTATTATATGATGATATGAACCGTGTTACGACACGCGTGAGCGGCGTGACGTTATTTGCTGGTTACATTACTCGAGAATCAAAAGAACTCGCTCCTTCGAGTTATGTTTTATACGAATAAAGAACTTAAAAAATTGTTTTTAGCCACCTCTGTTCGAAAGTGACATTTTCCATACCTTGTCAAATGAATTTTCCAACGACCACTATGAAAAATGACTCATTTCACACGGTTTACTAGTATTGAAAATAACAAATTTCGCATAGCAACGAAACTGTGTGAAATGCCCGTGTGCAAAACTTTGCACACGTTAAACCACACAAAGCAGTCGGCGGGCGACGTCAAAAGTCGTCATTTGTAAAAAAATAAATATTTAAAACGTGAAAGTGTTGCAAGTGTGGTGCTAGTTCAAATTTTTTTAAATGAAAAATTGGAAAAATGGTCGTCGGAAAAGTATAGTGTAAAACACGTGCTGAAAGGATATTTCACACTCGTGTGATTAAGCCACTCGCCAGAGGCTCGTGGCTCAACTTTCACACTCGTGTGAAATATTCAACTTTCAGCACTAGTTATACAATATACTATTTTGACATCGAAAGTAGACGTTCGTCACCCGGCAGTTAGCACCGGGAGGCAAAGTACTTTTTCTACTCCTACTATTGAAAGTTGATCTTTCCACATGATTTTTAATGCTGAAAGCAATTGTTTGTCGAAACTGTGCGACAAAATCCAAAAGTGTGTTGCAAAGTACTTTGCAACACACTTTCAAAATGGCGCCGGTTAACTGTATGGTTTGTTTATATTTGTGATATGTTTATTTTCATAGCAACGGACTTATTTCCATAGTGACCATAGTTTTCATGAGCATACTTAATATTCCACAAAAATTATAAAATTTGTTTTAAAATATTAAATAGTGAATTAAATGTCTTTCTTCTGTAGGAGTAGAAAAAATAGTGTGTAATAACACTTGTTGAAAGTGTTTTGCAAAACTCAAATGAATGCAGCCTTCGACTTCGTCTCAGGCTGCAACCTTCATTTTCGTTCTGCAAAACTGTACTTTCAACACTTGTTATACAAATTACTATTGCCTCCCGTTGCCATTAGAAACGGGTGGCAAAATGAGTAAACATGTTTTGCGATTAATATTAATGGTACAGTCACCATGGAAACATATACTCAAGCTATCTACGAGTTTTTTTTAATGAAACCGAGTTTTGTAGTAAAATGTCATATTTTTAGTTGTCAACATTAATAATGTCAGGTTCGTTTAGTGAAGGTGTCCAAAAAATCATATGTATTACTCTGGAGGAAAGTGTTATCGCCTCCCTTAGATTATATTTCTGCCCTCGCTGGCTACGCTCGCTCGTGCATAAAAACCATCTGCGGGAGGCAATCTTACACTTTCCTCCCTAGTAATACAAATAGCTATTTATAAGCTTTATTCGGATAAAACATAACTGGCGCAGTCGTTCGGATGTACAAAGGGCACTAAATGAATTTTCAAAAATTAAAATTCAACGTGTATTTGAGTTTCAACTCTTAATTGTACGATTTCCACAAACCGCTCCAAGGGGATCCAAACATTTTGCCGAAGACAAAAATCGCAGAAGCTAAATAAGAAGATACCCTAACAAAGGGAAGCCAACCAACCCTTCGCCGAGAACAAAATTCGTCGACGTGAAAACGCCGTTGCATTTCCACCAGCTTCGTCCATTGCAGACAACCCTTAGGGCCGGTTCCACAAAGCTTTTGTTAAATTAACGAATGATCAAAGTTGACAAAAGAGCATCATTTTGTGTTTACTAATGAGTTATTTGCCATATGCATTCGAATTTTGATTCAGTTTTGTTCACTTTAACGAATGATTAATGTAACCAAGCTGTTAAATCATGTTTGTGCAACCCGCCCTTAGACTATCGCAGTCAACCCTTTGACTATATAGGAGTCAAATAACTGCGAAATGAAAATATATAAAAATAAATATTTTTATTGAGAAAATAAGTTGTAAATGAGTGATTCTGATTCAGATTTAGAAACTCGCGATTCCGACTCAGATTTAGAAACTCAACCAATTAAACAAAATTTTGTACCTACTAGATTTCATTTAAAACCACCAACATTAAAAATGATTAATAATCAACCGCTCATTCAACAGCCTGTTTTGTCAAGCTACCCCGCTGGATTTCACATATCAATCTTAAATGAAATCCCACGTTTCGACGGCAACCCAGTTGAATTAAGCGAATATATCAGAGCCGTAGAAGATATATTTGTTCAATTTTACCGACAAAATAATCCCAATGCATATATCAACAAACTACTTTTGTCAGCTGCCCGTAATAGAATAAAAGGTCCAGCTCTCGAAGTAATTACCGGTCAAACTATTTTGTCCTGGGACGAATTAAAAAATATTTTAATTGACAATTTTGGAGACCAAAGATCCGAACTAAATTTAACTATTGATTTATCCCGACTTAAACAAAATTTTAAGGAGCAAACTGCTGATTTTTATAACAGATGTCGTTCTTTATTGGCAATTTTGAATTCGAAAATATCACTTTCAGACGACACCCAACTTATTAAAGAATATCGCATTAATCATGTCAAAGCTTTAGCTTTGAAAGCTTTTACTAGTGGACTTTTAGAACCCCTAGGATCTTTCCTTAGATCACGTGTCCCTCCTACACTTGAAAATGCATTGAAAATTGTTAAAGAGGAATTAGACGTTAGATACTTTCAAAATCTTCAATTTAAACCCCAAAATTTACCTCAACAACCAATAAATTAATTCCAAAGTCACAACCCACAATTCAAAATTCGCAACCTTATTCACGACCGCTACAAAATTATTTTCCACGTTATACGCAACAATTCCAACCCAGCTTTAAACCTGTACAACAATTAAATTCAAACCCGTTTCCTATGCGACCTCAATTTTCAAACACACCCGGACAAAAACGCTTTTGCTCATATCTAAAAAACAAGAACGGGGAAATGATAGGAAATACCCAAGAAAAGCTCAAGATATTTAAGGAATATTATGAGAAACTGATTAGGGATGAGAATGAACAGGAGGAAGGGCAGCGAGTGGAAGAGGAGGGGACAGAGGAAGAGAGAAACCGATCTGTAACAAAGGAGCCAACGCAGGAGAAGATAATAGAAGAGATAAATAAATTAAAAAATAACAAAAGTACTGGAGAAAACGGAATACCAGCGGAAGTATACAAATGGGGGGGAGATGGGCTCAAGCAGAGGATAGTTAAACTAATCACAAACGTGTGGAAAAATGAACAAATGCCACTGGCATGGCATAACGCGATAGTCTGTCTCATCCATAAGAAGGCCGATAGGTGCCAATGCGAAAATTACCGGGGAATATCATTGTTGAATGTGGTATATAAGATATTGGCGCGGCTTATTCGAAATAGACTGAGTGAGTACCAAGAGCGAGTCATAGGGGAGTATCAAGGAGGATTCAAGAAAGGACGAGGCACCGCAGATCAAATCTTTACGGTAAAGATGATCCAATACAACAGCTACGAACAAAATTTAGGGCTGCATATGCTCTATATCTATTTTCGCCAAGAGTACGCTACGATCATCAAAAGAAAACTCTACGAGGCCCATAAAAAGCTGGGGATTCCAGCGAAACTTATAAATTTAGTAAAAATGACCCTAATGAGGACCAATAACAAAATTCTGATAGATGGACGGGTAACGGAAAGTGTCGCCGAAAATAAAGGTGTGAGACACGGGGACCCTATCTTAACGGTGCTGTTCAACTTTGTCCTAGAAGCAATATTGAGAGAAAGTGGTATTGAAGCGGGTGGAATAATTTACCAAAGAAGACATCAGATAGTTGCATATCCAGACGACCTAGCTATAATTACAAGATCAAGAAAGGAGTTAGAAACGGTATTTGGTAAACTGGAAAGCATAGCAAGAACATATGGGCTAGCAGTAAACGAGAAGAAAACGAAGTACATGGAAATGCGTCAAAACATTGGGAGAGATACAGTTGTCAGCTTCAAGGTGGAAGGAAGGGAATATAAATTCGAGAAAGTAAACAGTTTCGATTACCTGGGGGTGACATTAACAAATACCATAGACGAGAGTTTAGAAATCCAAAAACGAATTACAAGGGGTAGTAAGGCGGTAGGTGCTATCAGCAACATATTTAAGTCCAAAGAAATCTCTAAAGCCGCGAAATTAAGAATTTACAAAACGATTGTACGACCATCCGTAACATACTCGAGTGAATTACGGGCAATGACAAAACAGATGGAAGTAAAACTGGAAGTATGGGAGAGGAGAGTTTTAAGAAAAATACTTGGAGGGGTGAAAACAGAGGACGGCAAATGGAGACGAAGAACTAATAAAGAGGTACAGGAAATCTATGGTGACGCTCATTTTTCATTAATAAATTTATTAATTTTATACAGCGTGCTCCATAAGTAATAGGACACATACCAACAGTAGATTCGTGAGGCCAAAATACTACGATTTACCTAAAATTACCTTAGTCCAAAAGTTAATATTTAGGGAGATACAGGGTGTCAAAGTCGAAATTTGAATTTTAATTTTTTGCTGTAATTTCAAAAGTTTTCGAAATATTTATATGAAAATTGGGGAAACTACCTCTACTGTGACGAGTAACGATAATCCGTCCTCAATTTTAATGAAGCTCTTTAAAGAACCTTAGTTTTGTTACAGAGGTATAGGTGTAGCAAAAATAAGGTTCTTTAAAGAGCTGTGTTAAAATTGAGGACGGATTATTGTTCCTCGTCCCAAAAAAGGTAGTTTCCCCAATTTTCATATTAATATTTCAAAAACTTTTGAAATTACAGTAAAAAAATAAAATTCAAATTTCAACTTTAACATCCTGTATCTCCCTAAATATTGACTTTTGGACTAAGGTAATCTTAGGTAAATCGTAATATTTTAGCGTAAGGAATCTATTATTGGTGTGTGTCCCATTACTTATGGAGCACCCTATATAAAATTAATAAATTTATTAATGAAAAATAAGCGTCAACTTTTAAGATATAAAGGTTGCAATGTTTTATATTTACTACGTTTAAGAAAAAAATCATTCTAATCGGAGTAGTTTTGACCGGTTCCGAGATATCGCCCTATTTTTGCCTAACGTTACTCCACTATTTGGCAACAAAGTCGGGCGTTGTCCGTTATACAGCTGACGGGCCTTCCTGAGTGTTCTTCGTCTTCAATGGATGTCCGGCCGGCTCTGAACCGAGAATGCCACTCAAACACATGTGTATGGCTCATGATTTGTACTCTAAACACGTGTTTAATCATTGCCAGTGTCTCCGTAGCACTTTTTCCGAGATTCGCACAAAATTTGATGCACACTCGCTGTTCCTTCCTCGGATCCATCGTGAAATCGCCACACACCACAGACAGGGTATCACAAAGAAAATCGTAAAATCTCAACACATCCACCCAGCTGCATGAAATTGTGCACACTAACTCATTACATACCCGGTGGTGTATTGTCTCACGCACCATAGGGATTTCAATGGTAAATTCTTAATTTGTAAATATATTTCCCCAATTATTTTAGACCAAAAGTGCGAATATGTTTCTTGTGAAGAGAAAAATGCCCAATCCAATGATGTTATTTTGCAGTTTTTTAATTTTTCCGTAACAGAAAAACTGTGGAAATTAATTCTTGCACTTTGATAAAAATCACTGATGCCTTGGAATTACTGAAACAGTCTGGCTTGTCAGTTAGTTACACTTGTTAAAATTGTCACATAATAGTTATTTAAGGTACAAGGAATGTAACAAATAACAGTGGTAACAATGACAACGGTAAACTTACATTTCTGTTATCTGTTTATTATTTTCCTAGGAACGTAAGTGGGTCTAGGTCAATACCACTCCGCAATTACCACGCCGGTCAATACCACGCCGGTCAATTCCACTCCCACAAAAATCACTCCAAACAATAACCACTCCGAACAAAAACCACGCCAGCAAATACCACTCCGTAAAATATCACTCCTGTAAATTACCACGCTGGGTAAAAACCACTCCAACAAATATCACGCCTGTATAATTCCATGTATGTATATGGTATTTTAAGACGTAATAAGAAAGATACAATGGTACTACCAAAATAAAGAAAAATTAAAAATAATGATTTAGATGTTATGGCTAATTTGATAAATTTGGTTATTATGCATAATAACCAATTTTAGGATTTAGCCGTAACATATACAAGAAATTAGATACATTATTATCCATTTGAAGATAGTAGTTCATAAGCTTCTTGATTAATTAAAATAGTGCAATATTTCTTATAAATTATTTCGTCGCATCTTGTACAATAAACTTGATCATTTTCGTTCTTATCACGTCTTGAAATATAACTTTTATATGTCGAATATATCGGCGTGATATTTGTTGGAGTGGTTTTTACCCCGAGTGGTAATTTACAGGAGTGATATTTTACGGAGTGGTATTTGCTGGCGTGGTTTTTTTCGGAGTGGTTATTGTTTGGAGTGATTTTTGTTGGAGTGGAATTGACCGGCGTGGTATTGACCGGCGTGGTAATTGCGGAGTGGTATTGACCGGACACCACATTTTTCGTATTGAAAAATAATTTCAAACTGCCATTAAGACAGAGGGGTGGAGCTATAACAGTATCATAGCTCCACCCCTCTGTTGCAAAAATTTCATAGCATTAGTGATTTTTGTCAAAGTGCAAGAATTAATCCCCACAGTTCTTCTGTTACACGAAACTCGAAAATTGTGCAAAATAGCATCAATCGATGCAGTATTTTTTTCTCTACAAAAAACTTAATTACACTTTTGGTCTAAAGTAATTAGGGAAGCAAATAATTACATATTAAAAAATTACCATTGAATTCCCTATGGTGCGTGAGGCAACGCACCACCCGGTATATGCTAGTGCCACGATCTATCATTGCAGAACACTACTGCAACTGTTGTACAGACGGCAGCACCAGACCGGAATATTTTGGATACCACCTCGTATGTAAATATTCTTTAGATGTTGGGGTAAAATGTTCGTATATAATTATGTATTATGTATTTTATTTTTTAATTTTCTTGTTCAAAATATTCAGTTATATTACTTGTTGTTAATACTAATTTCGAATTCATCTAATTCATATCAAGTTTAAAAGTACTACCAATGTGTTTAGTTCACCTACCCATACCACGAATTTTTTATGTTGTAAATAATTACTTATGGATTTTTATCTTTTTTTTAACATGTATTTATTTAAAAAATTACTATTGACCAAAATTTTACTTTTTTAATACATACCTACATTAGCTATGAAGGGAATAGTGATGAGTAGAGAAAGGATTTTGTACAAACTGCATATAATGTAAGTTTTGCATATTTTGCGAAACAGTCAATAATGTGGACGAATCATGGTGTTTAGAGTTAACTGACACCAATTAATTAATGCATATTTTGCATATTTAGGAAAATTCTGCATATTTTGTCGTTTTGTGCATAAAGTTCATATTTTTAATTTTTTTTAAATTGGTTTCCAATTTTATGTAATACTTTTTCATAACATCATACCTTGTATTGTATTTGGTATGGGTAAGGTCACAAAGCTTACTCTAAAAGTAATTGATTTTCTCGGAAGGCCGGGTACACATAGCCTTTATAGCCACACCAGGTTCTGCACTAAGCCCTTGTTTATTATACACATCATTGTATATTAAACCATTTAAAAAATCAAACAAATTAAGTATTATTAGTGCAGTATATCCTACAGCCCTTGTGATGAATAGGTACTTTAAATGGCACGCCTACTCTTTCAACTAGGAATTACGGAAAATGCCTAATTACAGTAATACTCCGACTTACGCTGTCCCGACTTGCGTGAACTCGCAGTTACGCAGGTTCATATATAAAACACATTAAAAATGTTTTGCTATTATTTTATTTGTGGATTTTAATGCGCATATCTGTTTTTGACTTTTTAAAATTGATCATAAATCGTTTTTAAAGTCGATTTTGAACATATGCTGTTACATATGCATGTGCATATTCTCAATATTTATTGCATATATTTAAAAATAGTGTGCATATATATGCGCATATTTCAGTAATAATGTACTAACTGCATATATTCCTTTCTCTAGTGATAAGACACTAAACTTCTGAAGAAGTACAAGGTATCAGTTCTTCATCTATTTATTTACTTTTAATACAGGGTCCGGCAGGGAGGTGCTACGTTTTTCAAAACACTCTAACACAGATATTTTTGAACAAATTTCAATTTTTAATTTTTTCAAAGATTACATTATTATAATGCCATTTAAGAAACAAAAAGCACAAACAAAAATAAGGTAATTCAGGTGTGAAAAATGGCTCCATCCAAGTGGAAACCGTTCTTGTCCAGGCATTGTTGCAGGCGGGTGGAAAAATTGTCCATACACCTTTCAAGCATCGCGCGTGGAATTGCTCGAATTTCTCGAGTTATGGCTTTCGAAAGAGCTTCAAGAGTCCATGGTTTTTCTATGTAAACCTGAGCTTTCGGGTAGCCCCATAAGAAATAATCACACGGTGAAAGATCCACGGACTCTTGAAGTTCTTTCGGAAGCCATAACTCGAGAAATTCTAGCAATTCCAGGCGCGATGCTTGAAAGGTGTATGGACAATTTTTCCACCCGTCTCGCCTGCAAAAATGCCTGGACAAGCACGGTCGCCATTTGGATGGAGCCATTTTTCACACCTGAATTACATTATTTTTGTTTGTGCTGTATGTTTCTTAAATGGCATTATATATGTAATCTTAAAAAAAAAATAAAAATTGAAATTTGTTCAAAAACATCTGTGTTAGAGTGTTTCGAAAAACGTAATACCTCCCTCCGGACTCTGTACTTTAGTAACAAAAATTTCATCAAAAGTCGCCAACATTAATATTAAAATTGATATAAATAACAGCCTGCTCTACTTGTTGGTTCTTACAACTTATGCAACCTAAATTACATAAGTAAATTTCATCTCGCAGAAAACCATGAATTACCAAAGGCCCAAAGGGTATAAATTCTTTGGTATTACTGAATAAGTGTATTTGTGAATTGTTTTTTTTATTAAAAATACATATGTTATTCAGTTGTTTGATATTTCAACAGTTAGTTAGGTTTCGTTTTGTAACGTTCAGTTATCGTTTTAGCATTCCCAGATTGTCAGTACAAAACGGTAATGCAGATTTGCCATAAGTTATAATTTGTGATTTAGGAAAAGTTGTTCTTAACTAAAAGTGGTTAGGTGTTGCTGTTGTTGTTGTTGTAGACATGTTGGTGTTTTTCTTCTATCGTTTTCCCAGTTCGTTATTGTGACACCCAGCATCATTAAAATAATCGCCACGTACAAAATTTAAAACTTCACTTTTCTTTTTAAAGAATCACAGTGCAGTTTTTGATTTTTGATTACAGTAGTAATCGTTTTTATTAAATTAAATGAAAACATACCACATGAATAGGCTGCAGAATGCAACAGATTGCACCATCTTACTCTGCAAAAAATTTTCAAAGATCTATCAAAATTAAATGCTTTACTTACTTTCAAAACACATGCATACTCGTATATAGATTATGAAAAATCTAGTGCAATTTAAACGTTTAATTTAGATCGTTTGATTTAAATTGATTATTATGCATTTTCAATATGTTTTTCATGCTAAAATAATAAAATTATGTTTAATCAATTTTCCCTGCTACGGATTGAACCTTAGGAATTTTCACTTACATTACCACGAGTGATCAAAGAATTGTCGATTATTTTTTTGCTGTAACCTCACAAATGTTAATCCCTTGTGCTTGCATATGAATACCACGAGTGTGCAGCAGTGTGCAGCACTCGTGGTATTCGCAATCACAAGGAACATTAGTGATTTTACAGCAAAAATAATCTACAATTCTTTGACCACGAATGGTATTTGAGGGACTATTCATAAATTCCTCATAAATTAGTCCACATTCAAGTTTGTTTACATGAAAATTGTTCTCTGTTGGATATAACTAGCAATAAACTGTTTTCAAAAAATTGTCGCTTCATATCACTAGTGAAATTTTATCGACAATTTTTTCTAGTTGAAATTGTCGATACAATTCGTTTTGATTTGTTCAAAATCGTCAATCTTTTGATTGGTTGATTTTTGAAATACGTTTTCGTAAAACTACAAATTACAGAGTCATAATAAACACAAACACGTTACATTTTTAGTGGTGTATGTTTTCATAAATTTTATCGATTGTTTCATTCATTTTGTCTGCTTGTTAGCTTAAGATATTATGCATCATTGTATATTGTTTTGCCCATATTTATAATGTTCTTTTCTTTCTTTTTGTCCTGTAATTGGCATTTGCTGTTGGACAATAAACTATTATTATTATTAACTAAGCAGAAACCAATACGTTGTTAATTGTTAACGAATACAAGAAAGAATATTTCAGAGGTAAATTATTACTGGTATTCCACGAAGTTTTTTTTACATAGAATTAATTGTATGTGAAAATGTTATTAGACATTGGTATTTGTTGAAACGAATTCTAGCCCTATTCATTTATTTGGCAAATATCAAAAACTGAAATTGAAATTATGAAATGCATTATTAATATCAACTGCAGCTGCCTTTAATACTTTAAATAGGTACAAATTTCTTTCGACATTTGATCTGGTGTTCGACAAGTCGGATTATCAAAAGGCATGTAATAATTATGGCTATTAATTAATACATCTATTATACAGAGTGTGTCAAAAGTAACTAATATTGCTTGTAACTTTTTAATTTGAAGAGTTGCAAGAAAAAGTTGCATACGAAAGTTTTTGGGCTAATTACGGCGCATAAAATGACTTTTTATTTTGTTAGTATCTTTTTTGTTTGGTTGCTATGGCAACCAACTTTGTTTATTTAAATCGTAACCATATGTTTTCTTAACATATTTAAAAAGTATAGGTTTTTTCTATTCACCCGTGCTATTACATCGAACTTAAGAAAAAAAAAACAAAACAAAAACAAAAACAAACAAATTCCGCCAAACACCTCGAAAAAATGAATAATACTTTGTTTTCATAGTATTTGTTTCTTTATCTTTAGTTGTCAAATTTTCAAAACGTATCTGATCACAGTTGATATCTAAATACTTGATATCATTTAAAGGCATTGTTAACTTATGAAAAGTCGTTTTTTTTTTTATTTTGTAATTTGATTGAGTAAACTGAGTATTGCACCTGTGCAAAATTTTACGGCCGGATTTTAATTCGTTACCATGTTATGGGAGCTAAAAGTTTAAGATATGACGTCACGAATGTCGGTTGCCAGTAAGAGCGGAATGCCGAGTCGACTAATAATACTAATAACCCGGCAACGCGGGTGTTGTTTTGTTTAGTAGCCTCAGGAGGCCGACATTCGTGACGTCACGTATCGGGGAAATGAATTCTCTCTACCCGTTTATCGTGGTTATTATAAAAGATATTGAAATTCTACCACTGCGGGTAGTTTTACGAGTATTTTAATTAACGTATTTTGATATTTACTAAATATGTTGCACACGTTAACAATGCCTTTAAGTAACTGATTAATATTACTGCAAATCAGTTCACATTTTTTCGTAATGTGGTATTTAGTAGTACTCAATGTACGATATAATAGCACAAGTGAATAGAAAAAAACCTATACTCTTTAAATATGCTAAGAAAACATATGGTTGCCATTTAAATAAACAAAGTTGGTTTCCATAGCAACCAAACAAAAAAATATACTAACAAAATAAAAACATCATTGTATGCGCCGCAATTAGCCCAAAAACTTTCGTATGCAACTTTTTCTTGCAACTCTTCAAATTAAAAAGTTATAGGCAATATTAGTTACTTTTGACACACTCCGTATACGCATTTCCTGTTAAATAATGGTCTACATTGTTTACACCGTTGAATTATGACTTATAAGCTTATAACTTATAACTCGCAGGTTGTTCCCAATAACAAAATTGCAGATTTCGTTACTGCCGGCTTTTCGCCAATCGTGAAGCTGCAAATCTTTTATTTCAGAGTTTGTTGTATGTGGTATCTAATAGTTACGTATGAGTACATTACCCACTGCGGTTGTTTTATTCGTAAAAATTGTTGACCGTTGTCGTAAATTCGGATTTTATACGTTTTTAATTTTCGCCAAATAGCAAATTGTCATGAAAAAAAACATAGTATTGTACTCGCGTGTAATGGCTATTATTCACTCGGCTGAATGCCTTTGTCCTCGTTAAGTGATTACTATCACTACATACTTGTAGAATAATATATTATTAATATTAAATAAACTACAAGTCGGAAACACTGTAGGGAAGGTAGGCGGTTGTCGAAGGCGTAGTGCTTACCACACCACCCCGTACGTACAGCATGGAAGACAACTGAAGTATGAAAGTGTTTTAGGTGGCCTTAACTTTAACCATGTTGCCGGCCATACTGCTCCGCGAAATGTAAACGTCGATATCTTTTTTATTATTATTAAATAAAGTTAATTGTAAAATTAAGAAGAAATTAGGAAACGACGAACATTTTATCTTCATATATCCTGCTTGCATCAAATTAATGATCTAAAAGAAAGTGCATGGCATCTGCTTAGAATACAGTTAAAAAAAACTAAATCAATGGGTTTCTAATAGGTTGTGTCCTTTTCTATAAGTTTTACGAACCCCTGCTCTTCCATTTAACTACTTATTACCAAACTAGTAGGATCTAGGAACTAGCAAAGATGCAATTAGTTTAGATTGAAAAAAATACTTAAGCTCGCGGGGGGTGTAAACTCGCGGGGGGTGCAGCCTACCGAAAAAACGAATGTGTAATTTCCTTAATTCAAAATAACTAGTGAAAATAATAATAATAATATATATTTCAGATACAAACGGACACATTCCAATTATATACAAGTATCTGGAACTTTAACAACAATAATATTTGTATAAAAAAAGAAAAAAAACAGAAATGATAACTTTTAATAATATCTATTGAGATGTTATCTTTTATAGGTAGGTGATTAATGACGGTTTGTTGATATTAAAAAAAAATATATATTTTTAGAAATCCAAGTCTCATTTTAATTGTTATTAGTTTATAAGATAGATTGTTTTAAAAAAAATTGTGTTGTAGATTTAATTATGTAAATAACTAGTTTTAAGAAATCATTTGGCATCTTGATGTACATTTATAAAATTGTTATGTTTATTAGATACTTCTTCTTAGAGTGGCATACCCTTTACAGGGCGTTGCCGATCCTCTCTCCATGTGCCTGTGGTGTGCGTGACAAGTAGCCTACAGGCATTAGATACTATGATTTTTAAAAAAGAAAGAAAATAATCAGGGGAGAGAAAAAAGTTGAAAGTGGGAGAAAAAACAAATTAGAAAATAATTGAGTTTAGAAATATTAAAGCACAAAGACGTGTTTTTAGCTAATTCAAATAATAATAGGTTTATTATTACATGTGAAATTTATTGAAAACTCAATAGTATAAATAAATGTAATAAAGTGAAATCAATTATAAGAGTTATTGAAAAAGATTAAAGTTGCTTGAGTAATTGAATACAATTTTCATAACCTAGTTGTTTTGCTTGATTGAAAATTGATAATAATATGTAAAAGAATATAATAAATAAATTTGGATTGAACTACAAGTGATATTGGAATTTAGTTTTTGCACTCCCGGGCGTAAAGTGACTACTTTTCGCCCGCAAAGAAGGGCCTAAAGTTCATTATTGCAGACCTCGGGTGCACTTTACGCTCGCGACAAATTAATTTGAAATGTCACAAAAATACCTTAGTTACAATACAATTTTTATAAAATCACTCTTGCCGTGAATGCGTCAATTTGAGATTTTTAAAAATGTCATTAGAAAAATTTTATTATAAATCAAAAAATTTAAATATAATCTCCGTTCGTGCAAAAAATATTGTATGTACCACAGGCGTAATAAGCGACTTTGGCCTTTGGCGTGTTATAACCCTCGGCTAAAACCTCGGGTTATAATATTCACGCCGCAGGCCAAAATCGCCTTCTTTACGCCCTTGATACATAAATAACTATTTATATCAACTGTTATTATTATTTAATTGGTGTGTCAAAAAATTGAAGTTGGACATTTTTGGTTTATCAGGGAAGCTGATTTGAAAGGAATACGAAATTGGACCAATTACGTGTTATAAAAAATGTATTAAAGGTATAGTAAAATTGTTAGTTATAATTTGAACTTTTTTGGAATTATTTATAAAAATTGTAAAAGACTTGTATAATTGAAAGTATTGCACATTTCCTAATTTTACATTTTGAAAAGTTAGGGCGAACCCGACTAACGAACCTGATTTAAGAGTCTCTAAAATTTGATTAAAAATTAAAAAGAATTTGAATTGGTCGGAGCATAATTATTTTTGAGGTGTTAAGATAATTATATCATATAGTCAGATTAATATTAAATTAATAAACACTTCACTATGTTTAATGAATCATGAAAAAAGTCACCATGGGTAGTATTTAAAATATTATTAGTCGTATTTAAAATCTTACTTATGGCCGTTGACATTAATTTGTTAAATAAAGAAAGTGGCGTTTTTGTAACGCAACTTAACATTAGGCACCTTAAGGCTAATTAAATACAGGGTGTCCACAAACTCACTTCACAAAAGAAAACTGCAAATTCTAGAGCTCATTTTATGTCGATTTGACGTAAATCACCTTATCCAAAAATGCTTGCTAAGGGAGCTAGAGCTCTTTAAAGATGGCGCTCTTATATCTTCCCTTAAAACGTATTTGACAACTAACAAAACCTGTTTGAAATACCAGTCATTTGACATTCATACAATTGTTATTATGTTTATTTTTCATAGCCATCTTTCATAATTTAGAAATGAATTTGTTAGTCAATGGAAACGAATGCATTGACACATGAAAAGATCAAATCGATTTTTTTCGAAAACGGTGCGTCATAGCGACTTCAGATAAGAGCATCATTTTTTTTATAAAAAATCGAAATTTGTTAAATGTTATGTCAAAATGGCGATATTTTCAAAGACAAAAAAGTTATGAATAAAAATGTCCAATACCCCTCCCAAACGAGCCGCTTATGACTACAATTAAAAAATCGTATTTATGCCATACGATTGAGCATATTCCACGAAATAAATGTACAGAATGTTATCACTTAAAAGGAAACCGTTTTGAAGATATTTGAATTAAACCGATGTAAGGGCGCCATCTTTAAAGAGCTCTAGCTTCCTTAGCAAGCATTTTTGGATAAGGTGATTTACGTCAAATCGACATAAAATGAGCTCTAGAATTTGCAGTTTTCTTTTGTGAAGTGAGTTTGTGGACACCCTGTATAAAAGAGTACTATCATTAATATTATTATGTAAAATATTGTATACTAAAATTACACATGTAAGTTCTCTTTTAGTATTTAATTTCTGAATGTTTAGACCATTTTGACTGTTTAATTGACAACTGGTCTAGTAGATCAGATATAGGTACATAAGAAATTGTTAACGGATATGATGGATATATCCCATAATATTTAACATATAAGAATCTTACAAGTCTTTTCTGAACCTTTTCAGTTTCATTTATACCAAAAAAGATTTCAGGCGTTCAAATTACAACAGCATACTCAAGGAGAGATATTACCACAGAAAAATACAGAATTACAATAATTATTCTTGGGTTTGTAAAATCAACTGAGTTTCTTATGATGAACGATAACGTTTGATGTAGCTTATTAATTACTGAATTTTTATGTTCATTGAAACTCATATTACAGTGAAACAAGATAGGTACCAAGGTCTTTCACTTGTTTAACCATTAAAAGGACTGCTTCGTCAATTCCGTAGTTGTAGTCAATTATGGATTTGTTTTTAGAAAAAGTCATAACTTTACATTTACTATTATTTAATTGTAGATGATTCTTATCACACTACAACTTCACCTTGTTGATTTCATCTTGAAGACACAGGGATTAACTGATTGAACTACACTATAGATTTTAAAATTATCTGCATATAATAAACCACAGGCACTTGTCAACACAGATGGCAAATCATTAATGAATAATAAAATAACGGACCCAGGATGGTTCCTTGGGGTACACCAGGCGATAGATAAAAAATATTGGAATAATTATTATGAATAGAGACCACATTTTCTGTCCTTGTTGGATAGGACACGATAAACTTTACGAAATCGTCAGACAGACCATAGCACTTGAGTTTAGTTAACAGAATTTTAATGGGACACTGCATCAAATGCTTTCGAGAAATTTGTAAAATACAATCCATTTGACAACCTGGTTTCAAATTACTTGTTTTGTCTTGTGAAAAAGTTAATAAATTGGTTGTAGTACTACTTTTTTTCACAAAGCTGTGCTGTAATGACGAGATACTGTTTTCAAAATGACTATATATTTTATTATAAATTATCCTTTCAAATATTTTTTAAAAAGCTGATATGATAATTATCGGTCTATAGTTTGTAATTAGATCTCTTGTATAGAGCTACTTCAAACATAACATTTATATTTTTTTTATTATACAATACTCTCTCTTATATAGAAAATTGTTATAGTTTTACATGAAAGTGTTTTTTTTTTAATTGTTTGTACAGATAGTTATGCTATTTTTAAATATCTTTTTTCAGCGACACCTGGTTATCAAAATACTTTTCTAACATATACAGCGGTGAAAAAACTATGTAAAATTCTAAATATATCAAATTCTTCTGAAATTCGGTTACTATACATATACAGGGTGGTGCATTGCCTCACGCACCGCATGAATTTCAATGGTAAATTTTTAATTTGTAAATATTTGCTTCCCTAATTATTTTACACCAAAAGTGCAACTATGTTTTTTGTAGAGAAAAAATACCCCATCCAATGATTCAATTTCTTTGTAACAGAAAAACTGTGGAAATCAGTTCTTGCGCTTTGATCAAAGTCACTGATGCCTTGGAATTACTGAAACAGTCTGGCTTGTCAGTTAGTTACACTTGTTAAAATTGTCACGTGATTGTCACATAATAGTTATTTAAGCTACAAGGAATGTAAGGACGTATTAACATTTGAGGTAGGCGAATACGAGCCGAGGCGAAGCCAAGGCTCGTCGCCTTCCGAAAATGTTAATAGCTCATAGATTTCGTGTTGCTTATTATATTTTTTACGCTTAGCAAGTAGTTTAAAAGAACAAGAAAATATTATTTGCAAAGTATGAATTATTTTGTGACAGTTTTTGTGGTAACTATGCGTCCTATAATACTTGGCAACGTAAAAAAAATCAATATAATAACAGTGGTAACAATGACAACGGCAAACTTACAGTTCTGTTATCTGTTCCGTCGTCAAGGGTAACTACAGCTCGAATGTTATTAGCCACTTACAGTCACTGTTGCCATGGATGTAAGGCCGATTTACTTTACTGGTAGCGAAAAATAGTATATTGTGTTATTAGGAGTAAAAGTGTCATTTTGTGTGCCGAGCATGCGAGGCACACAAAATCACTTTTACTCCGAATAACACATGTTACTTTTTCTTCAAACGCATGAATTAAAAGCAATTCACAAAAAATTTAAAAAAAGTCAAAAATGAACGTCATACCAACTGTCATTGCTACGGGTTGCTTTGTTATAAAAAATAAAAATTACGAGTTGCCATTGGCTCATTTTATGTCACTTTTAGTCCTAGGAGTAAAAGTGTCCAAGGACACAAAGTCGTGTTTTTATGACGTTTGAAGAAAATAGTTATTTATGTATCAACGGCGTAAAGAAGGCGATTTAGGCCTGCGGCGTGAATATTATAACCTGAGGCCTTAGCCGAGGGTTATAACACGCCAAAGGCCAAGGTCGCTTATTACGCCTGTGGTACATACAATATTTTTTGCACGAACGGAGATTTCATTAAAATTTTTTGATTTATAATAAAAAAAATTTTCTAATGACATTTTTAAAAATGTCAAATTGACGCATTCAGGGCAAGAGTGATTTTATAAAAATTGTATTGTAACTAAGGAATTTTTGTGATATTTCAAATTAATTTGTCGCGAGCGTAAAGTGCGCCCGAGGTCTGCAATAATGAACTTTACGCCCTTCTTTGCGGGCGAAAAGTAGTCACTTTACGCCCGGGAGTGCAAAAAATAATTTTTTCGACCTCCTGGTTAGTAAGTGGGCCATTATTGACGAAAAATTAGAACCGTAAATGTGCCTTTCCTGCTATGGAGATCGGGAGAATAGAGAATGGGAGATTTGTTTATTGTGGTGGGGATACTAAGGAAATCTTATGTTAGGTAGTTTTTTCTGCTGCTGTTTTATTTGGTTATTAGGGAATTCGGATAACTGCCAAACTTAACCTGACTTAATCTTATATTTTCGAAGATTAATGCTGCAGAGTGGTAAATAAATATAAATAAAATGGATTACAACAAGTTATTAGTTTTATTGTTATGGAGAAGAAAGAAGATAAAAAATAGGACAATTAAAAAAAGAACATTTTTAAGGTTAAGTGCGTGTTTTATGCCAATGGGCGCGTTCAGACGAGACTAGCGCTACGTAGCGCTAGCCTAGCGCTGCAAACTATTGGTATCTCTAACAACCGCTTGAAAAATTACCAAATTCCAGCGAAAAGTTGAACTTGAACCAACTTTCTGTATGACGAAACGGCGATTGAGGGGAAGGTGTCACGTGACAACTTCTGACCAATCACGCAAATCCCTAAATAACCAAAACTCCAAATATCCGTAGCAGGAAAGGCACCTTATTGACCTTATTAAGTGAAATTTACCGTTTGTTTATTATTGTCATAGTAATTAATGTAATAACAGTACTATAATGTTAACTAAAGGTGCCTTTCCTGCTACGGAGATCGGGAGAATGGAGAATGGGAGATTTGTTTATTGTGGTGGGGATACCAGGGAAATCTTATGTAAGGTATTTTCTGCTGCTGTGTTATTTGGTTATTAGGGGATTCGGATGCCAAACTTAACCTGACTTAACCTTATATTTTCGAAGATTAATGCTGCAGGGTGGTAAATAAATATAAATAAAATGGATTACAACAGGTTATTAGTTTTATTATTATGGAGAAGAAAGAAGATCAAAAATAGGGCAATTAAAAAAAGAAAATTTTTAAGGTTAAGTGCGTGTTTTATGTTTTATGCGAACGTCAACGGATTGCTAAAATAACCGCTTAAAAAATTACCAAATTCCAGCGAAAAGTTGAACTTGAACCAACTTTCTGTATGACGAAACGGCGTTTGAGGGGAACGTGTCACGTGACAACATCTGACCAATCACGCAAATCCCCAAATAACCAAAACTCCAAATATCCGTAGCAGGAAAGGCACCTTTACGCGAACTAGTACTGGTAAGTGAACATTATACTCCGCCACGTGACCTCGAATTTTTTTGTAACAGCTGTCAATCATGTTAATTTAATTTTAATATTATTACGTTTTTGATATTTTTTCCAGGCGGTCGAAAAAATAGTATATGCGCCTTGTTCCGTAAGTATTTTTTTGGCCTCGCATGCTTAGAAAACTGCGTGCCCGTCCAAAAAAATACTACTTACGAGCACTAGGCACGTAATATACTATTATTTTCCGTTGAGTTTGTTTTAAAAAGTAATTTCCCTTGCTGTTGAACTTGTTGAATAATGGTTATTTGTTTACCAAGGCCAAAAAGTTACATTTTTCGAATTGAAAAATAATTTCAAACTGTCATAGCTCCACCCCTCTGTTTCAAAACTTTCAAGGCATCAATGTATTTTGTCAAAGTGCGCGAATTAATCCCCATAGTTTTTCTGTTACACGAAAATCGAAAATTGTGTAAAATAGCATCATTGGATGGGGTATTTTTTTCTCTACAAAAAACTTAATTACACTTTTGGTCTAAAATAATTGGGGAAGCAAATATTTACATATTAAAAAATTACCATTGAAATTCCTATGGTGCGTGAGGCAATGCACCACCCTGTATACCACTGCTTATTCTGAATAAAATGTAAAATTCGATGCTATAATGTAGAAATTGCATGCAAGTTACGCCTTTTAAATTGTATACTCTGTATATTTTTTAATATTCGGGTAGAACATTTTCTTGCGAGTTTAAAAAGAAAGACATGTATTTTCACCTCATGTTTAAAGTTGTCTCTAACTAAAATCGTATTTAACGTAAACACAAAACGATATAGCTTTATACCGTTTTTAATGCGTATAAAAGAGTCGCATAATGTTGGCCAGTGGCGGATCCAGCCAATTTTCTCGGGGGGGGGGGCATTAGGTTTATGTAGGGATGTAAGAAAATAAAACGTAGAAATAAAACTACTACTAAATTGAAAAAACAACAGAATTTATATTTAAAACATAAATTCCCGGGGGGGGGGGGGCAATTGCCCCCTGTGCCCCCGCTGGATCCACTGATGTTGGCAAGGTAATTACAACGCATTGACGTAACTGAAATATGAGTTGAGAATACCGCCCATAGAGTTTTGTGCAGTTGTTGCAATTTTTTTAATTAAGAAAAATATAAGTAACGTAAAACGCTAAAATATTTTTGCCCACCACTGTATAAGTAATTTTGAAACTCAACATGGCCTTCTATACGTCACTGAAACTGAAAATAAAAAAGGAGTAAAAGCAGAATCCAAGTAAGTGCACAGTATGACACAATAAAATGAAATATCAACATTATTTAGAGTCTCTAATATGTTTTTTGTACATTCCAAAACCCACAATGGACCAAAGAAAGAGTCATTAATAGCGAAAAAAAATTAATATTAATAAAGAGTAACAAACACTGTTCGTTTTCAAATTCAATTTTCGATTAATAAATCTCAAACTAGCAAGTCAGTTTCGCATGGTATAAAATTGTTCAAATTACAATATTAATTACAAATATTAATAAATTAAAAAGTTACAGTATTTTTTATACATAACAGTAACATATTTTTTCGTATGAAACTTTTAGCCGTTGCTAGCAAAACCTGATTTAGTTTATACTCCTTCATATTTATTGTTCTCAATGAAATTAATTAGCTTCAGTTTGAAACTAACTCTTCTCATCTTGAAAAGGTGCAGTTTAAAATTGTATTACAATGCGTATTTTGTTCACACTATAGCTGTAGTCTACGGAAACCATAGTCTGTATTATTTGAAAGCAAACAAAGCCTTTGAGTTTTGTAAAATCCTTCCCGGGGTGGCCTAACAACAGTACCTAAGTCAAAACTAAACAAACAAATGTTGCTTGTGTACATATATTTCCATTAGTTCATTTTAAATGTCTAGGTATACCCACAAAAGTTCTAAAGGCTACCGCCTGTATATTATTTAACTTGGTTTTAAACGTCAAAACATGGTTTTGAACAGAGTTCGGCGTGAAATGAATGAGAATTTGCCAAACAAGACAGGTCTAGTAAAGGGCAGATACGAGTATACCTGTTATTAAAAAAATAAATAAATAAATAAATCGATGCATTTTTCTTTAATTAAATGGATCACCATTTATTTATTCAATTAGTATTGATTTATTTATTTCTGTATTTAATTAATAACAAATAGAATATTTTCATATCTGCTTCGATACGTGTAATTTCAGTAAGAAACGAGTTGAATAGTTGCACTGCACTAACGGTTAATTCTAATTGTACATAGCTCGTGAAATATTTCAATGTTAAATCTTAACTTCAGTTTTTTGTACTTACATTTTACAAATAAGGATAATACTAAATTGGATTTTTAAGCTGTTTGAATTCTTTGTTGAGCTTAAAAATGCGTATTATTATATAAATAAAATTTAGGGTGGATTGTAATGCCTTCAAAGTCAAAACATTGGACATACCTATAGTATTTATTTTTTATTGTTAAAAAGCTGTAACACCCGTTATTCATTATTTATTATTACGGATAACTTAATTAACAATGGTTGTTCAGAACTGCTTAAAAGGTCATATTTAAAATTTAATTAAAATACTTGTACTGCTACAGATTTGATTTTATATACTGTATTATCAGTATACTGTGTGGTCAAAAAAGTTCGAAATCAGGCCATAGAAGTATAAACCAATACTTTTTAAATTGGGGTATTCATTGTTTAACTGAAATTATCATAAATGTTATGAAGTAATTTTATCAAAATTATATCGAAATTACAGAACGTTATAAAAGAGACTCCGTTATCACGCCGCGCCGCGTGCTATTTCGAAATTTTGATTCGACCTCGACTGCTTTGGGCTTTGCAAATAATTGACGTTTTTGATAAACTCAAAATTTGATTACTGAATATATGAGCCACACCTGATTTCGATTCTTTTTGCTTATATGATACTTTAAATACCTGTTTGTTATTAAATCGAAGTTTTACGTGAATGTTATCAGTTATCAGTGTACACACAAGAAATTACTGATTTAGGGCCGGTCTTTCAATCTCCTAATAAATCTCCTAATAAGCTATTTGCCAAATATTTTCTATGAAAACGATTGTATTAACAAAGGTTGCCATAGAAAATAAGATAAATTTATTAGGAGATTGAAAGACCGTCGTATTATAAGTAAACTCGTTATATTTATCCTAGTAGGTATATTTTATCTTGTATACAATCATATATTATATATGTTATTATTTATCTGTAATATTAATTCTTTGTCCTATTGCTGTTGCACAATAAAGTTTATTATTATTATTAAATTACCAACATTTTAGAAATAAGTAAGGTAAGGTATTGGCACTAACGCCCCGCGAGAGAGCATGGCCGGTAACATGGTGGGTTAAGTCGCTTTCATATCCTATTGTCTCGCACGCTATGCGTACGGGGTGATTTGGTAAGCACCACGCCTTCGACAACCGCCTACCTTCCCGACTCCACTACTGTGTTTCGATTCCTAATAATTTTCAATGTAAATAGATAGGTACTTCTTCAAATAAAGAAATTGTATTGCATATTGTTCTTCTATGTGATACAAGTAGCCTTTTTTATATTAGTAAATTAGTATGAAATGAAAACAGTGCGTATACGTTTATTTTATTGACAAACCTAAAAATTTATAACTAAATCTAATTGCATTTAACCTAGTGGCAGTTCGGTTATATAAATAGAAAAATTTAGTAAAGACATGATTTTAGCATTGGTCTCTGCCGACCCTAACTATAAATTTGCGAAGTTTTCGACACATTTATATTAAAGGATGGAAATAAAAGTTTAATATTCAAAACAAAACATAAAATTCTTAAAACAATCAACATTTTTTTATTAGGATATCTCATATTAGGATATCTCATGCTAAACAATATACACAATTGACGAACACCCAAAAATATCACGATTTGTGTTTTTCTTTAACAAAATGCATTTTTATTGTAATTAGTGCAATTGTTTATCTTTAATTGATGACGAATTTAATACATTTTTATAATTTTTAATGATTATCTTTATACATTTATAAGTTTATAGTTAATTATATTCATTTTATAACTTACCAAACCTTAAGTATAAAGATGATAAATTTAATTTTACAACTTTTGATAACTTTTATTACCGACGACGTAAAATCAATACGTTCTAGTTTAAATAAGAATTTTTAATTAAATTCAATTGCAATTACTTTCAACCACTTAAGGACCAGTAACTTTCAAGTAATCTGGCATTTTATTTTGATTTTCAAAATCTTAATTTTTAAGTTAGTCTTAAATGACTTATTTCAGCAATTGTAAATATTGCGCTATATTGTTTAACTGCCATCAGTTTAGAAACCGATTTATAAGAAGCTATCGTCATCAAATCGCATACAAAGGTAACGTTGTATACCTTCATTTACATATAACAACAGTTCATTGTATGTAAGAATCTACATTATGAGACGATTATATTCGTGTTACCAAAGTATACTCGCTATTGTTGATATGATATACAACATTAAACATATGATTAATACTATAGAAGATCCATAATGTAAAATTTTTAATACTAGTAGATTTCTCTCATTGCATATGCCCGAAAATCGATTTTTCTAACCTGTAATAAACAAGAATATGATTTACATACATTTGAGTGATGTTTTGCTATTAGTAAACGTACTATGCTTAGTTAAATTTAATTGTGTTTCGGTAGTATTTATGTAACGTTTGTAAATTTGAAAGTGTATTCAAACCGCATCAAAGGTTTTCTATAAATGCATGCGAAATTCGGAATATTTCATTTTAATACATATTTGATACTTTAAAATTTTAAATGCTTTAATTTATGAAAGATATTTAAGGTACCGTACTACATAAATGTAAGGACTGATAAATTTATATATACATAACGGCCATAACATACAGGGTGCCCGTTTTTCGACCTCAAGCCTGGGGATCTCTGTTATTATAACAGATGCGAGATCGGTTAAATTAGGGCAAAGATGCGCATTTTTATGGTGATCAATTATCTGAAAGAAAATTTGATCTGTCATTTTTAGTTTTTGAATTATTGGAGAAAAATGGAAAATTGTGATTTTTGTATTAATTTTTTTAAACGAAAACCAATAAAACTAGACATTTTTAGCTAAGACATTGTGAAGGCACTTTTTTACAAGGAATCTGAATCTGGCATCGTGTTTTCCAAGGCATCCTAGATGCAAGAGTTACAACACTTAATTTTTTTTTCTTATGGGCCCCATATTTGATTTTTGCATTTTCGAATAGAGCTCTTTTTTCTGATTACGACTATGTATCACACGATATGGTCAAGCTTTACATTTTGATTAGAATTTAAGAAAAATGTTTTTGCGAAGAATGCTTTGGAAACAACAACATCTACTTTTGTCTAACAAACAAATTTTTGACAATTCAATTAAATTTAGAGTTGCACGTTCACATTTCTTCCCAATTTACCTACAAAATTAAGTTTTAAATTAAGAACAGGATAAGGCAGAATTTTTGTATTTAAATTGGAACAAAATTAAAAATAATGCAACCGAATAGTGAAATTTAATTGAATTGTCAAAAATGTGTATGTTAGACAAAAGTAGATGTTGTTGTTTCCAAAGCATTCTTCGCAAAAACATTTTTCTTAAATTCTAATGAAAATGTAAAGCTTGACCATATCATGTGATACATAGTCGTAATCAGAAAAAAGAGCTCTATTCGAAAATGCAAAAATCTAATATGGCGCCCATAAGAAAAAAAATTAAGTGTTGTAACTCTTGCATCTAGGATGCCTTGGAAAACACGATGCCAGATTCAGATTCCTTGTAAAAAAGTGCCTTCACAATGTCTTAGTTAAAAATGTCTAGTTTTATTGGTTTTCGTTTAAAAAAATTAAAACAAAAATCAGAATTTTCCATTTTTCTCCAATAATTCAAAAACTAAAAATGACAGATCAAATTTTCTTCAGATAATTGATCACCATAAAATTGCGCAACTTTGCCCTAATTTAACCGATCTCGCATCTGTTATAATAACCGAGATCCCCATGCTTGAGGTCGAAAAACGGGCACCCTGTATTGATATATTGTAATTAGTAACTATACAGTAGTAATGCAATAAAGACCACTACAGTACACCAGTAACAAATTCGTATGTTATTTCAGTTATTTGTATAAATCTTTCATTTTTATAAATACATACCTAATAAAGTATGATCAAAATTTCTGTTCATCAAGTATGGCCGTGGAAGTGCAAACCAACGCCTTTAAAATTGGCTTACATATAATATTAAATGTGACAGCTGTCAAAAAAGATATGTGAGCCAATTTTAAATGCGTTGGTTTGCACTTCCACGGCCATACTTGACGAACAGAAATTTTGATCATACTTTACATAATATAAAGTATGATCAAAATTTCTGTTCATCAAGTATGGCCGTGGAAGTGCAAACCAACGCCTTTAAAATTGGCTCACATATCTTTACTTCAAAATTTTTGACAGCTGTCACATTTAATATTATATGTAAGCCAATTTTAAAGGCGTTGGTTTGCACTTCCACGGCCATACTTGATGAACAGAAATTTTGATCATACTTTATAAGAGTTTTGCCGAAAAGTAAAACGACTTTAAGGAATGAAAAATGTAGATGTGATAAATTTATTTATGTGAGTTAAAACTAGTATAAATCAAGATTAGAAATTTAGACATAAACAATTTATCTGTTTTATTATTAACAAAATTTCTCATCTTTTTTCTAATACGCACCATTAAACATTTTATCTCATTTTCTCCTATTTTCTTGTTTAGTCTATTTCAATCAATTTTCAGATCTTGTATGTTGAAGACAGCTTTACCTGGCTTGTTTAACTTCGCCCAATAATATTCTGTCGGTCGTAATAATGGGACATTGGGTGGACCGAGTTCCTTTTCCACATAGCTAACTTGGTTCCTAATATACATACCATTCTACGGTTTCTTTCGCATAGTGAGCTCTTGCTAAATCTGGCCAAAAGAATATATTTTTGTTATGCTCTCCCAGAAACTTAAGTAATCGTTTTTGTAGGCACTCTTTGATGTAGGTTTCAGTGCTGTGCCAGCTGTAAAAAAGGAGTACTCTTTTTGTCACATTCGCTAATGGCTTGTTAAAAAAGGATTTTTTTAAATTTGGCAATAGTAAATTCCCAACTAAAACATTTTTACTTCTGAATCTGTTTTTGTTACGACGTTTAAAATAAAAATATCGTATTATTTTTTGCACAGAAATTAAACAATTTGTTCTAAGCTATTATAAGAGTATCGGTCTGCGAAAAACTACGACATAACTATCAAATTTAAAGGGAGTTTTTATAGCCCCATCCCCATGTGTCTAGTAGCAGTTAATTAAAATCAAACAACTTTTTGTTAAGTAATATGAGTCGAAAGTCACATGGTAATGTATGAGCGAAAGCATGTTATTAAAATTGCAATCGGCTTGTATGACAGAAATAAAATTAAATTTATTAAAATCAGTGAAGCTTGTTTATGCTCTGACTAGCAAATACACTACGGAAGTTTATTCATATTCTAATTACTCTGAAATGTTTATTAATTAGGCGATAATTAGGCTTGCCACCGATCTCAACCAATGTCGACTACCCTAATCAGTAGCAGTACTACCTGACTAGAATTTTGTCAAACCCAAGGGTCTTTCTGTCCTAGAAGGATGTTTATGGTGCGGGAGCTACTGTTCACCTCATACGTATTCGAAAGCAGACAAGGTTTCCATTCTTTTTCCATTAAAAGTATCAGCCGGGATCGAACCCGCTACGTTTGGTTTACAAAACAACCTAGTCCTCCTTTACATCTCCGAGGTTTACAATACATATTATAAGGAGACTGTGATTCTGAAACTGAAATTTACGTATAACTCTAATTAAACCACCGTCGTGCGGTCATCCTGACCGCAGCGAATTTTAATTATTGTTTATTTTCCCCTATCTTCGAGATATCACCCCAGTACCTTCAATATATTTCTCCCTGAGTATGATGCTTTAAGCAAAGGGTGGTGCGTCCATGGGTTTTGTTTTGAAAAATATTTAAAACTCTGTTTGTTTATAGTAATATTTTGCGACTACGGTTGACCGAACTGTCCAAAAGGGCAAAACTTGAAGGAAAGGTAGATATTTTAGCTCTAAAAGTTGAAGAAAAGTGCTTAAAATATTGCCTAAAGCGTCTGTAGGCTACTTAAAACGCACACCACATGCATATGGAGAGAGGAACGGCAACTCCATTTAAAGGGCATGCCACTCCAAGAAGAAGAAAGCGCGAAAATGATTTTACTGACGATAATGACGCTGAGAAAAAAAATCCTGAACTTGTTTTTGAATTGTAATTGGGTTATACCTCAGTGACTTTGTACAGTCATTTAATATTCCTGTTTCGATTAACAATGTTTCTATTATTAAGTAAAAAAATGACAAGATTCTCTGAAAATAAATATTGTGAAAGAAATCCCAACTGGATATATTATTTATATATGAACATAATTAAAAACAGTAGATTTTTCTTTATGGTCGTAAAAAATATCTGAAATAAAGGAATACGCAAAGTATTATTTGTGTATTTATTTTACAAACATTTTAATTTGGAAACTTAACAATTATTTTTTATACACATTGTAGTGATATCACTTTTAGAAAATTTTGTATTCATTAATTAAATACAAATTTGGAATATACCTTTTAGGATGCATGTTTTAAAAAAATTAATTATGTAAATAAATTAAGATTAATTTAAGTATTTATTGTTATGAATTGTTATTTATTGTAAATAGTAGTCATAGTTATATTTTGTGTGCATGTATATGAAAGTATGAATGTCAAAACAAAATCAAGGAATGGGAGATATAAAAATTGAAGACAGATAAACAAACAAGTTATTAAAAGCAAATCAAACATAAAAGACGTGTTTTTTAGTTTTCCGTAGAAAAAGTATAATCTAATAATAAATTATTATTGGAAAACTGAAGATTAGTAAAAAAATATTAATAACAAGCTAAAATAAACTGGAAATAATAAATTAGAATGAAATTGGAAATTGGTGGAAGAAGTTATAGATAATAAATTGGAACCGTATTTGGTGGGACTTTAGAAAATCAAGGTATAGTTGTTGTGAGTGAGTGTTTTACTTTTAGATTTTTGTGTTAATTTTAAGTTTAGAAATAAGTTTTGTTTATAATAAATCTTGCATTTCTAAAAGTTTAGTTGAAATGATTATATTACTTAATTTTTCAAAATTCAAAAACGAATCCTTTAACGGCCCTGAGACGTAAAAATTTCAATTAATAATAATAACAATAATAATAATTGCTTTATTACCATAACTTTACCAGTTTACAGCTTGTCAACATATATACCTATAATAAGAGATTGTATAATATTTATAAGTAAACGTTAAAACTATAAAATACAAAATAACAAAAAATGTACAAACAGCATTCATAAATTATTCTTGTCTATTGTCCATTAGGGGTAAGCATATACTCGCTCACGCTATAATAGCAGTTGAATAAAATATAAGTTTTAACCGAGTTTTTAAAAGATATAAAAGGTAGATTTTTCATATTAATCGGTAATTTATTGTATAGGTCCAGGTTAGGTGAGTTATTAAATTCAGGTTTCAAAATTCATAACATGTGAGTCTATAAAATTTGTGTCAAGCACTTTTTTCTTTTTATTAAGAAATAATAATTTAAAAGGGGGCTATCATACCAATATATTTTATTTGACAAAGTAATCTCCCTTAACATGTACATTTATCACCACATTTATTTATTTAAAGTACTTATAGTCCAGTCAAATTAGACTTTTTGGCGGAAATAAATTATATATTTTTGAAATTCCGTGTACATACTCCTGAGTACTCTAGAATCGAATATCCGTCGAGTTTCCCCTTCTTCGGTGGGGGCTTCATCCCTTAATATTGAAAAAACATCCCCCAAACGGCGAAGTTGTGTTATTTTTCGCAATTATCTCGTAAACGGTGCACCACCTAAAAATTTATATATCGGGTAAAGTTGATGGGAACAAAATTTTGAACAAAAATTATATTACACGATTTGCCACAATAGCTATAGTTCGCGCGGTATAGAGGCCGGAAGTAGGGGGTGGATTCTTAGTCCAGTCAAATTAGACTTTTTGGCGGAAATAAATTATATATTTTTGAAATTCGGTGTGCATACTCCTGAGTACTCTAGAATCGAATATCCGTCGAGTTTCCCCTTCCTCGGTGGGGGCTTCATCCCTTAATATTGAAAAAACATCCCCCAAACGGCGAAGTTCTGTTATTTTTCGCAATTATCTCGTAAACGGTGAACCGCCTGAAAATTTTTATATCGGGTAAAGTTGATGGGAACAAAATTTTGAACAAAAATTATATTAGACGATTTGCGATTCGCGCGGTATAGAGGCCGGAAGTAGGGGGTGGATTCTGTCGCGCAACGCACAATTCGTTTCTCGCGCTCTCGTTTCGTAAGACCCAGGGTTTAGAGCCTCACGCCGGTAGACAAATTTCTGGAATAACATTATACAAAATAAAAATATTTTTTAAAATAGTTATTTACGAGAGCGCGAGAAACGAATTGTACGTTGCGCGACAGAATCCACCCCCTACTTCCGGCCTCTATACCGCGCGAACTACAGCTTTTGTGGCAAATCGTGTCATATAATTTTTGTTCAAAATTTTGTTCCCATCAACTTTACCCGATATAAAAATTTTCAGGCGGTGCACCGTTTACGAGATAATTGCGAAAAATAACACAACTTCGCCGTTTGGGGGATGTTTTTTCAATATTAAGGGATGAAGCCCCCACCGAGGAAGGGGAAATTCGACGGATATTCGATTCTAGAGTACTCAGGAGTATGTACACCGAATTTCAAAAATATATAATTTATTTCCGCCAAAACGGCTTTTTGAGGCTAATATGACTGGACTATTAGTTCATACAAGGTGGTAAAATAGTTTGGAATCAAAGCTTTCCTCCTGAAACTATTGGAAATTTGAAACTTTTAATGATGCAATTTGACACTTCTGTCCGGATTCCATAAAACAGTGTTTTTTGGCAACCGCCACGCCATTTAGATTTTTTTGAATAACAATTGTTATTTTTCTCATTTATAACCAATATAAAGTTATGTAGCTCGTTGGCGCAGTGGTAAAAGCGCTGGACTCCTAACTAGGAGTCTTGGGTTCGAATCTCAGGCAGTGGTAAGGATTTTTACAATGAATTCCCCACTGAGGTCGGTACTGCGAATGAAGCCATTTAATGAAGTAAAATCCATAAGATTTTAATAATCTTTGGTATACAGCTAGATTAAGTATTGCTCGATGTAAATCCAAAATTTCAGCCAACTTGACCATTTTTGATCGGAGTTCTTGTACTCCAAATTTGGAAGATTTAACATGGCGAGTATAGGGAAACTCAAGAAATCATCTACATAATTGCCTCTAGAATCGCGAAAACCCATAAGCTTTTGACTAAAAACTAGGTGAATATAAATGAAGGTCTGGGAAAAAAAACTAGTTAAAAAAAAACATGCATGACCATCTGGTTTCAAGGATACCGGGTGTTTGACTTAAGGGGCGAACATAGGGAAATAGCATGGGAAATCGTACATATGCAGATTCCTGCTCCCCGTTTGAGTTGATAGGATTGATAGTGGTATCAATCGAAGGACAAAAAAATTACGCTTAATTTGATACTACTTTACTTGAATTTGTTGCTTATTTAAGAAAGAAATAGCTTAAAAACTGCAATAAATAATTTGCATTTTATTCGCAAAAAGCAGACCAGCCATGATCAAATTTGAAGTTTCTTTATGTCAAAATAAATTTTATTTTCTGTCAGTTATCAATTCATGTATCTACTTAATCACAATGAATAGTAATGATGAACATTTTAACGAGGAGAGGATATCTATTGTTAAACATTTTATACTGGCATCAGTTTTCACACAGTTCGTGATTTGAAAACCATCAGCTGTTGCGATACCTAGCAGAATCACTAGATGGCATTGATCTCATGATCCAACCAAGGCCAACTGTATCAATAGCGACTTCGTCCCTTATAAGGCCGTACCGTTCCGCGTTTTTTACACTTTATCAACTTTACAGTTTGCGCTCTATAGAGCGACCTCTCCAGGCCAAATTTTAACTACGGTATTGTCAGTTAGTTGTCAGCTGTCGATCCTGTCAAAGTTGTCAGTCATAATGGCATTAGTATTGTTTCTAATTTTAACATTTCTCTGTTTAAGGTTTGCTTTAACTTGGTAATACCTTTTTAATTTGGTTTGTTCTCTCTAAATATATGGCAATTTCTGTAAAAACCGTGTCCTTATATTCAGAGCAAAAATACGATTGTTCATTGCGATAGTATGAATATGTTCTCTTATTTGAAGGTAAGAAACATTCATTCTCAAAATGCTTCTTACATAGCGCCGAATGCTTAAAAGTGTCTAAAAATAATTCGAGTTTGTGTTTTCTTCAGTGTAATGTCTAGAATTTGAAAGTATTATACTATAATTTCGTATTAATAAAAGTTTGAAAATGATTCAACTACCATTAATAAAAGTTCTGTTACTTATTTCATTTACAGCTTTTATAGATTTAACAGGCAGTAAAATATTGTTTTTAGGCTTGTTTGTTGAATATGAATTTAAATGAAATCGACGTAGATTTGTTGTAAAACTAAATTAAACTTTTGGCACACGGAATACCACAAAAACGTCCAAACCATATTTTTCCAATCTTCGAAGCACCTGCAACATGAAAATGGATTATTACTACAGAAAATCCAGTTCTTGTAGTCACTATTTTAAAATTTTTAGTTAAAAATTTCCAAATATGTCAAAATAGTTGGAAATACTGCCTTCAGAGGTCGTCCTATAGAGCGCAAACTGTAAAATTGATAAAGTGTAAAAAACGCGGAACGGTACGGCCTTATAGGGACGAAGTCGCTATTGATACAGTTGGCCTTGGATCCAACTACCTTGGTTACAATTAACGATTCTGTCTGCGGAGTGGTCGACTGCAGATGGTAACAAGACATATACACTATACACTTATAATACATTCACAAACTCTGCAGAAGGCAACGAGAAACAACTGCAAGAGAAATATTTCCCTAGTATAAGGGATAACAAACTTCTCGGCGCCAAGCCGTTAAACATGTGGCTTTGACCCCTTCGTCAACGTCCTTAAGAGGACATGACACAGAAAAAGAAGAACAAGAACAAGAAGAACAAGAATAACGTTATGTAATAGTATATTGTAATACAAGTGTTGAAAGGTTGCGGTTGCTACACGAATGTGAAGTTTGCAGCACTCACTATCGTTCGTCCTGCAAACTTCGCATTCGTGTGGCAAAAACAAGCTTTCAACACATGTATTACACGCTATTTTTTCTACAACCACATTTCCATAAAAAAATTTAAATATTTCTGCAAAATCTGACATTTTTATTTGCGTGCGGAAAAACTACTTTCCGCACGCAAATTTCACTTGTTCGGCAAACACTTATTTTCAATACTCGTATCTATGGAGACGAAGTCTGAAAAGCCCACTTTCCATGGTGGGAGTAGAAAATAGTATATTAAAACACAATCAATTGCTTTCTGTAACGAGTATTTTATAATATTTTTTCTGTTTCGGTTTAATATACCGGGTGTCTCAGGTAAGACGCGCCATAGGGAAACACCAATGTATTTTTTCAGAAAGGATCCGCGGTGCCTTTGGAATATGTATGGATTCAGTGTTCAACGTATGTTATTGAATTTAGTTAACGCTGGAAAGAGATAGAAATACTGAAAGCATATGTCATTGCGAGAGGCGATTATTTCATTGTTTATTTTTTATATTTGTCAATTTTGGCAGCGACAAAACGTCAAATTGTTAAACTTGTCAGTTACTAAAGAATCTACATCTACAATGCAATGAAGCACAATAATTATAGATTCATTATTATTATTACTATACTAAAACAATTACTATAATTTAAAAAATTTATTTATAATGCCATAATACTTTACATATTTACTAAAATCACTATTTACGTAAACGTATAATTGTTACATTTTTCTTGCGCTTGTACTTCACCCAATTATACATTTTTCTTTATGTTGTAACCAATTTCACGCCTATCTACATGAACCATTAAAATTTGTAAGTTGCATTCATAACTTCTGACTAGACATCAACTCCTTATTGTCATTACATTTTTAAGTTCATTCGGTACCTGACTGATGACTGATGATCATTTGCTTTCTTTTGATAGGATTCAATACTGTTTCATGTTTATAGAATTTACTTACGTTTTCTTTACGTGTGCTATAGTGCTATTGTAATAAGGCGAATTCAATTTAAAATATGCAGAATGCGGAAACGGCGATTAAAAAAATTAGGTATTTTGCGTATTTTTATTGTAAATGAAAGTTTTAAGTGCTGTCAAAATTGACAGATATAGAAATAAACAATGAAATAATCGCCTGTCGCAATGGCAGACGCCTTCGGTATTTCTATCTCTTACTAGCGTTAACTAAATGCAATAACATACGTTGAACACTGAATCCACACATATTCAAAAGGTATCGTGGATCCTTTCTGAAAAAATACATTGGTGTTTCCCTATATGGTGCGACTTACCTGATACACCCGGTATAGCTATTAATATAACAAGAATGTTATGCGATTTATAATAGTCGAGGACGTTGCTAGGTGACGAAGCGCAAGACGAGTCAGTTTAAATCGCAAATATTCGAGTTATATTTCAAGCTTTATCGTATCATTGACAACAGCGTTGTTAAAACAAAATCAACAAATTTTTGTTAAAACGAAATCAACAAATTTGTTGCGGAAAAAGTGGCGTTAAAGTTTTGTCTGATCTTTCCGCTAATAATTCAATCATGGAAGAAGATTTGGATCTTCCAGACAATATTCTAGAAGCGGCTAATAGTGTAAGGTTGGATTTATTGCCGAAAAAATCAAAAATTCAATACGAAAAGGAATATAGTTTGTTTTGTCAGTGGCGGGACAAAGAAGGGGTCCCAGGTGCTGGAGAAAATGTATTATTGGCTTATTTCGTCAAACTTTCAGGCGAGTATTCTCCTTCTTCGCTTTAGCCACAATACTCTATGCTTAGAGCTTGTTTAGAGTTAAAAGAAAGAGTTGAAATCAACAAATATGGGACTCTGGTAAGGGTTATTAAAAAGAAGAACGTAGTATATCGGGTAAAAAATCTTTCTGATGATGAAAGTGGCTTTTTTAATAGGAGTTGGTGGATCTTGTCGGGCCAATGAACTGGCAAAAATAAGTACTGAGGATCTTGAAATTTTGGAAAGTAAGATCATTGTCAGTATCCCGGATTCAAAGACTCATAAGAAGTGATTTTTTGCTCTAGTTTCAGAAGGTAACGTTAATTCTGTGACTTTAGTTAAAAAATATTTGGCATTTCGACCAAGTCATGTTACACATAGCAGACTGTTCTTGTCGTATAGAAATGGAAAATGTACTATCCAACCCTGTGGGATTCATTTTTTTTTCAAAAATTTCTGAAAAAATTGCCATCTTCCTCACACTTGAAAATTCAGCGATGTATACTGGTCATTGCATTAGAAGATCTGCGGCAACGTTTCTTGTCAATGCCGGTGGAGATATATTAGAATTACAAGAACTTGGTGGGTGGGAATCCACCAAAGTTGCAAGAGGTTATTTGGAAGAAAATCTAACAAAAAAAGTTTGCATTGCTCAAAAGATTCAGGTTGGAAACGTTCCGATTCATCCATCAAATTCCTCAATACCAGGAAACTTGTCGGTCACAAATGCAAATGTGGAGGCTGAAAACAACGTCTGTGATCTATTATCTGGTAATCAAATTGTTGGAAAAATTATGGACAACATGCCCATTACAATAGACGGAAACGGGGCGACCTTTAATTTCAAGGATTGCCCAAATATCCAAATTCATGTAGGTACTATCACGTGCAAAAGTAATGAAATCCCCTAAGATTTGTTATTGTATGATAAACAGCCTTGCAGCAGTCAATGAGTACCTTGGGCATAACCATAAGACCTTGTAGGTAGAATTAACAAGTTAGAATAAGAAAGTTGCTCATCGACTGCTGCAAAGGCTGTTTATCATACAATAACAAAGCTTAGGGGTGTCATTACTTTTGCACGTGATAGTACACAAACAGTGTTTGTTTATATTATGTAACCAACGAACTATAAGGCTGGTCGCTGACATGCAATTTTCAATTGCGCAACAGTTTGGTTGCGAGAGTGACTACCAAGGGTTTATATGGCAATGCGCTCACATGCAACTGATATGCAACTGTTCAGTTGCCCAACTAAAAAGTTTGTTTCCTGACACAAACTATTTGATTGCGCAATTCAGTGCAATTGTTTTGTATCGTACAGATTCAAATACGTTAAAGCTGACTTGCAACCAAACAGTTGCATTGATTGTTCTTCTTCTGGCCTTTCAATGCTTATGAATTATAGCCTCTTCTTATATGAAGATTTCAAACCATTTGTTTTAAGCTGGATTAATCCTTTCTGCTCTCTATTTTCTACAATTGCTTATGTAATTTGGTTTTTTGTATAACATTTTTTCATATCTTCCTATTTTGGTCTGACACCCTCCATCCTTCATCCCTATAACTTCCAGGTCCTGTGTTACTTCATCTCGCCACCTTTTTCTTGCTCTACCCCTTTCTCTCTTTTTGTATAGCATTCATTTAGTAATCTTCAACATTTCTTGTGGTTTCCCCCTGTGTACATGTCCAAACCATCTTGTTCTTTGCGATTTGATGAATCGTACTATATCTTCCTCGTTGATTTCTTTCTCTATTTCAAAGTTCATTCTGCTTCTAATTTCTTCTTCAGTTCTTATTGGACTCAGTATTACTCTTGGAATTTTCCTTTAAAATCTCCTTAATTCCTCTTGTTCTTTCTTTGTTAATGTTTCTGTCTTTAGTGCATATGTCACAGTAGGCCTCATCAACGTTTTATGTATTTCAATTTTTTTTAGTTTTTTATTTTTATCATTGTAATCGTTGTTCCAAGATAATTAAATTTCTCTATTGCTTCAAAAGTATAGTCTCCCACTAGTAAATCATCTTTCTTATTCACTGAATCTCTTTCACACTTCATGTACATAGTTTTCTTTTGATTTATTTTTAATTCATATTTCCTAGCTTCAATGTCTATGTTTGGAACTTTTTTTTTGCAGTTTTTTCTTTATTTAGATATTACTGCCAACTCATCGGCATATGCTACTACTTGGGCTTCTTGCTGTTTATTGTAGTGTTTGGTTTAGCCCTTAATTATTCCCTCCAATACCAGGTTAAATATAGTTGCAGATAGTGCGTCTACCTGTTTTACAGCTTTATTAATTTTAAACTTCATGATGAAACTAAACAGTTTAGTTGCATGTGTGCTTACATTAGTGTGATCGACGATTTAGTTGCGTATGTGAGCGCGATTGATCAGTTCGGGGATCAAACTGTTGCGCAACTATTGCAAAACTAAAAATTGCATGTCAGCGACCAGCCTAATAGTAAACCATAGAAAGGCCGACGTATGAATTTTAAGCGCCACCAACTGAAACAAGGCGAACTACGAGCGGCCATGACAGAAATAGTCAACTTGGAGCATTAGACCATAGATAACTAAGAATAGTCCTAATTAGACAACGTTGTTTAATGTGCAAGTGATAAGATAAAGTTTTTGATAAATTATTTGACAAATTTGAAATTAATAAATGGAACATTAATAATGCACTCGCAAAGAAAAGTTCCAATTTTAGGTTTAGTTATAGATTTGATGTCTATTAAGTATATTGCATCAGATTTTGGGTGGGATACAAATGCCAAACTTAAATTTTTGTTAACACGGCGTTTGAGTCAAGACCACTTGGAACTATTCTTTGCGAGTATTAGAAATGTATCTAGAAACAACAATAATCCCAGTGCGTTGCAGTTTCGGTCATCCTATCGTAGATGCCTATATTGCCTATTAGCTAGGATTGAACCCTCTAGCAATGCAAATAATGTTTCACAAGAAGGGACGAATGACACTATGGAGGTTGACTTTTACAACATTTAAATAGAAATTTTTGTGTAAATTTATCTTTGTTTGCTACAGGAATTGTAGAATATGTTTCTGGTAACGTCGTTGTTGCGTAATAAACAATTTAGATTGTTATGAATGCACGTCGATATAAATAGACAAAGAAAGGCAAAAATATAGTCTTACTAAAATTAAAGATGTAAAAAATTCGCTGGTGATCGCATCTGCAGACGTTATAAAAATTTGTAAGTTAGGGGAAACAGTAATTAAATCATATCATAATGATATTTTAAATTACAGAGGAAATATAATAAAGATATTGGAAACAATATAGTCCAGTCAAATGGTCGAAATAAACAGGCAAACTTTGCATTTTGGGTAGGCAGCTATTTTTTTTTTATCGTTGTGTAGAGGGGTCAGCGATGAGTCTAAATCAGGGTTTTCGGGGTGGTAACCCCCTCCATTCGGCCGCCATTTTGAAAAGAAGGGTTAGGTGGTTTTTGGGATATATCTCTGTAGTAGGGAATCTCACAAAAAATTAGTACAAAGCTTTTTTGTAGAAAATCGTATTGTGCACGATTTTTATTCATAACTTTTTTACATAGCATTGATAATAAAAAAGTTATGAGCTGGAAAAGATAAAAACTTAAGGGCTTATAACTGTTTTATTATTAATTTTATGTAAAAAAGTTATTAATAGAAATTGTAGAGAATATGGTTCTGCACAAAAAATTTTTAAACAAACTTTTTGTAAGACTCACGACTACAGAGATATAGCCGAAAATCTAATTAACCCTTCTTTTCAAGATGGTGGCCGACTTGGGGAATGGGGTGGTGGGGTCATATTAATAAAAGTTGTAGATAATACGATTATCTACAAAAAAGCCTTGTACAAACCTTTTGTAAGACTCACGGCTACAGAGTAATAGCCGAAAAATTAATTAACCCTTCTTTTCAAGATGGCGGCCGAATGGAGGAGGTTACCACCCCGAAAATCCGGATTTAGACTCATCACTGACCCCCACATACAGCGCAAAAAGAAAACCCCTGCCTACCCAAAATGCAAATTGAATTACCATTTGACTGGACTAGTCCAATCAAATGGTTGAAATAAAATGGTTAACTTTGCATTTTGGGTAGGCAGCGATTTTTGACGATGTGTATGGGGGTCAGTGGTAAGTCTAAATGAGGATTTTCGGGATGGTACCCCCCTCTCCATTTGGTCGCCATCTTGAAAAGAAGGGTTAATTAGTTTTTCGAGTATATCTCTGTATCCGTGAGTCTTACAAAAATTTTGTTCAAAAGGTTTTTGTAGGAAATCGCATTCTCTATAAGTTTTATTAATAACTGTTTTACGTAGCATTAATTATAAAAAAGTTGTAACCTCTAAATTTTTTGTCTTTTCCGGCTTATAACTTTTTTATTATTAATGCTATGTAAAAAAGTTATTAATAATAAATAATAGATAATACGATTCTCTACAAAAAAGCTTTATACAAACTTTTTGTAAGATTCTCGACTACAGAGGTATATCCAAAAAACGAATTAACCCTTCTTTTCAAGATGGCGGCCAAATGGAGGGGGTTGCCACCCCGAAAACTCTGATTTAGATTCACCACTGATCTCTCTACACACCGATAAAAAAAAATTGCTGCCTACCCAAAATGCAAAGCTAAATTACCATTTGACTGGACTAATAGTATATTGTATAACTAGTGCTGAAATATCCTTTCAGCACGTGTTTTACACTATACTTTTCCGACGACCATTTTTCCAATTTTTCATTTAAAAAAATTTGAACCAGCACCACACTTGCAACACTTTGACGTTTTAAATATTTATTTTTTAACAAATGACGACTTTTGACGTCGCCCGCCGACTGCTTTGTGTGGTTTAGCCGTTTAGCGTGTGCAAAGTTTTGCACACGGGCATTTCACACAGTTTCGTTGCTATGCGAAATTTGTAATTTTCAATACCTACTAGTAAACCGTGTGAAATGAGTCATTTTTCATAGTGGTCGTCGGAAAAAATACTTACGGAAGTGTACAATGCCGATTGTTTCTATTGGTGCAAACACTTATTTATTGAATTTTACAATGATGATTGCACTCATTATGTTTTTTTAATAAAGGCGATAATAGGGAAATATGTACAGATTCGTTTGCATCATTTGTGTAAAATGTACACTATTCATAATACTGGTACATCTGTTAGACAGAAATTAACAAAAACAATTATCTTTAGAGGACAATAAAATTATAAATTATAATAATGTAGTGTAACGAGTGTAACAGTATTTGTTTTTTGTATTTGTATACTACTTTTATATACATATGTAATAAAATTGTATTTTTGTTGTTTATTTTTTTAATTTATTTTTCAAATTAATGAATATAACTGACGATCTTCTCTATTCAGCACACAATGTAGCTGAGAATCTTCACAAACAATGTCCGGTGTATTTTTCTAAATTTGATAATCCCATAACGTATGTCAGTTTTCACTATACCTCTCTGAAAACAGTTGCTTTCCTGACGGTTTATGGGTTGCGAAAGGGTATCTTTCCCGTGCACTGCACGGGAAATTTTTTTCTCGGTCTATAGTTGGATTCGATCTAATTTGGCATATACTGAACCGTTCTGAAAACAGTAAATGCTATCTCTTTTCGTTTCACAAGTCATTTCATAAATTTCAGAGCGACCATCTGCAAGACTTGCGCAAACTCTAATAGCCTATACGCACTAACAAGCTAGAAAGAGAGCAGTATAACTGTATAACTATACAAGTAACTATACTGCGAAAACCCCCACATGCCAAATTAAATCGAATTCGACTATATTCCACCTCCATCTGTCAAATAAACACTCGATAAACAATCCCAAACAAGTGTTGCTATGGAAATCTCAAAAGCATTCTAAATGGCGTTTCCTATGAGTAACAACGCATATTTTAATTTACGTGTTCTATTGCCGTTTTTCAGAGGTACAATGAAAAATATTGTTCATTACACGGCAGAAACTGCTTTTTTCTATTTTGCATTTAGAATAATTCCATTCTAACACCCAAATGACGTCATTTGAGTGTTAGAAAAAGTCGTTGGTGTGCTAGAATAGACTAGTAAAATATACTGTATTGATGTTGGTAGCGTTGAACTGTCAACTGACATACGTCAAAAATTCTTTTTCATACTGGGATTTGCACTTGTCCGGCAATAAATTTTCTAACGTTTTTTGTGCAATTTGCCTAATTTTCGGCGGCGTTAGTGATAAACTTTCTTCTGCATTCATTTTCAAACATTAAACACGAAAATAAAAAAAACTGACGTTTCAAATTAATTTTTTTCACAGCCGCCTAAAATTAAGCCACATAAACGTCACCAAGCACCGCAAAATTCCCTAGATTTAAAATGTTTATTTTTTAATTTATAAAATGGTATAAAGCGGCAATAGTATATAAAACACTCGTTGCATAAGGTCCTTCAAGCACTCATTTGTTCCTCAACTCGCCGCTATGCGGCTCGTTTCGGAATTTCAAATTCGTGCTTGAATAGATGCCTTCTGCAACTTGTATTTTAATATACTATTCCCGTTCTCGCATTATTACATTATATTCTAAATGGCGTTTGCTATGAGTAACAACGCATATTTTAATTTACGTGTTCTATCGCGGTTTTTCAGAGGTATAATGAAAAATATTGTTCATTACACGGCAGAAACTGCTTTTCCCGTTCTCGCATGACTTGCCGTGTTCGGCATCGCCTCACCCGAGAATTGTCACGTTCGCACGGGAAAAGCCTTGTTTCTGGCCTCCTAATGAAATATACTATTCAGTATCCATAATTGCAGACTTGTACTTCATAACAGCACAAATCACTTTTATTAATTTGACGTTAATGTCACTTGATAACATACCCGACCTACTTATTAAAAAAAATTGTCGTGGGGAATATGGTTCATATTCCACTAGTGTCTTATGAGAAGTGTAATATGAGCAGCTTTATATACTTGGAAGTAAATACATAATGCATCTATTATTTAATAGTTGTAGATAAAATTATTTATCTATGTCTGTTTATAAAAATAACATGCGATCGAAAAAAATTCACCTCAAGTTGGCTATGAAACATGAAAACACAAAATTAGGCATGTGGACTTTTAAGTCATACAAATGTCAGCTGTTGTTTTATAGGTTATGTGAGGTGTGTGAGGTTATGTCTGTTTTGCTGTCAGGCATATAAAATGTCACTAATTCTATTAAACACAGAATTCAAATCTGCCACCAAGAAAATGGAGGTCACATAACTCATCTACTTTAAAATAATTTTCCGTTAATAACATTTTTCTGTTCAATTTGTATTTAATTTTAGTTTTTAGAATAATTTAATCTGCTCTAATTTTTATCAGTTAGGCGTAGTTTTAGATTTAGTAGTTCTAATGGCTTAAGTTGTATGACTTTAGCAAAGACACGATTTATATTTTTCATGGCAAACTTTGAGGTGAAATTTTTTCGATCTCACGTTGCAATTCCCATTAGGGAAATTTTTGTAAAATTGGTAATTTGACAGTTTACAGATATTTGACATCTGACATTTTTATTGCCTAGCATCGAATAAAGGATAGCAATGCTTGCCTAGGTATTTTCTGTATTACTTAATGCAAAATACCAATTCTTGAAAATAAAATGTCCCCAAAAATCGTTTAGAATGAAGCTCATTCCAGCATCAAAAAGCGTGCTAGAATAATGTCAATCTAATGCTGAATCAGAGAAAATATATTCCATCGTAAACAAATACAAAAACAGCTGCGATTTATGTAAGTGCATTCTAAATCTAGAAACCTTTAGAAAAACAAAATTTAAGAAATGAACAAAAATTTATCACTAACTGTTTCTTAGTTGTTAAAAGATTATTAGGTTGTAAAGATAGTAATTTGTAATACAAGTGTTGAAAGCTTGCGTTTGCCACACGAATGTGAAGTTTGCAGCACGAACGACAGTGAGTGCTGCAGTCACATGAGAGTGGCAAATACAAGCTTTCAACACATGTATTACACACTATTTTTTCTACAACCGCATTTCCATAAAAAAATTTAAATATTTCTGCAAAATCAAATCTGACATTTATCAAATGTCATTATGACATTTTGATTTGGGTGCGGCAAAATGATACTTTACCGCACCGAAAATCATGCGTGCGGAAAGTAAATTTTCCGCACACTAATTTCACTTGTTCGGCAAACACTCATTTTCAATACTCGTATCTATGGAGGCGAAGTCTGAAAATCCCTCTTTCCATGGTGGGAGTAGAAAAAAATTATTGCGGTTTTTGACTCTTTGATTTCAAATGCTAATTTTTTAAATAAATTGTGCTTAGGGAGCTATGAAATTATATGTCATTTTAAAGGGCAACTCTCGCTCTACGATGTCAACAATGACAGTTTAATTCAAACTTAATTTTTGATAACTTTTTGGGTGTTTAATGAAACATGGAAAACAGGCAAATTTGGGCGATTTTATTGTTCCAGTACAAACTAGGTCGGAACGCAGCGGCGACAGCACGCGACGTTAATTTTGCATGTGGTCCAGGAACGACCAACGAACGTACAGTGCAATGGTAGTTCAAAAAATTTCGTAGTGGAAATTATTGCCTTGAAGATGAAGAGCTTAGTGGCCGACCACATGAAGTTGATGACGACCAATTAAAGCTGGCGTTAGTTGAAACCGACCCACGCACAACTGTCCGAGAGCTTGCTTCTGAGCTAAGAGTATCATGCATGACAATTTCCAACCACTTGCGAAACATTGGTAAGTCAAAAAAGCTCGACAAATGGGTACCACATGATTTGAACCAAAATCAAGCAAATCGACAACTAGAGTTGTCGTCTGCACATCTTCTCCGCAATCAAAACGAGTCGTTTCTTGATCGCATTGTAACGTGCGACGAAAAGTGAATCCTGTACGACAATCGTAAACGATTGGCTCAATAGTTAGACCGCGTTGAAGCCCCAAAACACTTTGCAAAGCCCAAACTGCACCACAAAAAGATTATGGTGACTGTCTGGTGGTGTGCAGCCGGTCTAATTCATCATAGCTTCCTCAATTTGGGTGAAACCATCACTGCAGAAAAGTACTGTCAGCAAATAGACGAAATGCATTCGAAACTTCAGCACAAGTACCCGGAATTGGTGAGCACAACACTTCAAAAATTAAACGACTTGGGCTATGAAACTCTAGGACACCCCCCCATACTCGCCGAACTTTTCACCTACTGACTACCATTTTTTTAAACATCTTGATAACTTCTTAAGGGAAAATGCTTCAGAAACCAAGACGATGTAAAAAATGCATTCAACGAATTTGTTGCTTTCAGAGTTTTATTCAGTTGGAATAAAGAAACTTGTTTCGCGTGCAAAAAATGTACGCTTTCAGAAAATTAGTTTTTGTCTTTCATACCTACATGAAAATGTTACATTGGGGGGGGGGTAAAGGGGGGGTAAAGGGGATATATCCCCCCCCATGATCTCTGTCCCGTAAATTATATTCCCTAACAAAAAAATTAAATACATATACAATATATTGACACACTTGCTCCTCTTAATATTTGCAGTTGTCTCAAAGTCGGCAATATTTTATCCTGTCACGCGACACTTCAGCCCTGCAGCTAATATGTAATATATGTATGACCTTGCCGTTGGCCAGTTCGGGCTAGCAATGATGTCAATACATCGTGAACAGGCAGTATCTTTAGATAATATTATAGATGAATCAAGAAAACGTAGTGACCTCATACCTTAAGCTTTTTGAAACTTGTAAGGATCCTATATTTTTAAAGCAATAGAATGTTATAAACACCTGTTATTTTTTTAATTTCAGGCACCTAAAACGATTTTGATTTTTTTGTTAGATAATAATTTATTAATAATTTTTTTTTGTTAAATATACCTGCTGATAAAAAGCTAGTTAAACGAAAGAAAACTGGAAATAAATTTCGTTAAAATTAACACTTCTGTCTCCCCCCCCCCCTCCATGAACGTTCTCTACGTACGCCACTGGAACTATGAGTTTTAGCAGAAAAGTTTTGAATCTAAATTTGTTTACCACCACGTATAGGTGTAAATGCATGGCGTATTAGGCTATTTGGTTACAATTTAATGGTGGGATACTAGGTTCTGATAGAAAAATCAATACTGGTTCATAATGTTTTTAAATATGACACTTATCAAAATACATACCTGATTAAAAAGCATCCTGTTTTTTTGTCCACGATTGTATATCGAAAAATTTGCTGAAACTACGGCTACATTGAAATACAAACATTTTGAGGAGTTTTAAATGATTGCAAATATTTTTACCTCAAAACAAAATTGCATTTGTAAGTCTAGTTTATTGTCTTTCATTGTATCTTGTAAACTCGGTCATTTTAATAACATTTTAATTTATGTGTAATGTGTATCTATTACGTTTGAAATTAAATGATTTTCATAACAGATTATCGGTTCTATAATTCTTCATTTTTGGGGTTTGGTATGTCAGCGACCAAAAAAACATAGTTTTGATTGCATACAGCAAATACCATAACAACTAAGTATTTACAGTGACATTAAAAAACAACTTACATAAGTAATTTTAAGATTTCACGATAATTAATATAACCAGTAAGGCCTAAGGTTAACTAATCAGAAAAGCACCGAGTACTCGTATATATTTATTTATGTATGAATGAATTTCAATGTTATGAAGTTTTAATTTTACGAGTATGTCATTACTCATTATTGCTATTAAATATATTTATAGCTTAGAAGTGTTAAGTGATTAACATCTTGTCTATTTTCTTAAAGATAACTGCAATAAAACACAATAACAATTGAGGTACCCTCAAGGTAACTTTGCAACTTGTATTTAAAAACTAAATAAATGTGTAGAGTGTAGACAACCTAAGAAAATATTGAAGGAAAAGCTTTTCCACTGTTAATTCAATATCAATAAATGCGTTGTGAAGTGACTTAATACTGAACACAAGTCAACAATGATTACTACATAAATACTTATGCAAAACTGAGTAATATGTTTATCCATTTTAATCATGAACAAATAAATTTCAATGTTAAACCGTTGTTTCTATAAGCTTAACTGGTTTTGACTTTAAAAAGTCTTTCACAGAAAAAAACAATTTGGTTATTGATTGCTTTTTCTTAATCTCTTTAGTTTATAAGATTAGTTTTCAAATTCGCAACAGGGAATTTCGTTTTGTTAATTTGCGGATTTTCTATATGACAAATTACGAAATTTCAAAGAATCTCTGAAAATTTAAGTAGAAACCTTTCGTTGTTCTGTATTATTTGAAGGTATTGAGAATGGCCAAAGAAGCATAAAGTTATTGTAAGAAGTTTTCGTTCAAACTGTCCGTACTAAATTACCTTTCAGCTTAAACCGTGTCCTCACTTAAAATCCTATACAAACTGACTTTTTCGCTTTGAACCGTGTCGGTATTTTACAAACCAAACAAGATTACTTATTTGACTGATTCTTTTTGGTTCATAAATGCATTGTTGACATGCTTACAGAAATTTGGAACTATTGAAACATTTCAAATCCCAAAAATGTTTACAACACATCCATTTATATACAGGGTGTATCCAATTGACCTGAAAAAGTGAAAATATTTTGAGTCTAAAACAACTGCAGTTTATTTTTAAAATTTAAGATGTTGCAAATAATAATTATATTTATTAATTTGGCGAGAACAATGTGATATTGGCAAATAATTTTCTGATATATGATTTGGGTTATGTTCTAAATAATGTATGTATTGTAAACCTAACAATTTTTTTGGCAACAATTACAAATTTTCCCATTACTAAGAACTTACTGGTTACAACGAAATTAAGGTTTAAATTAATGTGAGAATTCTCAAACGGGTTTTCTGCGCGAAAAATTAATGCAAAGCGTTGTATTAGCTTGAATTAAAGTTTACAAGAAAATGCAAACCATATAAAAAGGAAATCATTTGCGCATTATTATATGTGCATAACTGGCAAGAAATATTTGATACATGTAGTCATAAACAACTACTACACATATTTAAAAATTAATAACTTTCGGTTATAAGTTATAACTTTTGATATATTAAAATTAGAATGTATTTAAATGAACTACTGAATTTTACTTCAACGGGTTCTACAAATTTTTTACCGTTTGATGAATATTTGAAGGTTCCAAAAAAACTATATAGCTTTTCGATTTTGCTCTACTTAGAAGTAAAAAAAGGCTAAAGATGGCAAACTTTTGTTTTTTTAACATCTAAACCCAGTATATACATCAACCTCTACTCTAAATGTGCATATTGTGCATTCATACTTCTGCGTTTTATTCATAAAATTTAAATAAAATGTGAATTTACAATGAATTATCACGATAACCACCCCAAGTCAGTTCAATGAAATTTTAGAGTGATGATTTATATCATGGACAACACATTCAATTAGATTAATTAACAAGATTGTTCCATATATGTGATTATAAAAAGGAATTAACCGTTTCTTAACAGGACCATCTTTGATTTACTTATGCTATTGCAGTTATACGATTTTGTAAATAAATTGCAACGAAGCAATATGCGTCTTAACCAAGTTCATTAGTAGGTACCACAAAAGCCAATCTAATTGAATTGCTGTTTGTAACATATATCTAACAAGAAATTTTAACACAAACTAAACTAAAAGCTCAGACTAAAGATTATGATACCTACAGATAGTACTTAATTCTAAGATAAACCGCTTATTACTGAAATTAAACAATAAAAGATACATAATTTCTTAAAAAAAATACCAGATCTAATACTTTAACTAAAATTAATATACAGGGTGACATTGAAAAAACTACAATCCATAGTAACTCGCGATAGAGGACCATAAAATAATAAAAAAAGTTTTTATACGCTAATGTCCGATCGTCTTTTTTTTTAAGATACAGGATGTTAAAAGTCTATTAGAAAATTTAAATTTTTTTAAATTTCTTCCGATTGTGTAGACATAATTGAACCAAAATTGGTGCACACTATGCCCTTGCAGGTGGCTATTTTGTGTATTTTAGTTTCGAGTATTATTAGAATATTATCATATTTTTAACGCGTTGAAACGCTTTCCTGTAGTTGGCTAGTATCTTGTTAAAAAAAGTCGATCGGACATTAGCGTATAAGAACTTTTTTATTCTTTTATGGTCCTCTATCGCGTGGTACTATGCATTGTAGTTTTTTCAATGTCACCCTGTATACACATGTCCAGTTGTTCTACGATGAATTAATTTAATATTGAGGGGAATATTTATCAGGTAACCATTGACTTGCTATTGTTTTAAAGAATATACTCAGTTTAGTCAGTTTACATTACAGGTTATTGTTTGGTAAGGACGAAATTGTCCAAAAGAAAACGGAAGTTATTATAGCCCACTCCATAAGGCAAACCAAGAGCGAATTCATTATACTACCTAGTCATATAAGTTTGTCTAAGAATTTTTTAATGTAGAATTGCAAAAAAATAATTTTGTATTAGATAAATAAATATTAATCAAAATTCTAAATGAGGGGGTAGGGGTAGGAATAATTTACGTATAATTCCAGCTAAAGTTTTTAATTTCGACCTTTCGTGTTCTAAAACGTGTAGTTACAAAAATAATGAATTCTACCAAAACACAGCTTTTACATGAACAATTAAACATCAAGCCTAAAAGTTTCAAAAACTAGTAAAAGGTATCGACAAGAAGTTGTCTTTGTGGAGATATGTAAGTCACACTAAGTGGTTTACACTGATATCATAGCTTGAACTTCGTTCTGACATAATAAGTTGTTTTTCAGTGCCTATTTAGCACCTGATCTTAACATAAACCTTTCCTGATTTGAACTTGGATCATTTGAATTTGGTTTAATTTAACTTAAACTGTTACCTATTGAAAAATTGGCTCAGTGTCTAAGATATTTCAACCAAAGAAGTTATAATCGTAGTGCAGGTAGGCGTAGTTAGTGAAAAAGGACGATTTTATAATGTCAATTGAGAAAAAGCCTAACTAATTTTTCTAAAAAAGATTTCTTCTTAATAGCAACGAAATTTCTGCAGTTAGAAAGAAGTCAAAATCCAGTAATCATTTTATAAAATAAGATCCTGGAGGCCACATGCATTCATGTTGATCATGCAGATGTTGTATACAGCTAAAGTTTTAAAAATCACAGCGTAAGCTAGGACAATAACGTCAAGCGTTGAATGTACTCGGAATCCAACAGAATTTGTTTTCGGTGGCAACAATATTATACAATAACATCAGAAAATGACAGATTAATTGTTATAAAAAATCAAATTTCAAGTTGTGTCAGTAATTTCATTTTTACATTGAAGGACAAAAATGGATTATATACTCTGCAATTAGATATAGTTTTACTAATGAAAACTATAATGGAATTATTGTGTAACATTATCTTGGAAAGGTTTACAATTCCTACTAGTACGCACAGAATTTGTATTGAAGATAAAGATTTTCAACTGCCGTTTTATAAAATGACAAATTACGTACTATTGGGCAATTATGTAATTCCTAGTGATCTCTGTGGACCTGTTAACATCAGCAACGTCCAACCTCAGTTGGTATTTTCAAGTAATCTTGGGTGACCTGTTATTTTTCAGAGGTAAAGCTTCTTAGAAATAAAATACAGATTAAGAAAATTCAAAAGAATATACAAGGTGATAAAAAAAATGGCCGAGGAATGTAGTGGCGTATGCTAATCACCTAAACAAGTAAACAACTCTTAAGAAACGTATGCCCGAAAATTAAAGTCTTTTGAGATTGAACCAGAAAAGCAAATTTGATAGGGCAAGATTTTCAAAAGCGGTATGAAAAAGGTTTAGAATTCGTTTATGCTCCTATTTATAGAATGTCAGCTATACAAATTCTATTAATTAGCTCCGATAACTTTTTGACCTGACCCCGTCGATGCGATTTTCAAGCGGCCTCATATTCTACTTAGCAAACTAATGCTACGTACAGACGTAGACATTAAAATGTCGACATTTGTGTCTAGATCAGTCTACAGCTTGTTTACATTATGTAGCAAATTATTTGCGTAGAGCGGTATCTAGAGCACGTCAGTAGACTGTGTACACTTTATTTTTTGACACTTCTCTATCGTGTGTTTAGACGGGCCCGGCGTAGAAAAATCTGACACTTGATGTCACCTCGTTTTTAATCATGTCAGGAAAGAGATGTCGGTTAGCAGCCGCAGTGATCATTAACTATATTATAAAAAAACGAAGGAAGAAGCGAACGAGAAAATGCTGGGTTAAAGAGTGGATAGCAAAGAGAAGTACGGAAGGAGCATATATTATTCTAAGTTGTTAGCGGAGCTCAGATATGAAAATTCACAATATTTTGAAAATTTTCTTCGAATGTCTGCTTCAGACTTTCAATTCCTTATCGAGAAAGTTAAACCAAAAATAGAAAAACAGGATAAAGCAATGCGTTGTGCAATTTCAGTTGGTGAAAGAGTAGCTTTACACTGAAATTTTTGGCTGGAGGCGAATAAAATTATCCGCAGAACTAAACAAATTAGTTTTTTTAGGCGAAAGCTACCATTCACCAATGTATTTGTTCAGAATGCCTGTTTCGACGATTTTAACTAATAATAGATGAAAAGGGCAATGTATGAGCCTCTTAACTATTTGTGCAAAGAGTTTAAGCAATATATTTACACCGAAAAATAAATTCAAACCAAAAGTATGTCATTTTAGGCACAATTCCCCTACTTACTTTAGCTTATTACTGCATAGTACAACAAAACGGCTCTAGCAAAAAATTTCTAACATGCCGGTACACTTTAGATCGTGTGTCGACACGTTCAAAAAATGTATTCAGACGGAAGTCTACGAACTTGCGAGAGCGGTTATCGTGACACGAGTGTCTGATCTAAAGACACTACTCTACATAGTGTATATACGAAGACACTCGATCTATAGAGCTTGTCTAGACATTAAAGTGTCTACGTATGTACGTAGCATAAGAAACTTTTATATTAAACAATTTCTTCTATTATTAGTAATAAAGATTATAGTGGTCAATTCTAAAATCGCCAATTTTTCAATTTACCCCCTTATCTTCTATAAGAGCGAATATTTTTAAATTCTGCTTTTACCATTTTTATTTTCTCCCAAAAACATCTAATGACACCTACATCAGTTTTTTGATATATTCAATAATTACCGAGATACCCAGCAAAAGTGTCAAAAATGGATAACCCTGTACAATCAAATGTCCCGGCAGATCATTTGACCTTTGCCTATTAAACTATTAATTGGGGGGGGGGGGAGATATTTAAAATCTAAAATATTATCAATGCTACTTAATAATTTGAGTGTTACATGACAAATAAAATTGTTATTTGTCATCGCCTTCTTTTATTTTGCAGGTTATTAAGATCTCAACTATTTACCAATCTTAGTTGATATCACAATAAAAAAACCTGAAGAATACTATATTTTTAACACGCAATTAAATACTCTATCTGAATAAAATACCTATATATACAGTGAGTTCTATTTAAAATTTTTAATGCCCATTGAATTTATGATTTAACCGGAAGTCTCCTCGCGTCGCCGACTTTTCCACTTTATTGAAAATGAACATATTACATAGCAATCGAATTTCATAGGAATATCTTCAACGATAGTTGAGATATTTGGGCGTTTCCATACTTTTGTCCAGCACTGTATACTTCGGAGTGTACCAAAACTTTTGGAATGACAAATTTAGTGAGTTTATGCTGAATCTTGGATTTTGTAGATCTCTAAACATAATATGCTTATAATGTACCTATATCGTGTACTCTTTGTAGACGACGCAAATATCGTCAATAACAGTCATAGAATTGAAAAACTGGTATAATGGATTATCATCGGAAATTAGAAAACGCATTATCACAAACGCACAAACATCAATTTATTTTTAATTAAATCATATAATAAAAAAATCGCATTAGGGTTTTTTGGTATTCGTGGTATGGAGCCAATTTTCTTAAACGTTGCATAGGTAACCTCTTTATTTAAAAAGCTACACGTTAAAGATTAAAACAAAATTGTGCAGAATTAAAAGAGAAATCTGATAATGTATTCAAACTTGGAAAACCATGTACGCTTTTTGAGATATTTTGAAAAGAACGGAAACTGACAATTTGTAAATTTCATGTATTTCTACAAACATTTATTTCTTATAATAATGTTGTGTTTAATTTTGGTACGAAAATACACCTTAAACTGAAAATGTTCTCTTTTTACAAATATCTCAGAAATGTTACGAAGTATTCCAAATTTGATTACATTTAGTTTGTACTTTTCTACAACTTTACTGATTTAATATTTGGCATAATTCTTTAAACAAAAAGTCAATAGGTACATATACCCATTCTTCATTCTTCTTCTTCTTCCCCTGGTTTTAGGTAGGACTAATAGGTCCTGTTTTTGTCCAAATGCCTCTCCTTAGTTTGAATTTTTCTAGAGAGCCTGATGTTCAGCTCTCCTTCCAGCTTTTCTTCGTTCTTGTTTAATTAAATTAAATTAGCAAAGTTGTGCAGAATTAAAAATGAAGTTTGGCGATATATGGAATAACTCGTAAACATTTTCACATATCTAGTTTGGAAACTGAAAAACTTAGATTTTCAATTTTAGGTGTTTTTGTAACCATCAAATTTAGTGAAAAAGTATTATGTACACTCTGTATAGGGTAGTTCATAAGTAATGGGACCATTAGTAGATTTGTGCGGTCAGAGTATTACAATTTTCCTGGGATTACCTTAGTCCACAGGTTATAATATTTAAAGAAATACAGGGTGTCAAAGTCAAAATTCTAATTTTAATTAGCTCAAAAATTCTTGAATCCATGAAACCAACCAAGTTATTTAAGATTTCTGGCTCTAAATTGATCCAACCATCTTGCAAAGCACGGTTCATTTATTGTCGAGTACTGCTTATTATCAGGGTATACTCGCCGAACCAATATTCCCCAGAGATTTTCAATGGAGTTTATATCCGGGGAACAGGACGGCCACTCCAGCAATTCGATATTTTGGGTTTCAAACCAAGCCCTAGATTCCCTGCTAACATGTATCGTGGCGTTATCTTGTTGAAATATCCATTGTCTGCCGTCATTATCGTTTAAAAATGGTATAAGATGCGCTTCGAGAACGTCAAGGTACTCTCTGCTATTCATTCGCACTGATGGGAAAGCCAAAGTTAAAATTCTTTCCTTGGAAAAAGCATCCCATACAGTTAAAGTACCACCTCCAAAATTGCGTTTCGAAAAGTATCGAGGCTCTTTCCTCAGCTCTCGCCAATAACAATTGAATCCATCCGGTCCGTCTAATTTAAACATTTTTTCATCGGAAAAAATAAACTAAAATATTTTTTAACTACAATTTTAAAATAAATAATAACATGATAAATTACGTGTTCCCAATTTTGGTTCATATTCGCACGAGCAAATTCTAATCGACTTGCTTTATGACGAGGAAGAAGTCTTGGAGCTGTTTTTAATTTCTGCTTCACATTCTTGAGCTATTCTTTTGCAACTCTTCAAACTGTTGCTTGCCGAAGCAATTATTCTTCGCTGAGTCCTAGGCGAAATTTTCCTTTTTGGGTCTCCTTTCTTGTTCGTTCCGTACCGAACTAGGTTTCTTAAGTAATTTGTCACAGCTTTACGCGACCGGTTAATTCTTCTGGCAATTTCTCGAAGACTTAAGTTTTCATCCCGCAAAGCCAAAATTTTATCTATTTCGAGATCAGAGAGGTAACTTCCTCGAGGCATTTTTGGTAAAACGTTACAAATTAATGACAGTGGGAAATTGTTTTTGTGCCGCGTACCGGTCATGGCTAACTGTGTTTTAAAATTGTCGTTTTTTTTCGATGGTGCTATAGTTACGCACCAACAAATTTCTAAATTATTGTAATAAATCGATCACATGTTCTCGTAATTGTCTCTACTTTGTCTATTGCATTTTTTGGAGTTTGTTTAAATAGTCTCTAAAGCCAACTTTGAGTTATTTTAACTTTAATTAATTAAATCTGAAAAAATACTTGTGGGGCTATAGTTATGCTGTCCAGTGTAGTTCTGACAGTTTACCACTACGTCAATAAATTCAAGTTCTTCTAAATTTTAGCGAACATACAACCTACACCATTATTCCTTTCGGAAATGCTTCATTTCTTGATCTAATAACTCGTTTATGACACTTCCATTTTGCACGGGTCCACCATTGCTCTGTGTCCCATCACTTGTTTTTCACACGAACATTTATTAAAAATTCAAGCATACTGCATTAAATATTACTCAAATAACGAAAAAAATATTACAACACTTACCACAATAGCAAATATTCTTTAAAACTGTGAACTTTAGAGACATTTAAACAGTATACCTTTTTTCCATAAAAAAGATGAGACAATTGTTTTTCAATTAGATCTACTATAACTTTAAGTATAAAAAGTTGAAGTTTTTTTAAGGTATTTGACGTAGCAAAATTAACATTCTTTTAGGAACTTCACTAAAATAGAGGACAAATTATTGTTTCTCATCCAAAAAAATTAGTTTCCCCAATTTTCATATAGATATTTCGAAAACTTTTGAAATTACAGAAGAAAATGAAAATGAAAATTTTGATTTAAACACCCTGTATTTCTTTTGATATTAACTTTTTGACTAAGATAATCCTAGGTAAATCGTAATATTTTGACTTTACGAATCTGCTGTTGCTCTGTGTCCCATTGCTTATGGTCCACTCTGTATATAAATCAGCAACTTGTATAGCACTCCTGATTTTTGAGTGATAACATAAACTTATATCTTTTCATTTGTAATAATATATCGTTGAAAAAAAGAAAAACATTTTATTTTTAGGTAGGCAACTGAAAAGTTTAACTTGTTTCTTTTTCCAAATGTGAAGTACAAAATGTTTAAGCTTATTTGGAAATTCAGCTAAATTAGTTTTAGAAGTTTATTTTAAATGAATATCATGTATCATGTATCATTCAAAAGTGATGCTAAATTCTTCTGTTATTTAATTTTTTTTTAATTAGTACTGTTTACTGTTGTTACTAAAGTGTCAACTAAAAAATTATATGTCTGTATTATTGTATCAACTGTTCCATCATTCCATGGTTAACTATGTAACGAAACAAAAATCTTTAACATAACTGAAAAAATTTGAAAATTGATACAGTATACAATATTGGTATCGCCGAAAACAGAAGAAAAATGAGCACCACAAATATGGCATACATACGTACTACATTGAGAATATGCATTTACTAGAAAATTTAACAACTCTGATGTATCCTACGAAAAAAAGTACACAATTTACTTGTTTAAACTATTTTTCTAAGTTCACTAGCACTCCTAATGATTTGAAAAGGCTATCGTTTCTTTGAATATTTCTAAAAATGCTTTTACATTTACATTTTCAAATTTGACCCTAATATGTTTAAGTTTGTAAGCTGTCTAATTAACTATTTCATTCCAGAAAATAAAATACTCTTTCATCATCCTCCTGATTGTTTCCATGAAACAACTAGAAAGCTAGTTTACCTAGTACATATTCGAAAATTGACATGTATTCAGATAGTACCTCTACAATTTTCTAACGTGTACGAAATAATCGGAGAAGTTTCGTTTGTTGTGATTAGTATTTTGCTTTTGTTTTATTAAAAATATGGAGTATTTTGAAAGCTAAATTGTGTTTTGAAGCGTTTGTATAGATCTTTTTTCTTATTTTTGGTAGTTGTATTGGCCGGTGTATTTTGGAACACTTATTTTTGGACACCCTATATAGAGTAAATATTGTTTTAAATAAAATTTAATATACTATGATTTGATATGCCTATAATTTGTACTAAGTTAATTATTAAAAAAGAAGTTATTAAAACCATTTGTGGGTAGATAGATGCCCATGAGTTTACCCCAGAACAACATTTTTGTGCAACCATGAAACGTAAATTAAAAGTTAGTGCTTCAGGTCTAAACCAATTCTGACAATGCATTGCATGGTGTGTGAATGAATGATTTCTGTATACCTTTAAATATGTTTTGAAATTCTTCGGTAGTTAGAGTAACATTTACAAGCAATCCTTAATATGGCATGTAATTGATATATGAAGCAGGGTAAGTGTAACCATTAGCTTTATGCTGCAAGCAGTTAATGTGCTTAATACACATTCTCGTTTTCAAATAAGAGGTTTAACTAAAGATACCGCGTTTTACTGCTTATACACCTGGGAACTTAATAGATCGACATACCTTTTAATCAGGTACGGCTGAATCCATAAAATTATGTCGTAACTTCATGTTCGACTTAATTGTATAGCAAAGTATTAAAATACTTTAAATGGATCTAAAAAACTTAAATCAATTTTAGTAAATCTTACTTAACAATATGTTTGCAAGTAATAAAACAAATGATTTATCACCATTATTATTTCTGAATAATTTTATTTGGACGCAAATTTTAGCGTAGCCTTTTATTTTTAATGTCCTTTCGGATATTTTATTTTAGTAAATAAGACAAATGAGCTGCTGATTCGAGTATAATATCTGCGGGATGCCTTTGGTTTAGGGCTGAAATGAAATCATGATAACCGATTAATACTGCATAAAGCTTCGCTATATACAGCCGTTTCAGTCATCACAAAAAGTTGATTCTAGATTCTTGGTTGGATGGAACATGGCCGATTGTTATTGAATGAAACTTATGTAATATACGACCATTTCAAATGCCTTTCGCACTATGTTTTGAGACTACCTTAAGTACAATACCTATCAAATATTTTTAAGACATACCATAATTTCAGGGATATTTCACTTAAAGATAAGTTAAGTATACACATACGTTTTGCAGATGTTCAGTAATATACTTACTGATAAGCCAAAGTCACAGGTCGTCATTTTCTTAAATGTAAATTATATATTTCAAAAAAACGGATCGAGCTCAACTTTTGAACTCAAGTAAATTTATCAAGAAAATAACATATAAGAACAAATTTAATGGTGTATCTGAGAAAAACTCTTGCACTTGAATATAATTAAATCATATATCTAACTGCTTATTAGTACTGCATTCGTTTGATAATCAGAATAGACGGCATTCAGGGATATTGGTTGACAAAATATGACAAAAAAATCGTGAATAATAAAAAACTGGGCTGATAATAGTTATACATACAGGGTGGTTCATAAGTAATGTACACAGACCAACAGTAGGTTCGTGAGGCCAAAATATTACGATTTACCTAAAATTACCTTAGTCCAAAAGTTAATATTTAGGGAGATACAGGGTGTCAAACCCGAAATTTTAATTTTAATATTCTTCTGTAATGTCTAAAGTTTTCGCAATATTTCTATGAAAATTGATGAAACTACCTTTTTTTAAGACGGGAAATAATAATTCGTTCTCAAGTTTAATGTAGCTCTTAAAATAACCTATTTTTGCTGCACCTTAAAAGTGTTTCAACTTTTTTGTACTTAAAGTTAGGGCGGATCTAATTTAAAAAAAAGCAATCTCCTCATCTTTTTTATACAAAAAAGGTATTCTATTTCAATGTCCCTAAAGTTCACCGTTTCCAAGATATTTGCGATTGAAGTAAGTGATGCTACATTTTATTCGTTATTTGAGTAATATTTAACGTAGTAGGCTTGAATTAAAAATGATAATTTTGACATGTTGGTGTGAAAAACAAGTGATGGGATACAGAGGAATAGTGGATCCGTGTAAAAGAAACTGTCCTAAACGAATTAATTATTAGATTAACAAATGAAGCATTTCATCAAGATTGTATTAAGTGTGAAGTTAAATTTCCAAAATGAATAATGGTGTAGGTTATATGTTTGTCAAAAATTTAGAACGACTTGAATTTATTGACGGAGTGATAAATTACCAAAAATATTTCACAATATTGGAACAGAATTTGTTGCTTACCACATGGAACTTCTATCCAGACAATGAAAACGTTTTTCAGTTCATCAAAGAGCATTACTTATATTACACATAAAATTTTAAAAATTTTTAATGACAAATTAATATCCCATTGATTCATTGTTGATCTGTGTTCTATTACTACTTGTTTTTGATAAAAAAATTCCATTTTTTGTTTTAAATGTAAGCCTTGCAGCGTTACAGAGTGCTTAAGAAGTGAATAAGGCGCTGCATCGCTTACTTCAATAGCAAATATCTTGGAAAGGGTTAACTTTAGAGATATTTAAATAGCCTTTTTTGTACAAAAAAAAATGACGAATTTTTTTTTTAATTAGATCTGTCCTAACTTTAAGTACAAAAGAGTTGAAGTATTTTTAAGGTATTAGGTGCAGCAAAAATAACCTTATTTTAAGAGCTACATTAAAATTCGGGAAGGATTATTGTTTGCCGTCCCAAAAAAACGTATATTCACCAATTTTCATGTAAATATTGCGAAAATTTTAAAAATTACAGAAGAAAATTAAAAGTAAAATTTCGGCTTTGTCGCCCTGTATCTCCCTAAATATTAACTTTTGGACTAAGGTAATTTTACGTAAATCGTAATATTTTGGCCTCACGAATCTACTGTTGGTCTGTGTCTCATTACTTATGGACCACCCTGTATACAGGGTGCCCGGATTTCGTAGGGACAACATGGGTAACTTTTGTATTTGAAGAGATAGAGAGATGGTTAAATTAGCAAAAAGGTGCAGGTTCGAGAGCTCATTACGAATCCATTTTCAAATTTTACTTGTCATGGCCCACTTGTTTAAAATTAAAAAAAAAACAAAATCTCCTAATTTCTTTTATTTGCCGTAACTTTTTTGTTACCTACTTAAGATATTGAGATGCGGTTTGAACTAATTTGCATGGTAATTTAAATACTTTTCTTTGCACTTAATAAAACCAATTTCATTTGTGCAAATTTTTAGTAATCTAACCTAACCTCAAAATTTTAAATTGGTACAATGCAATTTTTTTGCCCTTTTAAGAGAGAATTTTTTTCTGAATGCAATGATGTATCACATGATATGTAAACTTCTTCAAAATTTTGAAAAACTGAGCTTATTCTTTTTACGGGCAGAAATCACTAGTGCCATGATTTTTGTTTCGAAACATAATTTCACAGATAAAGCTAGGTTCATGTACTAGCGATTCGCGATTTGCGGAATGCGATTTCCGCAAAATTTTGGGGTGTTTTTACCAGCTAGTTCATGCAGTAGCGATTTCACTCGAAGAAAGTAATAAGTTTTCATGACCGCACAGGGTGTTTTGTAGGTTGGTAGAAGTCCTTTAACAATTCTGACATTTCGTTTCTTGTTGTATGCTCATGTTTCAGCAAATATAAACAACAGTATTAGTTTTTAACCGAATTCGTGAACACAATCAATGTATTCTGTGCAACCAACACAACTATTTTAAGGTTATGTTAAAAATAAATAAAAACGTGTTCTACAGTCAACAACGCGTCGATGAACGCATGCGCAGTTTAGAACGTAACCAGCGGAAATAGCAAAATATTGAAATCGTTCCAAGTTCTGCGGAAATCGCAGAATCTTAAAGTACCTAGTAAATTGCCGCTTAAACTGCGTTCAAATTTAACCAATCAGAACAAAAATCGCTTTCCGCAAATCGCGAATCGCTAGTGCATGAACCTAGCTTAACGTGATAAACAAAAAACAAAGCTATTGTGATCATGACACTAGTGATTTCTGCCTGTAAAAAGAATAAGCTCAGTTTTTCAAAATTTTGAAAAAGTTTCCATATCATGTGATACATCATTGCATTCAGAAAAAAATCCTCTCTTAAAAGGGCCAAAAAAATTGCATGGTACCAATTTAAAATTTTGAGGTTAGGTTAGATTACTAAAAATTTGCACAAATGAAATTAGTTTTATTAAGTGCAAAGAAAAGTATTTAAATTACCATGCAAATTAGTTCAAACCGCATCTCAATATCTTAAGTAGCAAAAAAGTTAGGGCAAATAAAAGAAATTAGGAGATTTTGTTTTTTTTTTTAAATTTTAAACAAGTGGGCCATGACAAGTATAATTTTAAAATGGATTCTTAATGAGCTCTCGAACCTGCACCTTTTTGCTAATTTAACCATCTCTCTATCTCTTCAAATACAAAAGTTACCCATGTTGTCCCTACGAAATCCGGGGACCCTGTATATTGAGATGATATTGGTGGTATTGATTTTAATGTTGAGTTAAACACATTTTTCTTTAATTGTTAATATATAAGTATTTATAAAATATAATTGTTCATTGTAGGATATGTTAATGCATATTTAACTTTATAATTAAAAAAATATGTAAATAATTTATTGTTAAAGAAGATGAATGTAGCTAGATGTAGGGTTGTGCAATTGGGAAAAATCCGGTGTTTACAGTTTTCTGGTAACAGGAAGGAATTTTCTGATTGGAAGAGGATTATTGAAAAACCGGGGTGACAAGAAACAAGAGAGTGTGTGAATAATGAATAAATAAGTTGGAAGATAAAAAATAATAAGAGGGTTTCTTTGAAGAAAAATACGGAATAAATAGAAATCCCCATAATTTATCAGTGTTAATATAATAATCTAGTTAATTGTTAAATAGGCTCGTTTCTTTGAAGAAGACGAATATAACTAATAATTCTTAGAATTTATTCTTTCAAATAAGAAGGAAGAATTCTTGATACGAGTGTTGCTGTAGAAAAAGGATGTAATTATTTATTGTACGTGTTTTGGATAGAGTTACATGGTGGAATATATAAAATATTGAAATTGGATATAATATGGATATTGAAATTGCATGGTGATTCGTTGGATTGAGGTTGATTGTTTTGACGGTGGTGTGGGATGTGTAACTGTGAGTTAAAATTAGATTTAAGAGAACTAGGGAGGATAGGAGATAATAAAATTGTAATAAATCTGCATGTGAATTTATATCGTATTAATAAATAGTTATTAATTCAAAATATAAAGTATTTATATTAATTTATAATAAATATAATTTAACGAACCATATTAATACCACAAATTATATTATTTAAAATATTAAGTCGAAAAAAAGCATAGCAATATGTACAAAGTCTGTACCACAGCCTGATACATAAGACGAAGAATTTATCTGACGTACATATTTGTTAAAAATTCCATAAAGTTTACATCGACCGAAAAATCACTTGTTAAGATCTTATGGAAATACCAACTACCTATATCAAGAACGATGCCAAATTTCAAAGTGCAGTTATGGTTCAAATTTTAAATAAAAGAAACTGTAGTGTGTTGCTGATATATCTTTACAAGTGAAACATTTACCAGATACTATTGCCGACGCAAAGGGACTGGTGATTCATATATTAAAAAGAGATTAAATCCTTAATTGATAGTATATTACGTAATAAGAACAAAAAATTATTCATTATGAAATGAGGAAACTAATTTCAATAGTAACTATAGGCGTTTCATTCATTTTCTCTTGGGTCTAACTACATTTATTCCCTCTTCATTTATACTTGCAATAGATTTTAGGAAGTCAATTTGTATCCAGCTTTGTAGGTGTAGATGTGTACCATTTTTGTTTGTTTCCTTTAAATATGCCATTAAGCTAAACAAATTGTAATATCCGAATTTCTCGGTGGCCATGGCTGCGGTCCAAATTCATCTCTTTCCAAATACGGTGTTTAAATAATTTTTTATCAAAGCAGTTGAATTTGGACCACAACCATCTTGCTAAAAATAAATCTTCTGTCTTTCGGATAAAGTTACGTCTTCAAGAAAATCACCTAAACAATTTTGTAATATTTCCAAGATTCCAATTACGCCATTGTAGGTAATAACTAATAACACACCAAACAATAACTTTTCTTGAATACTGTCGTCTGCAGTTTATTCTAAATTTAGGATTCTGTTCAGAGCAATAACGAAAACTTTGCGCCGAGACTGTTCCATTCGTTGTAAACGTAGTTTCATCCGAAAATATGATATTCTTTAAAAAATCCCTTTCCTGTAAAATTTTTTGCCCAGCCCATAAACAAAAGTCCAGTCGTTTAGCTTTCATCATTGGCTTCCAAAGTATGAATGAATTTAGTTTTAAAAGGAATAATTTTATTCGATTTAAATATTCTTTGCAAATGCGATTTTCCAATGCCAATTTGTGCTGCCTTTCGTCTTAGTGAAACCCTTCCATTTCCTCTTACATCATCCAATGCCAAAACCGTTGCCGCATCATGTTTATCCAATTCTTTCTTACTCTGTTTTTGGCTTACCACACTTCCGGTTGTTTGAAATTTCGTTATAATTTTTCTTACTGTTATATCGCTTATTGAAACTCCTGGAAACTTTTGCTCGAAACATCTAACCACCCCATTGTAACTAATTTCACCCAATCCTTAGCATTGCACAACAAATACTTTCTGCTCGAGACTAAAGCATTTTACCTGTAGAAATTATTTTATACTGTCAATTTTTAACGATGCGGCTACTACTTTTTTTCAAAAATTGCAAAGTAATTTAAATGACCGTCAGAATTTCACTATTTCATTTTTTCTTTCAATGTTAATGAAATTTTGTATGTAGCTCGAATTTTTAATTTATAACATATTTTTTCAATAAAAGTTTTGTGTAAAGTTGACAGTAAGACCACTTTACCACACCCGCTTTATATTCTTCTTATGCTAACTACGCCATCTGCCATCTGGATATCATTTTAAGTGTAATTTGGTAAAAATTCATTATAAACCAAGCAGACCTAGACTACAAAATCTGGAAACGTTTTTCAAAAAATTTTGGTTCATTATACCTATCGCAAACCCTATCTGGGGACAGTTTTATTTAATCAGTTATACATCACTTGTATATAAACTAGTATTCCGCCCGTAGGGCACTATACTAGTATTGCTAGCCTATATTCTCGCTGTAGAACTTTTGAATTTTTGATGCAATGTCGGTGTTATGTATATGGGGAGGTTCCAAAAGAGCTGCATTTAGTTGGCTTTGGCATTTGTTAGCACGTAAATGTTTATGAACCGCTATATTTTTTATTGTTCTCGAATTAGCCAAAATACGTTCGGGAGAATATACATATTATGTATAACGCGTTCGCTCCGTCAATAACTAAATTTTTGGCGACCATACATCCCCACACTATTAGTCTTTTTGGAGATGTAACTTCACAGTTAATATAATTTTGATGAAATGCTTCATTTCTTGATCTAATAACACGCTTAGTACAGTTCCTTACACGGATCCGCACTTCCTCTGTGTTTTGGCAAGAATGTGTCAAAATTGTTGTTTTAAATTTCAACCTACTACATTAATGATTGGTTAAATAATAAACAAAGTGTTCACTTACTTTAATAGCAAATATCCTGGAAACGATTAACTTTAGCAATATTTAAACAATATACTTTTTTGCATAAAAGATAAAAGGCATTAAATCTGCCGTAACTGTAAGTGTAAAAAAGTTTAAGCTTTTCTAAGATATGTATTAGGTGCAGCAAAAATAATGTTTTGTTAGAAGCTATATACAAATCTATGATGCCAGCTTCGATGGCGTTAAGTTTAGTATACTTGCCTAGAGATCTCGGGTTTGATTTTAGATGCAGGTCGGTGAGAGATTTTAATGTGGAAAAATATCTGAAAATATGCCCGTTTTCGTTACGAGGTAAAACCATAGGTTCCGTGCTAATACGATATTTGACACAATAAAGATCCCTTCCAAGAGTGGAAATTCCTTGGGTTCGGCAAAATTATAGTTGAATACTGCCAAAGGACATAGTAGTAGGCGCGCGTTGAAATTCCTCGCACCCGCAAGCCTAGAGTTCGCTAAATTAACAAAAATCGAAGACAATTTATTATTTCCCATTCCAAAAAAGTTAATTTTCGCCAATTTTCTTACGAATATTTCTAAAACTTTTGAATTAATAAAAGAAAATTAAAATTAAAAATTGTAATATTTTGACGCTACACATTTACAGACGGTTTGTGTCCGAAGTACAGTATTTTTCATCTAGCATTTGGATTGACGTCAACTTTCCCCGTCCAAAAACTGTCTGTTTAGCCACGCATTCGTGCGCATTAGGTAATGAAAACCTAGTTTAGAAAGAGATGAAGTATAGAGTATAGTTGGATTGTGAATTTATCAACGCAGTGTTGATAAATTCACAATCCAACTGACGACACAACCCAAATCCTAGGTGAAAAATACTGTACTAGCTATTCGAATTCAAAAATGTTTTTTCCTTGAATTTTGAGTGCTGCAACATATTGTATCTACAACGAATATTTTTTTAAGAAATGCTGTGGCATAAATACTGAACCTTGAAATTTGATGTGATATGTTAATAGTAATTTTCAAATAATTGATGGGCGAATAATAAATTAAAAATAGTAGGTGGCCATATACTGCCTCCGTGGTTACGAGAGAAATAAAGCTTTCAAAAGCAACCGACATTAGAAAAGAGAAATACGCAAGTCTTGAAAATTTGCCTCAACCATTTCCAGCCTATGCGCCCTCCATATATCGGGTGTCAATGAAACCTGGGGCACCCCTATTTTTTAAGATATCATTGATATCATATCAAAATGAAATTAGGTATATATAATATACTCTTTAAATTGCATTTACTGCCATAAAACACGCGTTTCTGTCACTTTCGGTTTAGCCGGAATTAACCCCCATTTGTTATGTTAAATGGAACACTCTGTATATTTATAGATTTTTGGTAACTCCATTTAATTTTACGTATGCTAATATCAAGTTTGAAACATTTTGATGTCAAGGTAGTTACTTGCAGAAGAGTTTACATAGTCATTAATCTAGGATGCAATGACCTACGTACAATGAAGTCAGGGTGCTCCGACACTCAAAACAAATTGTTTTAGATCTTCAATGTAGCAACTCTGTCAATTTTTTTGTGCATTTTATTTGTGTCAATTGTTTTGAAACCCATTGCCTACATTTAGATGTCCAAAATACCGTTTTTATGAATGGAAAGTGTTATTTCGAATAATTTTCAGATTAATATCCTGGGTTATTGGTAACAATCAAATCCTTGAAATACGTTTTCATTATCCTAGTTTGTCACCATAGTGCCATTTGAAAAAATAAAGTTATTCTCGAAAAAGCATTTTTGCCAACTTTAGGTCATTCTAATAAAAACAATTTGTAGTGTTGGGGCACCTTGACTTTCATTTTGCGTAAGTCATGATACTCTCGATTAATAAATAACATTTTCTGCAATACTTTACTTTATAATCAACATGTTTCAAACTTGACACTAGCATACGTAAAATTAAACGGAGATTCCAAAAGTGTATAAATGTACAGGGTGTTCCATTTAAAATAACAAACATAATTCCGGCGAAACCGGAAGTGACACAATTTGTGTTCTATGTCGCAAAATGCCATTTAAAGAGTATATTACATATACCAATTTTTATTTTGATATCTCGAAAAATAAAAATATGTAAGAGTGCCCCATGTTTCATTGACACCTTGTACATATAGAACCTTCTTTGACACATACTAGCATAGGCGCCGACTACGTGGGGGCAATGGGGGCAGTGGCCCCCACAACCTTCTCGCCATGGGGGCGATGATATCGTTTCGCCCCCAGAACATATTCGCCTTTCTCATTTACTTTTCACGACTATAATAGAAATATTAATTCAAAGAAAGTTATTTTTATTTGTTTAAATCAAAGTTTCATAATTGAATGGGATTCTGAATGAAAGATACTTTTAATATTAATAAGTAAGTTTATCTTATTGAAACAACAATAAACTCTGTTGACTGTTACCGCTAGACTAAACACCTTAATTGCTTGACAATACAAAGATTTTCACGGAAGCGGCTGAAGTCGAAACTGGTCGGTACTGTTCGACAGTGGGGGCTGCCGGCCGGCTGAAACGTATCTTTAAAGTTAGTAATGCATATTTCTTTGTATTGAGATTTACCTCTAGTGAATTTAGTGAAGTGTAGTTTTGTTTTATTACAGTTTTTTCGCATCAAATTTACAATTATCACCCTGATTTGAGCTTAATAAGGTAAAACCAAAAGTAAAAATTTTAGCTATTTGCAAAAATAAAATGTTCTTATAGCAAACAATACTCTACAAGAATAAGATCAATGTGAAAAGATGTCGATGTGGAAATACGCAACGAAAATAGACAAAAACAATTCGCCTTCACGTGATGTTTCTACTGTTTCTAGCATTTCCGAACCATGTCGAAAAAATGTGGTTAGTGAAATAGCTCCAACGACTCCAACGAGTAAAGAAACCCAGAATGCAAAGTCCGATGTCACTGAAAAAACTACTGCAATTCCTCATAGCAGCAGAAGTACATCTAGAAAGTTTTTGAACACTTGGATGGACAGCTATAAATGGATCAAATATGATCCAATTGATGATTCTGTTTTATGTAATGTATGTGTTCGTTTTAAAGACGATTGTGGCCCAGAAAATGTTCCTTTCGTAACAACTGGCTTCAGGAATTGTAAAAAATCAGTAGAAAGATTTAAAGTTCACGAAAAATATGTGTCTCATCAGATATTTCTACCTATTGTTAGTTAAAAATGCTCAAATTTGGAGTTTCAAAACTGAAACGTATTCATCTTTTTTGTTCAAATAAAACTTCCAAACGTTTTATTGTGTAGTGTACAGTACCTACTCGACTAATCGACTTTTACTCATAAGTCATAGCTTGCCCCCCCAGTATTTTTCAAAAGTCGGCGCCTATGCATACTAGTAACATCAAATTTACGACGAAGTCTTCTAAGATTATCCAAATGGATATAAATGTAACAAAACCAGCGAGAAATAGAAAACAGAGATTGGAAATCTGTCAAATATATGAACTGGGTGCAAAGTTAGCAATAATAGCAATAAAGAAATTAAAATGCTCTTTGGAACTTCATTAGTATATTCTATTATGTAGTAGAATAACTCCCAATAATCGTGCAACGCCTGCGGTTTTACCTCGTAACGGAAAGAGAGCATAATATCACAAAATCGAACCCAAGACAGAGATGGGAAAATGTAATACTCGTATAAGGATAATCTCTACGTGTGGTTTCAGATTTGCTAACGCTATAATAATTGAGAATCTTTTTTCTGTCCACGGGATCTTTATAATCTTTAACTAGTTTAAAGTTAAGTTGTAAAGATAGTACAGGTACTTGTGTAGAACAATCTATTCGACTTTTCCGTCTATCTACAGGGTTTGTCAAAAAGTACGGGTCATATGGGATTTTTTTTTATTAAAGTATTTATTAAAAAAATCAATACGGCGTTGGTTTGTGCTTGTCTAAGGACTAAAAAAAGTGCACACAGATTTGGTCAAATGACATTATGTACCTGTCAAATTTGACATTTTTTGAAAAAAAACTTCAAAACGGCCTTATTTATGATTTTTTCGAAAGTTTTTATTTGGAAAAGTTGTTCAGAATGGCATTTTACGTCGGTATCCAAAATTTCAGGTAAAAATTCGGGCTTATTACCTTTTACTCATTTTTTTTATTTTTCCAAGTACTGCTACAAAATTCTCTTTTTTTTCATTGAAATCTGATGAAACGTGTGGAATCAACTTATTTCGATAAATAATTAGCCACCTGGACTCTCTTGAAAAAATGCTGTCTGCAAAAAACTATTTTCCTTTTGAAAATTCGCGGCATCGTTGGACCAAAGTGGTTTTTGTTCGAAATTGAATCATCACTTTCTATATTTTTACCAAAAACATTAAAAGTATAATATCAAGCGAGTTTCATCGGATTTTAACGAAAAAAATTCCGCGAGAATTTTGTAGTAGATATACTTATACTTGAAAAATTAAAAAAAATGAATAAAAAATAATAAGTCCGAATTTTTAGTTGAAAATTTGCAAACCGACGAAAAATGCCATTCTGAACAACTTTTCAAATGAAATCTTTCGAGAAAATCATAAATACGGCCACTTCTGAAGATTCTTTTCAAAAAGTGTCAAATTTAACAGGTGCAGAATGTCATTTGACCAAATCTGTGTGCACTTTTTTTAGTCCTTAGGCAAGTAAAAACCAACGCCGTATTGATTTTTTTTAATAAATACTTTAATAAAAACAATCCCGTATGACCCGTACTTTTTGACTAACCCTGTATATTGGTTTAATATTTTTTGACAAAATTATTATAATTATTAATCTGCTGTATAAGAAACCAAAGCAACTGGGTTACAAAATGTTACATACTTTCGAAAAACGATTGTTTTTTTGCATCCAGGAAAACAATCGTTAAAGTACATATTTTCTGAACAAAAGTAGAAAAACAGTATTTGTCATACCGAGGGCTGTAAGTGTATGAGAATGAAATTTAAAAAACATAGACGAATGTGCTTTTGGAGCGAGTCCTTGTACAAATTTTGGACTTCAAATAGGCTATTTTCCAAAATGAAGAATGTTATCGGTTTCGAATTAGTATAACTATTTGTAATATTAAATTAGCTGTATCTACATTTTTTGCTTTAACAATCGTAAGCTGGTATCAAATACGGTTTGGTAAAAAATACTGGATGCTACACAATCGCACAGTACCTACTTTACATAAACATACATATGTCTTAAATTGATTCGTTACCAAGAAATTAAGGGTAAATATTGATATATTTTAGATGATCTCTTAAGACGGTGAGTTCTGATTTTAATGGGATAATGTAACTAAATAAACACCTTTGAAATAATGTGAACTTAATGTTAAAATGTTGATAGTTGTTAATTTTAAAATTAGATAAGTAAACTTAATGTGAAAATGTTTATAATTGTTAATTTTTAAAATAATGTTGCATATAAGTAGATTAAGATATCTTGATAATTAATTTTTGGAATAACTTTGTAATAATTTAAAATAGAGTGTTAATTTTAAAAAAACTGAGATAACCAAGGAGAATTCAGAAAATAAATAAATAGTTGAATGTTAAATATTTAACAAAAATTTGAGTTTTAAAAGTTATAGCTATTAAGACAACAAGTGTTTTATAGAAGGTTTAAAAATCGAGTTGGTAGTTCAAATCCGAGCGAACGAAGTGAGCCGAGGATTTGATAGACCGAGATTTTTAAACTACACTGACCGGCAAAATTAACGCATAATCTAAAAAAACAGGATATTTTTCAATAAAATGTAGTACAACTTCTAGCTAGCTAAAAATTTCAATTAGAGGTTTCAAAAATATCAAAGTAGCTATCTATCAGAATTGTTTCTGTTACTGAAAACCAATCACGGGCTTGTTATACATAGTTAATGATTGCATTGTGTTTTTATACTGGCTTACAGTGTATGCGTTTCAGTATATTGGCTTTGATTTTTTACCCTGAAAAGCTTCGATCTTCGACCGTTGAGTAATCTTTGCCATTTTTTGTCATTATTAGTTTCGGATTTTACTGTTCGCTTGATAATTATGCCAGTTTTAAGTCGCGATAATACAGTTAAAGCAACCACGTTGTTGGAAGAAGTCAACAGTATATTGCAATAAGGCTGGGAGTCCATCAGTCAACAATCTCGCGACTTCATAGACGTCTAAGAAAGACTGGTAGCGTCGGCAGAATACGAGGACAGGGCCGCAAGCGGGCGACTTCGGCGCTAGATGACCATTTTTTGCAACTTAATTCTCTGCGCGACCGCACTCTGACGGCTCCAGAGCTTCAGGACAACCTTGAAACCACGCGAGGTGTACGAATAAGCGAAAGGACAGTGGGGAGAAGGTTAGGAGAAGCAAATCTCCACGCCAGACATCCCACGGTGTGCCCTGTTCGTTTGAGACGACATCCGACCGCTCGATTAGCTTTCGCCGGACAGTATGTGAACTGGGGAATAGCGGATTGGGAAAAAGTTCTTTTTACAGACGAGTGCCAATTTTCACTGAAGGGTGCTGATGGACGTCAGAGGGTTTGGAGGAGAACAGGTGAACGCTACGCCGAGTGTGCAATTGTCAAGGAGGACCGCTTTGGAGGTGGCTCTATCATAAGTTGGGGAGGCATTTCTTTGAATGTGTGTACAGATCTTGTCGTCTTTCATAGACCCAGTGTGACCGCACATTCCTACATCGAAGATGTTCTCCAAGAGCATATGTTGCCATTTGCAGCTGGTATCGAAGGCAACTTTTTGTTAATGCAGGATAACGCTCGTCCTCACGTCGCCGTTATCACTTCTACCTACTTAAATGAAGTTGGAATTAATCGCTTGAACTTGCCAGCTTGTAGTCCCGACTTGAATACAATCGAACATGTATGGGATGATGTCAAGAGACGACTACATGCTCGAAGACCAAGGCCTACTTCATTGCACGAGCTGCATGAGTTGCTGCAAGAGGAATGGGAAAGCATAGAGCAAGATTTCGTTTGCAATCTCATCATGAGCATGCCACGGCGTCTCCGAGCAGTAATACAAGCCCGAGGAGGGCATACAAGATATTAAATCAAGTAAACATTGCTTCTGGTTTCTTCAAATCCGTTGATTCATCTTGATGTGTTCAATCATAGTTATTACATTTTTCATTAAAAGAGGAACGCTGCGGAAGAAGAAGGTGTATACGGGACTAGTTATACAGTTTAGTTGTTTTAAGTCACCCTCTGTCGTTTGACATATTTGCATCGCTGTTAATCGGAATTTTTCAATAAAATATTATGTTATATAAAATTATGCGTTAATTTTGCCGGTCAGTGTATTAAAACACGAGTTGTCTTCAAGATTTTTTCTAACACTAATATGAGACATTTTCTTTCACTAATATATTACTAGAAATTTTGACAAATTATTTGAGACGCGTCATAATACACAAAATGCGAAGATTGCTAGGCAACGACGTATTTAAAGGCCTATAAAATACGTTGTCATTGACAACGTATTTTATAGAGAAGGCGTATTTTAAAGGAAACATAACAAGTGAGCTCTTATGCACAATAAAACAGTATAAGATATTAGTGTTAGAAAAACACGTAAATTTGATTTAATTTCATACAATTATTATTTGAAAGTAAATAAAATATAATTGGTTAAAAGCAATATAAAAGATTGATATTATTGTATAAAGAGATAATTTGGAATTGTGCAATAAAAATTTTATTTTGTTAAATAAAATTTTACTTGGAAAAAGGAGTTGTGAATTTGGAGTAAAAGCAGAAGGCGTGTAGTTAAATAGAAAATAAGGCAGGACTTGGTAAATTTGGAATTAAAGCAGGTGTGTTGTTGAATAAAAAATAAGGCAGGACTTGGTAAATTTGTAGTTAAAGCAGGAGGTGTGTGTAGCGTGTGGACTATAAAAAGGTAGTTGTTAAATTTGTTAATTTTTTTAAAAATTTGTTTAGTTGTTAGAATTTGTTATTGATTTTGTAAAGGTTTACATAGTTTGAAGGTGTTTAATTTATGAATTTTTTAAAATTCATAAACGCGATCCCATAAACAACCTGGATTAAGAGTTTTCTAAAGATTAATTTTAATTATAAAAACAGATTGAGCTAGTCGGAATTTTAAAATTGTATGCAATATTTAAAGTAGGCGGAGCATAGCAACATACAGGGTGTATCAGAAATAAATACATTAAATTTTTTCAGTGGTGGAACTCGTCAAGAATTACATTTCTTAATAATTTTTTTTGCATGCTTTTTAGATTTTGTGATAAAATTAGTTAAAGATTTATCACAAATTTCATTACCCGCCAATGGAAATTATGTCCGACACTAAACTTAAGTTTGGTTACCATAGTAAATCAACTTACTTATTAGCAGTATTTAATTATTTTGAAAATACGTAAACAACTCGTTATTTTAAGGGGGGTAAAAATGCAAAATAAATGTGAGACTTAAAAAAAAATTAATAAGAAATGTTAGTTCTTGACGAGCTCCACCACTGAAAAAATTTAATGTACTTATTTCTGATACACCCGGTATGTATATGTTTAAAAGTGTGAAGTTAATCAAGTGGCCGTAGTTATTAGCTACTATTAGTTATTAGTTGCTAACTAACTATGAAGAATAGTCCTGATGCTATTAAGTGTGCCAGAGAAGTATGGATTCGTTGTGTTGAATGCTGCATCCACCAAAACGGAGGCCAATTCGAACATTTACTTTATATTTTTTATTGTTTAAATGAATTTTTACTCTTTAATTTCTCAGTAGGAAATCAAACTGAGACATATGTTTATTTGAACTTTTTTGTATATTTTGACCTAAAAACAGCGCTTTGCAATTTTAATACATCTAAAATACCAGCCTATTACATCATAAGCATTTTTAATGAGAATTGCTACCTTTACTTCTATGATCAAAGATATCTTCGAGATGAATGATTTTTCACCATAGGTTTGTTAGTTTTTTTTTTTTATTTTTTGTTCTAGAATGAGCCCTAATACAGACCCTGTACAGTGCACAAACACCACGGGGCGCCGGCAAAAAATGCCTAGAACTGGAACATGGTTAATAAAGTTATTTTTACTAATGCATTAACTCCGTCAAACTTCTGCTTAATGTGTTAATTAATAACAGCAGAAGGGGAAAACTTAAAAAATTCGCCAAACATAAAAAATTACCTCCAAAATATATAAAATGAGCAAAAAAATAAGATAAAAACGCGTATAATAAAACATTAGAGTTCGGCCATAATAAAATTGGGAAGTATTATCTCACATAAATTTTGCAATGTAAACCCAAAAATAAAAAATACAACGAAAGTACTATTTCAGTAAATTCATGAGACTTCGAAGAATTGAGACTATAGCAAAGAATGAATAAATGAAGAAATATCTGTAATAATATTTTATAAAGTTAGAGACTATTATGCGTTTATTATTAAATAATACCTATTTACCTCGTCGATTACGAAAAGGCCTTTGACTTGATTGAAACCTGGTGAATCTTAAATGCTCTAAGTAATTTCCCAATATACAATAGCTACATAAACCTCATCCACAACGTCTACAAAAAAGTGTCATCCCAAGTAGCACTCAAAGAAAAAACCTATAAAATCCAAATTTGTAGAGGTGTTAGACAAGTAGACACGATATCACCTAAATTGTTTACACTAGCACTGGAGGACATATTTAAAGAGTTAAGTTGGGAAAAGAAATTAATAAAAATAGATGGCGAATATCTTAGCTACCTGCGATGTGCCGATGATGAAAGCTCTGATTACATCTAATGGGCTTAGAATGAACACTTCGGAAACATGTCTATGAGCAACAAAAATATTTTGGAGGACGATATAACACTACAAAATAACAACATTCATACCGTGAGTTCAAAAAATTTGTTGATAAGGGTTGGCTATGAGACATAAAAATAATGTCTACTGCAAGATTTAGAACCATTGTTTTTACAATTTTATTGAAATTTGCCCAACAGTATTATGACAGCATCACAGTGATGGCAGTTAAATTCTAAATCTTGCAGTAGACATTATTTTTGTGCCTCATGGCCAACCCTTATCTAAAAATTTTATGAACTCACGGTATAAAAAACAGAATCGTACATATATCTGGGCCAAAAATTAATAATATCAAAACAAAATCCCAAAGCAGACCTCTCTAAAAGGATATCGTTGGTATGGGCAGATTTTGGGAGCCTACACAACATTTTCACTTCCAACGCGTCAAACACCTTAAAAGGCTAGAACATTTTGACCAGTGTTTACTACCAGATAGCTAAAAAAATGTAGAAACGTGTATTTGGAATAACATTATTATTATAAATAAGTGTTACCAAGGAAAACGAATGGATATTAAGTGTTACCAAGGAAAAGGAACGAATATTTTAATTGGAAGAAAATATGGGAGAACCAGGACAACGGGAGTGAACGTAAATAAACAAGTAAAATTTTATTTTCTGAAGAACCAAGTTGTGTGTTTTTCTGTGAGCTTTAAAAAGAAAATAAAATAGGAGTGCAATTGTATTTCCAAAAGGAAATTGTATTCTTAAATAGAAGAAGTCAAATAAATGGTTTTTCTATTTTGCGTTTAGAATAACTCCATTCTAGCACCCAAATGACGTCATTTGAGTGTTAGAATAAGTAATGGTGTGCTAGAATAGACTAGTAAAATTTACTGTATTGATGTTGGTAGCGTTGAACTGTCAATAAATTTTCTAACGTTTTTTGTGCATTTATTCCTCAACTCGCCGCTGTGCGGCTCGTTTCGGAATTTCAAATTCGTGCTTGAATAGATGCCTTCTGCAACTTGTATTTTAATATACTATTTTCTATTTTGCGTTTAGAATAACTCCATTCTAGCACCCAAATGACGTCATTTGAGTGTTAGAATAAGTGTGGAGTTATTCTAAACGCAAAATAGAAAATTTTTTTATTTTTTAATTTATAAACGGTATAAAGCGGCAAAATAGAAAAAATAGTATAACACACTCATTGCAGAAGGTCCTTCAAGCACTCATTTGTTCCTCAACTCGCCGCTATGCGGCTCGTTTCGGAATTTCAAATTCGTCCTTGAATAGATGCCTTCTGCAACTTGTATTTTAATATACTATTCTTCTAAAATTAAAAAAGAAGAATAACGTGATAAAAAAAAATGGTTTGAAGATTGAAATTGGATTCCAGTACTGCTAAATATTAAAAATTGAAATGAAAGTCGATTACTGCGTATCAACTGATTTGAAAATTGCATCAACTGGTTTGGATTAAGAAAAGTGAATAATTGATTTGTATTGAAAACACAAAAACGTGAGCGTATTTAAAAACTATTATAAGTGGTAGATATTACAATTAGGGAAGATAGGATTTTTTAAAATGTGTTAATAAAACTGCATAAAAACATAATTATTTAATTTAATTATTCTTATTGAACTTAAAGGGGACCTCTTCAACGACACGAGACTGAGTTAGCCGCGGTAAATAAAATTGATACAAAATTAAAATAACAAAATTGCAACTAAAGTATAAAATTGGTATCATAACATATTTGTCGGTACAACGTGTTATTACTGTTAATGTAAAACCAGGACCGTCATAGCAATACATACAAAACCTAACTATGCATCCGCTTTTCAATATTAATTCAGCTCCTATCGTGTATCCTTCGTAAAGCAACTCATGAATTCAATAAAATGGTAACAATTTATTTTCGGAAAAAAGCTCAAATGAACTATTAAAAAACGCATTTTCTAAAGTGACGAATGTTTTAAGTTACTCTTGTAAAGGCTATGGCGTTGTTGAATAGTGTTTTTAAATGGCAACTTATAATTTTTATTATCCCGCTTATTGGACCTTTTATCCCTTTTATTACGACCTGTAAAAATTGGAGTAGATTTTATAAAAAAAATTCCTTTAGTCTTCGACATTTGAAAATCCGCGCTTTTTAGATAAAGAATCAAATTAACAGGAGATATGTACAATGTGATTTTTTAAAAACTCAATTGCAGCAGGCCGTTCTGACTTAATACAGACAGTTCTAAGGTTATTAAGACACAATTCGGCCTGCTGCAATTGAGTTTTTAAAAAATCACATTGTACGTAGATGCAGGAAACTGGCAGTCCATCGATTCCGAAACACTTCATTCATTAAATATTGCCGTCTAATTGTTTCAATAGTAACCATACTGAAATTATAATTGCTGTTAGCAATCACCGTTAAAATTAGGCTGTGAAATCTCTTATAATTATGAAAAATATAAACCCCTTCTAGAAAGGTGTTTAATAATTTAATATGTACGTATTTTCTCTTATTACCTCTTAACATCAGTTTAGATTTAAATTTGCAACAATCGATATCCAGTCACCATATCTATCAAGTTTACGAATTTAATTTCAATCTTAAAGTCTATAGACTACCTAGTTCTGAGGTTGAAACTTCTTGTATTTGCTCTACAGGTTCAGTGTTTTCCTTCAATGTCTATTCATCGTCAAATTTTAGGAAAAGTCCATCTTGAAATAAAAGGGATGAAATTTGCTTCATCATAGTGTTTTCTTTAGAAGTGATTTTAATTTTAATAGCTGGCTTCTTATTCGTGAGAATTAAATTTCTGCTTAGAAGTATACTGCTTGTCAAGTATGTAAACTATATAACCATCATTTTCATAGTAGCTGATAAGATGATTCATATACGATATGGTTTTGGCTTTTGGATCGCACTTCTTCCTATGTACTTCTGGCTTGTGAACGAAGCTTTTTGTACCAAATACCCGAAGATTTATTATTCGTGTTTTGCAATTCACATGAGAAAATATGTATATTGCCGTATTCACGGCTTCAGTCCACAGTTTTTTGAGTATACCAGTTGAAGATAGTATAGGTGTTGTATTTTCTACTAGGTTACGATTTTCTCTTTCGACTGTCCATTCTACTGTGGTAAATTGTATATGGCACACTCTCGCGCTGAGTCACTCCTGCATTTACCACATGTCGCTGAAGAGCACTACTTTTAGATTTTTTACCATCATCGCTTGCTACAGTGACAAATAATTTGCGTTATTGGGTAGAAGTAACAATTTTTGCTATATCAAGTAGGTAACCATTTAGCAGTGGTAGTGTAAATCTAAATAACTATATTGGTATAAAAACGTTTCAATTAACTTTCCTTATTTATATTTTGTTGTTAAATGGCAATTTGATACGAAAAAAAGTCCTTTGTTGTTGCTACTTGTAATGAGTGAGATAGTATAAATTTCACCACGTTATAATGCACTGTTTCAATATTTTTTGTCTTAAATGATTAAACTGTAACTCGATTCTAAAAGATTTTAAATTAATAAGTAAAATAGTATATTAAAACGCAAGTTACAGAAGGCAACCTTTTCGCGCACGAATCCGACATTTGGACACAAGCCGTGTAGCGGCGAGTGGCCGAACGGACGAGTGCTCGAATTTCCTTCTGTAACGTTATTTGCTGGTTACATTACTCGAGAATTAAAAGAACTCGCTCCTTCGTCGCTTGTTCTTTCAAACTTTTCTCTCGTAATGTAAAATGCTTCATAACGTTACTAGTATCGTAATAGTAATTTACGTAATCAGTTATGAAAAGAGCGATATTGTTTGACGAGTCGTAAGTTTGCCAAAACGAGCGTTACGTGATTCATATAACGTATTACGTACAAAATTTTATCTAATTTCGTAATTTCGTTCTTCCACGTTCTAAATAATAATTCATTGTCAATATCTGACAAGCAACAAATTATTTTATTTATTATTATAGTAGGCATCTGCGCGGCATTTGGTTTAAAATTGGGTTGTATAATATTCTTTACGTAACTCAGTTACGTAAAGATTTTTACAACACTCGATTAGGTAAAAAGTGACGTTTCATAACGTCAAAAGGTTAGGTAAAATTCAACTTTTCAAAACGGAATTAGATAAATTACTATTATTGTATACTATAACGTTACCATGCTAATAACTCCTTAGTAACGAGTTGTGTTAAGATACCTTTAACGACACTAGTGTTGTTATAGTACATTATGAAATTAGTTTGTCCACGACTAGTCAATAATCTGTCAATTATTCATGTGTTTGGTCAAACATAATTTTATCCATTATACACTGCCAGCAGCGAATAATCATTATTCACGGTGTCATGTTAACATCATTGTCTATGGTGTATAATGAAGGAAATAGGTTATGTTTCTAATCCTACCACTTCGTTTAACATAGTCCTACCACATGGTTTTAGTAGCGTTATTATTTAAATTTTAATTAAAAATTCTTCGTATTTGTGTTCGTGGACGTATACGACTCGCTATAATGGCTACTATTACCTCGGATAATTGCAAAACTCGCTAGATCGCTCGCTCGTGTTGATAACATTATCCTCGATAATAATGGCATTCATTGTAGCGTCGTGTATAATATACTATTATTTCTTGCAGCTTCATTCATACTTTTACTACATTTTTTGTCAGTTTACGTCTTTGGATATTTTATATTCAAAGGTTTGCGTATCCCGCATTCATTCTAAAAGATACGCCACTGACGTACCGGAAACATTCAGCCGTCATATGCATCACCCATCTTGGTCTCATGTATGTTTTGTGTAGCCTCCTTCCTGTAGTTTTGTATTGTAAACTTGCCTAGATATTTTGTGTATTGTTTCTGTTTGATACAGTATCGCCAATTTCTGAAAACAAAATATCTCCAAAAATCGTTTAATAATGAAGCTCATTATAGCATCAAAATGCGTGCTAGAATAATGTCATTCTAATGCCGAAACAGAGAAAATATATTTTCCTTCCCGAAACTAAAGAAAACAAACGCACTGATTTGAAAAAACAGTATTTTGGGAAATTGGAACTGATAAGGATAACTATAAGGGATTTTGAGCTGTTACACATAAACGTTTTAATAGGCACGAATTCGTCAAAAAATCGTTTTCCAGATTAAAGCGATTCATGGTTGAATAAAGTATTATTAATTTAACAAAATAGAGTAAGTATGTAATTAATTGTAAAAAAAACAGGCTAAAGTAAACTCATGGACAAGATTAACGCACCACTTTGTTAAACATACATAATTACAATATTAAAAAATATTGAATCAAAATTTTACGAAAACGTATTGTTAGGTTTGAGTAATCAATAATTGTAACGAAATAAACAAAGCATAACCTTAATTTAAATCGTTTCTGATTAAAATAGTTATTTTCATAACAAGTGCGGGAAGTTAGCGATTCCGAAACGAATGCAGGAAGTTACAGAAATGAGCGCAGCGAGTTTCTGTACCTGCACGAGTTTCGGAATCGCTCTTCCCGCACGTGTTATGAACAACGTTTTTCCTACAAACGTTTAGGAATCGTCCTAAACTATCATTTTGTAAGTTTTCAAGTTGTCAAATTTGACATTTCCTTTTAAAGTAATAATCTAGTAAGGATGGTTGCTATGCGATTTTCTGATTTTTCAGAAATCGCTGTCACTTTCCGGCACTCCGTGCGGGAAAGTTACTTTCCCGCACGCAAAATGAGTGTGGGAATAGTAATTTGTGATACAAGTGTTGAAAGCTTGCGTTTGCCACACGAATGTGAAGTTTGCAGCACGAACGATAGTGAGTGCTGCAGTCACATGAGAGTTGCAAATACAAGCTTTCAACACATGTATTACACACTATTTTTTCTACAACCACATTTCCATAAAAAAATTTAAAAATTTCTGCAAAATCAAATCTGACATTCATCAAATGTCATTATGACATTTTGATTTCAGTGCGGCAAAACTATACTTTGCCGCACCGAAAATCATGCATGTGCGTGCGGAAAGTAAATTTTCCGCACGCTAATTTCACTTGTTCGGCAAACACACATTTTCAATACTCGTATCTATGGAGACGAAGTCTGAAAATCCCACTTTCCATGGTGGGAGTAGACAAAGTAACATTCCTAAACGTCGGAAAAACTTTTTTTTGTTAAAATGAGTGGAACATGAAAACAAAAAAAAATGAAAACAATAGAATTAATTAATTCAATGCAATTTTACTACCGCGTATGCTCCCTTCTACTCCTAATTACCGCATTAATGCACCTTGGCGTGCTAAAAATCAGAAATTTAATAATTTCGTGAGGAGTATTTTCCCATTCCGCAATTACTGCATCCACCAGTTGATTGTGATTGACAGGTTGTGGTGTACGACGTCGAACCATTTTTTGTATGGTCCCGTAGATGCTCTATTGGGCTTAAATGAGGGCTGTTTGCTGGCTATTTTATATACGGAATATCTTTAGCGTTCATGTAGTCGATAACTTGACACGTGGGGGCGAGCATTATCTTGCATGAATAAAAAATTCGGGCCTACAAAAGGAGTAAATGGCATCACATTTGTAACTATGATGTTTTCCAGATAGCTAATAATCCGCATTTATAGACCTCACACATATAGGGATCAACTCTGTGCAGCCGTTGAAACAGATTCCTCCCCAAAACATTACAGAGCCAGTACCAGATGTGGCCCTTGGAGAGATATTGCAACTAGCAAATCGCTATCCTGCTCTTCACCAGACACGTTCACGTCCATCAGGAGATTTGAGACTAACTCTCATTTCACCTGAGAATAAAACCTTCTTCCAATCATTAACAAGCAAAACACAATCTTTGAATTTTGAGCTCTCTGGTGAGCAATGGTTTTTTGTCGGTCTTCTGCTGCTTAATCCAGCTTCATTTAAACGTCTTCTGACCTTTCGAGACGATATCACAAGATTGCGAGTAGCTACAAGCTCATTTTTTTTAGCACCGTACTCGTGGTTCTCCTGTTTCTTAGAGCGTATTGTCTAAGAAAACGCTCATCCCTCGGATTGGTACATCGCTTTCGCCCTTGCCCTGGTCTTCGAAAGTAAGATTCTGTCTCATTAATCGTCTTACCATGTGACTTATGCTGGAATGACTTCTTCCCATCACATTAGCAAGACGACCCATCGAGTATCCCTCATCCAGTAAAGTTACTGCTACTGCTTTCTCCACTGATAACTTTCAAGAAAGATTAATTTTTCAAATTTAAAACATTGATAACTGATACAATTAATTAAAAATAAATTGGTGATTAAAGATAACTTCGCTTAGTAAGCGGTTTTTAAACAGATTTTAAATGAATTTTTGGTACATTTGATTTTAATGTACGATTATTATTTTAAAACAAAGCACTTGTAGACAATATTTACATGAAATGTTAGAGTAGACCCACAGCTAGTTGCAAGACAGTTAGTAAATTGAAAGTTTTTGTTATCTCGGAATTACATAAAAATTTTATAGTGGTGCGTTAATTTTGTCCATGAGTTTATATTGAATAAATCTAACAAACAGATCAAACCAGCACAAATCAAAAAAGTTCCTTCCTATATTGATTAATACAAGAGGAAGATGTTTCATTGACAAATTAACAATTATGCTTCTTGACAGGGCGATTTATTTAAGTGATTGGAATGGAAAAGCGTTGGTTTCCGGGCATATGATGATTAAGATATTTCAGCTTAATCATAGTATGTGCCCGTTAATATAATCTCGCACCGTTTTCCGATATCCCGTTTATAACATACAGTTATTCATGATTTCCTGATATTTTTATTTTATATATTTATTTGAGGCAAGATTTTGCTGCAGTCTTGAGGTCGGTATCGAGCCCTGGTGACCATTCGTCGTTGGGCACCTAATTAACGACGCTCCGCTCCGAATACAGACCTAAGAGGTAAAGTAATTACATACACATTACACTCTACACATGGTGCAGTATGTAGGTATAAACAGCGCATCCAGTGTTGAGACGTACCTAGGTACTTCTCTTGTACCTTCGTATACTAAAAGGTCCATATTTTTAGAATTACCTTTACCTATACCTAGGTACTTTTTAGAGTTACCTTATACCTAAAATATACATAAAAACTTAAGGTATAACGTAAATTTTTTTTTTCTGTAAAACTACGTAAAAAAATAAACAATAATTGTGGATATAAAGAGAATATCAATATGTTCATATACGAGTAGTTCGGATTTTATTGGCATAATTTTTGTATTTTGTGTAGCGTATTTAACGGCAATGAGAAAGAGAACGATGATGCCATTAATACACTGCTCAAAAAAATTATGGGAACACTTCCTTATGTCTCTATAACTTTTTAAGTGAAAACGATATTCAAATGAAACATTCGAATTCTTAACGCTAGTAATCATTTATTCTTAAGATATGATTAACAATTGAAAAACACTACGAAAAACAGAGTGATGAACAAGTGATATATGCTTAGTTTAGAGATCAATCAATTATAAAAGGTGATAATTAAAGAAACCAGTGTCCAGTAAAAGGAGGGCGAATTTTGAAACAAAGAAAAATAAAGAGTGTAGTTCAAACAAAAGAAGTTCAGGAGTTGGAGAGAGAGCAATTAAAATAAGGACAGTTTTCAAGTGGGGACGAATCGAGAACAGGGGAAGATTGAAAAGGACGAATTGATAGCAGGGGAAGACTGAAATTTTGGTTATTAAAATAATTGGAATTTTGGAAAAGAGGAAGAAATCAAGACTGAATAGTGAGTGTAAAGAATAATTTTAAGTTAATTATAAGCAGGGTTGATAGGGAAACTGAACGTAATAAAATAAAAATCTGCATTATAAAAGTTTGAGTAAAGTTTTATTTTGGTTAAATGAATAAATAATAAACAGCGAACCTATTTAACGACCTTGAGATAAGAGCCATGCAAACAATTAATTAAATTAAAGAGCAAAGCAAGGTATAATTTCAAATATTGAATGTGAGGCTAATTATAATAAATTAAACTTAATTTTTTTTTTAAGAAACACTCACATAACAATATATACTATTAATTTTGTTTTTGAAAAAAGTTCACGTAGAGTTTTTAAAGAACACTTAGGGTATTTTTTCTAAGGTCAATATATTTTTATAAATATTGCTTACTGTTAGTAATTTTGTGTTTTTACTTGTTAAATTTCTCGTTGTTCTAAAAAGATTTAACACTCATTCTGCATTTTTTGTTAATAGTGTTCTCTCAGAAACTTAGATAATAATATTTTCGAAAGGCCTATGAAGAAACAAATTTCAATACCGTTTTTCAAGAAGCTTTTTATGTACATCCAGTGGCGGCTGGTGCTAAAGGGCACAAGGGCACGTGCCCTCCCTACATTCGAGAGAAAGAAAGCTTTTTTTCTCACTTCTAACTTTTATTTTTTTAACACAAGTAACACAACAGTCTATTATTATACCTATAATATCAATATTATAGTCCATTGCTGCGCCGGCTGCCGAAACGAAGAGATCAAAACTTTCATCCGGGGACAAGTTAAAATTATACCAATCTTTGGTGACCATTGCGCAACCGCGGTGGATAATATGCTGTAAAAACTCGTCGATTATCGATCGGCTTGAGGCACATATGAATCGTGCCCGTGACAGATTCTAGTTAGTTGGAAGTGGAACTTATGCGCGTAAGGCTACGGTTATAGTAGATGCGTAATGGGATGAATAATAATTCTGACGAACTTGCCAGAACAATCAAACACTAAAAATGTTATCAGAGTGGTTATAGTGCAGATGCACTATTCGTCAGATAAAGCACGAATTCGTCAGAACAATTTGGTGGTTCAAATGAGTTTGATTTTATATACGCATTCGTACGAACAAAATGGTTAAAAATTAATTACTGGTTCTGGTATTTGAAAATAGATGTTTATGGGATATGAAAGGCACAAGTTATCATACTGAGACGTATCTCGTAGAAAATGGACAAAAATTTAACCACTCGGCCACTCCGGCGATATATAGTATAATATTTATGTAGTTACCTAAATAGTATATTATAGACCAAGGTAGAGAAGACATTTTTCTCGGCCGAGCAGTATTATTTCCCGACATGCGAAGCATGGAGGGAAATAAGTTGTGAGGCTGAGAAAAGTCTTCTCTACCGTGGTTTATATACTATTTTTTTCACTACTAGCACCTTTATTCCTTTTAATTAATCATTTTTACATAAAGAAAAAATAAAATGACAGATGCGTATATTTTTTTTTTTTATTGATCAATATAACAACATTAAGTACATGATTTATGTCTTAATAGCTACTACGAACAAAAAGTAAATAAAAGAGCTGTTACATTATCCCTCGTCAGCGAAAGCCGCTGGTAACGGGACAAAAGAATTTATTTCTAAATATCCACAAAAATCAAATAGCCTTGCTTGAAAACAAGGGGAAGAGTTAATTTCAATTGACATTTGGGTAAAACATATTTAAAATAGGCACCTGGGTGCATATCAATTGTTTCCGTTATTAACCAGTAGTCAATAATAAAAAATTATTGACCACTAGGAGATAAATTCATCTTCTGGGCTCGAAAATGAGGTCAATAATGACATCTTCTAATACTAGTAGTGAAAAAAATATTATATTGAAATTGTACCTCACCGGCAGGACTGACAAAATAATTTTTAAAGGTTTCTCTTTCTCTCACTTCATTCGCTGTTTTTCCATAATGATAAAAAAATCGGGTGAAGCAGGAGGCCCTGTTAAAAAAAACGTCATGGCCTTATTTTACTGCTAGGTATGATGTCTTTAACAGATCAATTCTTGCTAACGTCACTACCTTGACTTCGTATTTTTCTTCACACACGATCCTCGTAACTGAAGATCTTACTTTACTACATTTTCTTTCGTTTTTGTTATGCATTTACTATGAACAACTTGATACTTTAGAGTCGATCCCCGATTCCGATAATAAAGTTATTGGTGTATTCAGCAGTAAGAAGAACAAAAGGATGGACTTTCTATTTAAGTAGGGAGGTAAGTGTTTTTAGATAATGTTTCCAGCTCGGTTTTGATGAGCCCTCCCACTAAAAAAACTCACGAGCCGCCACTGTATACGTCCACATTTGATTACATGGTTAAAGAACCTTATAAAAATATCACAGTTCATAATAGAATTACCATGGTGCCATTTGGAAAAACAAAGTTGGTAGGTATAATTTCTGTTAATTCTAATATGAAAGATTATTTATTTATGCCAAAAAATGGGAGTTTTAAGACGTAATAGCGAAATTGTACTTTGAAGTTTAAGTGTATTTTTCTCTAAAAAAAAAACTGTTATGCGATGTATTAATTCTTTATAATCAGTGGCGGCTCGCCAGGTGAAGTAGGTGAAGTGCATCTTCACCTAAAATTTGTGCATCCAAATTATTTTATATTCAAGTTATTTTTTATTTTCGACACTTCAATATTGCGTATTGAGAGGATTTTTTTATTATAAATGCATATTATTTACCATAATATACGTCACTGGCTACTAGCCTATTTTGTCCCTGTCTACACCGCATTCCAATGAAACGAACGCGCCTGAAGGGAAGAGTTGGAATTGACTGGCTTTAACGTTCTCTCTTTGCCATTGTAACGCATACCGGCGAGCGGCTCGTTGACACATGTTGAATCGCTAGAGTGAAGTATTTAGTTTAGTATTGGCGAATCATTCACTACATCCACATCGTTTCGCGTGTCGGGTGTTGGTTTATTTTATAATTCATTACTGGACAAAAATGAATCGATACGTGAACCTTTTCGTTTACTTGTTTATATAAACATCACGTCTCCGCAATAAGGAGAGAGACGCTAACCTACTTATAGCATATGTGTCGTACAAAGGACGTATTAAAATAATAGTAAATCAAATATCTGTGATTCTATTAAACATCTGCAGGCTCCTAATTATCCAATAGTCGGTTATCACTGATTTCAAATAATTGAAACTCACGTCTTGTTTTGGTGTTTGTACTGTTTGTTGTTTATGTGTTTGTTTTGCAATAAGTGTGTGTTTTTAAACATGAAACAAAGGCTTTAACAATTTTTGCAAAAAAGGACTTAAAGGGTAGTGGAACTTTTAGCAGCATTTTTATCAAGAAATTATATACCTAAGGAATACAATATCTCACGATAGACTCTCCTCTTTGGCGAATATTTCAATTCAAAAAGAACTCTTACTAAGATTAATTAAAAACCAACCATTTTACGAAGATATTACCAACAAATTTGCTACCCTAAAAGACAGAAGGATTGACTTGGTGCACAAAAATTAGGTAAGTCCAAATAAAAAGTATTTTTTAATGAAATTTGATAGATAAGAGAGACGTACAGAAAAATAATATCAAATTTTATTGCACAAATATTTATACTAAAACATATATTACGAAAAACTAGACTAACTTATATTTATTAAAAATTATTACTGTTTCTACTGTTCCTGAGATAATAATAATCTACTATCTACTACACTATCTATTTATAACTATATAAATTGATAAATTAAAAAATAGCAGAAGAAAAAGAAATTAATCGTACCTACTTATTCATTCAATAAGATTTATATTTTTCGGAATGGTACAATATTCATTTATAATAAAGTGGGCTCAAAAAAGTAGTAATAGTAAAATAAGATCTAATATCGCCTTTTTGATAGCGAAATTTTTCGAACTCACTTTATTAATTTAAATTTTTTTGGTAGTAAAATTCATTTTGTCTATTACCAATTTGCGCAAAACGATATTTAATTGTTTCCGCAGAAATTTCATCTAACTGAAAATTAATATTAATTATACCTAAATTTGATAACCTACCCTGGCCCGTTGTTGCTCTAATATACGTTTTTAGTCGTCTTAGTACACTAATAGTATATTGCGTCATAAGGGAAGATATAGGCATATTTCATCCCGAAGATTTCTGCTGCACGAGCGAACGTAGTGAGCGAGGGCAGCAAAAGCAGAGGGATGAAATATGCCGTTAGATTCCCGTAGGGCACAAGTTATTTTTCCGCATCCATGAGAAGTTCGTATTAAATAAAAATAGTTATAATATAATACGTACCTACGTTTTTGACATATAACCTCAAATTACACATGTCAAATTTTCGTATTAAAAATAACTTCTATAATGAATTTATGTAAAAAATAATCGTATTTGCTTGAATTTTAAAAAATAATTACACTTATCAATCACTTAAATGAAGATTTTTGTATAATCAAATAATAATTTTGATTCTAAATTCTATCGGTAGATGTCACGTCGATAGCATGCACGGTAAAAACCCGCAAATGTTCATATCGTCCCGCTTTTTCATATTTACCCGCTATCCGCCATTGTTAACCTCAAATGAGATAAATAATCTGTCAATTACATACCATGGATACGGAAAAAGATATTTCACAACTATAGGAACAGGAATTGATAATGCAATTTTCTGTATTCGTTAGATTAGGAAACATTGTTTCATCTAAATGTGAAAATAGTGAGGATATATCACTTGGTTTAGGCGTCAATTTTTGAATATAATTTTGACAAACAAGGAATTCAGATTATAAGTCTTGCTGCTTTATATTATAAACATTTAAGAATGACTGAAATCTGATTTAAAAATTTCCATGTTTCTGTCGGAAAAACGTTTTACCAGCTCTACAATCATTCGGTCAAGGATAGAAAAAAATATATTCTGCGTTCCAATTTACTGTTACAAGACTTGAAAGAAAAAGTAAAAATTCCAAAAAGTCGAAAAACTTTGTAATGTATTATACCTTATATTATTAGGTATTTATTCTTGCATTACGATTGGGGGGGCGCAAACATCAATTGGGGGGGGGGGGTAAAAAAGGGCTAACGACGCCCCTGACCACAATAGCACTTCACCTATTATTTGACCCACGAACCCCGAAAAAAATGTAACATATAATCTGCTTTAAGGTTCAAAGTGTACAGTGTACTAAAATTTAGTTATAAAAATTACTAACGCAATATATGATAGTGACATATTATTAAAATAAACGTACACAACTACCGATAAAATGTTAGCAACACAGCCAACACAGAAACTTAGTTTACAATTTCTGCATTGCTTATTAGCTGTCTATTTTTATGCTTAGAAGCATTAGAAGATTAATTAATTAGTATTGTTGAAATTTTCTTTGCCATGTTTAATATTTGACTTTGGTTTAATTTTAGAAGATGTTTTTTGATCACGCAAAAATGAAAGAAATTATATGATCCAGAAATTTGGAATTAATTCTCACCATAATAATTTATTATCAGGCATTATTTAAGATACTTGTTATACCAACTTTGTCGCATGTGACAGAAACTGGTTAAATGTACTTCAAGTTACGAGATACGTTTAATTCTAGTATTCGCTAACTAAGTATTTATTTTATAATAAACGTACATATATACACTGGAAAAAACTAAGTTACTCTGAAAGCAATGTGTATAAAAAGGGTTTAGAAAATATTAAATCGTTAACTTTTCTACATTTTGAAAATAAGTTTACAGTTTCACAATTAATTATGAAAATCAAATAACAGTTCCCTTGTTGGATTTAGTGGAGTACTGTTAACGTTACAAAACCAAATTATTTTATTTATAGGTAGAAATTATTTTGACAAAATCAATACTTTGTAATTGATAAAAATGAAATAAAATAATTAATCGACAAAGGTTTAAATGAAATTCGTTTCTAACGGAGTTGCGAAAGAAATTACCGATGAATTTAATATACACTTATGTTACCAAGGATTATAAAAATGGGATAAAATTTAACCTGGTGATGAATCGTGTCCTTATATCCTCTCATTTGCTGTTAAAGACATTGTGGTGGGTTGCAGCCAAAGCTGAAGTTTCCAAAGAACCGGTTCTGGTTGACTGAATGTTGAGATCCACGGCCCGACTCCACGAAGGAATCCCCTTCCATAAAAGCATTTCAGATATCAACGTTAAGCAAGAGAAAGAAATTCAATTCGTGGTTGACCCACAGTGGGATATTTGATGCCATTAGTAATTGTTGTTACTACTTCCTAAAAAGTATTTCGAACAATTCATATGTCGCAATGTCGCCATATCCCCTAAAACTTTTAACTTTAAAGATATCAAGAATAAAAGCTATCTCCATTCTAAACGGAGGCTGAGAAATATTTAATCAATGCAAGTCGATAACTAAAATTAAAAACAAAGTATTAGATCTCCATCATTAACGATTGTATTATAAATATTTTGTATTTTGCTTATATGTTCATTATTAATCATAGGCAGAAATGAAAAAATCTAACTCTGAAGCTAATAAAGATATCTTATTATTATTATTATTATTAATTTTTATTTGACCGGAGTGTTTTTAATCAAAAATGCAATACTTAAAATTTTACGAAAGTATATGTGTTTAGTATCTCACGTTATGCGAAAAAAATATTTTTTATGTTATATAGGGAAACAGGAATTAACTTAAGAACAAATTTCCCATATTGTTATCATTGTTCTTAAAGTACTTATTTATTTGTGCCCGTTAATAATACAAAAGATAACTAACCACTTCTCTATAAAAGGCCTCTCATGAAATGTTTGGGTTCTAGAGTAATGGTGGATTTATGCAACTGTACGCTTTTATGACCTGATTACCTTAAACCAGTGATTCTCAACCAGCGAAGGCGAACCCTATAGGGCGGGTCAAGATGTCTAATTGGGGAGAGGGGGATAAGATAAAATGCGAATAAAAGCAAAAACCGTTTATTGAGACAAAAAATCATACATTTCTTTCTAACACTTTTCAGATAAATAAATAAACAATTTTCTTATAAGATATACATCTATAGAGCAGCATTAAATAAACTATTTAGATTTTAGATACGGGTACATTTATATTGAAGTGATATCTGTTTTGGGAGATTTTAATGCAGGATGCTGTTATCTTTAATTTGTCGATAAAGGCTATTTTCTAAAGGTTATTAATGCAGATTATATTATAAAAATTGTAATATAATTTTAAGTACCTAGCTAAATAAAATTTAAGTTGTTAATGTAAATAATTTACTGTTATAATTTCTTATTGTTAGATTTTAATTAGTTAAAATTAGTCGTTATAGAAATATTGTAAATATAGTTGTTATGGTTAAAAAGCATTTTTATAAAAAAAAATCCGAGGAGACGCGAAAAAAACAAATTGATAAATAAGAGATATTTTTGATTTTGAAAGGGCAAAGGGCAAAACGTAATTAAATTTGCTCTTCAAAAATATTAAATATCAAGAAGATATTTAACTTGAAATAAGTTAAAAGATAATTAAAATCAATTACAAATACGATAAACAATTAAAATAGTTAAAGATAATAAAATAATTTTAAACTGAAAATGAAAACAATTTGGAAGAAGAGGCAATTTGGACTGCAAGTGGAGGTAATTTGGATTGACAGTAAAGACAATTTTATTTTTGAAGGCGATTTTTTTACCGTCGTTGTTTTTGATCGACGCTATTATTCCTAGGCGACATTTTTGATGACAACATTTTTGACAGCGACATTTTTAACGAGCGCTCTTTTTGAATGCGCTATTTTTGACCCCTAACCCCAACGAGTAAAGATTGAATTTGGCAGAGGATTAGAAGAGTGTATAGATCAACAAAGTCATCATTTGACCCGTATCATACTAATTTCATAAATGAAACTTCAGTTTTAGTATATTGAAATGCTGCCGCCCTTATTTTTTAATATTTTTTTGATAAATTGTTACAATTTATTATAATTCATTCTGGCGGTCACTGTAAATTTCGCGATTTTCTTTTTTCAACAACATTGCTATTTCATCTCTTAGTGTATAAGCACGTTTCAAACATTTCGCACCTTGGCTGCAACAGTGTCATAAGTCCGAAAATGCTTGTTTTCGGATTTTGACTGTACTAAGTTCAGTTTTTTTCATATTTTACGCCACAACACTGGCATAAATTTAATTTTACTCTTTTTCCGCTAGGGAGAGACTTGTGTCAGTTTTCACAACTATGTTTGGTTATCATACTTTTTCAGCAACACTGGCATAACTTACTTGTGACGGTATTGCCGAACCTACTTGTTGTAAATCAAGACACCCTTTTTCAGCAACACTGTCATAAGTTGTCAGCAGGTTAAAGTGAAGTTAATTTCTCAGGTTGTGTGAATAATTTGTGGTCAAGTGTGTTTAAGTGGCTGGTAAAATTAGCCATGGTATCTCGAGGAAAGCTTCTAGTACACCTTGCGTTAACTTCTAATGATGTAAATTATTCTAACAACTTTAACAGTGATCTTCAGCAGGTGTGTAATTCTAACCTCAAGAAAGCTTTTGAAATTTAATTATATTTACTTATAGCGCCAAAATGCGATATATGAAAATAGCACTGAAACTGATAGCATGAATGATGGTAGAGTATTAAATTCAGTTCTTTTACGTGACTGCCCTCTCCGAGCTGATAATGTATGTATTCATACATAATTTGTTAATTAAAATAAATACCTATTTATACTGTTTTTAAGGTTACGATACCTTCGAATTCAAACAGGGAAAATCATAATAGCAGCTGTTTTGAAAATGTTAAAAACAGTGTAGAAAACATTCTTATAGAAAATTTGGAAAATGGGATTTTCGAAGATAATGTACGTACTCTTGCATATTTTGTAAATTACAACAAGTAGTTATTTGCATTAATTTTTTAAAGGTTCTGCTGCCTTCAAGATTGAACGGTGAAAACAATTATATTGACTGTCATGAAAGTGCCAAGAATAGTGTAGGAAACGTTGTAATAGAAAGTTTGGAAAATCTTTCATATGCAACCTTGGAACCTGTCCAAATCATGTATAGCCATCCAGTTAGAGACAGTTTACTGGACGATTTTAAAGTGAGGGAAAATGATTTTGTGTATGAAGAAATGACTGACCCAACTTGGCATCCACAGCAAGCAGAAGACTGTAGTGAATCTGACGACAGTGAATCCGAACCTATTGACAATTTTGAACCAGTTGATAAAAAGGCAGTCAGTCCTCAAAAGGAAAGTATTGACAAAATTGAAAAGTCAAAGAAAAGGAAATGCAAACCGAGCGATTGGAATAGAAATGTACGAAAACTGAAACGCAATTCTGGTGATACATACAGTAATTATAGAAAAAAAGAAGTTCCCAAAAGAAAAATGATGGGCCCTTGCAAGAAAACATGTAGGTTCAAATGTGTTGAAAAAATAAGTCAGGAAAACAGGATGGATATATTTCAAAGATTCTGGAGTTTAGCAGACTTACAAAATCAAAGACAGTACATACTCAAATGCTTAACTAAGATTCCTCACACTAATACTTCAGATAATAATTTACACCAAAGAACAGTGAATCATGCTTTCTACTTTGAGTGGAATGAGAAAAAAATCAGAGTTTGTAAAGTATTTTTCACGAACACCTTAGGTATATCCGATAGGGTAGTTCGTACAGTGATAGCTAAAACCAAAGACGGATTCCTAGAGGAAGATCAGCGAGGAAGACACGGAATGCAGCCGAAAATGGACGAGTCAATTAAAGAAGGAGTAAGAGAACATATTAACTCCATACCTCGTATAGAATCACATTATTTACGAGCGCAGACCAGCAGAGAGTTCATAAGCGGAAGTAAAACATTGGCTGAAATCCACAGAGATTATGTAACAAAATGCCAGGCTACACGGAATGCCTATGGAAATTATACAATGTTTTCAAGAATTTTCAATAATAATTTCAATATATTATATCATTTTTCACGCCCAAGAAAGATCTTTGTGGGACTTGTGAACAGTTTAAAAATTCTAGCGAAATTGAACAGAAAGAGCTGCAACAAAAATAGGATCAACATCTGAAAGAAAAGGATTTATCAAGATTAGAGAAAGAGAAAGACAAAGAATTGGCAAAAGTAAAGGAATGCGTAACTGCCTGTTTTGATTTACAAGCTGTACTGCAAACACCAAATGGCGAAGTAAATACTTTTTATTACAAATCAAAGTTGTCAACATACAATTTCACTGTTTTTGATATTGGGGACTTAAATGGATACTGCTACGTATGGCATGAGGGTGAAGGCAACCGTGGGGCCAACGAAATAGGTACGTGCCTCTTAAATTTTTTAAAATTGAAGGAACACAACGTTCCTATTATATTATATTGCGACAACTGCTGTGGACAGAACAAAAATAAATACATTGCATCTATGTTTCTTTATGCTGTTATGTATTTAAATATACCTTCAATATACTTAAAGTTTTTGGTAGTGGGTCATACCCAAAACGAGGGCGACAATATGCATTCGTTAATAGAAAAGCAAAAAAAGCGAGTGTTAAAATCCGGACCTATATACACACCTGCGCTGTAATATCAAATGCTAAAAAAACGGGAATGCCATATAAAATTACAGAAATGGAGTACAGTTATTTCTATGACATAAAAGTCCTTCAAGAGAACATTGGAAATAATTTTACTGTTAACGACACTGGAGACAAAGTGCTTTGGCATGACATTGCCGTCATGAAATTTCTAAAGCAAGAACCTTTTACCATTTATTATAAAACTAGTTACGGGGAAACTGATTTCAAAAAAATGATAGTCCGTAAAACTGGAAGAATTTCTAACCTTGAAATAAAACTGAAGCAATTATACAAAACTCCATTAAAAATATCTCAGACAAAAATAGAGGCTCTAACAGATTTGTGCAATAAAAACCACATTAAGCCAAAGTATCACGATTTTTACAAATCGTTAGGATGTAACATACATCCAGAAAAAGTAAAGGAAGGTGCTATTTCTGATCAAAACAATAAAAATAAATCCAAAAAGAAAAATTCAGCTGTTAAAAGTAAAAGAAACTAATTAAAAAAAAATCCAGGATACCGTTTAAATTAAGATTAGTTAAGTTATGAATATTTTTTTATTTTTCTGATGTATTTTGTGTGTTCCCATATATTATAATAAACGTTCGTTTCGTTGTTTTTGTTATTTATACTTTTCCTAAACTGTTAAATTGTAGTTTTAGACATGAAAAGCATTTAGAAAATATAAGGCATTTTTAATAACACTGTCATATCTTGGGTAAATGAATAAATATGTTTTCAGCTAGACTGACATATCTATTTATATTTTCTTTCAGGCTGAGTTTTTTGTGAAACTGAAAGTATTCAATGAAATAACTGCATGATCTTATAATTACACAAAAATATAAACGAAATCGCTTCGTATACAAAGAATCAGGAGAGGGATACATTTCGGCCGGTATCTACAGAGCCTTGTTTCTTAAAAAGCAGCATTTACACCTTATGACAGTATTGCAGCCAACGTGCGATTTGTTTGATGATAATCAACTTGTATCACAGTGAAATGACAATACTGAGCGTTGAACTCTCGTGTCCTTGCCAAATCTAGAAAACAATATTGGTTTTAAAGATTGCATTTGTACAACTAATTATGGTTACAACTGTTGTTGACATCAGATTTACAGATTTAGACCATAATTCAATTTATTTGCTTCTTTGTGTATCATGCCGTGTGTCCAGATATAGTGTGGAGGTTTTTCTTTAACAGGAGTTTTTAAACTTATCACACATTGCTCGAGGACGATGCATGCAAATTCGTATGTTTGCTTTACATAATATAAGATAAGCTTTCTGCGCCTAACTGTTTTACAACCAACTTTGTAAGAAGCTAGTAAAAGGTAGAGGTCTCCTAAGTCGCTTTCATACCCGGTTGACTCGCACGCTAAGCGTAACGGGGTAGTGTGGTAAGCACTATACCTTCGATAGGTGCCTACTTTTCCTACTCTACTACTGTGTTTTGGTTTTCAATTATTTTATTTTTATTTATTTTCAGTAACTGGGTAGGCTATCCGTCGCACATCCGATTCGGATTCAAATTCAAAACCGTCCATGCTGTAGTCGAGTGTCAGTCACTCCGGTCGAAGCAGCTAGTAAAGCCTTTTCATTTAGACCTAGCTTTTTAATGTTGGTTGTCTGCTTTTCATAGGATTTTAGTTTGGCAGTAATAAAAACTCCCGAGATTTGTTAACATATTTCTTATGGAGTATCGCCAAACGCCATTTCAGTTTGTTTGATTTTTATGCCATTACACACAGGTAGTTCTTCTTTATTTACTTCAATCATGGACTTTAACCTCTTTACTACATCGTGTATTAAAACTATACTCATATTATAACAAATATTATTGATTGGTTGATTATAGGACTAGTTTAATTTAGTACGAATAATATGTTTAACTAATGTTTGAAGACTTCTAGAAAAGTTTAAACATTTTGTACTTTAGTTTAAGGGTATAAAATTTTATTCATACGAAGATTAACTCGATTGTTATCTGTTTATTTATTGGGCTATCTAGGCCTGCGGGTGTCACAAAACTTAACGCACGTCGTTGTGGTTATTAGCACTACCCGACCAAAAGTTTGTCTAACCCAAAGGATTTCCACCCCTATAGGGTCCTTTATCGGGCCAAACTTCGTATTGGCATCGAATCTACATTCTACCTTATATCTGAAAAAGGGCAAAGTTTAAGTTTCTTCAGCATTAAAAGGTAACCTAGTATTTGCTTTTATCGCTACTGCTATCTTACAGTGTAAGATTGTTTAGATACACGATGAAAGCTTACTACAAGTTCATTGCATTTGTATTCTTTTTAAATGGAATATGCTATACTTATTGGTTTTTTCCTTTTGATAGGTTGAGATTTAGGCTTACAAGTGCCAGCTATCTTAAAACAGGCAACATGTGGTAGCCCACATGGCTAGCGTATGGCTATGGAAACTAACCAAGAGCTTTTATAAACTCAGAAGCTCAGAACTCGTTCTTAACGGAGACCTTTAGTGCACCAAAAATATCATTGGCAGAGAACCTACTGATTACCTTGTATACAAAAGATGATTTTGCCCGAAAAATTTCATTAACGCCATTCCGGGTTGAACCCGAAGCTTTAGATTTGTACGGCGAATTATTGTTAAAATAGCTACAACAAAAAATTCTGAAAAACAAATATAATAGGAATTCCATCATATTTATTACCTACAATTTCGCTGCACTTGAATATCTTTTTTTTATGAACTGGATTTTAAAACAAATATTAGAAATTGTGCAATAAATTTCTTATTATTTTAAAGTGGTAGGCAAAGTTTTATCTTTAGATTTTAAATTTAACCCAAAATCTGCAAAAGTATGAAACAATCGGTGTTTCATTTATAATTATATTATTTTGTTTAATATCTCAATAACCCGATAGGCTTTTTTTTCTGTATTTTGATCATCGGAATTTGCCTGAACAAAAAACTGTTTTAATGGTAAAAGAGTTCATAGTAATGAACAATTAATTTGGAATATTTTGAACATTCATTTTATCTTAATAGTTTTGGTAAAGTTGGCAAAATTGAAATAGCTAATAGTTAATCAAGTGGTCCAATTTAAAGTCTAATCCATGGTGAACATGGAATTAAAAGTCGTGTTTTAGCTTGGTTCAGCAAATGTTGACAAAATACAAAAAAACATAATAATCACATAAATCACAAAAACTGTTCATGAAATCTAAATTTGGGTAAACCAAATAATAAAAAAATGTCCCATACGATGCGGACTTTAACGGTGACGCTGTATGTACAGGGTGGTCCAAATTGGACACTTTTGATAGGAAACACCAATTTCTAGAGGAGATAGAAAAAACTATTTATAATGTAGTTTTAATGTTATATTGTTTGCTTTTGTTATTTTGTGTTGTTTAATTAAATCAATAAATTTCTAAAAAATAGGCAATAAATATTTTATAACAGCTGTAAATTTATTTCGTTCTATTTTTCAAGCATGTGGCACTCCAGATTTACAAAATTCGTCTATAGTATTTTAGAAACGGCAGTGAAATAAATGTTTAAAAAGGAAAGTGTCAAGTATTTTATATATTTAGAAAAAGAATATGCAAAAATATACACGGTTGTCCATAAGAAAAAGTACAAGTTTATGTCATTCAAAACCATTCTTTTTACAAAAAAACTTGGGACACTATTGGATTCCCTTAAAAAAAGTGCATTAAGAATGTTTTTACAGAAACAAAAAATATTCATAAATAAATAAGTTACGGAGGTGGGTCAAAAATACACAAAATTGAAAACCACCCTATATCTTCTAAACAGTTCAAGATATCGATGTGCGGTTTTCGGCATTCAGTTTCTCACAAAAATCGAGCTCGTAACTTGTAGGTTAGTTTTTTTCTAGCTCCTCTAGAAATTGGTGTTTCCTATCAAAAGTGTCCACCCTGTACATCGGCTTTTTCCGAACTAGTACTATAAAGATTACAAAATCAATATTGTCGCTAGACTTGTGCTGAACTAGAAATTGTGTAGTCCCATACATAAAATAATAAGAAAAATAAAATGCCTTATTAGCAGCTTGATGTAGCGATGCTGCTAAAAATGTACAACTCTTGAAAAGCTTCAACGCACTAAAACATTTTAAAATATTCATCCACACAATTCTTATAAACTACAAGTTCTGATTAACTAAAATTGAAGATTAAGATATGTTTTAAGTTTGTGTATTAATTCTGTAACGTAGACTATTCAGCTTATAAAAAGATGATGAACAAGAAGGGCGTAGTAAAGACATTTTTTCATCCCTCCTCATTTCTATCAATTAAAAGGGTAGGATGTCTTGACTATCGTTACATTGGATTACTATTCCAACATAATTCAAACGCTAATTAATGTACGATTATTACATATTATGCATGCAATACACAAAAATCCACAAATTTCTTTTTGGCACTGTTGTTAATAAGTATAGCCTTTTTAAAAGATTTTTAGGTAATACTTTGTACAAATTTTAATGTACATTTCGAAAATTATAAACGGATAACAGTAAAATACCGTGTATTCTCACTACTTTTCAAGATCTTGACTATATTTGACCTCGCTGGGCATCAGTAGCTTGAGGAATCAGCACGCTATTTATAAACCTCAATTACCTATATCTAAAGTAATACGTACTAAATTCAGTAAGAATTAAGAAGTATAAATTATTACGCTAAATAAAAAACCAACCACCCCATTCAGAAAGAAAAAATTCAAAACGATTCATTATTCATTGACATTACAATATTTTATTTTCTGAAAAACTAGAATATTCTTTCGATAAGACAAGTGATGAATTAACATTTCTTAAAAATTGCTAAGGATTAACAAGGTTATTAAAGTTCAGAGTACACCGTGTAACAGTTTCTCTACATTTATAAATCGTAATTTTTCACTAACGCTCAATGGAAATATTTGTAGTGAAAAGCAAAAGTTTGTGTTTGTCCCAGTGTAAATCAGATATTTATGTATTTATCTCGATAAATAATTGCTCGGTAAGTTTTTTAGATGGCCTAACGGTTACATATCTGCTTTGAAAGTAGAAGGACACAAATTCGAATCTCAATCGTAACTGGATTTTTAAAAATCCCAACGACTGAAATATAAAGTAGAGAGACAATTTAAATGAAATAAACCAAAAAATGATTGGATATACATCCAATAAATTTTGGTCTCAGGTATTTTCATTTTTGTTAAAACTACAGGCAAGATACTTTTTATTCATTCTTTCTCGAGAAAATGTTCTATTTACGTAAATATTTAATAAAAAATTTTGATGCCTATATTTCGAGAAAAAATGAAATGCTTCTGTATAATAAAATATGGACAATTATCTTTACGAAATCTTCAAACACTACATTAACTAAAATTGGAAAATACAATTTTAAATAATTATAACAGTATAACATCGAAACTCTTAAATACAATAATTTTGGTTAATAACAAATAAACTGGAATATGTAATTTTTATTAATGAATCATCAATGATTCGTTACAAGCACCTACAATCTAGAGCTAGACTAGTCTAGAGCATATAAACTTATTAATCCAATCGCTTGTTAGAGTAAAATATGTAACACATGATAACATAAACAAGAGTTTCCTGTTTTAATTATACTTCATAGCTACGTATATCGACATAGGACGTGACTTAAAAGCAGTCACTTATTATCTGTTGGAAGTATAATAAAGTATGTTACCAATTTATCATTGTAGAACAGTTTTGTTAGTTATCTTAAAGTATTCAGTATTACTAATAGATGTATCATTTTTGCACATGAAGTGTTAAACATTAAGTATATTAAGCGAAATATATAAAAGGCAGAGAAATTAAAGAATAAGCTTTGCTAAAGCATAAAAATTAAATATTTTTCCATATATGAAAATTCTGGGAAAGTTTAAAAAAACCATTGACGATAATAAGATATATGTAAAATGTAGGAGGATTATTAGTTTCTTCGTTCATTATAATATATAACTAGCTTCACTACCTACTGAAACATTTGACTATATAATATGTGAATAATTTTCGAAAAGAACAGATTTTTTACGTAGGCATCTGATACAAACTTTATAGTTAGTTATAACAATTTTGAACTGGAATTTATATGATATATGTGCTCCGAAATTTTGACTGAACCTTATTAAAACCAGGGTACCTAATCTCATTTTATTCGAATTTTTGTTTACAACGTAAACGTGATAAGATAAGATTGTGTAAATAACAGTACTGCAGTTCATGGTGACTCAACAATAACATAAATATTATTCTTTTGATACTGATAATAATTTCACAAATTGGCATTAGGTGTGGATTGTTTTTGATTTTTGATGTTTCTTTTGCATGAAATTTAAAAGTAATACATAAAATATACACTACATAAAGTATTGTTTAATATAAAAAAATATCTCAACTTTAAGCAACAAAAAGTATCTTCTTGTACTACATTTTACCCAGAATATAACTAACACTATCATATCGGTTATTATAGTCTTCCGTTACAGAATACTTTTAATTTCGGTCTCCCTCTCTTCAAGCCAGTTTCCTCCTTCCTGGACCTCAGAAAACCTTTGTTATAACATGTTTGTTCAGACTCTAAAGAATGATTTTGCATATATCACATTCTTAAGATGGCCAAAGGACTGCTTTCAAAATCGCAAATCTAATGCTTAGGCGTATGCAGTAAAATAATGGCAATATTATTTTTTTCTATTTGTATAATTTAGTAAGATAAAGGAAAGTCTGTATTTCCATAAAAACGCTTTTATACATTAAATACATTGATAACTTCATTGTGCAGTTTGATCAGAATACTGTTTAAGTTAAATAAAAATCTAGTGACCTCTTGCTGATATATTGGTGTAACTTGTAAACCGGACGTGTTAATTTGACAAAACGTCATTCAGGAAAGTAAAACAATTCTATCTTTGAACAATTATTAATCCTGAGCTTTCAAATGTCAATGTCAACGACCTACAACATGAAGTACAAGTTAAACTTACTACCAATTTCAAATAACAGCGTTGGGCATTATTTTTGTTACCTACTTGTCTCGGGATTCTATTCCATTTTAAATGCTCCATATGTGTGTTAATACTGATAGTTAAACTACCTATATATTATCATCATCAAAATATCTGTGTAAGTAAGATAAATTAATATTTACAAATATACTTCCAAAAAAGTAAAGGATACCTTGAAGTACTGATCAAGAATTACTAAATTCCCGAAAAATGCACTGAATTGAATTTTTTGTAGTTTTTTTTTCTTATAGAATCAATTACAATAATGAATAATTCCCTTATTGGAAGTGAAGGTTACTTACCAACGGATTTAAAATTGACGCTTTTAATAAAGCAATATTTATAAAACTTGAGTTACGAGTGAGTAAACAGTTAGTGATAATTAACGTAAAAATAGTCAACTGAAGGTCGTCGCTAATATTATCTAATACTATATGGTTATTGACAATACGTTAGAGCTTCAGAATGAGTAAAGTAATATCTTAAACAAAAAGATATCATCATTTACTTTTGAATATACTTATCCGATATTTTTTAAGCGAATAGCAAAAATTGGTTTTTATAAATTAATTTGTTAACGTATATAGGTACTACCTAGAAAAAGCGTTGGATGAAATATAAAATACTATGCAGTTTTTGCTTGCTTTGTTGGTCTGTTATCTCACTTCTCGTTGTCTGCTGTTATTTATTAATTTATTTAGCACAATACACCTGCTACATACAGTGACTGTATTTCAACTAGGTACGTTTGTTTCTAAAAAAAAAAAAAACGGATAGCATTCATAGAAACTGGCATGGCTATTTATTCTAAAAAATTCACTATTAAAAATTTATTATAAGCTTGTTTGCCTACCGAAATGCCAACAAATAACTACACTCTATAAAAATAATAAATTTTGTTTTAAAAAATGCCATTGTCGGTAATGAACATAAAAAATTAAACACAGTTACAATATGACACATAATACATTACACTGAAATGTGAGTGGGCATATAGCCGGTAAAAGATTGGTTTCAGTTGTCTGACCTTTTAACAAAAGCTTTATTTTTCTTTCTTCTTTTTATTAATTGTAAGTATGTGTAAGAAAAATATTTAAAAACCTATATGTAATTAATTAATTATACTTTTACTACAATTAAAATTTCATATTAAACATCCACGAACTTGCACGTACGCATATAAAGCCACGACTGTTTCCTCTTCGACCATTCATTTCTGTTCACACAATTTCGTGCATATCTATGCTGTATCGCGTAAAGGAAAGTTCTTCAAATCCGGTTACTAATACCACTTGTCAAATAAAATGCGACTTGAGCAAATACTTGTAAAGAAAATAGTATGTATCTACCACTTTATTTTAACATTAAATATATTTTCATGTTGCTTATCAGTGTTTGTAAACTAGACTTTTATTTGTTAAATTATAATTTAAAATATAAGTACATATACTTATATTTTTTTATACAACTTATTTTTGGTTTTATTAAAATACTGAAAAAAAGGTTGGATTATCCTACTCAATGCATGTAGAGTTTATTTTTGCATTCATATACAGTTTTGCGAAATTATTCGATGGATAGTGTAAGAAACAATTAGTAAAAGCAGTACATTTTCGAAAACTGGTAAATTTTCCAAAAGAGGGATTATTAACATTAACATTATTATTATTTCTACAAACATCATTTTCCAACGAAAAGTTAAGTGACTCTTAGAAGAGAAATAGGTAGGGACAGTTTTGGATTAAAAATAACGAAAACTAAATTTAATAAGCACAAAACCATAAGCTTCTCATTAAACCAACATAATTAGACGAATACTTACTTATATATAAATATTTTAGTCCAGAAAGTTCCTAAGTTCGTAGGATTATCACTATAAGTTATCTCGACAAAATGCTACACATATTAGCTATTGTACGTCATTATAAAAAAAATAGTTTAGACACTACTGCAAATGTTATCATATGATGATATAAAAATCGGTTATATATTCGTTACATATTTATAGGTACAGTGAGTTCAAAAAAATTTTAGATAAGGGTTGGCCATGTGAAACAAGAATAATGTCTATTGCAAGATGTAGAATTTATTAACTGAAAACACTGTGTTGCTGTCATAATATTGTGCAAATTTCAATAAAATTGTAAAATCAATGGTTGTAACTCCTGCAGTAGACATTATTTTGTTTCTCTTTGCCAACTCTTACCTAAAATATTTTTGAACGGTATAATAAACACTTAAAGAAATATAGGTATGCATTAGTAATTTATATTTTCAAATTTCAAGTAGGTACTCTACCTTTTAATCCAGATTAATAAACGAAATATTTTCATTTTAACAGAGTAGTAGGAATTATTAATTAAACCTAAAAACAATAAAAGTTTGCTTTATGTAATATACGTAAATACTATTTCTAAAGCAATATTTAATATGTATTGTAGCCGCTCGAGAAAAGGAAATAAATTACACGGAGTTTATAAACTTATTACTGTAACATTTTTCAATTAAAGGTATTTCACCTAGATTTGCGAACAATAGCATTCTTGGAGAATTAGGTAAACAATTTATTTTTACTCCGATAAATTTGTTGATAATATTGAAATGTTTATGCTATTTTTCTATAAAATGAATAGAATTGTACGCAGAACCGCCCTTTGTGCACTGATAATTGATTTTAATTTAAAAAGTGATAAAGAAAGTTATCAGTTGCACAGTCAGAGTGGGCATATACTGTTTACCTATCCATACATAAAGCATAATATTAAATCTTGTTTAAATAGCCTACAAACTCGTGCATAATCATGATTCTGATTCACGAACCCTGCGCTACGTACATATCGAATATTGTTAGGTAAATACCATTATCTTCCGTCTGGAGACAAGTTAACGTGGAATTTGAAAGCAAATACTTCTGGTGTTTGTATTATTATTTCCCATAGCTGTAATAGGTTACCTTAAAAATATATGTTTATAGATGTGTGCATAATACAGGTTTATATCTGAGCACGAGTGGAGATTAAAATGATTTGACCTTGCAGAAAAGCTCACAAATATTTTATAGGGCCATGTGATAATTTGTCTGATTTTACCTCTTAGAGAATGATGTAATTTTGACAATGTTCCAGTTTTTTGTATTTATTTTACTAGAAAACGCTGAAACTTGGTTAAGTAGGAATGATGTCGAATGAAGACACATATTTACGCTGCGCAGGCTTTTTAAGGGATACTGCTAGGTTTTCGCAACAACAGTTCAAGAGGTGTTTTTTTTTTTTGATATCATGATACACAGTTGCATGAAATGCACTTTGAATGCATTCTATGCTATAACAATTTGTTATCCAAAGTCATTATTACCTTAAAATACATATACTTATTGTATAATGCTAAAATATCCCAATATACAAAACTATTTACTCAACTAATCTTTTATTGTTGTATTTCTTCAGTAGGTCATATGCCAGTTTTTCAGATTTTGTGTAAATTATCCTAGTATTTGCACACAAGTGAAAAACTTTTAATTGTGTTCAATCACCTGTACTAACTGAATCCCGCAAAGATGGTAACGATGTAAGTTAAAACTAAGCTTACCTGAGTCATAAGTCTATCAGCTCCTGTACCTTCTTCGTCCTTAAAAATAATATCCTGATTATAATTGGGCACTAAATCCCGAAAACGAGTATTATTTCGATCGATTCGGCCTTCAGTTAGTCCACTAGCTGTAAGAGTATTTTCGGAAACGTTAGGAACGTGCTGTTTAAATACAAGCGGGGTAAGTTTACGGGGTCCTCTTCGTCTTCCAGCACCACGACCCGGTCCACAGGCCTGGGTACCCAACACCAGGGCAAGCAGCAGCGCTCCTAGAGCGCACCACCTCATCTCCTGGGCGCATTCATCCCGTACCACACACATGCATTCACACAAACGATACTCGCCAAAGGTAAGTACTCGCACTTGTCACAGGTAGCACACGAACTGATGGCCCCACTCTGTAGTCTTGGCCATCTTCCTCTGTGGTCCATCGTACGCCCATTGGCTAGCGGGCGGAGCCCTGACAGGTGAAGGCAGATGTACCTGTGGCTCGCAAATCACCAAGTAGTCTGACGTCATATCTTCCATCTAGGTCATCTTCTGGAATCTTGACCACTAATAATAATTGAAATTTAAAATGCATCAGTTTGTTACTGTCGAGATCCAAGACCATCGTTATGGTTTCATGGTATTCGTATCTGGCAAACGGTAAATGGGTAAAACTACTTTGAAAACTAAATACACTGGGTATTATACAGTCAAGTGCTGAGATTTTAAGTGGTCAAAATTATTTTTCATAAAAAGTAAAAAACGTGTATATTTACTTTGTAAGGAAATTTTGATTTTAAATTGCGTCAGTGTTAATGGTAAAGTGTTATCCTCATTTTTATGCGACGCTTTAGAGACTGCATGTTAGGAAGACTGGGAAATCATACTTGGAATTAACACGAATGTAGAGATTAAAATACCTTTACAAACACGCCAAAACAGGTACGTGATGAACAGTTTAATACTTGCACTTCAAATATTATTAATCATTAAACGTAATATCCTCGTACACTTATATTCAAGTTTTCGGCCTTACTGTATAAATATACCTACCATAGACCATAGGTATATTGAGACATGTATTAACTTTGTAAAAAAGTAAAATAATTTCTAATAATTATGTTTTAGCGTTGTTTTAGTAAGAATTCGGTGATAAAACTGTTAATTTTATACATCCCTTTATTAAAGAAATACTAAATTGAACTTATAAGTTCACTAAAAATCAGCATTATTCGATAAATATTTTAGCAATGCATTTAAAGAGTAAACCCTGAACCTGAACGTTTTCTAAATCAATCGCATTACTTTCACATAAGCGTAAATCGCTTATCACTTGATTATTTGATTCTTTGCTATAGGTGTATAGGTACGTACCTTAATAATAAAAAATGATATATTAGAAAAACAAAAAGATGTTCTATTTATCAGTACGTTTCTATTTAATTTTTAAATTTTATGCAAAGCCAGAATTATATATAGAGCACTCCTCTATCATTTATTCTTCCGTAGTAATTTAACAGAGTGGAGATTTTTAATACTTAATAATAATTTAATTATAATTAGATAGTTATTTACTTACTTACTTATTTAAAAACTATTACGGTATAATAATAGTAAATAGTATAACAGAATTTATAGTTATATTTTATAACAAATACTATAAATTTACCAAATAAACATAGGGCGATACAAAATCTTCCTTTCAGACTACCTTTTAATTGTTTTCTTACACAATCCGCGTGAAAATAATCTAAAACCCTTTAATTGCAGTTTTTCTGGTGTGTGCATAGTGCTTAACATGCTGAAGCATCGGAACTAGCTCTTGACTCTGGGTGATTCAAATTCGATCCTCACCATGGGGATCTCCCTTATGGGCAGAGTTAGAGGGAATGTTTAAATTCGGCAAAGTTGCTATTTTTTGTTCTCTTTAAGAATCCGCCGGCAAAATTGACTTGCGACAATTGACAATCGAAATATTTTGAAAAATCGAAAAAAGTGGGATTTAGTTTTTTGCTTGTGGCGCTCTTATTTGAATATATAATTAAAAACTAAAAACACATTTTCACAGCCATTTTTTCTCCTCTATCTGATGGTCTGGTTATAATTTTATTAGCACATTTCGTCTCTTGCAGGCCATCATCAACTTTCTTATTTCTTATGGGGGCCACTTTGTTTTTTTACAAATACAGATGCTCACTTTTTCTCTGATTACAACGATACATGATATGTAGGGAAAATATTCTAAATTTAGTGCTTAATTCTCAAAAAAACTTAAAATCATGTCTGCCATGCATTGTTTAAAAACAATGGAGCATCTAGTTAGGTCGCTTTTGTTTACTTGTGTAATTGTTACTGTCAGTGATAACAAAATTCCGTACACTAATGAAGAAAAACCGTGATATGTTACGTGTTTATCATTCTTCTAATCAAAATTCGACATTAGCGAGTAACTCATATTTCGAAATGTATCCAGAGAGGCAACAACCACATCGTACTATTTTCCTCCAACTTGATCGAAATTTAGCAGAATATGGATCGTTTGCTGCACCGTGTAATGTTGGTGCTAACAGAAATTTGGATAATAATGAACCTAAAATTTTACAAATGGTAATACTAAATACTAAGGCCCTATTTTTTTATAAATGTTTTTTCTAAGATATGTTCAAACGTAATAATTATAAAGCATCCTACAAGATTTATGTCAGTCATACTTTACAACCTGGAGATAGGACAGACGCTTACTTTTTTGTAATTGGTTATTACAACAACCAACAATGTAATACTGATAACAGTTTTTTAGACAAAATTATTTGGTCAGACGAATCAAAATTTATAAATGCAGTCGAAAATCCAAGGCAGAATAGGGAAAGAAGACCACAACATCGTTTTAGAATTAATGTCTGGATGGGTATACTGCGTGACCGCTTAATTGGACCGTTTATGTACGAAGAATCTTTGAATTGGGAACGATATTTGAATCTTCTTCGTACACAAGTGTCTGATTATTTAGAAGATCTTCCATTAAATGAACTCCAAAGATTATGGTGGCAACAAGACGGTGCACCGGCTCATAATGCGAGAAATGTGCGAACTTATTTGCATCAGGAATTTCCCAATCATTGGATTGGAAATGGTGGAGTAGTGGAATGGCCGGCGAGATCCCCTGATTTAAGCCCTCTCGATTATTTTCTTTGGGGAGCTGTAAAAAATCAAGTAAACAGAGATACACCTCACAACATTTACGAACTAAGAGCTAGGATACAGAATGTTTTCAACATGATCCCCAGAAGAAATATTCAGAGAGCTGTCCAAAATTTAAGAAAACGTGCACAATTATGCATTAATGAAAACGGCAAATTATTTGAACATTTATTGTAATAAATTGTTTTTATTTTTAATATGTATTAAATTTTCCAATTTTGTTCTCATTAATCCGGTATTTTCGTTAGATTAGGTTCATGACGAGCTTCATTATTATAATATTATGATATTTTGATATCACTGGCAGTAACAATTAGACAAGTAAACAAAAGCGACCTAACTAGATGCTCCATTGTTTTTAAACAATACATGGCAGATGGCAGACATGATTTTAAGTTACATACGCTTTTTTTGAGAATTAAGCACTAAATTTAGAATATTTTCCCTGCATATCATCTATCGTTGTAATCAGAGAAAAAGTGAGCACCTGAATTTGTAAAAAAACAAAATGGCCCCCATAAGAAATAAGATAGTTGATGATGGACTGCAGGAGACGAAACGTGCTAATAAAATTATAACCAGACCATCAGATAGAGGAGAAAAAATGGCTATGAAAATGTGCTTTTAGTTTTTAATTATAAATTCAAATAAGAGCGCCACAAGCAAAAAACTAGATAAATCCCACTTTTTTCGATTTTTCAAATATTTCGATTGTCAATTGTCGCAAGTCAATTTTGCCGGCCGATTCTTAAAGAGAACAAAAAATAGCAACTTTGCCAAATTTAAACATTCCCTCTAACTCTGCTCATAAGGGAGATCCCCATGGTGAGGGTCGAATTTGAGTCACCCTGCTTATAGTAGATACGGTACGTATGTAAATAGAATCTTTGCATTTAACAACACTGCATTTTTAATATAAAAATGGTTATAAACATAAACTATATTATTTAAATTTTCGTTGTAGTTAAATCAACTTAAATGAATGCTCTAATAAACCTGCCGATGAAAACGGCATTCCTATTAAAAACTAAGGGCGGGTTACATAAACATGATTTATGGCTTCCTCAAATTAATCATTCGTCAAAATGAACAAAATCGAATCAAAATTTAAATGTATTTGGTAAATAACATATTAGTAAACAGATAACGATGCTATTTTATCGCTAAGAGCGCGTACATACTCATTATTTAACAATTTCGTCAAATAAATAAAAACTGATACTCTTTTCTTAGCATTGATCGTTCGTTAAATTTGACAAAAGTTTTGTTGAATCCACCTAGAAAGTATTGTGGGCTGTCCGAACTTATCATTTTATGTATTTAATCATTGACGGGAAGTGAGGGCGTGTGAGGGGGTGAAAGCATACCATCCTTTTTAATTTACGGAAACATATTCTAACTTATCTGGCGGCTCGTGCAATATGCGACCAGTATTTTTTTGTCTTGAATCGATTTTCTTATTATTGAGTGTAATAGCCATACCCCCACTAATTATTAATTCCTCACTTCCACCCCTGCATTTAATAAAAATTCTGTTAAATGACCCATTTCTTTAATTTTATTTTAGATAACTGATGTTTATTTATTTATTGTTATTATAGATGAGATCTAGACTTGCAAATGCCACATTCCTGGAAGCTCCCATCAATGGCGGGAATCTTTGTTATAGCCAAATATCGCTAGCTAGGTGACGTATGATTTTAACGCTGGAGAAAGACTGTTGCCATATTAACAGTCTCGCCGACCTAGACTGGGAGTTGAAACCGAAAAACCTTTAATTTACAAGGCAAGTATACCAACCAACGTCATCAGGGGCTGCCAAACAGATAACATTAAACAAATTAATAATATTTTAACTAAAACTTGATTTTTAATTTCACAGCCCCCCGAGGATGAATTTATACTAAATCACTTGCTGCTTTATAGAATATTTTGTAAACCTGATGTCATTTTCAGACAAGGGATCCTTATGTTAATTTCAGATAGCGGAAACGGTATATAATGTATATTTTTGTGATTTTTAGGTTTAAGTTTTCAGTTAAATTATATTAATACTTATTAATGTCCACACAAAACAAAACGTGGATTCCATAAAACTACAGTTAGGCTGTGTTGAAAGGCCAGAACGACGTGAAGCGCGTTGGGATACTTTGTATACTCAAAAACTTAAATCTCGTTCAATAATAGTATATTATACACGACGCTATACCGTAGGCTATTATTACCGAGGATAATGTTTGCAACACGAGCGAGCTTGCGAGCGAGTTTTGCAATTATCCGAGGTACTAATAGCCATTATAGCGAGTCGTATACTATACTTTATCCACGAACAGAAATACGAAGAATTTTTAATTAAAATTTATCGACGACTTGTCAATAATCTGTCAATTAGGATTAGAAACATAACCTATTTCCTTCATTATACACCATAGACAATGATGTTACCATGACACCTTGAATAATCATTATACACTGCTGGCATCAGTGTTACCGCAAAACAATATAAACATAATAAAAGTAACAAATGTTTAATAACAAAGTAATTGTATATTACATACCGATGTGGAAAGTAGTTCATTACTGTCGAGAGATAATTACAGTTAACCGAGACGCAGTCGAGGTTTACTATATCTCGAGACAGTAATGAAACTTTTCACCAAGGTTTGTATACTATTTTATTTTCAACCATACATATAAATTAATATGAATCATTTATAATAATAATTAATATTTTGACAAGCTGTCATTTAATGACAGTGACGCCGGCCGGGTGGAAAGTAACAACTTTCCACCCGGGTAGAAAGTAACAGTCAGTAAAGGCCTATTTTTCAACTTACAAAACAGTTAGTAATAACGTCATTACAAATTATATGGTTGAAAATAAAACAATTTCCGAGGTTTGTAAACAGACAAACAATATAAATAAAAATAAGTGTACAAAGTATAGTTTTGTCGAATAAATCCGAGAAACACTTTTGACGCTTATTGCTATAGGTACATACGAGTATTTTTTCTACTCTTACAAGTTAAGAAGATAAAAGTCCTTTTGAATTTCACATATGTATGTCAATCTTATTTTAAAATTCGTTGTCAGAATGATTCTAATTATTGTGTTGTAAGAACAACCTTTTTGGATGTTTTTTTCGATATGGAGTATGGAGTTTAATTCACACCATTTTTTTTAAATTCGCCATCTTACATCTTTTCAAAACGTAGAAGCTTCCTGGGGCACCACATTAATAGGCATAAAATGTTTCAAACACATAGAAAAGGTATCATCTTAAATTAAATGTGATAGGTAAGTTAATGTTAAATGTATTTTTTTCTTCTGAATAAAAAAAAAGTAATTTCAAGTTGTTTACGTCAGTTCATTAAGTATTACTTACACGAATAGATCACAGGTGCTCTAGAAATCGACAAAATAAAAAAAACTAAAATTGTTTAAACAAGGAACGTATAAGAAGGCGCAGTCTTATTTTTTCTTGTAGAAATAAAGAATACCGCTATACAATTTGTGTTTAACATGAATACTACTACAAACCAATTAATACATAAATTAGCATAAGTTAGCAATCAATAAGTAATCGTGGTACTATTGAAAGAAGGATAACCTGAAAACGGGAAAGACAATTCGTTTTCTACAAATTTTAACAATTATTGATCAATCTATTTCAGTTTACACCGCTTGCTAAAACAATATTCTATTAATACGATAATTCAGGAATACGCTTAATCCGATTCAGTAGGTATGAAATCGTAGAAAATTAGTATGGACAATAGTAGTATAGTGAGTAATAAATAATAAATAATACACGCGAGTAAAACAATATACTTTTTCGCTGACTATTCACTTTTTGGTGGAAGTTAGAATCGTATAGAATAGCGAATTGTCAACAATTTTTACGAATAAAACAACTGCAATGCCGTCCCACATTCGTAGATGGTTGCTAGATAATAATTATGCAACTACGAATTAAAGGATTTGCAGCTTCGCAATTGACAGAAAACCGTGAATAAATAGGATCTGCAATTTTCTGATTGGACACAGCATGTGAGTTATAAGTCATTATTTAAAGTTGTGAATTATGAAGGCTGAAGGCTATTATTTAACAGGAAACGTGAATATAATGGACGTATTAGTTAAAAGGCATAACAAAAGATCTATTAAATTAATGATTGAAACCAAGTACTAAAGAACAAATGCATAAGGTATTAAGGTATACATTCCCTGAATAGCTATAGTAATTAATAAAGTGTTAATTAACATATAAAATCATGCAAATACAAAAAAAAACTAAGATCGCTTAATATTATCTGCAATTTTTGTTCTGTTTCTCATTGTAATCGATTTGAGAATTAATTGAAATCCAAGCAATAATAGATAGGTAACACTTCATTTGTATTAAATAATTTCTGAGATCTTCGTGCTCATATTTATCATTTCTTATTACACTTAAGTAAAAAACACTGTAACTATAAAAGGTAAAATAAAAACCACTCGGCAAAAGTTACTGCCGGTTTCTGTGGTATAGGGGAAGGCAAGGTTGTCTTGTAAACCAAAGGTCACGGGTTCGATTTTGGTCGAGGTTAGATGAAATTTTTAAAGCTACGGTTATAGTAGATGCGTATTCGGACGAATAATAATTCTGACGAATCCGCCAGAACAATCAAACAATAAAAACGTTATCAGAGTGGTTATAGTGCAGATGCGCTATTCGTCAGATGCAGAAGCATGAATTCATCAGAACAAGTTGGTGGTTCAAATGAGTTTGATTTTACATACCAATTCGTACGGTCAAAGTGGTTAAAAGGCTACGGTTATACTCGTAGGTAGTAGATGCGTATTCGGACGAATAATAATTCTGAAGAATTACCCAGAACTCTTCTTCTGAGATATTTGGTTACAGTGAATGCGTATTCTGACGGAAGTCAGTAGTCATCGTCTCATAGTTCACAAGATGAATGTTAATGATTAGATGATTACTTATTGGAAAGTCCTTTGCTAAAAATGTTACTCTTGAGTGAAAGAAGTGAATGCACGAATAAGGTATTTGCTTCGAGAGAAACGAATGGGGAATAGAGCACACACTATTTCAGAAATTATTGAATCCACCAAATAAGTTTTCAGAATATTTCAGAATATTACCAGAAACATTCTAGTACATACTTAATGGAATTGAAATAAATATCTATAAGCAATCAAAAAAATAAACATCTATTTTCAAATACAAGGGTAATTAATTTTTCTATGTCCAGTTTTAACCACTTTGCTCGTACGAATTTGCATGTAAAATCAAACTCATTTGAACGACCAACTTGTGACGAATTCGTGCTTTATCTGACGAACAGTGCACCTACACTATAACCACTCTGATAACATTTCTATTGTTTGATTGTTCTGGCAGATTTGTCAGAATTAATATTCGTTCGAATACTACGCATCTACTAAAAATGGCTATAGAAAAATTAAATACCCTGGTATTTGAAAATAGATGTTTCTTGGATATGAAAGACAAAAGTTATCATAAGTGAGACGTAGCTCGTAGAAAGTGGGAAAAGATTTAACCACTCGGTCACTCCGGCGATATGTAATATTTAGGTATATAAGACTTGATTCAGAAAGTTTCGTACGGTTCTAATATAGTTTTCTTTTTAGTAAAATCGTATAAGTAAACATTCGAATTACAATACATTAAAAATCTACTAGGCATAAAAGAATTGAATGTAGGTTTTGATTTAGTGAAAACAATTCAGTTGTTAAAATGTCGAAGTCCAGAATAAATGTGCGGCCTGCAATTTTGCATTCTTGTATCGTTATGGAATATGGACGATGAGTTTATTTAAGTATGACTTTTCCCTTCTAGCCGGGCCGCAATATTTTGTTGCAAAGAACAAGAATAATCTGCTGGAGAGCGAAAAAACTATTTTTATTGAAAATTTTTGATCAAAAGTACTGGTTCGGCAGGCGGTATGCCAATATGGTAAACGAAGCGTTCCTTTCTACCATGAAGGAACCATTAATACTAAAATCTAATGTGAAGCAGTGCTTGAAAAAACGATTATTGCCTTAATTAAGAGTTATACACAATCTACATTATTTTGATCTGACCTTGCGACCGACCACTATTCAAAAAGCTCGATAGAATGGTTTGAACGCAATTCTATCGATTTTATACCAAAAAACGACAATCCACCCAATACCGTATGAAATTTTCTGAATCAAGCTTTAGTTGCCTAAAAATATTTTTTCGCCCTCCGGCTAGAAACACTCAATTTTCATGCGTATAAATCGTCTGGAAAATGCTATTTTCAAGCCTCGGCCTGAAAGTAAAATTAGGATTTTTGATTGGTGGCGCTGAACCGAACTGACTCCGCCCTCTCATTGCTACGCCCATTGTCACGCCCAGAAAAATAAATTCCATAGAAAAATAAATTCTCTAACGTCAAATATTTGAATAAAAAATGATTTTTTATAATTAACGTATTTTTATCGGCCGCAAAAATATTATGTATCACACGCCTAGAAACTGCTTTGCAAGTACTCGTACTTGCAAAGTGACAGTTTCTAGCCTTGTGCTACAAATAACTATTATTGAAATTGTACTTCACCAGCAGGACTGACAATAGTTATTTGTACAACTAGTAATGAAGGCAATACTTTTTTTCATGAGTTTGAAGTTTGATGCACGACGGCGAAGCCGGAGTGCATCAATCAAACGAGTGAAAAAAAGATGCTTTCATGCGAGTTGTACACAATATTTTTTTGCATTTTGACACCTTAAATCCCTCAAAACAGGATAAAAAGGATTTGAGAATTTACAGTTGTCAAACTGACAATTTACAATATTTAATTTAAAGCACACTTACTTAATGCAAAATGTAAAATTAAATAGTTAAAAAAAGTGTTGCTTTCTTTACGATTTTTTAATAAAAAAAGTCCACTTTTTTTGTCAAAATGCAAAAAACTAATTTTTAAGGTTTCTCTTTCTCCCACTTTATTCGCTGTTTTTCCATAATGATGAAAAAATCGGGTGAAGGGGGAGGCCCTATTAAAAAAAGTCTTGGCCTTATTTTACTACTATGATGCTTTTAAGAGATCAATTCTTGCTAACCTCACTACCTTGACTTCGTATTTTTCTTCACTCGATCCTCGTAACTGAAGATCTTACGTTACTGCATTTTCTGTTGTTTTGGCTATGCATTTACTATGTAAAACTTAATACTTTAGAGTTAGTGTAACAAAGATTGTAAGTACTTCAGTTTTTGTGTTTTTGATATTATATATTAAAATACTATAAATAAATGTTCTTGCCTTAATGTAGACGTATCCCGATATCTCATGGCCCACGACATGCACGTCGAATTTGTGAAAGAGTGAGATGGAAGTCTAATAGTGAAACCTAAAAACATGCGGCACTCAGGAAAAAGCGGGTGAAATTTGAAATTGTTATCCTTATGAAATTGAAAATAAATACATTTATTAGCTGCCACCTAATACATTGCAAGTTTCTCAGCTTATTATAACATAAAGATAGGTTTTAACTAATAATATTTTTTCATGTTTTGACTTTGACAGAACGAATTTTTTTAGGTTGAGTAGTAGATGTGTTTTCTCTTTCTGTACTGAGGGCCATGAGATACCGGGATGTGTCTACTTATATAATGAACGAAAATTTGATTGCTTATAGATTCAATTTCATTAAGTATTAAGTAATGTTTCTAGTAGCATTCTGAAATACTCTGAAAAGTATGGTGCGCCGTTTTACTTTTTAATGCCATGTTGAAGCAGTTAACAGTTTGAACGTTTAGAAATATGTCGAGACATATTAATAAATAATTATAAATAAGTCCTGACATAATAGTAACGAAATAAAGGGTATGGTTAACAAAATTTTAATTTCTCCAATAGATTTTTAATGTAAAGTAGACCTTAAGAAATTATGCCTTGACTTCTAAAGATATAATTATTAATAAGTCTTAGCATATAAATATATATATTTTTTGTAATACGATAAACAAATAATTGTATTTGGTTCCATAATATAGAGCTTACATGCGATTTTTCATGAGTTCAAAACACAGCTAAACATTATGATTATAATGAATAAAATATTTACGTATTTTCTTGGTAACCTATATCGAAAAAACTACATTCAATTTCAGCGTCTACGTAACCCGAAAATGAATTAAAAATTTGCCTTGACATATTTTCAATTCAGTATTAATTCGAATACGAATCTACGAATTTAATGTTATTGCGAACAAATTAGTTACAGTTACATTTACCTGAATGTGTAACAGAAAAATTAATTTGAAATATGTCCCGACATATTTTTAATTTAGCATTAATTTGAATACAAACCAACGAATTTTTATGATATCGTAGACAAATTAATTACAGTTGCATTTGACTGGATATGCAACAGAAAAATTAATTTCAAATATCTCATTAACTTATTCTTAATTCCGAATTTATTTGTTTGCATAACGAAGAAATACAATTACAAATATGTTTTGACATATTCTTAATTCAGAATTAAAAAGAAGGCTTTGACATATTTTTAATTCGGAATTAAAAATAAGTCATGGCATATTTTTAATTCCGAAATTGTTTACTATAGCTACTAATTTTTATGTGAATTTTCTCTATTACAAATTAAAATGTTTCCCAGACTTTGACTTGTATTCATCGTTCGCCTAACGAGAAAATGAATTTTAAATAAGTTATTGACATATTTTTAAATCGGAATTATTTTGTTAGGCAAACGTTTTAAATCGGAATTATTTTGTTAGGCAAACGTTTTAAATCGGAATTATTTTGTTAGGCAAACGTTTTAAATCGGAATTATTTTGTTAGGCAAACGTTTTAAATCGGAATTATTTTGTTAGGCAAACGTTTTAAATCGGAATTATTTTGTTAGGCAAACGTTTTAATTCAAAGCGAATCGGGTGGGGGCAACGCGAGAGTGAGATCAGGCAGCGTTGCCCCCACCCGATTCGCTAGCGCTACACCACCTGCTTGAATTAAAACGTTTGCCTAACAAAATAATTCTGATTTAAAAATATGTCAATAACTTATTTAAAATTCATTTTCTCGTTAGGCGAACGATGAATACACGTCAAAGTTTGCGAAAGATTTTAATTTGTAATAGGGAAAATTCACATAAAAATTAGTAGCTATAGTAAACAATTTCGGAATTAAAAATATGCCATGACATATTTTTAAATCGGAATTATTTTGTTAGGCAAACGTTTTAATTCAAGCAGGTGCTGTCTGCTATCGAATCGGGTGGGGGCAACGCGAGAGTGAGATCAGGCAGCGTAGCAAAAAGGAGGTAGAATTGCGACGGTTTCTTTTATGAGCTTAGAACAAGATCAGACACAATAGGTATTATCAACAACATCATTTTACACATAAAAACACGAAATACGACATTTTTTAGTGGTCACAGACATTGTTATTTTTAAAAAAGTGTAAAATTTTATTTTTCTTTAAATCATGTTTTTTTTTGTATATCTATTGCTATATCTCAAAAATGAATTGAGCTAGCGACGTAAACTTTTTTTTGTTATAAAACACACACTTAAGCGCTTCTATCTGTGTATAGTATTGTTAATAAACAAATGTTTAAACAAGCTAAAAACTAAAAACGTAGATAACTTTGAAAGTTCAGAAAATACGCAGTCAAATTTTCACTAAGCTACAAACTTTCGTGTTTTTGTAAATTTTGTATAACATACTGGGGAAAAAATAAAGTCAAAAGACGGAAAACGTTTTTGGTAACATAATTTTTATTGTGTCTTTTATAGTTAAGGTACAGTGATTTTTTTAGAGCACACGAATTGCAGAAATTAAGTTTCGATACCCCCGCGACGTCCACTATGCATTGTATCTTTATCCTAGATTCACTGTATACGCAATAATTTCGTAAACGTGTTATTTTCAGTAGTTATACAACAAGAGGTTCGAAAATAATCGAATATACAGTTGAGAGGACGAGATGGGTTTCCAGGTAACACATCGAGTCCGCAAACTATATATTCAGATGATTTTCGATTTTTGAAGCTCGAGTTGTATATGTTAAGACTATACAACGGATGAACCAACTATACAGGGTGGTCCATAAGTAATGGTTCACAGATCAACAGTAGATTCCTGAGGCCAAGATATTAGGATTTACATAAAATTATCTTAGTCCAAAAGTTAATATTTAGGGAGATACAGAGTGTCAAAGTCGAAATTTTAATTTTAATTTTCTCCCAAAAAAGGTAATTTCACCAATTTTCATATCAATATCCCGAAAACTTCTGAAATTACAGAAGAAAATTAAAATTAAAATTTCGACTTTGACACCCCGTATCTCCCTAAATATTAACTTTTGGACTAAGGTAATTTTAGGTAAATCGTAATATTTTTGGTCCCAGGAATCTACTGTTGGTCTGTGAACCATTACTTATGGACCACCCTGTTATTAAACAAATTATTTATTGAAGATGAGAAAATTATTTAAATTTTTACGAAATGTCAAAAATATTACTTGTTCATTTATATCCATGGATGATATGATTACATATGATTTATTTGTTTGCGACGACCGAAATACGCCAAGCGTTTTGTTTCGCAAAACACAACTTAGCAACGCAAATAACCGAGTTTATATCTTAGAATATAAAACTTACAGGAATGAGCGTATCGCTTTAGTAGATATACAAAAAGTGCGATGGAAGTCGCCATTTTGATATTCTATTTGTAGTCATAGTTTTGAGACTGACAAATAATAGGTTAGTTGTGACGTTTGTGGTTTTTCTCCAATAAGGACAAATAAAAATTTAGGAATAACTTTCCATAAGTAAGTATTTACCTTCATTTAATGTTCATTACGAATAATATTTAAGAACAATTCGATGTTATAATTTCATTGTCAAAGAAAGGTCACGAGTGAATATCATAGGCGCCCACATACGTATTTGATATACCTACATTAGCACTTTGCAAAATATATATTTAAAAAACTGTTTAAACCCCAGTCGCCATTTTGATATTCTATTTGTAGTCATAGTTTTGAGACTGACAAATAATAGGTTAGTTGTGACGTTTGTGGTTTTTCGCCAATAAGGACAAATAAAAATTTAGGAATAACTTTCCATAAGTACTTAAGTATTTGCCTCCATTTATGTAACTACGTTCATTACGAATAATATTTAAGAACAATTCGATGTCATAATTTCATTGTCAAAGGAAGGTCACGAGTGAATATCATAGGCGTCACATACGTAGTTGATATAGATTAAGTAGCACTTTCCAAAATATATATTTAAAAAACTGTTTTAACCGTCAATATTATAATATTTTATTTCTTGCAGCTTCTAATTTTTGTTCATCCATACTTTTACCACATTTTTTGTCAGTTTACGTCTTTGAATATTTTATATTCAAAGGTTTACGTATCCCATATTCATTCTAAAAGGTACGCCACTGACATACCAGAAACATTCAGCCGCCATTTGCATCATCTATCTTGGTCTCACTTATGTTTTGTGTAGCCTCATTCCTGTTAGTTTCGTACGCCTGCGTTTTTGTCGAAGGTCAAAGTATAAAATGTGTAACGATATTCTTTACCTACCACTTGTATTGTATTGTACGTATGGTCATTGTTCCTTTAAAAAATATTTAATTATTGTCAAATGGAGTGCATTTTATGTGGAGTAGTAATAGAGGAAAACGATAAACTTGTTGTGCACAAGCCATGGAAACAGGGTTTAGAGACTATAATTAGGGATTTTTGGTACAAAAAATTTTGGCTATCAAGCAAGATATTTTGAACGGAACAATTAAAGTAAAATATCATAAAGACTGTAGAAAGGTCTACACCAACAAACACAATATTGAGATGATCTGCCAAACTAGTAATAGCATATGTAATAGACACTTTGTTGCTATTCATGACGTGGTTAAGAATCTTGGACCTCCAATAACTAAAAGATTATTAGCCATCCACTGTTTAATGCATTTTATAAAATAGGGAAAAGAACCGCTTTCGATACGCTGGCAAAAAATATTGAGAATTGTCAGAATTAGAAAGGCTTCCAATATTATCTGAAGATGAAGCAATGGAATTTTTCAGCAAATATATTCTTTTACTATACAAAAAGAAGAATGAAACCATCAAAGACTTAAACGGATTAAGATTTCATTTAACCTCAACATCAAACAAGCCTGCTTCTCAACTTCCACCAACAGAAGATGCTTTTAGGCAACATCTAAAAAGGTATATTTCTCATTATAGGACTTAATAAAGAACTTATAAATGTTTATTTTCTTTAGGTGTATTTATCAGTTAAAAATCTGGTATTCCAGTTACTTACCAGAAACAGCTAATAAAGATCTCGCAAAGTTTGGATGGGTATTAAAAGATCATCTTTGGATTCCACTGTTAACAACTAAAGGCCCAGTACCAGCAGATCTGAGAAAACTTTTAGCTATAACATGTTCAGACAAACATTGCAACAGCAGTAAATGTGTGTGCGTAAAACAGGTTTTAAAATGTTCAAATGAATGTATATGCAAACTTTGCAATAATAATTTAGATACCCATGACGATGTATCAGATTCGGAAAATGAGGAAGCGTAATTTAGGATATTTTTTTCTATGTGTACCTAATTTAGACGACTATACAACTCATCGGAAAATAGACCAATCACATAGCTCAATTTTCTTATGTAGTTACGCTGTATAAATCTTTGAATATAAAACTAACAGGAATGAGGCTACACAAAACACACGTGGGGCAAAGATACATAGATGATGCAAATGGCGGCTGAATGTTTCCGGTATATCAGTGGCGTACCTTTTAGAATGAATACGGGATACGTAAACCTTTGAATATAAAATATTCAAAGACGTAAACTGACAAAAAATGTAGTAAAACTATGAATGTACAAAAATTAGAAGCTGCAAGAAATAAAATATTATAATTTTGACGGTTTAAACAGTTTTTTAAATATATATTTTGCAAAGTGCTAATGTAGGTATATCAAATACGTATGTGGGCGCCTATGATATTCACTCGTGACCTTTCTTTGACAATGAAATTATAACATCGAATTGTTCTTAAATATTATTCGTAATGAACATTAAATGAAGGTAAATACTTACTTATGGAAAGTTATTCCTAAATTTTTATTTGTCCTTATTGGAGAAAAACCACAAACGTCACAACTAACCTATTATTTGTCAGTCTCAAAACTATGACTACAAATAGAATATCAAAATGGCGACTTCCATCGCACTTTTTGTATATCTACTAAAGCGATACGCTCATTCCTGTAAGTTTTATATTCTAAGATATAAACTCGGTTATTTGCGTTGCTAAGTTGTGTTTTGCGAAACAAAACGCTTGGCGTATTTCGGTCGTCGCAAACAAATAAATCATATGTAATCATATCATCCATGGATATAAATGAACAAGTAATATTTTTGACATTTCGTAAAAATTTAAATAATTTTCTCATTTTCAATAAATAATTTGTTTAATAACAGGGTGGTCCATAAGTAATGGTTCACAGACCAACAGTAGATTCCTGGGACCAAAAATATTACGATTTACCTAAAATTACCTTAGTCCAAAAGTTAATATTTAGGGAGATACGGGGTGTCAAAGTCGAAATTTTAATTTTAATTTTCTTCTGTAATTTCAGAAGTTTTCGGGATATTGATATGAAAATTGGTGAAATTACCTTTTTTGGGAGAAAATTAAAATTAAAATTTCGACTTTGACACTCTGTATCTCCCTAAATATTAACTTTTGGACTAAGATAATTTTATGTAAATCCTAATATCTTGGCCTCAGGAATCTACTGTTGATCTGTGAACCATTACTTATGGACCACCCTGTATAGTTGGTTCATCCGTTGTATAGTCTTAACATATACAACTCGAGCTTCAAAAATCGAAAATCATCTGAATATATAGTTTGCGGACTCGATGTGTTACCTGGAAACCCATCTCGTCCTCTCAACTGTATATTCGATTATTTTCGAACCTCTTGTTGTATAACTACTGAAAATAACACGTTTACGAAATTATTGCGTATACAGTGAATCTAGGATAAAGATACAATGCATAGTGGACGTCGCGGGGGTATCGAAACTTAATTTCTGCAATTCGTGTGCTCTAAAAAAATCACTGTACCTTAACTATAAAAGACACAATAAAAATTATGTTACCAAAAACGTTTTCCGTCTTTTGACTTTATTTTTTCCCCAGTATGTTATACAAAATTTACAAAAACACGAAAGTTTGTAGCTTAGTGAAAATTTGACTGCGTATTTTCTGAACTTTCAAAGTTATCTACGTTTTTAGTTTTTAGCTTGTTTAAACATTTGTTTATTAACAATACTATACACAGATAGAAGCGCTTAAGTGTGTGTTTTATAACAAAAAAAAGTTTACGTCGCTAGCTCAATTCATTTTTGAGATATAGCAATAGATATACAAAAAAAAACATGATTTAAAGAAAAATAAAATTTTACACTTTTTTAAAAATAACAATGTCTGTGACCACTAAAAAATGTCGTATTTCGTGTTTTTATGTGTAAAATGATGTTGTTGATAATACCTATTGTGTCTGATCTTGTTCTAAGCTCATAAAAGAAACCGTCGCAATTCTACCTCCTTTTTGCTACGCTGCCTGATCTCACTCTCGCGTTGCCCCCACCCGATTCGATAGCAGACAGCACCTGCTTGAATTAAAACGTTTGCCTAACAAAATAATTCCGATTTAAAAATATGTCATGGCATATTTTTAATTCCGAAATTGTTTACTATAGCTACTAATTTTTATGTGAATTTTCCCTATTACAAATTAAAATCTTTCGCAAACTTTGACGTGTATTCATCGTTCGCCTAACGAGAAAATGAATTTTAAATAAGTTATTGACATATTTTTAAATCAGAATTATTTTGTTAGGCAAACGTTTTAATTCAAGCAGGTGGTGTAGCGCTAGCGAATCGGGTGGGGGCAACGCTGCCTGATCTCACTCTCGCGTTGCCCCCACCCGATTCGCTTTGAATTAAAACGTTTGCCTAACAAAATAATTCCGATTTAAAACGTTTGCCTAACAAAATAATTCCGATTTAAAACGTTTGCCTAACAAAATAATTCCGATTTAAAACGTTTGCCTAACAAAATAATTCCGATTTAAAACGTTTGCCTAACAAAATAATTCCGATTTAAAACGTTTGCCTAACAAAATAATTCCGATTTAAAAATATGTCAATAACTTATTTAAAATTCATTTTCTCGTTAGGCGAACGATGAATACAAGTCAAAGTCTGGGAAACATTTTAATTTGTAATAGAGAAAATTCACATAAAAATTAGTAGCTATAGTAAACAATTTCGGAATTAAAAATATGCCATGACTTATTTTTAATTCCGAATTAAAAATATGTCAAAGCCTTCTTTTTAATTCTGAATTAAGAATATGTCAAAACATATTTGTAATTGTATTTCTTCGTTATGCAAACAAATAAATTCGGAATTAAGAATAAGTTAATGAGATATTTGAAATTAATTTTTCTGTTGCATATCCAGTCAAATGCAACTGTAATTAATTTGTCTACGATATCATAAAAATTCGTTGGTTTGTATTCAAATTAATGCTAAATTAAAAATATGTCGGGACATATTTCAAATTAATTTTTCTGTTACACATTCAGGTAAATGTAACTGTAACTAATTTGTTCGCAATAACATTAAATTCGTAGATTCGTATTCGAATTAATACTGAATTGAAAATATGTCAAGGCAAATTTTTAATTCATTTTCGGGTTACGTAGACGCTGAAATTGAATGTAGTTTTTTCGATATAGGTTACCAAGAAAATAGGTAAACGTTTTATTCATATAATAATAATGTTTTCCAATTGCTGGATGTTATTAAAAAGTAAAACGGCGCACCATAGAAAAGTTATTTGGTCGATTCAGTAATTCCTGAAATAATGTGTGACTTTCCCCTTTCGTTTCTCTTGAAACACACACCTTATTCGTGCATTCACTTCTTTCACTCAAGAGTAACATTTTCAGCAAAGGACTTTCCAAAAAGTAATTATCAATATCCATCTTACAAACTACGACTAGGTACTGGTAGTCGTCAGAATACGCATTCACTGTAATTCGTTAGAATTATTATTCGTCCGAATACGCATCTACTATAACCGTAGCCTTTACTGCGGAAAAAACTTGGGAGTGTGTCCTTTTTCGGAAAAGGGGTAAAACAATTGAAGTTTGGCACGATAATAGTATATTTTACAACAAGACATGAAAAAAACGTATTTCATGTCGAGTAATAAACGCTATTTTTTCTACAAAATTTTAATCAGCTGTTTGAAATAAGTTTTAATTCGACTTAATTCAAACCGAATTGTGGCAATGCAAATTATTAATTGTTTATTTAATCGTTTCCGTAGTAACCACGCATTTTTTATTTTGTTGCCATAGATTTGGAATTCTTGTTTTCATTTCTAGAAGTGAAAATGTTTTCATCTCTATACCTTTTCAACTTCAAGTTGAGACTAATCACCTTCAAATTGAGAATAAACACATTCAAATTGAGACAAAATAATCTGAAATCAATTAAACACATTCAAATTGAGATTTAACATAATCAAATTGAGAATAAACATATTCAAATTGAGAATAAACGCATTCAAATTGAGACAAAACAATCTGAAATCACAGCTTGTTTTGTCTCAATTTGAATGTGTTTATTCTCAATTTGAATATGTTTATTCTCAATTTGATTGTGTTAGTTCTCAATTTGAATGTGTTTAATCGATTTCAGATTATTTTGTCTCAATTTGAACGTGTTTATTCTCAATTTGAAAATGATTAGTCTCAATTTGAAGTTGAAAAGGTATAGATGGAAAAAGTCGCACTTTCACATAGAGTTTATCGTGAAGAAAATACTTATTTTCATATCGTGTGTAGAAAAAATATCCTTTTTCTGACCGACTTTTTTTTACGACGTAATTAAAAAATTAAAACACAAAACATTTTCTGCCGCACTCCAGTTTTAGTAATCAAATTTCTATTTTATGAATATTTACCTAACTTATTTCATAGCTCTTAAAATTAATAAGATTTTAGGTACTACCTACCCTACCAAAATCAAAAGGTAAATTGCTTTCTGCCTTCTTACTTGTACGTGTTTATCCACAAAAATAAATTAATTAACAATTACTGGAAAAATGCCAGCAACTTAATTTACAATTTCCTTCTTTTTTGTTCGTTAACCGTTTTCATGTTTAAAAAGATCGACACCGACACGTTCCAAAATTGAATACTTACATTATACCTCAACTGATCCAATTTAAAGGCATCCTCAATGATCCATGGAACTAAAAATCATGTCTAAAATAAAAATTAAGGTATCTAGATTTATGTGATTCTTATTTGTTTTATATTTTGCCAATTTTTCCTTAACCAAGCTAAAACAAGCTTTGCTTGCCATGGTAATTATGGTATTTGAACATGAAGTAAGAATACCGATTAATGATTTTTAATTTGAAGTCAAATCTACAATTTTGGAGGCAAACAGCGGATTGAATAGTATAAGAAATCTTCCTGGGGTTTAACTATAGAATTTTTAAGTAACGTATGTACATTAAAACAGATGTAACAAATACATCTTTTATTCCCCTAAAATTTTCGAAACATAGTTAAAACTAAAAGCGAGCTTTGCAACTGGCCTTCAAATTATTTAAATAGGTATCTCTATAAGTTTTGAATGGATTACCTATTTTTCTTTCATTAAACAGTGCTAGGTATCCTAGAATAAACTAAACTCTCCAGCAAACATTCGTACTTATAACAACTGTTAATGATATTAATGTGTATAAATTATTTGAACCTAAATTTAAAAAAATACGTTAGTAAAATTCTTCTCAAGTAACGTTGACTCAGAAATTACTAACTACAGTTTTTTACCTCCCGTTTTCCCTTTCACGTCACCGACTGCTGTGGTTATATTGTTAAAGCCAACTTACCTAAACTGATGGAATTCACATCCTGCCGATTCTACATTTCCAGCCACCGGCGGATCGGAACCCGATCGCAAAGCCAAGTACTCATTGCTCTACCAAGGGCATCTCTTTCCTTTTCAGAACTCGTACGTATATAATCCGTTTCAATTTTTTTGGTTCGGTGTAAGTTTTGTTTTGGTTCACTTTTAATAGTGTTTGGCGTTACTTACAAAAAAAGTTTCATAAATTACATTTCCGAAACTTCAAAAGAGCAACCAAGTTTACAACTTTTATTGCCTTGGTATTTTTTAAAATTTACTTTAGCATTTTGGACTTTTAACATTTAAGATTCAGTAAAATTGGTTCATAATATTCCCACCTGATTAAAGTTGCTTTTGTAAAATTATCTTTAATATAAACATGTATAATGATATGGCGTTATACTTACTGTTTTTAATGTATAAAAAAGGAACGCACGATATTGCAATTATTATTAAACATGAGCTAAGAGTTAAACGGACTATAATTATTAAAATAATAAACAACTCCTTCTTCTAAATATAAACAACAATTTATATACTAATTGTAATAAAACAGCCGCATTTATTATAATAGTAAGGATGTACGTACATTGCGTTTTTTAATTTTTAACTGTATTATGTGCTCTACTTTAAATTGTGTAATCGCAATAAATGTTATTTCTAATCGAATTATTTTTTTCTATACGTAGTTCAAACCGAGCTTTACTTTTGGAGTATAAGTATAAATTAATGTATGTTAGGTTGTTAGGTACGTTGATGTTGTGGTTAAGCCGTTAAGCTTAAACCTGGAATATGGCAGCGCCGAAACTATGGGGGGTCAGGGGGAGCACGTGCTCCCGGCGGCAAATTTTAGGGGGCGGCATATTTTGAAGAAACGGAAAGTGCTTTGCAAATATCTGTTGTAGTTTTTGTGTGATGCACTGTGATGTAACAATAATTCAGGATTGAACCAATTCTGGCAAGAGTAATAAATAAAAAAAACAATCGTCTACCGGTTGGAACGGTCAGCCGTCCAGCTCGTTGCGAACGGTAGTCAAACCGTACTGCGTAATCGTAATGGGTCGTACTCGTACTGTACGTATACGTCAACTAATAATACCACCGGCACCGACAGCCAGACAGTCCAGACACCAGATGTGCTTGCCTATACAATGTATATTGTATATTATACATAGTTACTGTTTTTTCCGTTTCTCAATAAAAATGATTTTAATTTTATGCGTTATTTTTTATGTTTTCCGGAGCTTAAATTAGATAATCAGTGGCAAAAATATAGTCAATTGGGAGCGTTAAAACTGTGTATTTAAACTCAAATTTTTTTAAATTTTTAGGGGGAGGACCTCCCTACCCACCCTTCTACCAGACCCCCCGGTTAGTATAACCTTAAAATGAAAATTTGCACACCAAATTTTCAAAATCCGGCGTCTATGGTGGGGGCGGCAAATACGAGTTTGCCCCCCCCCCCCTTGACAAAAGCTCTAGTTTCGGCCCTGAATATGAGCAGCAATAGATGTTAAAAAGGCAAAATCGCGTTAGACTGTTTTATCAAACAATTTTATTAAGAACGGCCCAATGGGACCTGCTAAAAAACAAATATACCTAACGTTTAATCGCAAATAAAAAATATTAAAAAACATAAAGCATTACTATTTCAATTCTATCGTTGATAAGGCAATTCTAATTAATCAAAACTATAACCTCTAAAAAATGATATCACGACAGTCCAATTCAGACAAATATCATATGTTGATATGGTTTTTAGACGTGGATTTACTGAATATAATATTTTGAGTTTCCAAAGAACATTTTCGCAGGCAGTTATTTTGAGCAGTAGAGATTTTCAATACATAAATAATTGTATTAACAAGTTTTTTTGTTTTAAAAACTATACTCTTATACTGGGTGTAACAAGATCATGGTACACCCCTCTTTTTTCCTTTAGTTTTCAAGATAAATGGTTGAAATTTGGAACATCCTATATACTTAATAAACGTCACTTTTTGACATATTAAATGATTTTTTCCATTTCCGGTTTCACCGGAAGTGACTCTGACTTTTGATTTTCAAATAGAACACCCTATGCGCATTTTTGAATTCTGCATAATTTTCTGAATCCAATGATGTAATTTTGATTGTATTTATCGCAGATTTTAATAAAGTACATGAATAAATTCCTTATTAATACTAGCAATAAATAGTACCACGGTACCAATATGGTTCCATTTGAAAAGATTGTGTTTTGTCCCAAAAACCATTTGGATGAACTTTATTTGCTCATAAATCACATAATTTAGTATTTTCGACGGGATTTCGATTTTTTTAGTATTACACGGCTCAATTAGAATAAATCGGAACAGTCATGGCACACTTAAATAGAAAACTAAAAATTAAATTAAACTAAATATTGAAGACTAAAATGACACTGATGTGGTATCATTAGATTCAGAAAATTATGCAGAATTCAAAAATGCATTAATATATAGGGTGTTCCATTTGAAAATCAAAAGTTAGTGTCACTTCCGGTGAAACCGGAAATGGAAAAAATCATTTAATATGTCAAAAAGTGACGTTTATTAAGTATATAGGAAAACTAAAGAAAAAAAAGGGGGGGGGTGTACCATGATCTTGTTACGCCCGGTATATTTTGTGTTATTATTTTTGAAGCATTATTATAATATATACGAATACCTAAATAACATTTATTCAAAATAATATCCCTAATCAACCTCTTTTATACGCAATTTATCGTGAATGTCATAGGATTGGCCATTGGCCTTGGGTTCACCGTTGTCTCTAATGTAAGTAATATTTTCATGAAAAATTTTGAGCAACAATATATTCAGAAATACACAAAGAGATCAATAATTTGGGTGGAGATACGTTGATGCTGCCATATCTATTTGGTCTTACACAACGCAAAAATTTTATCTAAAGAACCTGTACAGAGTAAAAGAAAAATTAAAGAAACAACTTATATAATAACGAAACAAAAATAATCACATTTCATCTCGTTTAGTAGTAGAATTAAATAATGTTTGGTTACAGGTTGTCGTCAAAGATGAAAAAAAATTAAACACATTATAACATTATACATACATCGACATAACAATGATGTAATTCGTTCCTTAACAGCTGTTTCTGTAATCACCTTACATATAAACACATGTTTGCAGTTTTGTATGTCACATAAAATAACAAAACTTTACTCGTTTTTAAAGCTTTTTGAATTGTTTAAAAACGGAGATACTTTTCTCCGCAACGTTACATGCGTTATTAGTTTATTATTATTAACTATATTTTAACAACTGGTGGCGAAAAAGCCAACTAATAAATATAAAATGTAATTTTGATTCTATAATTTATAAGTAAAGTTGTATAAGGGCCACCCTGTACATATACATACGTAATAGATGCCAGAATAGTAGTTACATGTCATTGTTAGAAAATATACGTAAGTTACTGCTACGTAGATATTTAAATTTTACATATCTCGTTTATGAAGTCTGAGAAACAAATTGAAGCACTTCATTTTTATTTTACGTCATTTCGAAATTTTATAAGGATTTGTATTCATTCAAAACACTTTTGTTTTTGTATATCTAGATTAACTAAAATACAAAAAGAAATTCTATTAATTATAACTTTATTTCTTAAAATATATATAACAGTTTTATAATTTGTTAACATTATAAAGCAAGGTAAGAGATGCACACACAACTGAAAGAAGATGATTGTAATGGGTAAACAGAATACCGACGACTGATATTGGTATGACGTTGCTTCTTTTATAAATGCTGAGTAGAATTCTCTAGAGGTGCTAAAGCGTAGGAACTTGGACATTCACATCAATAAAATCCATATCGGACAAAACAACCGAACAAGATCCCGACAACATTCATTAGTACAAGAACTGTCACCTGATAAAGAAGCAGTCTTGTCGGCAGAGGTACCAGTAAATCTTCAGCGAGTTTGTAGTGTTTGGACTGAAGCCGCCTTACTAAAAGACCCAAGGCACAAGGCTATTGAAACAGAAGGTGAGAAATATCTCAAATTTAAAGTAAAACTCCAGCGAAGTACAAACGAGTTTACCTTTTCGAAGGGGCTTGGTGTCGAACTGACCGGGCGGTCGTCTTGTTTTGATCAGAATCTGTAAACATAGAGCAGGGTTCCTCTAGTTTAAATTGCCTGCTGCACTTTTGTCTGATTGATGGTCTTTTTGTCATTGTTCTGAAGGACCGCACTTTTCACATAAATACAGAACGCCCAAACCATTCTATAGAAAGATGAATAGATACCACATATCGCCGTAGCGAACTTCAATTCAGTAATAAATGCAAATGCTTTAAAATCAAAAATACCTGAGAAATGCTGGAGTAGGTTTAAAAAATCAGGTATTGGATAAAAGTTAAAAAATTATAGTTAAAACACAAGAATTTTGGAATGCAACTTTGACTTATTAATAATTCAAGTGCCAAATAAAAGATAGGAAAAAACACTTAATATAATTTCGGTTTCCTTATTAAGAACTTTTTTTGCTGGCTATAATATTTTTTAAAATTATTTTAACTATTGTTATGATAACAGATAAGTACGTGACTTTAACTTTGTACTTGTACTTTGTGAAGTTAGTCTTGGCTATTGGTTGTTCTAACAATAATTCGTATTTTATAGCACTGCAATTATTATAAATTTTAAAATGAACCTTTATAAAATAGAGTAAGTGTGATCAATAAATAAAATTTAACTAAAATTATACCTAATTGTTCAATACGATTTCACTAAATTTGTGTTATTCTAGTAATGTGTGTATATTTATTACATTCAGGAATCAACTATAACTTTACCGATTGGTATTAACATATAACTTTCTTTCTTTTTTCTTTCTTTCTTTCTTTCTTTCTTTCTCTTTGACCCTCTTATACCTTTACAATGTCGAGGGGGGCGGACGCACTGAGCCGCAGAGTGGTCACCCATTCTTATTCAGACCAAGCAGGTTTCTGCTTAACTTTCTATATGTCAGTATTAAATATTACGTGCACTCCCACTCTGCCGTAGCTACTGCTGGTTTAACATATAACTAAAGTGTATCATTTAAAATTTAGAGGAATCTTTAGAAGAGGAAATGGTTCAACTTCACTCTTCTAAGCACTTCTAAACACTCCGGCAATAGATAACCAAGTTTCTAGCGATCCTTTTGTTATATACAAATATTTGTATGAAAAGGACTTGCTCGGCACTTTTCCTAACGTTGGTATTGCGCTTAGAATATATTTAAGCATATCGGTCACCAACTGCGAAGCTGGAAGATCCTTCTCCAAACTGCGGTGATCAAGAACTGGTTGAGAACCTCAATGACAGAGAACAGACTAAATTCTTTAATGATTCTGTTGATATAATCAGATTTTGTGGGCAAATTATCATTCGAGTCAATTATTTTGTAATTTGCTGCAAGAAAAGTTCCTTTGTAAATAGGTAACATTATTATTCTGAAGTACTAAATAAAACTGTTATTCATAAATTTCTCTATACACTGTTTCGTTTTTCTATTTATAGGTTATAAATGTGACGTGGGGTATTATAAACGGTGGGGGGCCTACCAAATGTCCAGCCCCGGGCCTCCAGCAGGCTTAAAACGGCTCTGTATACGACATCTAATCTCGTGGATGCCAAGTACCTTAAAGTGCGTGGAATCGTTGAGCAGTACCACCTAATTCCAAATTTAGCTGACGGGTTTCGAATTAAAGAACGTACCCTCCTTCTGGAATTCTAACAACTTTGACACACACTACAACTTATTTGTACAGCAATAGACTTGGTGTTCCACTATGTAGAACAGAGAGGGTACCTAACGTTAAAACGATTTCGAAATACGAAGTAACTCTTGGTTTGGAGCAGAATAAGCAGTAATAGTCGTTATAAGATTTGATTGTATAACTTGCATTCCATTAAAATATTAATACTAAGATATTAAATAATTTAGATAAAAGCTTATTCACTATACCTCTGTTATAATTAGGATGTATTTCTATCGTTACCTATTTTTTCGAATATTATTCATTTACCTACTTTATTCATTTATGGTCTTTATTCGTAGGCATTAATGATCTCTGTTGATTTACTAATTAAATCCATATGAATATACGTTCCGGAGTAGACAATACACGTAAATTTACTTTAATATTAATTTATCTATTACAAAAGGGAGCATTTCAATGAGTAGAACAAAAAATAATTTTTCCTTTTACGGAATTGTACAAGTGCAAACTTCAAAAATCTGATTTCGTGAACTCGATTAATAACTTAATAATTCTTACAAGTGTTTTATACAGAGTACTGAATAATACGTGATTAATCTTTCGTTCAAATAATTTTTTATTCTCGGTAAAAAAACGGATGACTGTAGCATTAAATAATAAATCAGTTTGTATTTTTAGTAGACATCCGTGTACTATCTTTGGAAGAATTATTTTAGTGGGCGATAATGATTCAAACCGAAGATTATAGTCATGTTAATGTAACCCTGTTAAATATTTCTAAATCATTTTTATTTTCGGTATTGTTACTGGCTACATATAAATATACATTAGTCAACTTAAAGGTTACTTAATGTGGAATTTAGTGGTTGTTGTTATTTATTTTGTAATATAATAGAAATAATTCAGCAGACATTTGTTTCTGTATCAAAGAAGACACCAATAACTCCTTTAACTAACTAAAATATTACAATTACTTAAAAGTTTGTTAGTAAAAACGATACAAAGCAAATGCCCACCGCTTGATGCCAAACCTGTGTAAATCTACTTCTAAAAGTTGTCATGGCTTAACAATTTACTTTCGAAATTATTATCATAAGATGTAAGAATTTAAGGTTTGAGTAAATTCTGTGTAAACCTGAAGAAAATTATAATAAATATGCGAGAAAAAACGATCGAATCTGGACTCTTAAAATATCAAGTAGCCCAGTTTACTTCACTTGACCCTTTAGACACAAGAAAGCAAGCAACGGTCGACCGTCGACGGCTGTGGTAACTTTGGTGAGATACATTCCATTCGTGTCTGCGGTTAGTGTTAGATGTCAGAGAGACCACAAATAGCGATAAGTTATGAAATTCGAATATGCCGCATCGAATATCAATTCTTGTTAACGAACGGGCAAAAAACGAATTAGGGACAAATAACTGTGAACCTAATGAAATGAACAACATTAGAATTTTAAGGAATGGATGCCGAATCTTAAATATTTAACTAACCCACATTTTTTATTACTTTGTATTATCAATTATTTCAGTAACATTATTTAGTACTTATTACTATAAAATTACGCTCTATACATACATATATAAACTTTAAAAAACTAATGTTAAAATACTGTACCTACTTCTAAAACATCATCAGATTTTAATCGCTGCAAGTTGCAAAGTCAAACAACCAGTTTTAAGAATGAATTTTTTCTTTTTATACTTCAAATAAGGTCGCTGTTAGAACCTTGACAGGCTGAAGTAAAATAACGCTTAAGTTGATTTGCCGTTTTGTGAATGATAGTCTTTTATTCTTTTGGTTAATATTGAACGTAAAACAAAAAACTATATAATTGTTTATTGCTTATTTTTATAATGCAATACATTTTATTTTAATTTCTTTCTTTTTCATGCCACTGGATATGTAAGTACTTATAAGATAAGTGTTTGCTTAGTAAAACAAATGATTATGCCATAAACTTGTGTTTTATAGGGAAATATGATTACAACTGCAATTAAAACTACAACTGAAATTTGCCTTATCTATAAACGAGTACAAATCACTATCGTCAACTCTAAGCGTTTTCAAGTTATAAGCTTTCCGATTTTCAAAGATTTAAGAACAAGAATTTTTTTCACACAGACCTGTGAAATCTTGTAAAGTCACTGCACGAACCACACTGTTCTCAAGAGGTAATTTTACTAAACCCTAAATTCCTTTAAATAATATTTACATAAAACAGAATTAATACCTGCAGGGCGATTACTATTTAATCTACATCCAACACTAAAAAAATCTTTGTAGTTAGAACTGACCTCGCCTTTCTTTTTTTGTACGTTAACTATTTCTATCTTAAAGAAACAGTGCTTAGTTAACCTAATCATTTAATTCGTTTTGATAAATACACGACTACTAACATTTTACATAAATGGTGTTAAAATGCCCACAAACTAAATTTTATAATTGTTACAAATCAATACGTTCGCATGAACAACATATTTTTTATAAATTTATGTAGGTATATGCAGGGTGTCTTGAAAGATAAAGAGAACTATTTATATATAAGGGCCGTATGAAAACTTTCAAGAAAATAGATACCTACCTAAAAAATTACATCGAAAAACTTTCTATTAGATTTTTCAAACGAAAGTAGTACAACCTAACGTAATTTACCTATATCCAGAAGTGCACTCCAATAGAGTTACCCTAAGATTCAAAAATATATTTTTGGAAAATATAAAGCTGTAAAAACAATGTTCGGGTAACTTTAGTGAATTATTATAGGGATTTAAAAAAAAAAATTAATGTGACAGAATAGTAATTTGTAATACAAGTGTTGAAAGCTTGCGTTTGCCACACGAATGTGAAGTTTGCAGCACGAACGATAGTGAGTGCTGCAGTCACATGAGAGTGGCAAATACAAGCTTTTAACACATGTATTACACACTATTTTTTCTACAACCACATTTCCATAAAAAAATTTAAATATTTCTGAAAAATCAAATCTGACATTCATCAAATATCATTATGACATTTTGATTTCGGTGCGGCAAAATTATACTTTGCCGCACTGAAAATCATGCATGTGCGTGCGGAAAGTAAATTTTCCGCACGCTAATTTCACTTGTTCGGCAAACACTCATTTTCAATACTCGTATCTATGGAGACGAAGTCTGAAAATCTCACTTTCCATGGTGGGAGTAGAAAAAGACTATTTGCAGTGGGTGAACAGTTTGATAATAAAATTTTTGTGTCCTGTATTCTTTTTCTAATCCGAACGGTATTGGAGTAAATAAGGAAAAAACATTTTTCAAATTACTATCAGTACAAGTTGCCAAATTGTACAACTGTTAATAAACAAATTAATGTAGACCAAAGGGAAAAACTGCGAAACAGAATTGGGTATTGCTGCTGATTCTGTTTCTTTAAAAATGTTAGAGACTGTATCTGTGTAGAAATGCTTTTTGTATATAGGCAGATTAAGTTAAAACAACTTCATTTTGTTTGAAAAATTTGTTATACAGTGATCGGCAAAAAGTTCGCAGCATATGGGAAAATTTTTTATTATTAGAGTATCGAAAAAACTTTTATGGGGGATGGGTTCTGCATGTCCGATAACCTAAAAATCCAATTTGAGGTATGTCACGTGACCGCTGGTATGGCGGCAAATTAAAAAAAATCTCCGTGAAGTCGCAAAAAATGGGGTTAGATGACAAAATATCGAAGAAAATTATTTGAAAAAGTTGCTTAAATTTCAAATATTTATTTAAAAAAATTGAAAATCGCAATTTTTTGTAAATATTTTTTTAGTAGTTTACAAATACAAATTTTTTCATTTTTTCCTAGCGAAAACCTGTTTTTTAGATTTAGGCCTGTCAATTATACAAAAAACGAGAAAGTTCTTCCATTGTTATCTTAATACCTACGTAAGGTCCACTTCAATCACGCTATTTAAAAGGATATTTCTAAATTAATAAAAAAAAATTTACAATGTTTTAAATAAATGCTTGAAATTTTGCACATGGACCTAAAATTAAATTCTAAGCAAATTTTTCAAATAATTTTCTTCGATATCTTGTCATTTAACCCCATTTTTTGCGACTTCACAGTGATTTTTTTAAATTTGTCGCCATACCAGTGGTTTCGTAACATACTTCAAATTCGATTTTTAAGTTATCGGACATGCAGAACCCACCCCCATAAAAGTTTTTCCGATACTCTAAAAATAAAAATGTTTCCCATAATATGTTGCGAACATTTTGCTGGTCACTGTAGAATCATCGGTTAATGAAGTAACAACTCATGAACAAGTAAATTGGCATCTTTATAAATAGGTTTCCTGTTTGTTTTAGAATTTTATTAGTTTGCTAACATATTTTTTCTACTTCCATACTTTAATTGATTTATTAAACATTTACTACCTGTACTTCAATGAGATTCATTAAGTTACAGATTTTTCATTAAGATACAAGTTTATAACCAATAGCAGCAAAGTATTTTATTTGGTAACCATAGTTACGCGAGTTGCTGATGTTTCTTAATTGAGATAACCAATAGCAGCAAAGTTGTCAAAAATAAGGTTAGGTAGCAGCTTTTCAGAAGGTGCCTATTTTTTCATTATTATAACTGGTCGTAGAAAAAATAGTGTAGGCAACTCGCATTTAATGGCTATTAAGACACTCGTATACATTAAGACACTCGCCTGCGGCTCGTGTCTTAATTCTCATACTCGTATATGAAAATTTACTATTACATTTTAAATGCTTATTAGGTTCAGAATCTTTAGGACCTCCTTCCACAAAAACTTTCATATTTATAAACGTACTTATTTTTTGTAAATGAAGGAAAAACAATCCCAGATTTTTTGCATGCTCTGAAATTGAAAGTTATTATTTTTGAAAAGAATATCAAATAATGGTTTTGAAATATGAAGTTTTGTTGTTTTTATCTACAACTGTACGGTCCTTGTCAAACAAAACGGTTACACTATTCCCTTTTTTATCAACTTCTGAGTTGGTGTTAGATAAGGATTCGTGAAAAAATAAAATGGGAATGATTAAATTAGGTACTAATAAGGAATTGAATTTATATATCCATTTCAGAAGAATAAGTAAACTGGGCTTGAATTGAAATGATCTATTTTAAAATTAAAATTTTGCAAATAACTTTGTGCACTAGCATTATACCTTATTCTGTCATTTAATTTTGTACGAAACAGTGAATAATGCAGCTAAGAAAGTACTTATTTATACAGCCCAGGAAATGCCGTGTATACAGCTGCTGAAGTCCAAAAAATATAAATTTATAACGCACAACAAAATATAAAATTAACAAACTGTTAGTTATTTTGTTTATTTTATATGCTAGTTTTATTCAAGACTTGACTGATGAATATAATGTAACATATTTGCAATGTAAATAGTTCTAGTAAATTATAACATTACCCAATGTAACATTTCTGGTTGTAATAAATGTGTGAATGTTACCGATGTCAGTTACATAAATGGGGATGCTTATTATTAAATTACCGAAAACGAAAAAACGAAAAAAAATTTAAATTTTGCCAAATTACCTATAGTTACATTTGCCAAGATGAGTTTGAGGAAAATACACTTTTAGTACAAAAAATATAAAGCGACTCTTATCTATTTTTTCAGCTTATTGTTGTTACGAATTCACTGCAACGCTTGCATAAACAGATTTATCTACAAACCTTCGAACTTCACAAAACAGTAAATTTATTTTGGTTTGCACGGGAAATTAATTTGACTATTCCCACATATAATATCATAATATCATTTGATCCATATTTACAAGTTTTAACCAATCATGTACAAAGTATAACGGCAAAAACAGCAAAATTTCCCAAGGGCTATTTTCGCGACAAAAATGTCGTGTAACCATGATCACCCACTATACAAACAAACAAAAAAATTTGTTACAGTGTCATTTCGCATTATTTGTGAAATGAAACGTTTGTTATAGTTTTCCGAGTCTCATTTGGGAAATAGTCTGATCAAATATATCTCTGGAACTTTATTTTGCAGACAAAATTGTACCTCAAGATTGTTGCTTTGAGGTAACGTCCCTCGACAAATTGAAAAACAAAATCCCTCGCTATCGCTCGGGATTTTGATCATGTCCATTTGTCTCGGGACGTTACCAAAGCAACAATCGTTCGGATACAAATTTTGTCAGCAAAATAAAGTTCCCTTGATATATTATGACTGAAAAAAGCCCATTTCGATGTTTGAGAGAAAATCACTATTTACTACTGATTGTTTTTCAATAAATTGCTGTAATTTATTCCAAGTACCAAGAAAACTTCATAATTTGCTCTTCCAAGCGTCCTTGTGTCATAGTGTCCACTCTTTTGGATCCTTTATAATAAGCATCATTCAACATTCAAACGTAAATGATAGCCATAGCGTTGGGAGACGACCATTAAATAGGTATCCTAGAAAATTTTCACGAAAAATTATGTAATCGGCTGTTTTTTTATTATAGGTGTTAGTGTGGCATTTCTATACATATATCTATAAATTTAAAACAAATTTTACGAAGAGAGCATTTCTTTAAATCCCTGATTTCACCTTTGATTTTAAAGATTCCTCTACGGGAATTTTGCAGTCAACTATTGTTGTTTGAAAAGTCGTAAAAGTATAATAAAACATGGTATAATATGAAAAGTTTTTCTAAAAACAGAACAAAAGAGACTTTATATACTATGAAAAATGGCCGAACAAATTGACAACACAATGGCAACTCCAGAATTTGCGAACAACGTTTTAATGGGCCTATATTATTTCGGATATCGTTCAGTTTTAAAGTTAATAAAAATATGAAAACATATGCCAAAATATTATTGTTATAAAACTTTAAGACGATTGTCTATTATTTCTAATTACCAAACGCGATAAATAGATATTAATAGGGAAATTAGAAAATATTGGGAAAATTGTCATAATACTCTTCCTAAAATAAATATTGCTTTAACACTTGATATGGAGGGTATGTTTAAATTTTGCACTTTTGTAGAATTTTGTGATTTATACGCAGCCGTACATTTTAGAAATTAGAATAAACAGTTATATTTATTTACTTGCAGCAGAATCCTAAATAAATAAGAAATATGACTATGTGACTACGTTACCGCTAAGAATTATATCTAAAACTCAAATTTCGAATTTTATTTTTTTTGAATTAAACTTTGGAACGTACCTAATCTCATATCATATCTAACCTACAGCTAACCTAAGTAAATTCTCTTTCCAGTACTACTTTAGGCATAAAATTATCCAAATATGTCAAATATACACCTATTTCGTAATTTCACATAAAATAGGCGACCTAGAATTTGAATCACCCTGTATATCAAAATATTCATATTTGAAGATTCATAAACCTAAACTTATAAAAAAATAATAATTTGCAGAAACTAAAGTGTTGACGTTAATGTGAGAAAAGCAGGTTTAGCTGAACAGCGATAATACTCAAAATGGACCACACATGTAGTGGCACGCGCCTAAAGTAGCCATTCACAATTAATTCTCCTACTTACCTTCGGTAACTTTCGTTGACTTCGTGGGATACACCTGCGCGTAAGCACTAAACGGACCACACATATCGTGGCACGCGCAACTGACACGAGATAAACGCCTCTGAACTCGGACACAATCGGCTATATTCGCGCCTTAACATGAGAGATTACCGCATACTAGAAGGTTTATTTGATTTTTCGAAATTACAAGTGCTTTATGCCTGAGAGGATTGGTTTTTAAAGATATTTATAATTTAAAGTTATTATATAAATACTCAATTTACTTTAAATTCAGATGAAGCGCTACAAATAAAGTTAAATAAATCACAATGGAGTACTTACCTAAGGTGGGTTTGTCCTTATTCACGTAGAGTCGTAGAGGGTTTCTGTTTCAAATGTAGGTATGGTAAGTAAGTAATTGTAATATATTTAAGTTACAATATTTTCTTAAATATCGGAAATTTGTTACACCAAATTCAATATCTGTTCCAGGTTGTTATAAATTTAAATATTTTGTATGAAAGATAAGCTCTGGTTGCTAGACACAAATGTTGGTAATCTTGCAGTTTAGGGATGTATAAATACGCATGCGCCAGACCTATATAAATATGCCTGCATCAAAAAATTAAAAATTTACGATTTTACCGCAAATCGTTCTTTCCCAATACAAATAAAACTAGTGGACCTTAACATTATTTTTAACACTCAATTACATACACAAATAATAACTATATTTAACGCGGGAATACTTATTAGTACCTTTTTGACGTACGCACATTAATAGATCCCTAAATTGCATGGTTATCGAAATGTTAATATTTATTTTTTTATGTTATTTGGTTGTTTTGCGTATATTAATAGTTAGTAACTCAACAAATCTTCTAAATCAGTATTTCTTTAGTTTAACACAAAACATTATTGCGACGACGATGATAAATCAAACCGTTTTTTTATTGAAATGATACACTGCTCAAAAAAATTAGCGGATCATTATTAAAAGCATCTTTATTATGCAATGAACTTTGAGTTTGGTATTTTTATAATGCATAAGTATTTGTTAGATCCAACCGTGTCTTAAAATTCTAATAATTTATAAGTCATACTTTTTTGTGAATAATATTGAAATACGTACCTATAACGTATAAGTTTTAATAATGGTCCGCTAATTCTTTTAAACCCTATATACAAATTATACAAGAGTAAACTAGTAAACACATTATTGAATTCATGAAACTAAAGCTTGTCCCAGAAAAAATTGTCGCCAAAATTTGCTCCTATTGTACCATGAGATCGAAAAAAAGATGATTCTGAGCAGGCCTTGACTAGTACAACACGATTGGCAAGACTGATTTCAAAATGTGGCAGTAGGTTAGAGGTTAATAAATGTCAAATAAATTAAAACACAAAACAGTATTTATTTAGGGAACAAACTGAAAACTAAGATGAATACATGTTAGAGTAGGTGTTCAAAATGTGATCCTTCACTAGTATTACAACGATAAACTTAAATAATTCTGGAAACAAGATTGCAAAACTGACTTACATTTGAAATGTCACTGTCACATTATAATTCATAGGCATTCTAGAACCAGTGTAGCGTGTAGCCAATCGTGTTGTACTAGTCAAGGCCTGCTCAGAATCATTTTTTTTTTGACCTCATGGTATATGCACTTTAATTTTCAAAAATTTATTGGTCAGCCGTTTTTGTTAGTTGGCTATGTAGTAAATAAAAACAATTAGTTGAAAACTGTCCTATTAAATTTGAGAAAGATATCATCAAAAGAAGAAGCATTATGTGAAAAAATATTGTACAAATATGTCAAAAATCGGGGTATTTCCATGAAAAAAGTAACCTTAGAATTAAAAACTACAAGAAGGACTATCCAAAAAGTGTCGAAAATATATATAGTGAAATGGGTAATATACGAAGAAAATGTGGAAGTCGACGCAAGCCGAGGTTCGTAAATAAGAATATCGAGAAGAAGAAAGCGCTGTGTAATAATCCAAACCTTTCTATAAGAAACTTGACTAAAAAATTTGAAACTACCAAATAAACTGTGCTGAGAGTTAAGCAAAAAATTCCTTAAAATCTTAAAAAAAAGTGGCTAACAGAAGTGCTAAGAAAAAAAACTATTGCAAAATCAAGATGCAGAAAGTTATACTCAAAACTGGCATCAAAAAAATATGTTTGATCATGGACGATGAGACTTGTTGTAAGCTCGATTTCAAATCTCTACCAAGTCATCACTATTATTCTGGACAGAAAATCTGTTAGTGACGAGTTTAAGATAATTAAAACAGAAAAATTCGTAAAAAAATTAAATATAAGTCGAAGCAAACTACAAAAATGATGTCTAATGACGCTGTACAAATTTTAATGGAAGGTGTGAAAAGAAAATTGCGAAACTTTTGGATGAATCATAATCAAAGTTTAAATGTTTATTATTTCATTATGGATAGTTATTAAATAATAAAGCTATTCGATAAAATAGTTCAAATTTATTTGATTATGTGGTTTTTTGTCAAAACCAATAGGCGACAATTTTTTCTGGGACAAGCTTTATTTGCAGGTGAGTTTTATACTTGAACATATTTGGAATAAGGGAAGTAGTAGTGGTAGAGAAGTGAAGAACGAAAAACAAGTATCGTTGTTTTGTACATTACTAAGAAGCACGGTATGTTTAAACAACCAAACAGAAAACCTTTGAAATACATGTTTTGTGTTTATTCAAAATATATATTTTTTGAATGTATGTTTTCCACAAATAAATGCTGAACTATATCATGTATTTTTACCTTCGTTTGTAAAAATTTCGAGCCCTAAAAGTTAAAAATAGGTAATACATATATTTTAATAATCAATTAATTTCAAGCATCTATTTAAATTTAACCGGCGTTCTTAATTTTTAAAATACACTTCGGGACAAAATTAAGGGACCACTAGTAAAATTTAAAATAAACTTAAAACAAGATAACGAAATTTAATGAAACGAATAAATATATAAATCCAAGGGTTTCCTTACAGTTTAGTTGATTTAAGAGCTATTAAAATTAACAAACTTTACTTTTATGGACTTCAAGAAAAAAAGCTCAAAAATTAAACTAAAATACCAATGAACTTAACTCCTAATTTGTAATAAAAAGTACTCCTAACATTATTAATAGTGTGTATGCCCTCCTCTTGCAGCACTACACGTTTCTACTCTTCTTGGCACGCTTGAGATTAAGTTTCGTATCCTTTCTAGGGGTATCTGTTTCCATTCTTGAACAAGCATGTTGGAGAGCTCATCAAGAGTTACTAGCGGTCTCGGTGCGTTTTTAATTTTTTGGCCCAATTGAACCGAGAGATGCTCAATAGGATTGAGATCAGGGCTTTTGGTAGGCCACTCCAAACATTGGATATTTGCATCTCTCAACGCAGTTGTGACAATGTTAGCTGCATGAGGTTTGGCATTGTCTTGCATAAAAATGAATCCATTGCCGAAATTTTCGGCAAATGGTTGAACATGGGGTACAATAATCTCATCTCTACATCTTCTTGCTGTTAGCGACCCATTTCGTATCACAACCAATTCTGTACGACCATTAAATTGTATCCCACCCCAAACCATTACAGACTCCCCGCCATATTTGTCAAATTCTCGAATGGTACATGGTGCAAATCGCTCACCTGGTCTTCGTAAGACAAGAACACGGCGATTATTCTTGTTTAGGAGGAATCTGGACTCGTCCGAAAACAAAACGGAGTTCCACTGCCACTCGTCCCAACATTGATGATTTTGACAAAAGTTTAAGTGATTTCTTTTGCGCGTAGCTGTGAGAATTGGACCGGTTGCTGGTTTTCTAGCAGATAAATTGACTTCCTTCAGTCTTCTTCTTACTGTTTTGGTTGAAATTTCTGTTCCAGTAGCTAATCGCAGATAATTTTTTAATTCACGAGATGCTACAAACCGCTTTCTTAAACCCTGAAGATTGATAAAGCGATCTTCTCTGCGTGTTGTTTTTCTTTTAGTACCTTATCCGCGTCTTCTTCTGAAACTACCAGTCCTTCTGAACCGTGCTGCGGCCCTCTGTACCACAGATTTACTGGTATTTAGAATTTCAGCAACTTCTCTTTGTGAATATCCTTCACGAAGAAGAATAATCATTTCCCAATACTTCTTCTGGTCTACAACGGCGTCTAGGCATATTTAATTAACTTAATGCAAACAAATTCACTAATTTTTGAAACAAAAAGCACGCTTTATTAATTAAATTACTTAAAAAGGTGTGTCAACAATTAGGCCTTTTTATTGACTTTTCGTTTCCTAGTAGAGAATGTCTTGCTATTGTTAATTGTTTCATGGCACACTACTTGAATAGTGTTTAATAAACGTCAATTTATGATATGTGAAAGGTTTATTGAAAATAACTTGTAAATTGGAAAAGTTATTTCAAGTATATTTGGTGGTCCCTTAATTTTGTCCAAAAGTGTATTATAATTTAAAAATGTTGGCGTTAAGGATAAGCATGTGTGTTACCTATTTTAGAATTTTTAGACTCAACGTTTTCTATTAGAGCTGACATTTTAGATTACCTACTAAAAAATTAGTACATTATACATCAAGGGAGAGAAATGTAAGATTTTTCCTGAGGTGTAATTTGTAGCCAGAGGGCGAAGCCCGAGGGCTACAAAGCTCCGAAGGAAAAATAGCATTCTCTCCAGAGGGGTATATACTATTTTTTTCACGGCCTAAGTATAGTGATAAATAACGGGTGTTCATAAACAGTCGTCATCCCAGTAGGTTTTGACTTCAGAAACGTATGTCTATTAAAATTGAGCAAAAATGCAAACATCATTATTTACAACAGCAAGTTTTATTAACTGTCAAACAATGTGTCAAAAGTAAACCAAACTGAACTGAGATTACAATAACTGTTGGAAATGGTGACCATTTTCTTGAATACACAAATTAACTCTTCGCTTCATGCTTTCAAATACATTTATTAGCATATCTGGTGTTATTTGGTCGCACTGGTGTTGAATGCTGTTTTTCAAATCCCCCAATGTGTGTACTGGGTTTCTAAACACATTATTTTTAATGTACGGAAACACGAAATAATCCAAAGGCGTAAGGTCGCAAGAACGTGGTGGGTAAAGGTCTTTACTTATTAAACGGTCATCGAAAAATTCTCGTAAATAATTTAAAGTAACATGTGCAACGTGCGGACGCGCAGAATCCTGTTGAAAATATCCGGTTTGCAACTCGTCATCGTGGAGTTGATTTATAAACGGTTCCAGCATTATGTTCCGATAGTTTTCAGCATTTATAGTCTCTTCAAAAAATATTGGGCCTATTATTCTTCTACGACTTACTGCTAACCACAACCCTATTTTAACAGGATGCATCGTTGCTTCTCTAAAGTAATGAGGGTTTTCGGTTCCCCACATACGCATATTTTGTGCATTAATGTAACCATTCAAGTGCACCCAGGCCTCGTCTGAAAAAAATGTCTTATCGAGTACATCATTGTTGTTCAAATTTTCATTAAACCACTGGCAGTACTGAACTCTTTTCACATAATCTGGACCTAACAGCTCCTGGTACATTTGTAATTTGTATGGATGCGAGTGAATATCCTTTTTTAAAACATTGTACAAAGTTGTTGTACGAATGTCTAGTTCTTGGGAAAGCCTTCGAACTGAAGATGTAGGTCGCTCTTCGATCGCGTTTCTAACCATATTGACAACATGTTCCGTGCGAAGTCTAGGTCTTCCACCTCCCCGTTGTTTATCAGTTGAAGCAGTTTCCCGAAAATTTGCAAGTGATCTGCTCAACTGCTTCCTAAACTGATTGTGGTTAAACACTACATTTGGAAACCTCAATCTGAATTCATTTTTAGAAGCTTCGATCGAGTATTGCCATTCTCCATTTTCCAGTACTCCATTGCGAAAATAACTTTCGAGCATAAATGCTTTCTGTTGCGGCGTAAACATGATTTCAAAACTGAACAAACCTAAACGCGCTATGACAGTACTCAATGACGTTTCATAAAACTAGTTGACGTTTTCCAAGCTTCATTCTGTTGCACGAATTAATCAAAGATATAAAATTTTGTTTTTAAAGGCAACTGGGATGACGACTGTTTGTGAACACACGTTATAATAAGCTCGTGCGCCCCAAATCTTTCGTTATCAAGTAGACATTGAAATTAAAAGCGTGCAGTTCCTAATTCATGGACACAACTATAATTTTACTAAATGTCAATTTTCACATATTGACATTCAAGTGTAGTTATATTTAATAGTGTACCTGCTGTTAATTTTTACAGTTGTGAACTTGTAACGTTAATGTAAACAAATAATTTAAATGTACGAGTATGTTTCAATTTTGGGGTTTTAAACTTTAATAAACATCCAAAATTTAGAATGGCCGATTTTTATTATTTGATTCATAATGAAAACTCCCTTGGGAATTTTTTGAAAAATTATTTACCTAGGGGATAATTTATTATTTCTGTCACGATTTTTGTATCATAGAAATGGACAAATACTCCCGGCCGTGAAAAATAGTATATTGTGTTATTAGGAGTAAAAGTGTCATTTTGTGTGCCGAGCATGACGTTTGAACGACGAGCGCTAGCGAGTCGGACTATTCAATGGAACGTCATCTAAAAGACCTGGAAAAGCGTCAACTAAAAAGTCCAGGAATACTTAGCCATTGACAGTATCATTAAAAATGTGAGGACCAATTATCCGTCCGTCAAGAATGCCACACCAAACATTTACAGACCACTGATGTTGGTTGTCCACAGTGCGCATCCAATGTAGGTTCTGGTTCTTTTTAGAGTAAAAGTGCATATTGTGGAAGTTTGCCCGGCCGTTTCTTTTAAATGTAGCTTCATCGGCTCAATTAGAAGTTTCTTCTAGCATATTTCGCATCCAGTAACATACGAGCCCCGTCCCATTTCAGTTGGCCCACCTACTGAAATCTTAGTTTTCTGGGCACCATCAAAAAATAATAAATACTACATGCTTTTTTAGGTCCCAAATTAATTTACATCATCCTATAACGTTATCATGCTAATAACTCCTTAGCAACGAGTTATGTTATGACACATTTAACAGCACTAGTGCTGTAAAGGTTATATAACAGCACGATATGGCTGATTTACGTTACTATTTATGAATTGTCATTGAACTGTCACTGAAAATATTTTTTTATTTTTTGAAAAAAATTATTTTAGGATGATATAAACTGTGTTACGACACGCGTAACGTTATTTGCTGGTTACATTACTCGAGAATTAAAAGAACTCGCTCCTTCGTCGCTCGTTCTTTCAAACTTTTCTCTCGTAATGTAAAATGCTTCATAACGTTACTAGTATCGTAAATTACTATAACAGGGCATATTTAATAATATGCAATAGAAAACACCATCTTTATCGATTCCTTTTAAAATTTTTAGCAAAAAGTCAAAAATGTTCCAAATAAGGTATGCTTTTTTAATACATCAATCCATTTCTATTTTGTTACAAAGTAAGCCTACAACCGAATTGGCTTTAGAACAATGGTCTCAAAACAATTGCTGATAACCGCTAGAATGCATTTCATACATTTTGAAGCTAGTTGTGTTCATTAAAATAGGCAAAGAAAAGATTATCGATGAAAGAATTCGTTCAATTATTATTAGATTTTTCAATACTGGGAAATCGAACTCGGAAATTGCAAATTTATTAAAGTTATCGCGATATAGTGTAAGAAATATTATTAGAAGATATAAAATTACTAGTTGAGTCACCACAAAGCCCCAATATGTGGGAAAACGAAAATTACAGATCCCGATAGAAGAGCATTACGAAGAATTATCGAGGAAAACCGCTCTGTGGAGTGATTCTGTTGGAAGGCACATTTGGAGATCCACATATCACAGGGGGACTCACAAAATGGGAATTGGCACTTACAAGGTAAGTTGTTTGATTAAAGAAAATAAAATGGAAACAGAAAAATATTTTTTTCGAAAAAACTGTTCTTAAAATTGGCAATTGTGGCCAAAGGCCACTTTTAACGCCAAAGTAGAAGAGAAATACAGTAAGATTGGCAAAAGAACATAAGGTTTGGGCACCTCATCAATGGCATGCAAGACTTATCGCTCCGATAAGGCTCGATTCGAAGTGCCAAGTAGAGGCCGAGTTATTTGCAAAATACACGAGGCGTTTCAGGTCGACTGTCTCAAAAGAAAGGTCAAATTTTCTGCATCGGTCATGGTTTGGGGCATCATGTCACCGAAGGGGATAGGAAAAGTTCATTTTATTGAAGAAACTGTGGATACAAACAAGTATCTGTACATTTTAGAAGAATCGCTTTCATCGGTCATGGAAGAATATTTAACATCAGGACAAGATTTTGTGTTAAATCAGGACGGCGCAGGACGCTACAAATCAAAAAAGCCTTAAAATAATAGATGGAAGACTACGGTATACCACCTTTGGAAGGGGTTTCTTTGTGGCACCAGATAAAAAAGGTGCTTCGGAAACATTCTGCTAGAACAATCCCTCAACTGAAGTAAAGGCTTCAGAAAATATGGGATTCGTTTACGGCAGCATTTTACCAAGGCTTCGTTAATACTATATGCCCCAAAGAATTTCGGATATTATAAAAAATAAAGGCCATATTACCCATTGGTAGACCTTAAAATTATTTTCTGTTAATTTTACGTATTTATTACCTTTTTTTATTTGTCTTCATTTTGGGTTAAGTAGTTGTCGGTTTTAGTCACTGAATAGGCTTTTTTTGTGGCTAAGAGATGCTAAAGATGTTGTCAAATGAATAAAACAATTTGAAGTACATGTAGTACTTGTATTTTTGCTCTCTAAAGACGAATTTTTGAAAAATCCTAAGGTGGGCCAACTGAAATTGGACGGGGCTCGTATGTTCAGTCTGCTCACAAAATCTTCTTCGGTGAGCGACTGATGTAACACAACATATATTTCCCCAAAGGAGCGAATCCTTAAAATTTAATTTAAAACAACATGGTATGGATGTAAGCCTTGTTCATTTACAGTTTTAACAACTGTTCGTTGAGATATCCATTACATTCTTGAAATTTCTCTTGTACTAACATGGGGATTTATCTCAATGCACCCCAGAACATTAATCACATTGACTTCGTTACGAACTGGACGGTGTCTTTCTTTTTCTGGAGTTGGTTGCACTCTTTCCGTGGTTTGTAAACGTAACGCTAATCGACGGAAAACTTTTCTCGATTGGGGCTGCCGATTGGGATATGTAATGTTGTATGTTCTTGAAGCATTCAACTCATTTTCGTGACATTGAAAATAAATCCGTAGCATATCAAAGGCTTCAGCGTTTGTGTAAACCATTTTCAGCAAATAGCAAATAACAAAATCAAGACTAAACACAGTTAAGAACAACAACTCGATGACCAAGTAAAACACAATTAAAGCTAACATGAACAGGAACAGCAACAAGAACAGGTACAATCACAAGAACAGGAACAACGGAATTATTAATATTTTGATGCTAGAAATTTGACGTTTCAGATGTATAAACAAAATAACATCGGCCCATTCTTATGAATGGGTTGATTTATCTTTAGGTAACTCGGAAAAGTTCTTCATGGTTACATTTTGCTCAATATTTCCGCTTCTATTGATGGTAGAGGCCTCCGATTTTTTGCAATCTCTTTGTCTTTAATTTGTTCATAACGCAGTAATAAAATTATTGTTCCTTTGCATTTGAAATTTTTGAGGTACTTGCAGTTGAAAGCAAGTTTCCACTAAAATGCACCGAGAATTTTAGAAAAAAAGTTGGGAAAAAATTCAACTAAAATTTGCAGTAGATAATATTTATAGATTTAGGAAAATACTGAGTGTCTTAAAAAGAAAAATCCAAACCAAAGATATAACTAGTTTTAACCTTGGAGGTTATGTCTTCGCCCCGCAGTCCATCGTCAAAATTAATTAAAACTTCAAAACTTTTGATCTAGACATATTCTAATAGACCTTCATTTAAAAATTTTTCGAAAAAAGTGCGATTTAATAATGCCGCCCGCTGACAAAATCCGAGGCTAAAAATATTTTTAATGGATTTCTTAGGCTCATGTTTATACGTAAATTTTTTCCCCCGTTAACGTACGTCAACTACTTTCCGAGATAGAGTCGGCGGTCGCGCTGAAGGACTCACCCAGTATCATTGAATTTCACTTTTAAAGGAACAAGCTGAGTACTGACGATGTAAATTTGTTGATAACATCAAAACATTCCAATGTGCGTCAATTTTTATAAAATTAAAAAATTTTCACAATTTTTTTGAAAGGAAATTAATCAAAATTTGCATAATTTTGCATCACAGTTATCTAATAATAATAATGATTATCTTCATAATATTTGCTTTTGTTTTTCAATTTTTAGTAAAAGTCGGTTAGAAATTAATTATAAAATTATACTACCTATAACAAATATTTAGATAAATTTCCTAATATTTTGCATAGGCGAGTTTATTTACAAATATTCTTATGTGACATACCATAAAATTTGGCGTCTATACGCAAAAAATGTGCTCTCTACTATCAAAAGAGGGTGTTGCCATTAAAAAAAAAATGGTGATGACATAACTCGAACAGGGATGAAGTCATAAAAAATATACGAGCCCAGTCGCATATGAATTGAAATATGCAACACAATTATATTTTTCTGAATTAGAATTTATTTAATTTTCATAATTTCAACAGAGACAACTAAGCTTATTTGATACTATGTGGTTTTAACAATTAATCAACAATATCTACAATAATTATAAAAGAAACAAAAAGAAAAAGTTATGTCTGGCGCATATTAATTGGACCATAACCCAATAAATATTTATTTACCTAGCAAAATCTGATAATACTTGTTCTGACAAATATATGATTAAGTATGCCTTGGAAAAACAAATGATAGCATTATTCGAGTGTTTTAAGTTATTTAGTTGTCAAAATGGTTCGCGGAAAGTCGCTATCTAACGATATGCGAAATTCTATTGTTGCTGCCCATAAAAATGGTCTTTCTAGGCATAAAATTGCAAAAAATTTAAGTATTCCTCAAGGAACAGTAAGAAACATAATTTCGCAATTTAAAAAAACCTAAAATCTACAAACAACAGTTAAAACTGGGCGTGCTTCAAAGATTACCAAAAGAGATGAGCGTGCTCTCCGGACACTTATTAAACAAGATCGTCGAGTTTCCTCGCGAGAATTAGCAGTAAAATGGGCAGATGCGATTGGCAGACCAATTTCTAAAGATACCTACTTGTTTGAGAAGAATGAAAAAAATGGGATATGGGTTCTACAAGGTAAGTTTTTACAAACGTAAAAAACATCCAAACTCATTATTTCACAATAGACCAAGGAAAAACCAGTTCTCACAGAAAAACAAAAACGAAACCGATATTTCTGGGCAAAGGAGCACCAAAACTGGGTTCAACGTCAATGGGACTCAATTATCTGGAGTGACGAGTCTAAGTTTGAGGTATGTGTTGGCGATACACGAAGTAGAATTATTCGAAAGCCAGGGGAGGAATATCACAGAGATTGCCCCAAAAGAAAGGTTAAGTTTCCAGCATCTGTGATGGTGTGGGGATGCATGTCATCACAAGGAGTTGGACGTCTTCTTTTCATTGACGGCACTGTCAATGCTGCGAAGTACACGATAATTTTACAAGAGGAACTGTTGCCTTCCATTAATGAAATTCAACTGCCAGAGGGGGGATATATATTTCAACAAGATGGCGCAGCCTGCCATACAGCGAAATCGGTAACATCATGGTTATAGGGAATGAATGTTCCCGTTTTAAAATGGCCTTCAAGCAGCCCTGATCTATCCCCTATCGAGACTCTTTGGCATCAAATGAAAAAAGCACTTCGAACCACACCAGTTCGAACAATTCCTGAATTAAAGAATAAAATTCATGAAATTTGGAATAATTTTCAACCAGAGTACTGCAAAACATTAGTAGGCACGATGCCAAAGAGAACTGATGCCGTTTTAAAACGAAAAGGTGACTGTACAGCTGTACACAGTGGTAACTCTGACTAATTGTACAAAAATCTTTGGTCCAATTAATATGCGCCAGACATAACTTTTCCTTTTTGTTTCTTTTATAATTATTGTAGTTGATATAAGTATTAGATATTGTTGATTAATTGTTAAAACGACATAGTACCAAATAAGCTTAATTGTCTCTGTTGAAATTATGAAAATTAAATAAATTTTTATTCAGAAAAATAAAATTTTGTTGCATATTCCATTCCTTTTGGTCCAATTCATATGCGACTGGGCTCGTACGTATACCAAAAAAAGCGCATCTAAAAAAGAAAATTGACCTGTCCGAGCGTTATTTTCTTACTTTCCCAATAAAGGTTTTATCGAATTTGTTCCAATCTTTACGTGCGCACTATACTGTGCGGTCGTTTAGTCTGGAAACCTGGGAATAAAAAGTTGTTGTCCTCGGATAGGTCAATTTTTATTTTTTATTGCACACATTTTGATATATCGTTAACATTTTTTCCGCCATATTTGAAAAAGTTATGACGTCATCGCCATTTTTTATTTCGAAAATTTTCAAGTTCAAGGTTATACTTTTTGACATTTTTTGTTTTAGAATTTCACGAAGTATCCAAATCTGCCAAAAAAATTGGGGGTCGCCATTTAAAAAAAATGCGATAACGTCATAACTTTTTCAAATATGGCGGAAAAAATGTAAACGATATGTCAAAATGTGTACAATAAAAAATAAAAATTGACTTGTCCGAGGATTTTTTCCATAAATGAACGGACAACTTTTTATTCCCAGGTTTCCAGACTAAACGATCGCACTGTATATTGTAGACTGTATTAATCATACAAAAACAACAACAATGATTATATTAGTCGACGTGCATTGAAATTCCTGACACCCGCAAGCCTAGATTCGTCCAATAAATAAATAACAACTTATTTTTGCGTGTATCACTACCAATACGCCCCAATTGTCAATTACATTTTTAATATGATTATTTTTTAAACAGTCCTGTTAGCCAATCATAATGAGAAAAAATTGCAAATCGACCAATAGCATCTAAATTACACTGATAATTTGCTAGTAGCTGATTACAGCGAGACAGCGACAATTTTTTCACATTGTTTCATTGGATCTTTGTTTAAATAAATCCATAAAAAAATTAGCTTTGACTTGGTTGTTAAGGTAGCGCAGCCATTTGTCTCAATACAAATATTAAAAATTCAGCAATGTCATCATTGTGTAGTAGTTTAAAAAATAATCACGCTGAATTACATTCGTGGTAATAATTTTTATCGCCAACCGTCAGTAAAGCCATGCATTACCATAGCGATTTGCGGCAGTAAACAAACACTTTATCTTACTGTACAAATCAAGCATTTTTCCGACGACCACTATGAAAAATGACTCATTTCACACGGTTTACTAGTATTGAAAATAACAAATTTCGCATAGCAACGAAACTGTGTGAAATGCCCGTGTGCAAAACTTTGCACACGCTAAACCACACAAAGCAGTCGGCGGGCGACGTCAAAAGTCGTCATTTGTTAAAAAATAAATATTTAAAACGTCAAAGTGTTGCAAGTGTGGTGCTGGTTCAAATTTTTTTAAATGAAAAATTGGAAAAATGGTCGTCGGAAAAGTATAGTGTAAAACACGTGCTGAAAGGATATTTCACACTCGTGTGATTAAGCCACTCGCCAGAGGCTCGTGGCTCAACTTTCACACTCGTGTGAAATATTCAACTTTCAGCACTAGTTATACAATATACTATTACCTGCCACTAATGTTAATCAACATAACCATGACTGTATGACATTGAACAAAAATCGTTTGTTCCTGTCACAGCTCCAAAAGTAAAAGTTTTGTCGCGAGTTATTTATAGAAAATAATGGAAGTTATTTTTATCAATTATACATTTTTACGGTTGGCGATAAAATTTTGTATGCACCACGTCAGTAAAGTGTCTTTATCAAACTCGCCTGTTACTCGCCTCGCTCGCTAGCTCGATCGGCTCATAATCTCAGAATCGTTCGATAAAGAATCACTTTACTGACTTGGTACATAAATAACTATTTTTTACTATTCAACTCATATGTCATCTGTCAAAAATCGGCCAATTAAAATGGAAAAATTATCACCACTTGTGTAATTACTGTTGAAAATCAATATTCCATATTTTTAGTCGTTCTTTGATTAGATGGACAATTGAGCCATTTCGTTGCATAATGGCAAGAAATACATTATTCGCATCGTGAAGTTTAAACGTGGTGCTTTTCCGAACTAATAATTATTTTCTTAATGAATGGGAAATTTATTTTATAAAGAATTTTGAACGATTACAAACAGAAAAACTAGTAATAGTAGATACAAATTTCAACCAAAATCAAAATGCTTGTTGGGCCTCACAACTAGTCTATTTTCGCAGCGGCGAGCGTGTAATTAATGGAGAATGGGCATACTTTATGATTTCTTATGCCCAGCAATGTTTACTGTTGTGCAAACAGGTTTAGACAAACTGGCAGAGTATTGAAGGAAAAATCTTCAGGAAAGCTGCTTGTTCTTTCTCAAGAAGCTATTGAGGATATTCATGATGAAAGGAAATTAAACGCATAAACCGGTACATATTTTAAAATATTCTCATCGACAAAATTTCTTCATTAATATTTTGTTAATAGATTTGTCGTACGGTTCATGCCAAAGACCTTTAAAAAACAATTCAATTTTCACCCTTATAAAATAATACGATACTACAGCTATTTCCATTGATTTTGGAATATAGTGCGTGCTTTCAAAACAATTTATACAACGATGCTGTGTTAAACTTAACGTTTTTTTCAGATGAAGCCTGGCGCTATTTAAATGGTTATGTATTATGTTAACTCGCAGAACTACCACACATTATCAGCTGAAAATCCACGTGCTTTTTGGGACAATGCCTTATACCCTGCTAAGGCGGAGAATAACTGCGTCAATATTTTCTAAGTACGCTATAAATGCAGATCAATATAGGGGATAAAAATTGGATCAATTTATTCAGCAATTTCATGATGACGAATTGCAAAAACGACTATTTTCAGCAGGACAGGGCAACAGCGCATACATCACCTACCTTCAGAAATTAAGACCGCCCTTTTTTTAGTATGTGGCAAATGCACAATTGTTAGTTAAATTTTTAAGATAATTAAGAAGATATAAAGATGAAGGTAGAAATATTATTGTACTGTAACGAAAAGCATTTGCATACTGTTCCAAAATATGGGCATGTTGCTATCAACAACTGTTTAAAATCACCTGCAGGTGAAGGGGTACGACTGATTATTCTTCATGCCTAAGGTAAAAAGGGTTTTATGCCAAATACCTTGCTGATGTTTATATCAGGATGATTTTCACGATGAAATGAACGATTAAAATTACATCAAGTAACTGAAAGAAACATTATTGTCAAAGTCATTGCTAATGCTAACGCATTATATCACAAAGTAGTTATTAGAAAGAAACATTTTTTTAGTCAAATTAAACCAAAATTTAATTATATTATACCAAAATTTAATTATATTATACCAAAATAAAATTACATGATTCATAAGTTATTAGCCTTAGTCACATAGTGACATAGTCCTACAATTACCCCCTTACAGTAAAGAGTTTACCCTAATTAAAAAATATGTCTATTAGTAAAGGACAAATAATGCAGTACATATCTAAATTAGTTAACGTGAAAAATTTAACAGAAAATAAATTCAAAAATATTAAAAGCAAAAATGGAAGAACATACATATTATAATATATGAAGGTGTCGATAAAAAGAAGAACAGGAATTAATGGAGCGAGAACACATTATGGAAGACACAGAAAACGTAATTATTAGAGTAGGCAATAGCGATGCTCTAAAGATGAAGATTATGTTGAAGACGATCTAAGTTATCAACCGTTAGAATAATCAAAGGTTGTAATATTTTATCGAGTCGCGTGCGAACCTTCAACCGGAATAGAGGTGACAGGGCCGTAGCTAGACTATTTTCTGTGAGAGGGCTAAAGTCATGTTAGGGGAGGCCGTAAAACAAAAATAAAAAAATCTATGTATTATATTTAATTAAGAACATTAATTTAAAAAAAAAACTATAATCTTAAACCGCTAAATAAAAATAATTATAACTATAAGTACCCTACATATACATACATTAACATAATTATATTCTTATAGGTCATATACTCGTATCATATCAAAAGTTGTACTATTAAAAAAAATAGTTAAAAATGAGAATATATTGCTTAGATGACGTTCCACGTTGTAGCGCCAATAACTGCTATGACTGATATTCTTTTAGCCTTTTAAGTTAGTTTTAATTAAATTTACTTACCCTGGCAGATTCTTTGTTATTATTTATTATTATTTTTAATTATGCACCGGTTAGCTCAATATTTGTTAGGCGTTGAAGAGGTTCTTATTTTTGGTGTTTCTATGAATTCTAAATTAATTTTATTATTTTGTATCAATAAAGTTAATTCAAAAATGTCTTATACAAATTTATTAACAAGAACAAATATAATTATAAATTAAACACATGAAATGCCCTAAATTCCCTAGCTAATATTATCTAATTTTTAATTATCAATAAAATCGCTCACGTTATGTTGAGGTTTCAATGTACAATTTCCTTTTCAATGTTCTCACTTTTAAAACCAAAACAAGCGTAAACAACTATCCATATTATTTCTTTATACTTCCAAATTGTTTATAAAGATTGCACTATCCAAATATATCGAATTACTCAACTTCAGTTATGACAATTTTCAATATGTAATCCACAATAATGATCATTTATACTTTAATTAACATTTATATAATTAAATAAGATCAATAATAAACTTTATTTGAAGTTATTTTATATTGAAAGCTTTTCTTTTTCCAATTTGAAAAATCTGTTCTTAATATCTTTCAATTATTTGTTATTCTCTGTTTTCCTCGTTGTCCTGGTTAAATTTATTCATATTCGTTTACTTGGTTTTCAATCTCTAACTAACTTATTATTTACTTACATTTTTTATTAATTCCATCCTAATTAAAATTAAGTTTATAAAATATGTAACATTACAATATATTAAATAATTGTAACTTCCTGAGCTTTTGTCATGGAACTTTCTTAAAAACATATCTAAATCCAATTTCATTGTTCGGTTCTTTTCAAAACTTAATTATATATATTGTAATGATATCATTTTGTTGTGTTATTTTTAAAAATGTTATTATGAATTAATATTAATTTTGAATATAAAGAAAAATAAAGATTGCTCTGAATTAGGATGCAAATTTAATTATATAAAAATGGATAAATAATTTTAAAATAGTTAAAGTTAGATTGTAAGTGTTCTGTTTCTAATTTGACTATAATTTTAAGATTGTTATATTGTACCATTATTATAATTAGCTAGATATCGTTGTTAGGGTGTTTGATGATGGAATGAATGTGTTTTACCATGGGTAAACGGATTTAAAAAGGACCTGGGATACAGGAAACAACAAAAACAAAATTTTGTAAACAAGAGGATTTATTTTTTGAATTGATAGTGAAAGGATACACAAATAGTTGCTCATGAACAAAACCAACATATGAAAATACTATTTAATAAAATATTAATTGAAAGAAGATTAAATATAACATATTATAACAACAAATAAACTACAAGTGGAATCGGATTGTAATTGGAATCAAAGTTGAATTAAACTGAAATTAAACTGAACTACAAATGGAATTGAGGTCGAATTAAAATGAAATCAGATTGAGCTGAAATTGGAATTATAGTTTGGGGTAATTAGGTTGAACTACAAATCAGCTGCAAGCGGACTTGGATTGGAGTCAAAATGAACAGTAGGACAAAATAACGAAGATTGAAACTGAATTCAAATCAAAGTATAAGTGTGAGTGTTTAAAATTAAATTAATTTTAAAATAATAGTATAAGTTAGGGCAATTTAGGGCATAAATGTTGTAATAAATTTGTATTTTGAAACATTTATGAGCAATTTTTATTTTATTTTATTTTGAAATTCATTTAACGAATCCTGAGAACTACCTGAGATAAGAGAAATACATTTAAAAAGAAAGCTAAATCTAATTTGAAATACAAACCATAAAAGCTGGGGTACATTTGAATAAAATTTAAGATAATTTGATATTGTTGGGGGAGCCATTGCAAATTTTGTGGGTACATAACAAATTTTAGTGACCCAATGTAAGGCTAAACATCAATCATATCAATATATACGCGAGATTCTACGGTGGTCGCCGCTTTTCGCTTCCTAGACGCCACGCCACGATTTGCGATCTGTCCAATCATTATCTTGTAGATTTCTTGATCGCATTGCTTCCTGTACTCGTTGTTTCCATTTCGTGCGTGGCCTTCCTCTTTTTTGTCTTTCTCATGGAACCCAATTGTATAGCCTAATTGGCCATCTTGTATTTGGCATTCTGTGTAAGTGCCCGTACCATAGCAACTGTTTCTTTTCGACTGTATCTACGATTGAATCTTCTACTTCCATCCTTTCTAGTATTTCCTCATTTCTAATTCTATCTAATCTAGAAACTCGGCAACTTCTTCTGTAAAAGTCCATTTTTAGAGCTCTCATTCTTCTTTCTAGTGTTTTGTTCATTCTGATCCGTATGTGCTTACACTTGCTGTAATGGTTTTAACTATGGTTTCTTTTTGTTTCTTTCGTAATTTCATTACTCCACAGGACCGGGTTTAATAGTTGAATCGTTTTTCTTCCTTGTCCAATCTTATTTAATATGTCTTTGTCTCTAACTCCGTCTTTAGTGATGGTTATGCCAAGATATTTGTATTCTGTACAGTACTTCACGATTCCTTTGTCTGTTACTATATCGCCACCCTCTTTTCCAATGACCATATACTTAGTCTTATCTATATTTATTGTCAAACACCATTTTTCATATTCGTCAGTTAGTTTTCTTAACATATTGTAACGTTTTTACGACGTTTATTTTAAATAAACTCGGTTCGTGGTGTAAATTAATTTATTAAACAAACTTAAAGTACGAAATAATTTTAAAGAACAACAATTAAAACTAACGTAAAACTAAACCGAACACTTAATATTAAAATCGAACACTAAAGTAATTTATGTAACAGTTATTATTTATTTAAACGTAGGTATTTATTTATACGTAGGCCGCGATTATCTGTTCAAGACTGCCGGGTTTTTGTTCGTACCGCTCTTATATCTGCGGCGGCCTTTGACTCCCGAGTTTTGTGGATTTTGCTAGAAGACTCATCGAATTTACTCGTCGGCTCGAGAACAGCTGACGCGGCGATGATGTCATTGTATAATTTGTTACACTGCCCCCTTCTTTAAGTCTGTTCTGTCCCAGAACAGGTTTTGACCCTTGATTCCTGAAGAACGGGTCATGACGGTATCGGCACTGTTCTCCTCTTCTGCAGGTCCCACTGCGGTAGAAGTAACAGTCTACACTCTTCTTCGGTGTTAACGCAGCCATTGAATCAAAACTGCAGACCAGGATAGTAACACCGGAGTCCTTGAAGACTACCTCCAGCATGTTTCGTACGGTCCTCCAATCTAGCCGATCCAGCCCACAGCCGAGTTTGGGAACTGCCAACTTCTTAATGCCCCTAGCTAACAGGTCTTTCTTCAAATCCCATAGAGCATTCCAGAGGTCTCCATAATCCGGCTTCTGGTAATGGAACTGTTTCGTAACCAAATAATAAATAAATCGTTGTTGATCTGGGAGATATAAAGCTTTGCCGACCGTGGGGTTCTGTCTTTCGAGTGCGTCTAGTCGCCCAAATTTCTTCTTAAATACGACCGCAATTCCTCTTCCTAAACGAAGGTCCTTGGATACGCAGTGAGCTATCGAACAATCAGTAGGAACCTTGAAGAGATCTTGCTGTACTTCAGTCGTCACTCCAAATCGTGCTTTTCCGGTTCCGGAAAACGCCGCCATGAACTCTTCAAAAGTCGGTCGGCTTTCGGCAGGCTCTACTCTGTTGATAAGTTCTCTGCCCTCGTCTTCAACACCCAGGGCTCTGTCATTACTTCCTTCGTATGGTGCCAAACGATTGGAATGCACCACCTTTGGTTTTCCTCTGGGTTGTTTCTGAATGCGATAGATTACGTCATTTATTCGCTTCTTCACTTGATACGGACCTTCCCAATTCCGTTGTAGCTTCGGTGAGAAACCACGACGCCTCTGCGGGTTGTAGAGCCAAACCAAATCTCCAGGCTGAAATCCGCCTTCTTGGGTCCTTACGTCGTAGGAATTCTTCATCCGGTCGCTAGCGATCTGGGTATTACCGCGGGCCCGATCGTGGATGTCATTCAACTTCAATTTCAATTTCGTGACGTAATCATCTCCTGCTACCTCTTGTTCCGCAGGCGGACTTCCAAATTCGAGGTCGCAGGGTAGTCGCAGTTCGCGTCCAAACATCATACAGGCCGGCGTTTGACCAGTGGTTTCGTGAACTGCGGCACGATTGGCCATTAAGAACAGGTGCAAATATTGATCCCAGTCTCGTTGATGGTCGGATACAACCTTGGCTAAATATTTGCCCATGGTCCGGTTCATTCGCTCCACCATTCCATCGGACTGCGGGTGTAGCGGAGTAGTTCGAGTCTTACGGATGCCCAATAATCGGCAAACATTTCCGAAGAGTGCAGATTCAAAATTGCGGCCTTGATCCGAATGTAGTTCCAAGGGTACACCAAAGCGGCTGAAGAATTCCTTAACTAGCACTTCGGCGACCGTCACGGCTTCCTGATTTGGTAGTGCATATGCTTCCGTCCATTTAGTGAAATAATCCATTGCTACCAGGATATACTTATTTCCCGTATCAGTCTCGGGAAACGGTCCAGCAATGTCTATGGCCACTCTCTCTAAGGGACTGCCCACGTTGTATTGTCTCATGGGTGCCCTTCTTTTTCCTAGCGGCCCATTCCCTGCGGCACACAGGTCGCACTTGCGACACCATTCCTTAACGTCTCCTTTGCAGTTGACCCAATAGAATCTTTCTCTAACCTTCTCGAGAGTCTTTTTCACACCATAATGGCCTCCTGAGGTGCCATCGTGAAGATTTCTAAGCACTTCTGACATTCGGCTTCTCGGCACTACTAACTGAAGCCTGACGGTAGTTCCGTCTTCGTTTTCCAGTTGCCGCTTCAGAAGCCCGCTTTCTATCTTCAAGGAGTCCCACTGGGCCCAGTACGCCTTCAGGGTTCTGTTAGAAGAGCTGATTCTCTCCCAGGTTGGTCTTTCACCCTTCCGTTTCCACTCAAGCACCATTTTCAATTCGGGATCTTCTCCTTGCTCTCGTTGCAACTCTTCAGGCAACCAATGGTCGTTGACGATTGTGGTACGGCAAATCTTCCCTTCTAGTCGAGAGCAGTGAGGACAGTCTGCTGGACATGGCCTCCTTGAAAGGGCATCGGCATTCCGATGAGTAGTGCCCGCACGATGTTCCGTGTCAAAGTCGTACCCTTGCAGCCGTTCAATCCATCTTGCGACTTGTCCTTCCGGATTACGGAACTGCAGAAGCCATTTTAACGCGGCATGGTCTGTTCTCAGCAAAAACTTCCGCCCATACAAGTATTTGTAGAAGTGCTCTACAGACTTGACGACAGCCAACAACTCTTTTCTGGTTACGCAATAATTTCTTTCGGCTTTCGATAAGACCTTGCTAAAATAGCCGATAACCTTTTCATGTCCATCTTGTATTTGGGAAAGAACACTTCCAATGGCCAGGTTACTCGCGTCTGTATCAAGTATAAACTTTCCATCCATCCGTGGGTAGTTTAATATCGGTGCGGTTACTAGAGCATGTTTCAGTTGTTGGAAAGCTGTCTCACAGTCTTCGCTCCAAATGTAATCGTGACCATCTTCCGTTAGCCTTGTCAGCGGTTTTGCTATATTGGCAAATCCCGGAACAAAACGCCTGTAGTAAGTGCATAATCCAAGGAAACTTCGCACTTGGTGTTTATCCCTTGGTGTTGGCCATTCTTGCACCGCTCGGATTTTATCAGGGTCGGCTGCTACTCCATTTCGTGAGACAACATGTCCAAGATAGTTGACTTCTTTTCTAAAGATGTGGCACTTCTTCGGACTTAATTTCAAGTTGGCTCCACGAAGTCTTAGGAACACTTCTTTTAGGTTTGCCAAGTGTTCTTCAAATGACCTGCCAACCACGATTACGTCGTCAAGATACACCAGGCAAGTTTTCCAAGACAATCCCCTCAAAATGGTCTCCATCAAGCGCTCGAAGGTGGCTGGAGCGTTGCATAGGCCAAATGGCATGACTGTAAACTGCCATAATCCCGAACCGATGGTGAACGCAGTCTTCTCTCGGTCTTCAGGTTCCATTTCAACTTGCCAATAACCACTCTTCAAGTCCAGTGTCGAAAACCACCGTGAACCAGATAACGTGTCCAGGGTGTCATCAATACGCGGTAATGGATAACTGTCCTTCTTCGTGACCTCATTAAGTTGCCGGTAGTCCACACAGAAACGCGTTGATCCATCCTTCTTGCCAACTAGAACCACAGGTGATGCCCATGGACTGCTTGATGGTTCAATGACCCCTTGTTTCTTCATGTCGGTAATAATCTTCTCTGCTTCGTCACGCTTTGCCCATGGAAGTCGTCTCGGACGCTGTCGTATAGGTCTGGAATCCCCGGTGTTAATCTTATGTCGTACCACTTTTGTTCGTCCCTTTTGATCTTCATCAAGGGCAAAGACGTCTTGATATTGGCAAATCAAAGTTCGCACACTCTTCAATTCTGTTTCATTAAGGTCTTCACATGCATTGGTTATCATGTCAACACGTTCACCAGCATGTTGTTTGGTAGCTGGTCTTTGGGATTCATTCATGCATTGGGCTATTTGGGATACTGGTACACACTGCCCCACAAGGGTGTTCCTCTTCAACGTCACCGGCTCCATATTGACGTTCATAATCCTCACCGGTACTGTTTCTCCAACCTTGATCAGCGCTTTCCCTACCAGTATACCACTGTGGACTTTCTTGTCACAAATAGGTTCCATCATTCGTACACATCCTGCCCGAAGATCTCCATCCAGACCTGCCTTGACAATTCGTTCACTTCTAGCAGGCACCGTCACGTCTTCAGTTAACAGGACTCGTACTACCGGATCGTCCATTGGATGTAGAGGAAGTTCCTTGTTGCCGATTTTTAAAACCCCTTCCTTCAAATCCAGCGAAAACCCGAATTTTCTCAAAAGGTCCATTCCCAGGATGAATTCGTCAGTGATGTCAGCCACTAACACTTCATGTACAAGCTTCTCGCTTCCAATACCGATGGTCATCTTTGCTATACCATGCGTCGTTATCACATCACCTGTCGCAGTCCGAAGCTGGGTATTCGTGGATGACAGCTTCACGGATTCTTGCAAAACGTCTGGGCGTATGATGGATTTTGTTGCCCCAGTATCAATGAGTAGCGGAACAGTTTGGCCGGCAACGTTGCCATCAACAAACAGACTGGCATTTCGGTTCTTTGACGATACGGCGTGGATGGTGATCTTCGGGGCATTTCCTTTCGAGGTCAACGTTCGCCCTCTCACGTCAACCCGTTTTAGTTTTCCGGCGGCTGTTCTCTTCTTGGTTTAACGCAGCGACGCTGGATGTGCCCTCGCTCGCCACAATTCCAACAACGGGGTCCTTGTTCTTCGCGAACATTCTTCTTACGACTATCTTCTTTCTTCTGGATAATCCTCAGCACTAACTCTTCTAATCGGTCCTGGGAGCCTTCAGGTTCTTCGGCCATCAGGCGGACACGCCCGTGTCCTCGTGATGCTTGTTTCGCTGCTTCGAATTCTAAAGCGTGGGCGAGTGCATCATCTATTGTTTTTGGCCGCGCTAACCTCAATGACTGCTGCGTTTCTCCATCCCTTAAACCGTCTACGAACGTTTATACTGCTAGTTGTTCCAAGAAGGAATCGGGAGCCGTAGAGTAGGCTAGTCGGACCAATCGTGCAATGTCGGCTTCGTACTCTTGAAGATTCTCTGCACTCTTCTGAATACGATTCTTCACTTGTGCGTGGTACACCTGTTGAAGATGTGCGTCCCCATATCTCATTTCCAATCGGGAAACTAACAAGCGGTAGTCATTCTGTTGGCTTGTTGGAATCGCCTGGAGGACGTTCAAGGCATCTCCGCGCAAAGCAACGATTAATGACACAGCCTTTTCACGGTCAGCCCAACCATTGGCCCTGGCAGCTGCTTCAAATTGTTTGTGATAGGTGGACCATGGTGTCTTTCCATCAAACGTTGGTGGTTTGAGTCTCATTCCGGCGGCAGACCCTTCTTTAATCTCCGGTCTGATTTCGGTAGGCTGTGTGGTTGCTAAGGGTGATAATATTTGATTCAACCTTTCTTGTAATAGTGTTGTTGTCTCATCTTCCTCGGCCGTCGTTGCTAGATCCATTTGAGCCATTCTTTCTTCTACCATTTTTACGATTTTATTTTCTAACGTTCTGGAATTTTCCAACATCTCCCGCTTTAACGTACTGGAATTTTCTAGAACTTTTTCTAATAATTCTTGTTTCAACGTTCCACAATTTTCTAGCATTTCTTGCCTCAAACTTTCAGAATTTTCTACTACCTTTTCCAGCACACTAGAGTTTTCGAGTACTTTGTCTTCCAGGGATTTACAGTTTTCAAGTACTTTTTCTTCTAAGGTTCTAGAATTTTCTACAACTTTTTCCAGTAATTCTTGTTTCAAAGTTTCAGAATTCTCTAGTACTTTGTTCTCTAGGGTTCTAGAATTTTCTACAACTTTTTCCAGTAATTCTTGTTTCAACATACCAGAATTTTCAAGTACTTTTTCTTCTAAGGATTTTGAATTTTCAAGTACCTTTTCTTCTAAGGATTTCGCATTTTCAAGTACTTTTTCTTCCAAGGATTTACAATTTCCTTCTAAGGATTTCGCATTTTCGTCGATTTTGTTCAGAAGCACTTTAAAATCCATTCCGCTGCCTGGCATTTCGAAACTAAAGCTTGCTGGATCTTGGCCCTCTTTTAACAATGCTTCTTTTAGTCGTGCTTGTAATTCCTTTTTTGTACCTGCCGTATCCAATTCCCTTTCTTCCAATTCTCTTCTCAAGTCGGCCACTTTCAACTCTTGAAGCGATTTTCCAGCCATTTCACTTGTTTTAAAGCACTAAATTTTTAAGCAGTTCAACTGTCTTTTTATTTTTATTTTTAATTCAACACCGAACCCGACACCTGACGCCAATGTAACGTTTTTACGACGTTTATTTTAAATAAACTCGGTTCGTGGTGTAAATTAATTTATTAAACAAACTTAAAGTACGAAATAATTTTAAAGAACAACAATTAAAACTAACGTAAAACTAAACCGAACACTTAATATTAAAATCGAACACTAAAGTAATTTATGTAACAGTTATTATTTATTTAAACGTAGGTATTTATTTATACGTAGGCCGCGATTATCTGTTCAAGACTGCCGGGTTTTTGTTCGTACCGCTCTTATATCTGCGGCGGCCTTTGACTCCCGAGTTTTGTGGATTTTGCTAGAAGACTCATCGAATTTACTCGTCGGCTCGAGAACAGCTGACGCGGCGATGATGTCATTGTATAATTTGTTACAATATATTGTATGTCTTCGTCATCTCCTACTGTTATAACCTGATCGCCCGCAAATAATAGTGTGAACAAGTAATTGTTATTTATTGGAATTCCCATATTCGTACATTTTCTCTTCCAGTTATGCAGAACTTTATTAAGATATATCTTAAATAGTGTGGGAGATAACGAACATCCTTGTCGGAGACCTTTCGTACATCGAAATTGTTGCGATAGTGAGTTACCTACTTTTACTTTACTGGTGTTATTTTGGTACATTTTTTTAATGGCATTTACATATATGGGATGTATTTCACTTATCTCCAAGATTTCTAGTAGCTTTTTAATCGGGACACTGTCGTATGCTTTCTTCAGATCTATATATATTATGTGCGCCTCTCTATTGTGCGCCAGTGTTTTTTCTATTAATTGAGCTAGGAAGAATGTATTGTCGATGCACGAGCGTCCAGACCGAAACCCACTTTGTTCTTCTGTTTCCTGTATTTTCTCTTCTAATCGTTTTTGCAGTATTCGTCCGGACAGTCGCCCGATAGAGCATGTCACACTAATCTCCCTATAATTGTTACAATCTATTTTTTTTTCCTTTTTTAAATATAGGTATGATATGTGCTTCCTTCCATTCTGCTGGAATATCGTCTCCTTTTAAACATTTATTAAAAAGTTTACTTGTCAATTCTAGAGCTTGGATAGGGGCACATTTTAACAGTTCTATAGGACAGCCTCCAGGACCAGGTGATCGTCTGTTTTTCATACCCTTCGGGGCTGCTTGTATCTCTTCAGCTGTTATTTCTGTGATATTATGTTAGTTTGCTTCTACTCTACTACTCTTGTAATTTATGTCTTTAAATTCATTTCTGCTTTCATTAAATAGTTGCTCGTAATATTGTTGCATAAACACATAATGTTTACAAGCGGAGGCGAAACGAGAAGATATGGGGTTGGATTTCTCGTCAGCAAGGAACTAAGTCACAAGGTAGTCAGGTTCGAGCCAATATCGGATAGATTATGTTACATCGAAATAAAAGACGGGGTCAACTTGGCTATTCTAAATATGTACGCACCAACAGAGGAGAAAGGCCCAGATGACAAAGACGTCTTTTACGAAAATCTGGAAGGGGCATTTAGTAAAATGAATAAAATGAGCATAAGAATTGTTTTAGGAGATGCTAATGCCAAGGTGGGGAAGGAACTAATGTATAAACACATAACAGGAGGAGAAAGTCGGCATGAAATAAGCAACGATAATGGGATAAGAATAATAGGATTTGCAGAAGAGAATCAGATGAAAATTATGAGTACAAACTTTAAAAGAAAAAATATATACAAAGAGACATGGATATCGCCCAACGGTAATTACAGAAACCAAATTGACCACGTAATGATAGACAAGAAGCACTGTAAGTCTATAAAAAATGTTAAATCATGTAGAGGAGCTGATGCAGACAAAGATCACTTTTTGGTTAGGATAGACATGAAGGTGAATAGGGAGCTGAAGAAGAAGAGGATTCAGAAATGGAGGAAACAGTACGATTACCAGGCACTGAAGGACATGAATGTCCAACGAAAGTATGAAAAAGAAATCAAGGTCAGATACGAAGAGGATAAAGGACTAAATGTACAAAATATTGAAGAAGAATGGGAAAAAGTGGAGAAAGTTGTGAAGCAAGCAACGGAAAAGGCAATCCCACTGAAGCAAAGAATAAAAAGGCTCACATGGTGGGATGAAGAATGCAAAAGGGAAGTGGAGAAGAGAAATAAACTAAGACTCAAAGCGTTACAGACACAAAACCAGGATGTTCAGAATGCATACCGGGAGCAAAGATCGAAAACCAAAAAACTGAACAGAGAAAAGAAAAGAGAGTACATGGAACAAAGAGTGCAAGAAATAGAACGCCAGTACCAAAATAAAGAAATAAGAAATTTTTATAGAGAAGTGAAGAAGGGAACGAAAAAAGCCAACCAAACAACGTATATAAAAGACAAGAAAGGAAATCTATTAGGAGGCAAAGAAGAAATAGAAAAAAGATGGAGGGAGTACTTCTATGAGATGCTAAACGAGGGTGAAAGAGAAATACAAGAGGAGGGCGAAGAAGATGATAGACAAGAACAAGAGAGGCAAAGGAAGACAGAAGAAACTGAAGAGCCGCGAAGAGAAGAGATAGAGGATATAATAGATAGTCTAAGAAATAGTAAAAGTCCAGGAATAAATGGTATCGCTGCAGAAAACATAAAGTATGCGGGAGAGGGCTTTAGGGAAAAAATATACCAGATTATATTAGAGATATGGAGACAAGAAAGAATGCCTACCAGCTGGGGAAACGCAACAATAGTGCCGATCCTAAAAAAGGGAGATACCACCGACTGTAACAATTACCGTGGAATTTCGTTACTGGACGTTACATATAAGATTTTAGCAAGCCTAGTTAAAAGGAGGGTAGAGAAGATTGCAGAACCACAAATTGGGGAGTATCAAGCAGGGTTCAGGAAAGGCCGAGGGACAACAGACCAAATCTTTTTGATGAAGGAGACATTAACAACCGGTTACGAATTCCAAATTCCTCTAGTAATACTCTTTGTGGATTTTAAAAGGGCGTACGATTCTGTTAGCAGAAGGAGGATGATGAGCATAATGAAGGAATTCAAAATACCAGTAAAACTAGTAAAGCTACTTGAAATGACACTCAATAACACAAAAAGCAATGTAAGGGTGGGCGGAGAAAATACTGAAGACTTTGAAATTAAAAATGGTCTAAGGCAGGGCGACCCACTAGCCACATTACTGTTCAATTTGACACTAGAAGCTATTATACGGGAAAGCAAATTAAACAAGACAGGGCATATACTCATTAAAAGTCATCAAGTGATTGGGTACGCAGATGACATTGCATTAGTGACAAGAAGCATCAAGGAACTAGAAGAATTAACGAGAATTTTAGCAAAAGAGGCAAAGAAAATGGGATTAGAGATAAACTATGGAAAAACCAAAATTATGAGAATAGGAACCAAAAGAGAAGAAGTTAGAGAGTGGAAGATTGGGAATAAAATGGTAAAGTTTGAAGAGGTAGAAGAATTTGTATATCTGGGAGCCTTACTGACAAATAACTGCCGGGAAGAAAAAGAAATTGAGGCGAGGCTACTGAAAGCGAGCAGAAGTGTAGGGATAATAAATCACCTTCTACGGTCCAAGCATCTAACAATAAACACAAAACTAAGACTATATAAAACCATAGTAAGACCTACGGCACTGTACGGGTGCGAAACTTGGACCCTAAACAACAAAGTACAAGAGAGGCTAAGGGCATGGGAAAGGAAAATACTGAGGAAAGTACTAGGAGGAATAAAAGAAGGGGATTTATACAGAAGAAGAATGAATGAGGAAGTGTACCAATTATATAAGAGTCCAAAAATCGACGAGGTGGTCAAAGCACGACGACTGCAGTGGTTAGGGCATCTGGAACGAATGCCAGAAGACCGAATAGTGAAAAAAATTGCATGGAGGGAACCAGGATTAAAGAAGAAAAGGGGCAGACCGCGAAGAAGGTGGAGAGAGGCCGTATTACAAGATTTAAGTGAGAAGAAAGTAAGAAACTGGAAAAGCAAAGCTAAGGACAGAAAGGAATGGAAGAAGCTAACCAAGCTATGGGCCTAAAAGGCCTGAAAACAGCTACATATACAATATTGTTTCCATTTTCCTGTAGTTATTAGTTATAGTTTGTTGCTTTCATTTTTTCTCAGTGGCTTTATCGTTCTCCAGGACTCTCTTGATCTTGTGCTACCCATTAGTGAATTTATTTCTCTGCATTTGTTCTGCCACATTGTGTTTTTTAGTTTCGCTACTTCTCTTTTTACTTCTCTGTTACACCTCATGTATGTTTTTCATATACAATATATTGACACACTTGCTGGCCTCTTAATATTTGCAGTTGTCTCAAATTCGGCAATATTTCAACCTGTCCCTCGACACTTCAGCCCTGCAGCTAATATGTAATATATGGCCTTGCTGTTGGCCAGTTCGGGCTAGCAATGATACATACATCGTAAACAGGAACAGGCAGTATCTTTGGATGACGTTATAGATGATTTGTCAAAAAAGCCTAGACGTATTAATTGACCTCATACTTTAAGTCTTTTGTAACTTGTAAGGGTCATATATTTTTAACGCAATAGAATGTTATAAACACCTGTTATTTTTTTCATTTCAGGCACCTAAAACGATTTTGATTTTTTTTTCTTAGATACTAATTTATTAATAATTTTATTTTAATTTATTAAATATGTATATCGGCTGATAAAAAACTAGTTTGTTTTAAACTAAAGAAAATTGGAAATAAATTTCTTTCAAATGAACACTTCTGTATCCCCCCATGAACGTTCCCTGCGTCCGCCACTGCTTGTTTGTGATATATTTGTCTGCTTTACACGGTAACATTTGACACTTTATGTCTTTATACGGTCCTAAATTTTCTTAACTAATTCGATAACAAATTCGTCAACAAAATTGATGGTATTCGTTTTGGGTTTTACACGCTAAAGATACTTTATCGGCGTCTGCGCATTAAAAAAAACATTTTTAGGTTCTTTGACTATTTTGGTAAACTGTAATAAATCTAAACTATAAAACGTAAGTACGTAAGCAACACAATTTTATTTTATATGCCACATTCAGATATCAAATTGAATAGAGCATATTGTAAGGTAGTGGGTTAATTAATAAATATAAAGTAATCACCATAAGAAATTAACTAACTAAGGTGGCATTTAGGTGTGGTCTGATATAACAAAGTTTCGCAATCATTACAAAGTAAGGAACATTAAATTTGTTTACTAGTTAAAGATGCACTTGTATGAATATGAGTCAGACGGACAGCTGGTTGTATTGCGAAATCATAACGAGGTAATACAATGTTGCATTAGTTTATACTAACTGACCTATATTCATACAATGTAAGAATGAATGGAACCCTTGTACTAACATAGGCAGGTGTTAAATGTAAGACAGAAAGAGCACATCTTGGAAGTATAAATATAGGAAGCCTGACATACAGAGATTCAGTCTTCCCTGGTGGAGTCTCACATACGAAGTTAAGGAGGAGGAAGTTAAAGACTTTGACGAGAGACTCTAACAGGTCCAACTCTGGTAGTGAACCAGGAGTTGGATTTAAAACGTCATCTTCAAACGTTGTTACTAAGATGTGTGCTTCTCTAAAGATGTTCACGTAAGAGTAGTGTATTGTTATAAATTAGTGCTAATGTTTTGTACGACGTATTAAGTTGCTACAAAAACTTATAAAAAAATAATAAAAAGCCTTTTAAAACATTAACAATTTATTTTTGTCGGACTCATGATATGGCGCAAAAGGCCAGGGTTTAAAATTACTACAAATAGAATGAAATGTTGATTAAGTTCGTTGTTAAAGACTTGATAATAGGATTACACAAATTTAAATCTACACACAATTATAAATTTAATATTAAATACAAAATATAGATCTAAAATCAAATATAAAATCTATTCATTTATGAAATCAGAAAAATTAGCAATTCAATCATGAATTAAAACAAGGAAAAAAATTGAATAAGCATAAATAATAAATTTAATTCATGATTGAAATGAATATGAAAATTTATTACAAAAAAATTAAAGATTAACAGGTATACAACACCTGTGAATTATATTACCATGAACACAGAAAATCTATTAAATTACAAAAAAATATAATTAACACTTATCTCAGTCCTGAAAATAGGTGAATTTCCACATCCAGTCACATTTAAAATATGCAGGAAATTAAATTGAAGTTGACATGTGCAGCGCACATAAAATGGCGTCCTTCCACGTTTTTCGACTGAATAAGAAAATAAAGTTTCTAACGGAATTGAAGATCCCAACAAAGAAAAACACACATCGATCCTCCAGTTAGGAAAGTAGATTTATAACAAATTTTATAACCCAAAATAGGTATTATAATCCAAGATAGGTGCTGAAAAAATTCCCATTCCATAAGAAAAGGAGATTAATGAAAATTTAAGAAAAATAACTTACCACTAAAAACAGTGCAGAAAACAACTATATTTGATAATCAAACATGGCAGAGAATTATATCAAAATACTTAAACAATTCGCCCATTAAAACATGGAACGTACAATGATAAATCACAACGAAAACTCAAAGGTCTGTTTCGAAGGAAAGTCAATCGCCAAAGAGAGCTAATACGGTGTCAAAATTCACCACACCTCCAACAGTCAACTACTGCGCAGGTTCAATACATTAATAACCAGGATGACACCTATGCAATTCAAGTTGCATAATAAGTAGGCGAAGATTTCACTAAGAAAAGTATTTAAAATGAATTCAAATAAGTTACGGTAAAATTGGATAACACAACAAAAGAATATAAGAATAATAGACTCGGAAAACCCGAAAGAATTACTTTTAAACGATAATAAAGACGAGCAATTGGACTAAATAACCAGGCATCGCTTAAAGATGGAAATTTAAGCGCCGGAACAATGGAAATAAAGTAATCAAAAGTAGTCAGAACCACGAATACAAGAAAATCTTGCAAAATAAGAAAAGGGAAAATAATGAAAGGAATTAATCAAGCAAAATGGGAATGACAACACAGAAGAAGGAATAAGAAGGATACTGGATAACCAGATAAAGGATCGTAAGATTGTCTTGTGATTAAACAGAAAATTTCTAAGAAAATACCAAAAGAGATGAGGATATAACCACGACTAAAAAACCAGGCATCGTTCCCTAAAGAATGTCAACATGCAATATAATGTAGAAGCAGTGATTATAAATAAATCTTACCCACCATCTTACTACCTTAAGGAAAGGCAATTGATTCAGGAACAATCAATCCCTAAAACTACTTAAAAATGACATAAGCAGGATGATAAATTAGCAAAAATAGCAAAGTTTTAAATGTAGGGTAACAACCACAGTAACATGAGAGGAAACCTCTTTTACAAAAAAACATTTAGCTTATCAATCAACCATAAATGTCGATTGATAAGAAAAAACGAGACAATTTGAAACGTACAGCTGGAAAATTGTAACAAAGTCAATCAAACAACCTAAGACTTATTAAGTGTTGGGATTCCCTTTGTCGAACAGTTAAAATATATTTGTAACTAAGGTTATACCAATATATCTGATGTTAGTTGATTCCATATTTTAATATAACCTCTTGCAAAAGCCAAGCCTAAACACTCGTAATGAAGTTGGCCATAAGTCTCTACCATCATAATAAATAAAATAACATAAGAGGCCTTAACCATCAATAATGCAAAAAGCACTTGGTTACAATATTGTAGGTAGTTTGTCACAAATTTGGTAACATGTGTATGTCAAAATTTTTGTTCACAAATTTGGTAACTAATTTAGGGCCGTGTAAAGTGGGCTCTAACATTTCTTGTAACAAATTTTATGGAAGAAATGTCCTCGTCTAGGACCGGATCTCAATTTGGTACGTCTATGTATTTAATTAGATTTAATTTTCTCCTCCCCCCCCCCCCCCCCGAGGTGGCAGAAGGAGTTCATGAGTAGTAGAAGAAGAAGAAGAATTTTCCCGTATTGCCTGACCTTTTCTACAGCCTTCTCTCTGATGAGTATTCTATTGACAACTCAACAATGAAAATTATCTTGTTCTTATTGAATAATATGCAAAATTTCCAATATTATGGGGTCTAAAACTGTTGTAGTAGGCTAGTTTTAATAAAAGATATAAAATGATAATATGTCAATGAATAATATACACTTTGTCTGGCTTCACTAGCCACATAGGATGTTATATTTTTATGCATAGAAGGCATACATTATTACAGGTTCCTTGTAATTTCTTTAGTTTGCAAGTCATAGTTAGATCCACACGTTTGCCTTAGTGGTAGTTTGGTTGCCTATTGACCTCTTGAGTGGGAAGGGCATTTGTGGTTAGCAAATTTGAGTTGTATTTTTGGTTGGTGATCCTGAGCCTTTTGGGGATATTTGGAACCGCTTCCTAATTTCGAGTTCTTTTTCAAAGGTCGTGTCGTCGATAGTGGTTGCACTCCTGATGGCTGGAAAGTAATTTTATTGAATTTACGTTTTATTCGGATAATCCAACATCAAGATGGAGTTTAAGGTTTATATTAAGTAATTGTGGATAGATATTTTGTGATTGCGACAAGAATTTGTTGGTTTTGGGAAGCTTAATATAATCAAGCACATGTATGGTTATGTCCCATTTACTTACACGACTTGAGAGCTTCGAGATCTTTTAAAAGGTAATTACTGCTTTGTCGTTCATCATGTAGAATTCCCTAACGTCCCCTTTCGATTTTATAGCCCGGTTTTTGGAGGGTTATTTTGGATAACCGCATCTTGTAAGGCATGTGGTTTGATGCATGCTCGTATTTTATGGTTTGTTAATTATTGGATTTGGGAAGAAGATTTGCACCTGAAAAAGTATCTTGAAGATTTATCTTACCACATTTTCCACGTCCGAAGATACATTTTTGGGAAAGCCTGCTGCAGTAGCCGGATCTGGAAAGAACGCCTATCCTTCGGGGTTTCCGTCATTCAAAGAATCTTCATAAGGTAGCATTTCTCCACGTTAATTTCATGTTTGCGGGACCTAAGATTATTTGAGGTTATACGTTGTTAAATTTACTCGGTGAATTAAGATTGCCGAAGTTTTGTTACTTATTTCTTGTATTAGATTAGTGTGTTATAGTACTTACTGTAGATCTTGATATTCGCAGGGGGTGCGGGCTTCACTTGTGCTCCTTGGTTTTGGTGTTCACAATTGTTGCGGTTAAATATAGTATTCACCATTTTGTAATTTTGGGTAAAGTGTGCGGGCAGTACCTCACGCTACCGTCACGGGAATTTTAGCTTAAATGTTTATAATACTTAGAACAACACGTAATGTTTTATTTAATCAGTACTTATCGCTTGTGATTTTTAATTATACAAATAAGTCGAATTACCGTCTATCTTGACGTCAGAGCTACGCAAGGTTACTAGAGGACTAATTAAGTCACTCTGATTCATATCTTTTTTTCACCAACGTTTACGCAATTATACGACAAGTTGCCGAACCAGATCTGCTTCGACCATCTTGCGTACGTTATTAGTTTATTTATGGTCACCCTTCCGACCTCGGTTATTTATCGGTAATTCACTTAATCCGCATACATTTATTTTTACTTCAGCTTTGTGTTATTAATTTTGCTAGATCTAGACAACTGTGATATTTACCTGTATGTTATTATATGCATGTTGTCTGTTATATATTTGTTTGCCTATACATATATGTTTACTGAATATAGTTATTTATCTGAACGATCTGCAGGTGTACTTTATTGGGTTATTGGGGTACCTAGTGTTTTGACGTTATTTGCAGGAGAACTGTTATCAGTTACGGTTCTACTTCTTTTGCAAGACACGCTTGCAACTGGTTGGCGCCCTTTCTTTTCCAGCATTGGAAGAATCCCGACCCTTCCCACTAGCTGTCGCTAGCGTGTCCGAGGGGCTACCTCGGTAGTTAGGTACAAGTAGCCACCCTTTCTGCATTTACCCTTAGGTAGGTAGCAACATCACAAGCAACAATTAATGATAATGTCAAAATAAGTTGCATGTAATAAAAAATAATAGCTTTTGTACTTTTTCAAGTAGCAGATACAAAATTGAAGTGTATTTAGTCAATGAAAGAGTACAGATTGTTAAGTGGTACTTCCAAGGAAATTCTCTTCGGCAAATTACTGACCTGCTTCAAATTCTATTTTTCAAAATCTACCAGTTCCTTCTGTTAGGACTGTTTGAAGAATTATACAAAATTTTGAAAACAAAGATGGACATGTCTGATATTAGTACAGAAACGCAGAAAATAGTTCATGTACCTATTGTTTATAATTTCTATCAACTGTCAACTCGTTTGATGTCATCGTGACTTGATACGCTTTAAAACGTTGTTTAAGAATTTTAGCAGTAAATCTGATTTATTAATGTGATTTAAGTCAATTTTCAAGCCTGATCCAGCAGACTGTCCTCACTGCTCTCGACTAGAAGAGAAGATTTGCCGTACCACAATCGTCAACGACCATTGGTTGCCTGAAGAGTTGCAACGAGAGCAAGGAGAAGATCCCGAATTGAAAATGGTGCTTGAGTGGAAACGAAAGGTTGAAAGACCAACCTGGGAGAGAATCAGCTCTTCTAACAGAACCCTGAAGGCGTACTGGGCCCAGTGGGACTCTTTGGAGATAGAAAGCGGGCTTCTGAAGCGGCAACTGGAAAACGAAGATGGAACTACCGTCAGGCTTCAGTTAGTAGTGCCGAGAAGCCGAATGTCAGAAGTGCTTAGAAATCTTCACGGTGGCACCTCAGGAGGACATTATGGTGTGAAGAAGACTCTCGAGAAAGTTAGAGAAAGATTCTATTGGGTTAACTGCAAAGAAGACGTTAAGGAATGGTGTCGCAAGTGCGACCTGTGTGCCGCAGGTAACGGGCCGTTAGGAAAAAGAAGGGCGCCCATGAGACAATACAACGTGGAGAATCCCTTAGAGAGAGTGGCCATAGACATTGCTGGACCGTTTCCCGAGACTGATACGGGAAATAAGTATATCCTGGTAGCAATGGATTATTTCACCAAATGGACTGAAGCATATGCACTACCAAATCAGGAAGCCGTGACGGTCGCCGAAGTTCTAGTTAAGGAGTTCTTCAGCCGCTTTGGTGTACCCTTGGAACTACATTCTGATCAAGGCCGCAATTTTGAATATGCACTTTTCGGAAATATTTGCCGATTATTGGGCATCCGTAAGACTCGAACTACTCCACTACACCCGCAGTCCGATGGAATGGTGGAGCGAATGAACCGGACCATGGGCAAATATTTAGCCAAGGTTGTATCCGACCATCAACGAGACTGGGATCAATATTTGCACCTGTTCTTAATGGCCAATCGTGTAGCAGTTCACGAAACCACTGGTCAAACGCCGGCCTGCATGATGTTTGGACGCGAACTGCGACTACCCTGCGACCTCGAATTTGGAAGTCCGCCTGCGGAACAAGAGGTAGCAGGAGATGATTACGCCACGAAATTGAAATTGAAGTTGAATGACATCCACGATCGGGCCCGCGGAAATACCCAGATCACTAGCGACCGGATGAAGAATTCCTACGACGTAAGGACCCAAGAAGGCGGATTTCAACCTGGAGATTTGGTTTGGCTCTACAACCCGCAGAGGCGTCGTGGTTTCTCACCGAAGCTACAACGGAATTGGGAAGGTCCGTATCAAGTGAAGAAGCGAATAAATGACGTAATCTATCGCATTCAGAAACAACCCAGAGGAAAACCAAAGGTGGTACATTCCAATCGTTTGGCACCATACGAAGGAAGTAATAACAGAGCCCTGAATGTTGAAGACGAGGGCAGAGAACTTATCAACAGAATAGAGCCTGCCGAAAGCCGACCGACTTTTGGAGAGTTCATGGCAGCATTTTCCGGAACCGGAAAAGCACGATTTGGAGTGACGACTGAAGTACAGCAAGATCTCTTCAAGGTTCCTACTGATAGCTCACTGCGTATCCAAGGACCTTCGTTTAGGAAGAAGAATTGCGGTCGTATTTAAGAAGAAATTTGGGCGACTAGACGCACTCGAAAGGCAGAACCCCACGGCCGGCAAAGCTTTATATCTCCCAGATCAACAACGATTTATTTATTATTTGGTTACGAAACAGTTCCATTACCAGAAGCCGGATTATGGAGACCTCCGGAATGCTCTATGGGATTTGAAGAAAGACCTGTTCGCTAGGGACATTAAGAAGTTGGCAGTTCCCAAACTCGGCTGTGGGCTGGATCGGCTAGATTGGAGGACCGTACGAAACATGCTGGAGGTAGTCTTCAAGGACTCCGGTGTTACTATCCTGGTCTGCAGTTTTGATTCAAAGTCTGCATTAACACCAAAGAAGAGTGTAGACTGTTACTTCTACCGCAGTGGGACATGCAGAAGAGGAGATCAATGCCGATACCGTCATGACCCGTTCTTCAGGAATCAAGGGCCTAAACCTGTTCCGGGACAGAACAGACTTGAAGAGGGGGGCAGTGTAACAAACGGCAGGTGTCAGGTGTTCGGTGAATCATTTCGCACCCGTGAGTCAGCTTCTCTAGAAGGAAATCATTCTACAGCACTGTGGAACATACGAGAATGAAAGCTTGCCTATATTAAAGGCGCGCTCGCTTACGAGTCTTCAGTCTTGAACTGATATGCGCGGCGATAATTGTGAATACGTATAAGCGGTATAAATAAATAGTAGTTAAATAAATACCTGTTACAAATAAATTACTTTAGTGTTCGGTTTTAATATTAGTGTTCCGTTTAGTTTTACGTTAGTGTTTAATTGTTGTTCTTTATAATTATTTCGTACTTTAAGTTTGTTTAATAAATTAATTTACACCACGAACCGAGTTCATTTTAAATAAACGTCGTAAAAACGTTACAGTATAATTATTTTCAATATTTTTCAATACTAATCCAAGCTCGAACCTGATTTCAACTGCCCGCTGCCGAACGACGAAATACATGACGTAACCCGAAACGGCTTTGTAAGCTACTAAGTTACAGCTTATCGCCAGTATGGTGTTTTAATCACTGAGATCGATAGCAAGCGCGTGTCCAGGAATATTAATAAATACTGTTTTACTGTGGAATTAAAAAGTATATGAACGTGAAATTAGTAACATATTAATATATAAACAATACAAATATCGTATCAATGCAAAAATCTTTCGTTTTTACGCATAATTTCGTTTGAAAATCAACATAAAAATAGTCTTGTGTAAGCTGTAACCCGGCAGGTTACACACTATACAGTAAGGCTGTTGATTCTAACGAATAATCCGAATAACCGGATATTTTTTCAAGATTTATCCGGATATTTTATTTTTAGAATAATCCGAAAGCGGTTAACCAGATAATATTTTATCCGCGGATAAACGGATATTATATTATCCGTAAGATAAACGGATATCAATTTATCCGTCGGATAAACATTTATCCGCTGATAAGCGGATATATTTACCCGCCGGATAAACAACTATCAGCGGATATTTTTTTATTCTAGATATTTTCATGACATTATTAAACAACAAAACAACTAATCAACATAGATTTTGCTGTCTTCAACTCTGCATTCTATTGATTCTATTAATACTGAAGAAACTAATTTTTGTAAATTTAAATTTAAAAAATCAAAATATTTCAGTTTAATTTTCTATTTCTCTAATTTTAAGGTGTTCATAGTTTTAAGATTTTATATTTTTTTGTACCTAAGGGTGTCTGTTGTTTTTTAATAAATAAAATTTATATAAAACCGTTTTTTTATTTTTTGTCGCGGATAGAAAATATTCGTGTTGTCCGTAGATAAAAATTATCCGTGGATAAAAAATATCGATTTTGTCCTCAGACATATATTAACCGCGGATAAAAAAATATCCGTGTTAACCGCAGATAAAAATTATCCGCGGATAAAAAATATCGGTGTTATCCTCGGATAAAAATTATACACGGATAGCTATTATCCGCGGATAAAAATTATCTACGAATAAAAATATCCGGTTATTCGAAATCGGATAACCGGATAAATTCTCATAACCGGATAACCGGATAAAAACTTTAAATTTCAACAGCTCTACTATACAGTGCATCTGCAAAGATAGATGGGAGAGTGACGGAACTAAATTCGTGCGGAAGTGAGTAAGTGAGTCATGTTGTGAATGTGTTATAACTATGTAATATACTGACAAAAGGATTTTCACGTTGTAATTTCGATGAAAAGAAGCAAATTATTGCCAAAGGTAGGCCAACTCCAGCTTTGACTAATTTAACAAAACAAACTATGTATGTAAGACATTTTCAAAAAGAAAATTATAAAACATGTGAATGGTTGACTGGTTGTGACAATAAGTCGCTTTTATTTTGCTGGCCAGCAAATATAAAATGCATATTTTATATTTAAACGAAAAAAAATTGTGGAATAAAAATGGATTTGCTTATTAATAATTTACATAAATTAATTAAAAGATATGGGTCCAGTCAATCCCATATACATGCGATAATTAAAGAAAAAACCTTTGGGAGAATCAGAATATTTAAACGAAAAAAAATTGTGGAATAAAAATGGATTTGCTGATTAATAATTTACATAAATTAATTAAAAGATATGGGTCCAGTCAATCCCATATACATGCGATAATTAAAGAAAAAACCTTTGGGGGAATCAGAATAGAACACCCATTAGAGCATTAGACAATCAGTTAAGAATTGATACAGAAAAACATAATCAAGAAGTACGAAAAAACCGTGAAATACTTAAGAGGCTGATAGATGTGGTTTGTTTTCTGGGAGAACATGAACTTGCATTCCGCGGTCATAATGAAACTGAACATTCTTCAAACAAGGGAAATTACGTAGATTTGGTAAATTTATTGGCCAAGTATGACGAAATTTTACAATCCCATTTAGATAATTCTACAAGATTTAAAGAAACTTCTAATTTTATACAAAACGATCTTATTCTATGCATAGAAAAAGTAATATTGAAAAAAATAAAATATGAAATAGACGAAGCCTCTTTTATTAGTATAATTCTGGACGAAACAGATGTGGCAAATATTAGTCAGTTATCAAAAGTCTTGCATTATGTAACAAAAAAAGGCGACATTAAAGGCATTGTCAACTTATGAAAAGTTGATTTTTTTTTTATTTTGTAATTTGATTGAGTAAACTGAGTATTGCACCTTTGCAAAATTTTACGGCCGAATTTTAATTCGTTGCCGTGTTATGGGAGCTAAAAGTTTACGCTGTGACGTCACCTATGTCGGTCGCCGGTAAGAGCTCTAGCATAGCTACAAGTACAACGCTAAATTTAGGTTTTGCCGTGTTTATACAAGTAATTGTATGTGTTTAGGTTATGTTCGTAAAGGTTCGGAAACTTTAGGGTACGTAGTCGAGTCAATAGAGTGTTTTTGCATATCGTACGATAAGTATCCGTTAACGCTAACGTTACGTCTTTATAACCGGACGTATAGAAAGACGGGTTTTGAAATTTTACAGATTTTGCCCGCCATTTGGTTACGTACGTTATTTCAACTCTTAGAGGGAAAGTTTTACCTGAGGCTTCGCACAGATTTTTATGAACAATTTTCCAGTTGGAGGTGTTAAGGACTGGATTTATACCAGTTACATCTCTCAGAAAAACGAGACAAAAAGAAAAAATGGATGACAGAAAAAATACTAGAAATGATGGAAGAAAGAAGGAAGTACAAGAACAATAACAAAACTAGATATGATAGAATCAACAGAGATATAAGGAAAGAAATTAGATATGCAAAGAAAAAGTGGCTTACTGAGAAATGCGAAAAAATCGAGGAGCTACAGAGAAAGCATGATTCCTTTAATCTTCATAAGAAAATAAAAGAGATGACAGGGATAAATAGAAGAAAACAACATAACATCTTAATGGACGAGGGAAACAATATTGTGACCGAGATAAGCGAAAAGAAGAACGTATGGAGAAAGTATATAGAAAGACCAACTCTTCTTAGAAAACAGAATGGAGAAACTGGACAACAATTTAGAAAAAGAAGGACTCTCGATATAAATGAGGAAGTTCAGAAGGCGGTGAAGAAAGCAAAGAAAGAGAAATCTCCAGGTGAACATAGAAATCCTTAAAATTCTAGAAGAGGAAGATATAGACTTTCTGCTAGAAATTAATGTTTAACCAAATAATATACGACACAGGGATAATACCGAAAGAATGGTTGAAGTCTACCTTCATAACTCTCCCGAAGAAAGCTAGCGCTAAAAGGTGTAACAAATTTCGGACAATAAGCCTCATCAGCCAAGTATTAAAATTGTTCTTGAACATCAGTCACGAAAGGATAAGGAAAAAGTGTGACGAAACACTAAGTAACAACCAATTTGGATTTAGATCTGGCGTAGACACAAGGGAAGCCGTATTTGCATTACAAGTTTTAATACAGAAATGTAGAGACATGCAGAAGAACGTTATCATAAGTTTCATTCACTATGTGATCTCCTGGCTACAAATGCCATACGCCAAATAAATAAATAAATAAGTTTCATAGACTAGAAGGCGTTCGACAGAATAAGACATGAACAACTTATTCAAATACTGGAATAAATACACCTAGATGGAAAGGATATATACTTATATAGGTATAAATAACTAAGAACTTGTACTGGGGCCAAACAGCAATCGTTAGAATCGAGAACGACAGTACAGAAGAAATAGAAATAAAGCGAGGAGTGAGACAGGGATGCATTTTATCGCCAACCCTGTTCAACTTATATTCAGAACATATAGGTATAATGATGAATGCGCTGTACGGGAAAGAGGAAGGAATTAAAGTAAATGGTGAAGTAATAAATAATATCCGATACGCTGACGACACCATTCTGCTTGCATCAACGCAAGATGATATGCAGACCTTGTTAGGCAAAGTGAATGAAGAAAGTGAAAGGTTAGGCCTCAATAAGAATATCCAAAAGGCAAAGTTTATTGTAGTAAGCAAGAGGAGAGACTTAAATGTGAGACTCATGGTAGCAGGTAACAACATAGAGCGAGTACAGAAAAATAGATACTTAGGTACATGGGTAAGAGAAGAATGGGATAGTGACATGGAAGTTAAGCAAGAATAGAAATGGCCAGAGACGGATTTAGAAAGATGAAAGAAATGTTATGTGATAAAGAATTAAGCATCGATCTACGACTGAGCGTAGTTAATTGTTACATATGTCCAATATTACTGTATGGCTCAGAAGCATGGACTCACATACTTCAAGCCTTCGAAGAGTACAGACGTGTGTAAAGGTGTGCGGTGATATCTAACAAAAATGCCTTATTCGCATTGTATGAAGTGCAAAAATAAATGTGGGCAATATGATGACTATTTAGAATGTAAAAAGTGTTTGTGCAGTTATCATATCATATAAAGTGCATCGGCATGGAAGCTACTGAATTTGAAAATCTTAGAAAATCTTCTAATACTGATGAGTGGCTATGCATTGCATGTACTGATGGCAAACAAGTAGTGGCTGTTTCTAATACTTCATCTGATAATGAATCCGAAAAATCTGATAAAACTCCAATAACTTTGTTAGTAATTTTTGAAAGCACTATTCTGACAAGTCTTGTAGTGTATAGTCGTTGATGGGGACGTTGTGTAGCAGCCTCCGGAGGTCGACACCAGTGACGTCACGTATGTAGGATCTGAATTCTCTCTACCCGTTTATTGTGGTTATTATTAAAGATACTGAAATTCTACCAATGCGGGTACTTTTACGAGTATTTTAACTAACGTATTTTGATATTTACTAAATATGTTGCATAAGTTGACAATGCCTTTAAGGAACGGTTTATAGGATTTTTAAATGTTTCCACGCAAAGAACAGCTTGTGCTTTACATGGTGTAACGTACCCCTTTTAATTAATAGTTATTTATGTAATAAGGATCATAATGACGATCATTATAGTACTAGCCGTGAATATTATCGAGGTGAGGCGTTAGACGAGCCCGATAACACGGCGTGTACCATAATGATCGTTTATGATCCGAATTACATACAAAATTTTATATGCTGGCATCAATATATATATTTTTTTAAATTTAAAATAGTATTTTTGAAACGACAGGTGCATTCAGTTTTATTATAAAAAAATTAAGCAAACCGCGCTTTATTTACTGTCAAACACTGCTGTCAAGTAGAAAAACACTTACTGATCTAACCTATGAGTAGAAAGCGTTGTTAAAATTAATTTGCAATTTCACAAGTTGCAAATTGAATTTGTAGTAAAATTTAAGAAAATGAGTGATTCTGATGAAAGTTTACCTTCGGATTTGAAGGAAATTGCAGAAAATGTCGTGTACTGAATTTCATTATGGTACGAGTACCATAATGGATTCATTATGGTCCTTGGACTATAATGAACTGCCTTACGTCCCTAAAATACAATGACATAACGTTATCATTATGATACGCCAGCATAGGAAAGCCTTTATATTACTTGTGAATGTAATTTCAGATTATTGAGGCTGATAAAAGTGTACGTTCAAGCGGAATTTTTCCAGTTCGTGATACGAACCGCCAGATTGAAGTACAGACCCTGTAATTAGTTCGACGGGCGAGGACACGACCGCGATAACCCGCCAGCTCGCAGGCGTCCGTGGTCTTGCGAACCTTGTCTATCGTATAAAGCCGGGCAAAGAGCACAAGCCTGAAAATCATATAAAAGCAGCTCGAAACCGAGCGCAAGTAACAGAGTCCTCACTGACCGCGACGAGGAAGGTCCTCCACCTCGACTCGGGACAAAGTCCTGCTTAACCGGACCGTCCGTAAGAATTCAACCGACTGTCCACATTCACCTGAAACCGAGCGACCGACCGCCTTCATTGGAAACCGACCGTCCGCACACAGTAAACCTATCCTGCTATTCCCCAAGGCGTCCTGAAAGGAAGTCTAACCTTTTATTCCCCAAGGCGTCCTGAAAGGAAGTCTATCCTGTTATTCCCCCAAGGCGTCCTGAAAGGAGGTCTATCCTGTTGTTCCCCCGAGGCGGCCAGTAAGGAAGTCCCAATTAATTCCTTTAACCGACCCGAAACAGGAAAGTCTTCAACCCTGTTTACCCTACCGAGATACCAGAACCCTCGCAGGTGATAATAACCACGAAACACCGACACCCGAATCAAGACGGAAAATAAGGGTCACACGTACCTGCCAAACCCGTACCGTCGTGGTAACTGAATCCGATGAACCTACAGGTGAACAACACAAAGTCCCTGGACACCCCGACGTAACCAGAACGAAGAGATCACAGAACCGAAGACCGGCACGTAAGCTTGAACCACAATTGTTATTTAACCGTTTATGTTTTGCATAGAAAGGACACAATTCGTCCGGCGCCCCAAGATATTCTGGAGATCCGTCCAGTGCCAGTCCGCTGTGAAACAAGATTGCCCCGCTTAACGCGCCGAGAAAATAAATGATATTTATTTTATGTTAAATAATATTTACGTATGTTTTGGGACTCGAGTTGAGGCTGTCGGAGACAACACACGCGTTTTGCGACAGCACTCAACGGTCTCGCAGGCCCTGGTAATTATAATAATAACAAACGGGTGAATAAATAAATAAATAAAATAAGAGTGTTAGTGCTGCAAGTGAGGTAAACGGGAAGGATTGCTGAAAGTGGATAAGAAAATCACGCGGGGAAGGCCGCGACGAGACCACAGATCGAGCCAGGAGGACCATATACCTGTGCTGCTAAGCTAAGTGAAATTAATCTAATATTACTAACAATAGCATTTGCGCATTATGTAGATAGGTTATAGTTTAGCCTAGTATAAACCGAACAATAACAATTGTATATCCAGTATATCTTAGTACAGCATTCAAATTAGAAGTATATAATCACAACAGTTATGTAATCAAACGGCACGGCGTCCCATTAAAGTTCGCGTCATTTAACTACAACTGACGGTACAACCAAGGTCGCTGACGGGTAGGTACCAAGGGACGGGACCGAAACGCAAAATTCTGACACAGAAGAAAGAGCGGGTGGCAACCCAAAACAGGGCCATAAAATCTATTTACAGGGCCGGCACAAACGAGATGATATAAGCGACCGTCCCGTGCAGGGAAAGCCAGGGTTTGGAATATTTAAAATATACGTATAGGGTAGTACAAAAAAAGGAAATAGAAATCAGATAGTAATAACAAATAACACCTAGTATTACAAAGATTATGCAATAGGCAATAGGCGCATGCGAATTGTACATACCTATACATAGATCAAAATAGGGTTCATAGTTAGCAAATAATTATACCAGAATTGGGACGACAGCAAGAAAGAAAACATAAGCAACATATTAGAACGAAATATAATCTACATCACGAATCACAAAATTCAAGTAAGGAGAACAGCAGGCGACGGCAGAAATAACGGATTAAATAACACAAGGTAGAAGAAACAAAGAACTCAAGAAGGAAGCTCTGGACTAAAGAAGGGAAATCGCAAAATAGGTGAGGGAAAACCAAGATGAAAGCCAACTGCAGCTGGAATTATTGTAAAACGCACATAAAGAAATGATGATTTGAATTTCAATCTTTTTGTATCACTTAGTCCTTTATAGACTATTTTAAGTTTAGTGTTAAACTTGATTCAAATCGGAAACTTCCTTGCTTTTCATTGCGTTGCTTTGTATTTTTTTTCCGTATAAATCTTGCTTTAATTTTAAAGGTCAAATATTCGAAATTTCAAGTTGAAGTAAATTATGACCATCATTATTTTATTCTAAATTGGCGCGGCTAAAATATTGGGCACACATATTAAGACGAAAAGAAAATCACATATTGAGAAAGGCATATAATCTAACAACAGACGCAATGAAGGTGGGAAGGCCTTGCTACATGTGGAAAACAACACTGGAACAAGATATATAACGATCGGGTATACCGCAACAAACTTGGGAAGAGAGGACAGGGAACAAAACTAGGATGAAGGGGGAAATGAATCGCATATATGATTCAAGAGAAGAATCAGACAACGAGGAATTAGAAGTAGAGGAAGAAGATATAAATACCGAAGAATAGATAATAATAACGATTAGATTAGAACTTAGATAGTTTAAAGTAACATGTAACAAGGCAGGCATGTCTGCGCTAAGGCGTTTCATATCTTTAGACCTAAGACAGTAGCGATAATATTAGAAAAACTGTAGTACAGTGACCGGCAAAAGGTTCGCAACATATGGGAAAATTTTTTATTATTAGAGTATTGAAGACACTTTTCTGGGGGGTCGGTTCTGCATGTCCGGTAACCTAAAAATCGAATTTGAGATATGTCACGTGACCACTGGTATGGCAAATTTAAAAAAATCACCGTGAAGTCGCAAAAAGTCGGGTTAGATGACAAAATATCGAAGAAAATTATTTGAAAAAGTTGCTTAGAATTGAATTTTAAACTTTCAAGCATTTATTTAAAAAAGTTGAAAATCGCAATTTTTTGCGAATATTTTTTTATTGCTGTATAAATAACCAACTTTTTCCATTTAAATAGCTTGATTGAAGTGAAACCTATGTATTTGGATAACAGTGGAAGAACTTTCTCGATTTTTCCATAATGAACAGACCTAAATCTAAAAAACAAGTTTTCGCTAGGACGCTCGCTGTTGCAATGGTTTGTATCTGAAAGCTGTTTCAAAATTTTAGAAATAGTTTTATTCTGGAGCAGTTAGAAAAGACCATTTTTCTCGGTAATAATCAAGTTTCGCCGCTAACTGTGAATAAACCTCCCTGAAATATTACAGAAAGAAAAAGAAAATTTATGTACGAAAGGTGGTTTTTAGTTTATTGGCTATTTTATTCTTCTTTGTTTTATAAATTGATGAACTTTGACCATAATCAACAAAATTGAGCTTTTATATGCGTTCTAGCATAAAAATATTCGTAAAAATTTTCTACAGCTGTTAGATACAAACCATTGCAACAGCGAGCGTCCTAGCGAAAACCTATTTTTTAGATTTAGGTCTGTCAATTATGGAAAAAGCGAGAAAGTGCTTCCACTGTTATCTAGATACATAGGTTTCACTTCAATCAAGCTATTTAAAAGGAAAAAATTAGGTATTTGTAAAGAAATAAAAAAATATTCCCGAAAAATTGCGATTTTCAACTTTTTTAAATAAATGCTTCAAATTTTGGATATGGGCCTAAAATTAAATTCTAAACAACTTTTTCAAATAATTTTCTTCGATATTTTGTCATCTAACCCAACTTTTAGCGACTTCACGGTGATTTTTTTAAATTTGCCGCCATACTAGTTGTCATGTGACATACCTCAAATTCGATTTTTAGGTTACCGGATATGCAGAACCGATGCCCCAAAAAAGTTTTTTCGATACTCCAATAATAAAAATGTTTCCAATATGTTGCGAACTTTTTGCCGGTCACTGTATAAGATGAAAAGAACATGTTTATCCATCTCGGTCATATATCCAATAAATGTGTGTCGGTCGTGAACGATTCGTTCAAAAAGAACGAATCAGTACACCAGTGGCGGCTGCTCCATAGGGGCTCAAGGGCTCGAGCCTCCCAAAACCATTCTTAGGAAAGAATAAAAGTAATTTACTTATTTAATAATTATAACATACAATTTATTGTTAATTATTACAAGACAAATTTTGCATATCTATATAAAGCATTACTAATGTATAACACATATTATTATCCGCCTGCGATGCGACGGCTACCTATATTTTAAATCGTTAGGACTCAGCTGGCTCAGCCAGCGTCCGCATAAGAAATATATGAAAGAACTAACCGTGAACGGAAATGTCGGAAATTGCCGATTGCGAATGCTCTAATGCTTTCTTTAGTATTTAGTTACCCGAAGGCTCCCGATTTTGAAGCCAGTATGAGAGCACGCGAAAACGTTGTATTCGTAGCCGGCACGTTCGTAGTTATTCGAACTCTGTTTATTGGGTTCAAATTACGGCGTAGGAGTATTTACTATGACTGCGAATGAACTTCCTGATAAATACTATTTATTTTGATAGCGATTCTTAGAACTTTGTAACAGAAAGATGATTTTGTGGATTTACATGAAATTGTTTGTTTCAATTTGTATATCATTACAATATTCGGTGTTCAACAGTTTAAACTAAAACATAAAATTAGAAAATATAGGTATTTAAAAAAAATAAACAAACATTACTATAATAAAATATTGCTTAAACGAAAACTAAAAATAAATTGGTATTTATTCCCTTAAAATTTATTTACTCTTCAGTAAAATCTACACATTGTTTGAGTTTTGGCTTCGATGGCTTCCAATTACCAAAACTATTTATGTCCGTTGAAGCGTAGGTATTTGATATGTTTTGACTGAGAATGAATGAATTATATTATTTTGATAACAAAACTCGTGAAACTTTACTGGGATTGCGGTTTACGATTTAGTTGTTTCTCGGCTTGAGACTTGAATTCGAATTCGTGGCCTCTGTTTTATTAGGTGGTACAAAATAACCGAAAATACGGAAAATAAGATAAAGTGTATTCTGAAAGTGAATTTTAAAACTCTTCCATTAGGGGAAAAAGTAAAAATTAAGAAACTCGGGCGACCAATGCCAGAATTGGACCTGCACCAACCAGATCGAGTAGGTACACGCACTTTCACGCGGCATTTTTCAAAAGAAATTGACAAAAAATGTGGATGGATTTCGGGATGTGATGAGGTAAATGCTCTGTTTTGTTTTCCGTGTGTCTTATTTTATTTCGATGGGCTGGACAAAACATGGTCGGTAACAGGCTTTAAAGATCTAAAGCATTTAAATCAGAAAATAAAAAAAAACATGAAATTAGTGCACATCATATTAAGTGTTGTACGGATTTGGCTATGCTAGGTTCGGTGTAGATTTTGTGTATAAACAGTAATATTTTTGAGGGATTATTGTAGTGTGTGTGCGTGTGTTTTGTTTTACGTCTGTACATAAAACTTTTTTCTATTTGTATGAAATTGCCCAGCCACTGAAGGTGAGTGTTTATTATATATTGTTATTTGTTTACATTCTCTCAGTACTCTGAGCCCCCCAAAATAAATTATCACGAGCCGCCACTGCAGTACACTGAATCGAATGAATCGAGTCTTTACTTTCAAGTGAATCGATTCACTGATTCGCTCATTCACTCGACTGACTCGACTCGGTATCAAAGCCCACGGACTGCGGAGCCGCCATACTTTGAAGTGAATCGATTCACTCGACTCGGTATCGAAGGCCTCAGAGCCATCGGGTATTTTTGTGAAAAGATTCAGAAGTAAATCGTTCAATTCGTTCGAGTTTCGAGTCCTTTAACGTTTCTAGGTAAAATTGACCAGTAAATCGAATTTGATGGTGTAAAATTTGACAATGCGGGGGTTAGACCGTCTTCAAAAGTAGATTCAAAATTTAATGTAAAATGGCAAATAAGTAAATCGATAATTATAATTCTCTTTTCTTGACGTTGATTATTTAAATTAATTTATGTTTAGCAATTTATGCCAACGTTCGAAATACAACGGAGCGGAGCGCTGGTACAAAAATAAATTATATTTTTTATAACAATAAAGCTAATGCAAGTAATTCTTTCACTAAAAACTTCTTCATTTTTTTCTACCCATTTCATACGATATAATTACCCATCTATGTGAAATAGTTTAAAAAATACCTCGATGCTGAAATTTCGACTACGCGTATCGCGTACGCTTTGTTTAAATAATTTATGTAGCATTTGTTAGCAACAATTTTGAGATAATTATGGCAGCATCTGAATCTAGAAAGAATAAGCTTTCCAACGATTTAAAAATCATTGCGAAATATTTACAAATAAGCTTGTAAATGCGATGTAAACATAAAATTATTCAATTTTACATTCTTGGGTATTGAATACGGATACTGGAATCTAGGATGTCATGCTGGTACATTTACTATTGCTTCGGTTCGGTCTGTGTTAAAACTCGTTAGTCTAAACAAAACGAGTGAATGAGTGAATCATTTAAGAACGAATCTTTGTAAACGAATCACTTGGAATGAATGATTCAAATGAATCGATTCACCAAAAAGTATCGAACTTCCCATCTCTAATATCCAACTCCCATTGAATATATTGCTATGAAATGTACCCTTTTGAAATCTTTGTTAGTTATTTAATAATCATAACGGAAACACATCATACACATTCTTTTACTCCTGTTAAACTAGTCTATATTTTTATTGATATTCAAATTTAGAGACTCTTTAAAATCAAGGAGTTAAAGGGGAGCGTGTTTATTTATTCCTTATTTTGAATAAATAAAGAATATTAACTAACAAACTTAAAAAAAATAATGCAAACCTTTTTACATTCAGTAATAACAATTTTAAAATTAATATCAAAATACTACTTTGTTCAAAATACCTGTTACTAACACATTCAGTATTACGCCATTTCTTTTCTTAACTTCCAACTGGATATCTGCTCTACTTAGCTACTCCTGTGTCTTTTCTACTCAATCCCTAGTTTTGACTATCTGTTGCTATACTACACCACTTCTTTTCTTCACTTCCAAATGGATATCTGTTCCACTTAGCTACTCCTGTGTCTTTTTCATGTAATATCAGTAATTAAATTCCAGATATTTAACTTGAAATTATTTATTTCCAACAACTCCAAATTATACAACTTCAATTGCAATTATTCAATGTTATTTATTTCATTAATTGTATTCTTTTACAAAGTTAATTGAACTTTTAAGCTCATATTTTCAGAAAACTGAAAAACCTCGTTGTTTATCAACCTTCTAATATTTTATTTTTTATTTTTATCTCCTAGGATATCTTAATTCCAACACTCTATTAAATTATTTAAATTAAATATCACAAATTATCATTAATCTGGTCATCAATATCTCTTTATAAACCACTTGTATTAACTATTTTAAACTAATTAATAAATTACACTAAACTATTTACATATTTACATCGTAAAGTTTACATTATTTCTTTATAAAAGGTGTTTATTAAATTACATTAACTACATTTAAAAAAATCAAAATCTACCCTATTAAGAAAACATACAGAAAATGACACCTCAATATGATCTACTAACTACCTTGCACTGTAGAAGCGGTGTTCTGCGGCAGGGGTCACAGGCATGTTAACGTTATGCAGTGCTCCCAATTCCCACCTATCATAACAAATCCCTTCACACCCTATTGGCATGGGGTGGGCCTGGCGTAATCCAGGATTGATCCACAGGGATCTGCTCCATGTCAATTGATGATGATGATGATGATAATGATGTTAAACGATATTTACGTACCAGAATTCATTTATTATTTCGGGCTTATATTTGTGTGAGTTGTAAATGTACCTAATTAGTTATAATTGTTTATATTTTATTTTCCTAGAATTACCGTTATGATTTATTATATTTATTAAACCGTTTAAAACAAAAGCCTCTGTGTTGTGTGTTTGTTTTATAGCGACAGAATAACCCTGGCTTCGACAAAAGCTACTTGGGGGAGGTTACAATGGTATTGTTCAGACCATAGTGAATGATTATAATTGTAGTTCAAAATTAGCAACTCAAAGCTATGATGGAGCAGCAGTAATGACAGGTGAATTAGGGGGTCTACAGGTTAAAGTAAAAGAAACGTATCCAAGTGCATTTTTTGTACATTGAATGGCACATCGCCTAAATTTGGTTTTACAACAGTCTCCTAATATAATAAAGAAATGCAAAAATTTTTTTCGAACTTTGAGCGGTTTGACAGCTTTTTTTTCCAAATCTGCAAAAACAACAAGCGCTTTAGATAGAGAGGTTCATAAAAGATTACCAAAAGTAGCCCCCACTCGATGGAATTACAACGGCAGGTTAGTACAAACGTACAAACTGTATTTGAATATCGACAACAACTTTTTTCAAAATATTATGGATAACAATGAGACTGTAGTTTGCTCTAGAGGATATTTAAATACTTATGTTAGAAACTGAAACTAATTTTAATCTTTCATTAAATATTTTTTCCGAGATATTTCCATTTTGTGACAACTTATTTGCTATTTTACAAAATAAAACTAGCGACATTAATTTTTGCATAAAAAAAAATCGGGAATTCCAATCCATAGTTTGTTCTAAAAGAGAACAATTTGATCATTTATGGACTAAATTTGAGCATTTACAAATAAAACCACAAAGAAAAAGAATACGCACCGATATTGAGGAAGAACACAGAACAGACGAAAAATCACGTTTCCGTACGTTGTTCTTTGAAATAATTGACAATATCTCCATCCACATCGACACTAGATTTTTTAACAACTTTAAGAACCTTAAATTTCTAGAATTAGTTCATTTTTTCCATAAAACTACAGTTCCTGAAGAGGCCTTTGATTCACTTAAATAAACTTATCCACAATATTTTGACTTTCCTGCATTACGTTCCGAACTCACAGTGATTTACAATACTTCAGAAGGCTTAACTAAAACGAATGCTAGTGAGTTATGGTAATCCCTTAAAGATTGCGGACGAGATCATGCTTGCCCTGAAATTCTTAAATTATGCGAATTGACACTCACTATCCCCGCCACAAGTGCATCTACAGAACGTTGCTTTTCCGCGCTTAAACGAATCAAAAGTCTTGTTAGGAATTCTACAGGACAGGAAAGACTTTCTGCTTTGAGATTAATATCAACTAAAAAGAAATTAGTGCAAGAATATTCTCGTGAAAATAGTTATTTATGTACCAAGGGCGTAAAGATGCTTTTATGGCTTGAGACGTGAGTTTGAGCCCGAGACGCTAGTCGAGGGCTAAAGACACGTCGAAGGCCATGAAAGCAAGTTACGCCAGTGGTACATACACAATTTTATGCACGATCGAAGATTTTAAAACTGAAATAAAAGGAAAAAATTAATTTTTTGTGCAGCCGGACGCGAAGTGGTCATTTCGCGTACGCAATACAGGACGCGAAATCCGATTTCGCGGCCTTACCCTTAGTAACGGCCGCGAAATATTTTAACGGCCGTTACCCTTAGTAACGGCCGTTAAACTAAACGTCACTTATTTGACACATGAGAGTTGACATATGAAAATGTCAGTTTTATTATGTATTTTTTACGGCTGCACAAAAAATGTTGTGTATACTTCGGCCGCGAAATTCTTTAGCGCCCTCGAGATTGTCTTGCCTCGGCCGCAAGCGGCCTCGGCGACAATTTTTCTCTCGGTACGCTAAAATGGAATTTCGCGGCCTTAGCATACAAATAACTATTGTACCCACAGCGAGTAGTTAGTTGCTCAATTATTTTAATTTTTTACTGACAACTGTCAATTGGTTGAAGCATTTATGCCTAGGAATATTCACATAAATAATTGTGTTAACTGTGTTGTTAATACAAATTACCCTAAATAGAGTTCTAATAAAGAGCATACATTCGATTTTAATTTAAAAAAATTCTTTATAAGACTGTTAAACTGTTTATCAATTTTTGACGTTTCATTATAGACCGGCGGCCTATAAAGACGCCCACGGGCTATAAATAGACGTTTATGTCAAACAAATTCAGACATAATTGACACATTATAACGCGATCGTGCATAATAGCTATTTATGTAACAAGGACATAAAGTAGAACTTTATTGGACGAGTCGCTGTTTATGGACGAGCGAGCTTGCGAGCGAGTCTAATAAATGAGGCGAGTCCATAAAGTTCGTTTATGTACGAGTTACATACAAAGCTTTATGTTCGACTGCTCTAGAGGAACTGAATATCTTCTAAAATTATTTTTTTATTTCCCTATATAAAAATTCGGTATAACTTAGTGTGCTTTTCTAGTGTTGCAAATGTCAAAAATTGTGTAAATACGATTTCATAATTTATTATCTTTATACAAAGAAATTGATACTTTAGAAAGTGTAGAAGAGTTGGCAGCAAGTGCCAAAGAATAAATATATTAATTAAATTGTTTGAATTTGTTATTTCGTGTAAATAAAAAATTCCATTTTGTGACAGTGACAGATGAGTCCAATAAAGTATAAAGTAAAAGTACTAGTCCAATAAAGTGACACATTATGGACACTAAATGCATCCATAATCAAGTGATTATGATGCAGTCGGACATAAAAGTATTTATGATGACGTTATACATGAGTTTGCAAAAGAAAATAGACGTTTGGCACTTCATTTTAAGTAAGGTTAAGATTTTATTATGGTTTGTAAAACAAATGTCTTTTTTGCATCAAAAAATTTTTGTCTGCGGCTTTATTTTATTCTTCAGCTTTCCCTTTTGTGAGGTTTTAGACACGCCACTGACATAGGTAGTGGATGAAATTACTTTTGGCAGCTCCAAAAGATCTGAAATGAAACAACTAACTTAAAACCTAATAAGGTAGTTGGATCAAGGCCCGCTGAATTAATATTACATATAAGGCCTGCCCATTTTATTTAGTCAAGACGCAATTAGCAAGGACGCAGGCGCCATTTGAGGTAAACTGCGTCCTTGCTAATTGCGTCTTGGCTAAATGAAGTAGGCAGGCCTTTTATATGCAATATTAATTCAGCGGGCCTTGGTTGGATTATGAAATCAATGCCATCTATTGATTCCGTCCCAAACAATGTAGACAAACTCTACAGTTGCCTGCCTGCTTCAAGTCACGTGGCTATTTGCATATTATGTTTATTCTGCTAGGTATCGCTACTGCTGATGGTTTTTAAATCACAAACTGTGGGAAAACTGATGCTAGTAGAAAATGTTTAACGATAAATACCCTCTCCTCATTAAAATGTTCTCATTACTATTCATCGTAATTAAGTAGATACGTGAATTGATAACTGACAGAAAATAAAATTTATTTTGACACAAAGAAACTATACATTTGTCCCTTTAAAATGTATAGTTCGCCCTTAATGGCGCCTGCGTCTTTGCTAATTGCGTCTTGGCTAAATGAAGTGGGCAGGCCTTATATGCAATATTAATTCAGCGGGCCTTGATTTTTGCTATTCGGCAGGCTTTATAAACTCCGTTTTTAATCAACGCAGGCGACGATATTTCATGTAGTAGTTCTTCTAAACGTGAAGGAGGGCGATGCTAAAACTTAATGTTTCCACAGTAACCGTGCTTTCAATTTAATAGCCAATAGCCGAATTAACCACTGGTTAGATTTGTGTTATAAAAAACTAATGAAATTGAGTGCCGTTTTCTGTATGTCAGTTATGTAATCTATAAACCACCACCATCAGTTAAGAATTAAGAATAAATATTTGTTACCCTAGCGTAGGGTGACCAGACGTCCCGGTTTCCCGGGATTGTCCCGGTTTTCACTCAACAATCCCGGTGTCCCGAAAAATTCTTCGGGACACTTATATGTCCCGGTTTTTAAATTATAATAAGGATTTCGTAATCAAATAGAATCAGCAGTGCTAGAAAAAGTGACATTTACTTCCAAAAGTGCTGGTATTTTGACCAATATTCAAAATGTCTCAATCTTTGTCAATATTTGTTGGCGTTTCTGTGGTATAATGGCAATAAAGAATATTTTTCTCTGGCGAATGTTCAATAGATAGAAGAAAGGAAAAAGACGGAAATATAGTTGTTGAAAGCCATTCTACAAACGTTTTACAATTACTATACAGGGTGTCAACGAAACCTGGGGCACCCCTATATACATTCTTTAGTTTTTAAGATATCAAAATGAAATTTGGTATATGTAATATACCTACTCTTTAAATGGCATTTTTTGACATAGAACACAAGTTTCTGTCACTTCCGGTTTCGCCGGAATTAACATCAACTTTGTTATTTTAAATGGAACACCTTATACAGGGTGTTTCTTAATAACATGCTAATATTTAAGGAGGTTATTCTTGGGTCCATTTTGAGAAAAAAACTTCATATGAACATATGTCCTAAAGGTCTTAAATTTTGAGCTACAGGGTGATAAAGTTTTAAGAAAAAAATTTTTTTTTATGATAACTTTGGTATGACCCTAGATATTTTTGTGAAACGTAGTACGCATCTTCTATGCATCAAAAGGCATTTTCTGCTGTACAACATAATTTTTTATTCTTGCCAGTGGCGTTCGTGCGGGATTTGCACTGAATCATTTTAAAGAGAAAAGTGATACGCCACTGCTTTTTCTTAAAGTAAAAATTATTTTTGAAATCCTCATTCCTTTCTGAGCAAATCTGGTCTCTTGATTTTTTTCGTTTGACGAACGGTTTTTGCATAAAAAAATAAAATGCATTCATTTGCGTCTCGCTAGACCACTTACGAGAAAAAACAATTTATGTAACTTTAAACAAAAATTTATTTAAGAGAATAATTTTTAAACCGTAACATTATAAAATTATGTTGTACAGCAGAAAATGCCTTTTGATGCATAGAAGATGCGTACTACGTTTCACAAAAATATCTAGGGTCGTACCAAAGTTATCATAAAAAAAAGATTTTTTTCTTAAAACTTTAGCACCCTGTAGTTCAAAAGTTAAGACCTTTAGGACATATGTTCATATGAAGTTTTTTTCTCAAAATGGACCCAAGAATAACCTCCTTAAATATTAGCATGTTATTAAGAAACACCCTGTATATTTATACATTTTTTGATTCTCCATTTAATTTTACGTACTTATGCCAGTATTAAGTTCGAAACCTTTTGATGACAAAGTAAATTTTTGCAGAAATTAATCTAGAGTGCCATAACTTACTCAAAATGAAACACAAGACGCCCCAGCCCTCGAGACAAATTGTTTTAGAACTTCAACTACTTTCGTTGCTATATTAGAATGACCTAAAGTTGATAAAAATGCTTTTTCGAGAATAACTCTATTTTTACTTTCCATACTTGCAACGCATGTATAGGAAAGTATTGGAATCGTGCAAAAATTCAAAATCGTAAAAATTCAAAAAAAACACGTTTTAGGGTCCAGGCATCCTAAATATGTGTTTTTTGAAAAATGTCTGTGGGTGGGTGGGTGGGTGCGTGCGTGCGTGCGTTATCGTCATATCTCGAAAACTACTGGGCCGATTTTCATCAAATTTGGTATGCGGGGCTATAATTACAGTACATCTGTAAAATAAGCTTTTCAAAAAAATCCGGAACCGGAAACGGAAGTTAGCCATGTTTTTTTGGGCGCAGATTTTTCCTTGAAAAAAATTTCAAAATTTTACTTAGGAAATCAATACAGAATTGGAAAACAAATCGAATAATTTTTTCCCGAAGTTTCTATGTCATAAATTGTGCCCTGGGCGATTTTTTGAAAAGCGCAACTTTAAGGCTGATTTTCCCAAAAACGCATCAACATATTTTTATGAATCTAATGCCAAATTGTACCTCTAGCTCGGCTGATTAGAACTAGCTGAAAAAAAAATTCAAAATTTCAAAAATAAAAAGTCCGGACGGTTTGGGAAATTTTCAAATTTTCAAATAAACTTTTTTCGGAAACGACACACACGATTTTTTTTAAATGTTCTGGGTCAATAGAGAATTTGAAAAGAAATCGAATAATTTTTTCCCGAAGTTTCTATGTCATAAATTGCGCCCTCGGCGAATTTTTGAAAAGCGCAACTTTAAGGCCGATTTTCCCAAAAACGCATCAACATATTTTTATGAATCTAACGCCAAATTGTACCTCTAGCTCGGCTGATTAGAACTAGCTGAAAAAAAATTCAAAATTTCAAAAATAAAAAGTCCGGACAGTTTGGGAAATTTTCAAATTTTCAAAAAACCTTTTCTCGGAAACGACACACACGATTTTTTTTTAATGTTCTGGATCACTAGAGAATTTGAAAAGAAATCGAATAATTTTTTCCCGAAGTTTCTATGTTAAAAATTGCGCCCGCGGCGAATTTTTGAAATTTTTGGAAAGGATGGGTTAAAGAGAGCTGTGGGAACTCTCTTTCACGCACCCGGAATAGCTTAGTTGGGAGAGCGTTAGACTGAAGATCTAAAGGTCCGTGGTTCAATCCCGGGTTTCGGCAAGGTTTTTTTTTTATAAAATCTATTATTTCTATAATCAATGCATTAAAGTTTTTAATTTTATTACTAAGCAAATTTTGAATAATTTTGGAGCGTATAGCACAATTTTCAGGTGTAAATAACTGGGCAGTGCACGTTTTTGTAATCAGTTTACGCGCCCAATTGACCAGCTCCTGTTTAATTTGCAAATTGTTTAAGTGATTGTTTTAACATTTCTTTATAATTTTTCAAATTCTAATAGGAATTCCCGAATGCTCTTATTTAATGCTACGTTTTAATAGTTTTCCGACGACCACTATGAAAAATGACTCATTTCATACGGTTTACTAGTATTGAAAATAACAAATTTCGCATAGCAACGAAACTGTGTGAAATGCCCGTGTGCAAAACTTTGCACACGCTAAACCACACAAAGCAGTCGGCGGGCGACGTCAAAAGTCGTCATTTGTTAAAAAATAAATATTTAAAACGTCAAAGTGTTGCAAGTGTGGTGCTGGTTCAAATTTTTTTAAATGAAAAAATGGAAAAATGGTCGTCGGAAAAGTATAGTGTAAAACACGTGCTGAAAGGATATTTCACACTCGTGTGATTAAGCCACTCGCCAGAGGCTCGTGGCTCAACTTTCACACTCGTGTGAAATATTCAACTTTCAGCACTAGTTATACAATATACTATTTGATGTGGAACTCTGAAATCGTTTATGGGTGACAGAGACCTTGCTTATCCTCACGCTTATGATATATTTGTTATGCATTTTTCAATTGTGTAAGTATGGAAAGTCCAGCGAAGATTCTTCGCCAATTTTTTCGAATGGCATTAGGGTGGGACACTAGGATTAGGATATTAAAAACGAGCCTTTTTCTAGGAGTTCATTGATACTAATAACGCGGGATTAATGTGAAAACGTAATTCGGATTAACACTCTCCATTCTCTCCATTCAAATAAAATGCACAAAACAAGTGACAGGCCTGCTACACCTGAAGTTCTAAATCAATTTGTTTCGAGTGTCGGAGCACCCTGACTTCCATTTTACGCAGGTCATGGCATCCTAGATTAATAAATAAACTTTTCTGTAAGTATTTACTTTGCAATCAAAATGTTTCAAACTTAATAACGTGAGATCGAAAAAATTTCACATCAAAGTTTGCCTTGAAAAATATAAATCGTGTCTTTGCTAAAGTCATACAACTTAAGCCATTAGAACTACTAAATCCAAAACCACGCCTAACAGATTAAATTATTCTAAAAACTAAAATTAAATACAAATTGAACAGAAAAATGTTATTAACGGAAAATTATTTTAAAGTGGATGAGTTATGTGACCTCCATTTTCGAAGGTGGCAGATTTGAATTCTGTGTTTAATAGAATTAGTGACATGTTATATGCCTGACAGCAAAACAGACATAACCTCACACACCTCACATAACCTATAAAACAACAGCTGATATTTGTATGACTTAAAATAAAAATCGACATGCTTAATTTTGTGTTTTCATGTTCATAGCCAACTTGGGGTGAAATTTTTTCGATCGCATGTTACTAACATTCGTAGAATTTAATGTAAATTCCAAAAATGTATAAATATACAGGGTATTATATTTAAAATAACAAAATTAAGGGTATTTCCGGTGAAACCGGAAGTGACAGAAACTTGTGTTCTATGTCGAAAAATACCATTTTTAAAGAGTATATTACATATACCAAATTTCATTTTGATATCTTAAAATATATAATTTAAAAAATAGGGGTGCCCCAGGTTTCATTGACACCCGGTATAGATTGTCTTGGATTATATGAATTAAATTCAACAAATAAATAACTGCTGAGAAAAATTAAAACAATTGAGAATATCAGAATCCTTTTTTATTTTTGTTTGTTTAAAATAAATTCGTTATTTGTGTTCCTTTTCATTGACTGCAAAATAAACAATTATTCAACAATTAATTTTTGTGCTTTTTGGATAAAAGTGTTCCGGTTTGCAAAATATAAAATATGGTCACCCTACCCTAGCGCCATCTCTACTGAACGATATACGTTTTATTTATGATGCGAAAAGTGACGTACAGTTTGAGAATTTGTACTCGTACAATATCATTAATTTGACAGACACCGATGATTACAAATTAACCTAACCTGAACGAGTGTGGAGTGTGTCAGTGACGTGTTCTTTATAAATTTTATACCAATACGTTTGCTAAAAGTTTGAATTAAATATTGTAGGTATTGCTAAGTGTTAGAGTTAAAATTTGATTAAAAAAAAATGGATATCGCTTCTCTTTTTGACGATGTTCGGCGAATGAATAAGAGACAGGTTTGTAAAATTGTATGTATCAATATTGTAAATAACACCAATATTTTCTAGTTCTTATACCAAGTGCTTAGTTTTGGTATGATCGTCTCCTCAGCATTAATGATATGGAAAGGCCTAATGGTCATTACAGGAAGTGAAAGCCCTATAGTAGTAGTTCTATCTGGTAGTATGGAACCAGCATTTCATAGAGGCGATCTCTTATTTTTAACAAATTATCCTGAAGAACCTGTCAGAGTTGGAGAAATTGTTGTTTTTAAAGTTGAAGGCCGAGATATTCCAATTGTTCATAGAGTTTTAAAATTGCACGAAAAGTAAGATAATAAACATTTTTTGTTTGAAGATGTAATAGATACATATAAATTTCTTGTCTACACCATGCGTATGGCATGTATAAGGAATTTTAAAGCAAACAAGTAGAGTTGCTGCCCATCCGATTTTGACAGGACTTCTGATTTTTAAGAAAAATTCCCGCGTCCTAAGGCTAAAAACACACTAGGCGGTTTTTGCCGAATCGACCACCGCCTCTACAGATGCTGTAATGTAACTAAATGGAGCTGTTTACACTACAACGCGCGGCGAGAAAGCGGCATCCACCACCGGGCATACCCTCGTTCGTCTGATGAACCGAAGCATTTTTATTGCTTCGAGCGGTGCATGTTTCTTTAATTTTAAATGGATCTGTTCACACGTACGCATTAACTAGCGGTTTTGTGCGTTGCATTGAAGCCAAATTTCACATTCCTCAACTGGTTAAACCGCTTCGTGTGTTGTAACCGGCGGTGGCTGATTTGGTGGCTGACTTGGCGAAAACTGCCTAGTGTGTTTTTGACCTAAGAGCAGGTTTTGTCCTGATTTTCAAAAATATGTATATTATTTAGAAATATATTGCTCATTACCCGGCCTCTATCAGTATTGGAGGTTTTAATTTTGCATTTAGCGAGCGATTTATTGTTTGGATCAGAAATATAAATGAAAAAAAAAACTTCATCTGAACAAGTTAATTTTATTCGTACTTGGTGTAAAACTTTAACCTTCCCGCCACGTGGCATCACATGCCGCGCATCTAAATTATTATTATTATAAGCCAAAATCCCATTTTTTGGTGAAGGCCTCTCCCATCTGAAGCCAGTTTTTATAGTCCAACTTTTCCCAGCAACCTCTTTAATTTCGTCTTCCCACCTATGTGCTGGTCTACCTCGTTGTCGTTCCCTTGCTATTGTCCATTTTGTGAGTATAGTGGGCCATCTGTTTCTGTTAGATCTTGTTTTATTATAGTTTTTACTCAACATAAATACAATTCATGTCTTTCACATTCGTGAATATATTATTTATTTGACATATCATTATTAGACCTCTTTTATTCAACTCGCCTACTACAACATCTCGTTAAAGTATAAAAATTTTGAGCGGTCTGGACGTTCGTGTTTGCAGTGACGATGGCTTCGGTAGGTTCGAGACAACTTCAGGAGTTTTCTTTTCGCATGGAGACGCTGCTGAAGAAGGAGGGACCGTTGAAGGAGTTGGAGCAATATTATTTCCAATTCCTAAATTGTTCGGCTGCATATGAAAACGATTTCTTCTTAAAATATTCATATCAGTTTTTATTAAATATGAACGAGGTGCTTCAGCATGTCCAATTACTTTGCCGGTTTTTGACTGGTCCTTTATCCATACGTTATCACCGGGAACTAATAGTGCTAAAGGTAAAACATGATGTCTTCTATCATAATTTCGTTTATAACTCTGCCTATATACTTCCTCCCTTTTCCGTCTATCACACAAATCTACTTTTTCTTCAAGTTTACTTGATAGAGTTGGAAGATTATCTCTCAATCTCCTTCCCATTAATAACTGTGCTGGGCTAAATCCATTGTTAATTGGGGTGTTTCTATATGATAGTAGTGCTAAACTGCGGAAATGCGGACTGCTAGTCTTTAAAGTGAAATTATAATTTTGAATAAATTTTAAAAATTCTGAATTTTGTGCAAGACTGAATTGAGTTCCACCGTCGGAACGCATTTCTTCCATATTCCACATCTGCTAAATGTAGATTTACATTTTTCTATCACTTCTTTCGATGTAAGAGTCTTTAAACTTGCTATTTCAAAATATCGAAAAAAACAATCAGTGATAGTAATGAACCACTTACCATCTAATTTAACCCCTTGAACCCGGTGATGCATCACTTGCATCATTTTTGGAAATTCTAGGTCACGCTTAAAATCCGATGATGCACTACGTGCATCATTTTAGTTCTGGCTTGTATAGCTATACTGTAGCAGTACTAAACCCCCGGATATTAGTGCATACCTCAATTGTAGAATCCCGGATATAGAAAAAAAGATTTAAACTATAAGGTTTATTTTCCTATAACACCATTGAATTTAGCATACGTGGCATGCGACTTCGTGCCTTATTGACAAATCGCGGAAGATGGTAAGCCACAGCTGAGCACCCGCCTTATCTGTGGGCCGGATCTAGAAGCTACCTAGCGCTTTACACTCCCGGGTTCAAGGGGTTAAAAAGGTCAACAGCAACTTTTTTCCAAGGTCCTGAAGGAAATTCACCGGGAATAAGAGGTTCATGTTTATTTATTCGATGTGTGTACATTGTTGACAATTTTTAACCAGATTTTCAATATCTAATGAAATTCCTGGTCACCAAACGCAATTTTGTGCTCTAAGTCTACATTTTGTGATCCCAAGATGACCTAGATGTATTCTATGAAGCATTTCTTCTCTTAATGATGATGGTACTATTAATCTTGATCCTCGTAAGAGAATATCAGAATATACAGAAAAATATGAACGAAGACTAGAAGAAATTTTAGCTTTTTCAGGCCATCCTGACATAACATATTGTTTAAGAATATCAAATTCTGTATCTCGTTTTTGTGCATCAAATATTCTTTTGATGTTTTGGTCTGCGGTTTGAATAGAAGATAAGACTTGATTAACAAATGCGTGAATATCTTCATTCAAATCATAGTTTTCAGTGTTTCGATTTGGGCATCTCGACAAATAATCTGCTGTTATTAAATGTCTTCCGGGTGTGTATATTATTTTAAATGAATACCTCATCATTCTGAGTCGTAATCTTTGAAGTCGAGGTGTCAAATCATCTAAATGCTTTGTTTTTAGTATTGTCAGTAGGAGTTTGTGATCTGTTTCAATGGTGATATCTTTTCCGATTATATATTCTTTAAATTTATCACAACACCAATTCCAAGTGCTTCTCTCTCAATATTTGAGTAATTCTTTTCAGCTTCATTCTATGTGCGCGATACATAGCCTACTGGATGCCAATCGCTGTTATTATTTTGCTGCTGAAGAACTCCACCCAATCCGTATGATGATGCGTCAGACGAAATCATTGTTAGTAGTTTGGGATTATAAAACACAAGTGTTCGTGACGATGATAATTTCTTTTTAATAACATCAAATATGTTTTAGAAGGTCGGATCTATTTGGAATAAATTTTCCTAAAAATTTACCATTCCAAGAAATTTTTGTACTTATATTTTTCAGTTGTTTCAAGTTAATTATAGCATTTATTTTTTCTTCATCAATAGCCGATCCATTTGCTGAAATTTGATGTCCTAAAAATTTCATAGAATTTTGAGAAAATAAGCATTTTTCTTTATTTAACGTAACACCGGCATTCTCTAATTTTTGCAATATTTCTTCGAGCCTTTTGTCATGCTCATTTTGATTTCTGCCCTAGGTTAGAATATCATCCATGTGTGCTAATGTGTTTGGCTGGTCATGGAGAATATTGTTAATTTTACTTTAAAAAATTTCTGGAGCTGAAGTAATACCGAAAGGAAGTTTTAAGAATTTAAATCGTCCAAACGGCGTCAGGAAAATAGTTAAATCTTGAAATTCTTTGTCCAATGAAATTTGCCAAAATCCATGATTTGCGTCAAGTTTTGAAAAAACCGTAGCTCCTGATATTTGAGCTATTGATTGATCAATTGCAGGTATTGGATAGTAGCGAAGTTTGACACTTTCATTTAATTTGGTGAGATCCACGCAAAATTCTGACATCTTTATTCTTTTTTGGTACGACTACTATCGGAGCGCACCATTCAGTAGCATAATCGGCATTCTACCACACCCATTTTAACCATTTCGTAGATCTGTTCCTTTGTTTTCTCCCATAGTGGTATAGGAATTCTTCGAGGACTGGTAATTGCAAAAGGTTTAGCTCCTTCTTTGAGTTCTATTTTATATTCGCCTTTCATAGATCCTAATCCGGAAAATAATGAAGGAAATTTCTGAAACCAATCTGTAGAGCCATTTATTGCCCAACTAATAAGTTTTAGTTTCTCGATTGCTGGTGTACCTAATAGTGTTGATTTAACACTATCTGAAACATAAATATTTTCTACGCAGTTTTTGTTCTTGTATTCTAAATTTGCATGTATCATTCCAATAACAATGAGGTCTGTCCCATCAGCCTGGGATAATTTCCTGTCTGTTTTCTTTACTAATGGTATTTTTTTACTAAGCTTAATACTTGACAGAATAATAGTTACATCTGCTCCACTATCAATTTTGAAATTAATTAAATCTGTCTTGTTCATTTTAATTAATATATTCCATGGATTGATTATTGAACCTTCAACTGACCCAATAAAACTTTCATTGATGTGAACAGAATTTCCATTTTCATAAATTGAGTTTTCGTTAGCATTTTCTTCTATTGTATGCACGACTTTACTTAGACAAACTTTAGCAAAATGACCATTATTGCCACAGTTTCGGCATTTAGAATTTTTAGCGGGACATAAACCTCTACGATGTGATGACAGATTTCCGCACCAACGACATGATCCATTCTTATAGTTATTGCTTTCATTTTTGTTATAATTTTGGTTTTGTACTTTAGTACGCTGCTTTCGAATAGTATGTTTGTGTACCATGTTGACAGCATCAATTTCCAGTTCTTGTTTTTGACGACTGAGGCGTTCTAAATTTCGCAGTGCTATGATTGCCATTTCTAAAGTTAAGGTACTTTCTAGCTGTAGTCTGTCACTCAAAATAGTGTCTCGCATACCAATTATTATAACCATAAGTAGCATTTCTTCCTCTAATTGTCCCCATTCACAACTTTTTGCTAATCTATACAAATCTGTAATAAAGTCTTCTGCCACTTCTGCAGTTCCTTGTTTTCGGCTAATAAATTTAGCCTTCTCAAATATTAAATCCTTTTTTGGGATGAAATAATTTTCAAATTTTTGAATAGTTGTATCAAATTTATTTAATTCTTCGGATTTCACGTGAAATGAATCTAGCAATCTAGTATTTCTTCCGCTTTTTCCCCCATGCAGTATACTAGCATATCTACTTGACGTGCTTGCTCTGCTTTATCTAAACCACTCACAAATCTATGTATATTTTTCAAATCTTCGTTTCCACGAACCCCAATCATTGGGTCTAAAAGAAAATAATTCTGGTGGTTTTATACTTACTGTTCTTGTATCATTCATCCCTGCTATTTTTAACTATGTCGTTGTCGATGTCAACTGCGCCATGTTTTATTATCGTTTTTATTCAATATCAAATACAACTTAAACCTTTGACATTCGTTAATATATTATTTATTTGACATATCATTATTAGACCTCTTTTATTCAACTGGTCTACTACAACAGATCTAATTATGGGGCCAGCGTATTTCCATTTTAACATTTTACTTTTCTTAATTACATCTTCAATTTTTGTTTTCTGCCTCATTTCTTGTAACTTTACTTTATCACTGATTTTTAAATTTAATATGCTTCTATCTAGAGATCCTGTATATATTAGGATAAGAGTTGGGAAATGAGACTATTTTGACAGCAATTTTTGATCCAAACATGTGATCAACACAAACGTCATTTTAATTGTCATCACAGTGTCACTTAACCAGTCAAATATAAAAACCGCAAATATTTTAACACAAGATTTATTTGAACAGATTAACATTATTTTCCTTTATTTCAGCTCTATTATTACAATTTCTGGCGCTGAAGCCAATCATTTTGTCGTATTTGACCCTTTATTAATAAACATCAAAATTGTCAATTTTAACAGATTTCAAGTAAATGCATTTTAATTAAGTAGTCCATGCAAAAATTGATCCAAACCAATCAAACTGTAACACAGCGTTTTCCCAACTCTTATCTTTATATACATACAGGATCTCTACTTCTATCCATCCTTGTCTGAGTTACCCTCAGTTTACTTGCGCATTATTTTTGGTTAAGGCCCAGGTTTGTTTGCCAGAAGTAAGTGTAGGTAATATACAAGAACTAAATGCTTTTTGTTTTAATTTCATAGACATTTTACTTTTTACGATTTGATTTAAGGACCAGAATTTGTTCCGTGCTGCAGGTATCCTTATTTGAATTTCCTTCTCTAACTTGTTTTTAAAGGAGATTATTTGTCCAAGATACAGTGTTTTTCTTTTGCTTTTCCTCTTTTGTCAATTGCGTTTCCCTGTTTAGCAAATGACTTTCCAGATTATGAAACGTCAAAGTTATGTTGCAAATGACATTCCCTATTTGTCAAATCTCTTTCCGTTTTTAGATAATGCTTTTCCTACTTTTTTTATAAAGTAGGTATGTAATAAAAAAAAACTGGGAAAAGCATTATGTAAAAACGGAAAGAGATTTGACAAATAGGGAATGTCATTTGCAACATAGCTTTGACGTTTCATAATCTGGAAAGTCATTTGCTAAACAGGGAAACGCAATTGACAAAAGAGGAAAAGCAAAAGAAAAACACTGTAAATTGCTACTTCTATTAAACCTTCAGGCAAGTGCACTCTTTCTGCTACTCCGTTGGTAATCATCTTTGTTTTCGCATAATTGATCTGCAGACCCACTTTCTTGCTCTCTAAGGATAATTAAAGTATCCAATTTTTCATATCGTGAAAGTGTGTTGCTATGAGCACCACATCGTCTGCAAACCGCAAATTTGTTAGTCTTTTTCCATTTATGTTTATACCATAGATTTCTGAAAATGCTTTCCAGAACACAGTTAAATAGATTGGGAGAGAGAAAGAGAGAGAGGGTTGTTGGCTTGCTGCAAAATCTATTATTTTCCAACCTCTTTCGTTCCTTGTGCCATATCCATGCTTTCCTCTTATACATTCCTCGTTTGGTTCTATCTGGCCTACTTTTCTGTTGTAATCGCTCATAACAATTAACTGGTTTGCAACTCTTCTTTCTTCACTCGTTACCACATGTATTTAATATGTTATAAAAATCTTCTATCTCTAATTGTAGTGCATTTTCAGTAGGAGCCTGCTGAATTATGCATAATTTTTCAGACTTGCTTAGTCTTAGCTTGAATGCTGCAATTCCTTTGAATTTTTCTACCTTTTGTCTGTGTCGTTTGTTGATGTAAAAGCCTACTCCAAATTCTCCTTTCTGTTGGTTAAAATGATAAAGCATGTTCCCTGTTTTTCTTTCTACTATTTTTTCACCTGCTCTCCTTACTTCTGCTAAACCCACGACATCCCATCGGATCTTTTCTAAAGCATTTTGTAACTCCCTTAATCTGTTCTTTGCTAATAGCGTTTTTCTATTTAAAGTACATACATCAAGATTTAATATTTTGTTGTTTTTCTTTTGCTTAGGTGGTTCGTTATTTATTGGTATATTTGTTAAAATGGAGCTCTTTTGCCTTTCACTTCCTTAGTGGCGAGCTTTGTAGGAAGTGTTTTAAATTATGTTTCAATTTAATTTTTTACATTTTCCAGGGTAAGCGTGTGTTCTCACCAGGATTGTTGGCACCATGTTTGTTGCTATTTGTCTTTTTGTTCGTTTTTTCTGTTGGTTTCATGTTTGAGTTCGAGTTTTTTGGTGCTGGGTTTTTTTCCTCTGAAAAAGATGATAGAATAGTTTGTGACCAAATTTTTATATTTTTTGAAATGTTTTCATTATTAGTTTAATTGATTTTTTGGATTAGTTTTTAATTCCTTCTTGTTTGGGTGGGCGTTCACTTGTCCTTTTTTTATAACTGACCTGCCCTTCCTTTGACCTACTTAGTGTTCCAGTCGAATTGTTTACATTACTTCCATGAGCTTTGGTTTCAACTTGAAGTGTTATTGATTCCATAAAATCCTGATTTTCATGATTTTCAAAGTATTCAACCGAATATTCATCTCTGTTGGTTTTTAACTTTTCTTTGATATCCTTTTCCTTTAGCTTGCTTGAGATGAGCTAGTAATATTTTTCTGTCTCATCTCCTTTTCAATGTAGTAATTATTGTTTAGCCAGTAGTTAGTACCTACCCTGTAATTTCTTCGCATTTCTCAACAGTTCAATTTTTTTTGTTTTTGTTAACAACATGATCACATCTAAATAGCATAATTTAATTAATTAAAAAATTGATCTTCCTCAACATCTAACCTCCAATGAACGCTTCAGCCAAAACACTATGTCAAGTACAGTATATGAAATGTAACAGCTGATTCCCAATATGCGGGGTTAATCGAGCCATGTCGGAGGATATGCAACCAAATAACTTTATTTTTATATACAAAATATCAAACATAACGTCCCGATTTTCGATTTTAAAAAGGTCAGCAGAAACACATCTTGTTATCACAAGTTGATTGTGAATTACTATTCCAACATTATATTGATTTGCCCATCTACATTTTTTTGAGATTTTAAATCAGAATAAGGAAGTCTAAGACGAACAAAACCAACATTAAGGTCCAAATATTATATTTTTTGAGGCGTTGGATAAAATTTTGTATGCCACGCGTGTGTTAAATACGTAAGTCACTTGAGAAAAATAGCCCACTCGGCCTAAAGGCCTCGTGGACTAACAATTTTCTCGCGTGACTTATTTGTGTTATAATACACTTGTACCATAAATAACTATTCTTGTCAATTATCTTTTTGCTACAAAAAATACATTGCTTAAAGTGTTAGGTAACATTTTACCCACCTCCAACTGGTTCTTCATTGCAAGTGTACTGTGTTAATATTTTCAGGGAAAATTCAACTGTTAAATTTTTAACAAAAGGAGATAATAATAGCGTTGATGACCGAGGTTTATATGCACCAGGACAGCTATGGTTAACCAAAAATGATGTTGTTGGTAGAGCAAGAGGATTCTTACCCTATGTTGGAATGGTGACTATATTGATGAATGAATATCCCAAGTTTAAGGTAATTATCTGTTTTTTCTATTATACTAAATGAAGTGAGTAAATTTTAGTACTAATCAGATTGCAAGTGCCCCAGAAATATCAGTAAGTAAGCTAAATAAGTTGTGGAAAAAATCATTTTCTCAGTTTCGGCATTAGAATGAAATTTTCTAGTGCACTTTTTGATCCTAGAAGGAGCTTCATTGTTAAAACGGTTTTGGTGGTTTGACATCTGAATGTAAAGTGCTATTCATTCATAATAAATTTCACAAATATCAAAATTAGGTATATTTTGCAATATCGGTGGGTTTTCTATGGCCAGCCATAATTCAAATAAAAATATATTGGAATGTATGTAGCGTAGTAAGTACATTAAATTTATGTTTTCATTTATATCTACTCTACACATGTGCACCTCTTCGGAATCTAAAAAATTGCCTTTTTTCAATATTTTTCCACGCAATTTCATTAAAATACATTCATAAAGTGTACTTTTTAAAATGACAGTATAATAATGTTTTATATTGTTATACAGGGTGATTCATTGGTCTCTTTACAAACTTTGGCAATGAAAACTAGATGTAATTTCATGAAGAAATGTTCATTGGTTCTATCTTTCTTTGTTAAGAAGTTATAAGGCTTTAATAGTTATTTATGTACCAAGGGCGTAAAGATGCTTTTATGGCTTGAGACGTGATTTTGAGCCCGAGACGCTAGTCGAGGGCTAAAGACACGTCGAAGGCCATAAAAGCAAGTTACGCCAGTGTGGTACATACATAATTTTATGCACGATCGAAGATTTTAAAACTGAAATAAAAGGAATAAATTAATTTTCTACCCACATCGAGTAGTTAGTTGCTCAATTATTTTAATTTTTTACTGACAACTGTCAAATGGTTGAAGCATTTACGCCTAGGAATATTCACATAAATAATTGTGTTAACTATGTTGTTAATACAAATTACCCTAAATAGAGTTCTAATAAAGAGCATACATTCGATTTTAATTTAAAAAAATTCTTTATAAGACTGTTAAACTGTTTATCAATTTTTGACGTTTCATTATAGACCGGCGGCCTATAAAGACGCCCACGGGCTATAAATAGACGTTTATGTCAAACAAATTCAGACATAATTGACACATTATAATGCGATCGTGCATAAAAAATTTTAAGTTGAAAATACGTAGTAGCCAACAACACGCCCGAGATAACAACTTTATTTCAGAAATTCTATGGTCAGATGAATCCAATTTATCAAGAGATGGTATTAATAATTTCCACAATAACCATCTTTGGTCTCTGGACAGTCCACATACGACCAGAACGTGTAATTTCCAGCAGAGATTTAGTGTAAATGTTTGGGGTGGTTTATTTAACAACACACTATTTTTAAATGTATTTGATGGAACTTTAAATGCAGAGAGGTACGGTAACTTTTTGAGCACCACATTTTTTGATCTTCTGGAAGACATTCCACTCCACCTGAGACAAGTTATGTGGTATCAGCATGACGGGGCTCCCCTCACCGAGGAAGACAAGTGACCGAATGGCTGCATACTCATTTTCCAAATAAATGGATTGGTAACGGAGGTCCTATGCCATGGCCACCTAGATCACCCGATCCTTGTGATTTTTATTTATGGGGTCACTTCAAGCAACTTGTTTATGCCGTGGAAATAAATGATCGTCATCAATTATTGCAGAGGATTGGAGATGCTGAAACTCATATGTATTAGAAATAATATGAATTTATTTCGCGTGCAAGAGAGTTTAGTTCGTTGTTGCCAGTTGTGAATTCAGGGGAATGGACTAATTTTTGAACATTTACTGTAGTCTTTCTTTCTTTCTTTGTCCGGTAAAGTCCCGTATTACCCTTTTGTCGGGTATTGGTTTTTGATAAATTGTATCCATTCATTTTTATTCATGGCCAGTTTATCCGTTTCTCTCTTTGTTATTCCGGTCTCTTTGATTAATTCCTCTATTCTCTTTTCCCAAGTTTTTGATGGTCATCCCACTTTTTTCTTTTTGTCGCTCCTTGCTACTATTAGTTGTTTCGTTTTTCTCTCTATGCTCATCCTACTTATATGACCGTACCATAATAATTGTTTCTTCTTGAGTTTGTTTATAATTTTATCTTGCTTTAGTTCCTCGTATATGGCATCGTTTCTGATTCTATCAAATTTGGTGACTCCCATTATTCCTCTCATTAATTTCATTTCCATTGATCTGATCTTCTTTTCTTGCATTGGTGTAATTGGCATTGCTTCCATGTTGAACATTATCATTGGCGGGATTAAGGTGTTGTAAACTCTAATTTTGCGTTCTCTCGATATTTCCTTCTTCCATAGTAGATATTGTTTGGTTTATTGCATAATATATACTGTTCGACTTTTTAATCTTGTTTGCTATATCCATGTCCATTCTTCCATCGTTTGTTAATTTTGTTCCTAGATATTCCATCACTTCTACTTCCTGTATTTCTTTTCCATTACACGTTAATCTGAGTTTATCTTTTGCTTCTTTGGATCCGCTCACCACCATTGCTTTAGTTTTGATTGTATTTATTTCCATCTCCATTTTGTTTATTTCACTAATCCATATGTTAAGGTTTTTCTGTAGTTTGTCTTTATTGTCCGCTATTAGGATGATATCGTCGGCTTATAGCAAGGATTCTATCCAGATTGGTCTCATTTTATAATGTCCTACTTGTGTTTGTGCCGATTTTGCTCGGGTGTTTTTTAAGATTTGATCAATACAAATTATGTACAGTAATGGTCGATTCTCACTTGTGCGGCACTCAGCTCGGCGCCGCGCCGCGACGCAGCGATGCAAATTGTCGCTAGATAAATATTTCATGATTTTAAATGAGTACGTTCTCACTTGCGCTGCATGACAGGTTACGACGCGTCGCTTCGTCGTGCGGCAACGATGGTATTGTTCCATGAGCGTTAAATTATGTTATGTCGCGCTGCGTCGCCCAGTATCATTCCTGATTTTATATAGTGTACATGCTGGTTTGTTGTTCAAAATGTGTTCTCTGGAAGACGAAACGGCAGAGCAATAATTGATGATCCTTGTGGCTGAACATGTAGAACTTTACGATCTTTGTCTGAATTTTTGGCAAAGGATACCAAAGGCATTTTCACTTACTCTGCGAGCTCTTGAAAGCCTATAATTAAAAGTCCGTTTAACCTCTATTCCTCTGGCAAGTTTTTCCCCGAATAGGGACGCAGCAGATACGTCTTTAAGGGAAATGCTTCGTCTCCAACTATGACGTGGGGGTATAGTTTCTGTCAACGAAAATGCAAAAAACCACTTGAAATTTACATCTACAATCCCTTGTAAAACCTAATGTAGGTGCCGATTGCAGGTAAAAATAGCAGAACCGTATTTAAAAATTCTATTTAAAAGCAGGAAATAAATACCTAAAAGCGAAAAGATGTTTCGGTATAACTGTAAACGAGTTATTCCTAGAAAATTTAATAGTACGGCCCATGCCGACAAGGTGTTTGCAATCCGCTTATTACTAGGTTTTACAAGGGATTATTATATAGCTGTAAAATCTCAAGTGGTTTAAACCATTTTCCTTCCACTATTCTCGTGTATATTTTGTATATTACTGATGATAGACAGATTGGTCTATAATTATCGCAGTTGTTTATCTGTCCTTTCTTGTGTATTGGTAGTATGTAGTTCATCTTCCAGTCATTGGGTATTTCATTTTGATTCCATGCCATTCTACATATGTCCCACACCCATTCTACTACTACTTCTCCCCCGTATTTAATCATCTCCGGATATATTTGATCTGGTCCACCAGTTTTTCCTATTCTAGTTTTCTAGTTTTACAGATGGCCTTTTCCACCTCTTCTTTCATTATTTCGCTCTCATCCAGTTCTTCTCTTTGTTCTTCTGTTTCTTCTACTAGATCTTGTATTTCTTCCTCTCCGAATTTTTCTGTGTAGTATTCTTTCCATGCTTTTGTTATATTTTGAATGTCTGTTTGAGCTTCTCCATTCTTGTCATTTATTGCGTTTATTTCCGTAGTACTTTTACTTCTTAGTGATTTTATTATTCCCCAGAATCTTCTGTTGTTGTTCAAATATAAGTTTTGTAATTCCTCCCCAAAATTTTCCCAGCTTTTTCTTTTGGCTTCTTTCACTTCCTTTTTGGCTTCATTTCTTTGTGTAATGTATTTCGTGTAATTTTCTTGATTCTTAGTTTTCATATACCTCCTCCATGCTTCTTTCTTCTTTATTTTTCCTTTCACCTCTTTGTTCCACCATCTTATTCTCCGTTTATTTTGTTTTATTGCGGATATGCCACATATTTCTTCTGTTTTGGTTATTATTATTTGTTTAAATGTATTCCATTTGTCATTTAATGTTCCTCCATTTGCAGTTACTGGTTTTTCAAATATATATTTTAATTCTTTTCTGAATTTTTCCTGTATTTCTGGGTTTCTTAACTTTTCTATTCTGACTTTGTAGTATTCTTTCTTTTCTTCTCCTATCTGACCTTGATCGCTTATTTCTGCTGTTAGTAATCTATGGTCTGTCATTAACTCTGCTTTTCTTCTACTTCTATATTCTCGAAAGAGTTTTTAATGTTTTTGGTGAATGCTTCATAAGTATATCTGTGTTCCAATGGATGGTCAAAAAAGGAGTTTCCCCAAAAACAATTCGTTTTCAATACAGAATTGTATGTATTAGCCTTTTACCATTCTTATTTCTTACGTTTTCGCCAAATTTTCCAATTACTTCTAGTTCTTCTTGATTTTCTATATTTGTTCCAATCCCCCATTACAATTATTTTACTATATTGTTCTTTTATGTTATCGATTACTTCCTGAATTTCTTCATAGAAATTATCCATTTCCTCTTCTTTCGTTCCTTCTACTGGGGCATACACTTGTACTATTGTTAGTGTGTAGTCCAGCTTGATCTGTATATAGATTATTCTTGAGTTGTATGGAACCACTTTAGTTACTTTAAGTTAGTCTTTCTGATACAATTATTCCTACCCCTTCTTTGTTATCTTCTTCGGGGTTTACTCCCGAGTAGTATAAGTTGTACCCTTTCATAATTGTTTTCCTACCTTGTCCCTTCTTGCGACTTTCACTTAAGCCTAAAATCTCTATATTAAATTTTTCCATTTCTTCCACGATTTCTTCTTCTTTAGAGTTTATTGTTTTAATGTTCCATGTTCCTATTTTAAGTTTTATTTTTCTTACGTTGTCTTTTACTCCAATTGTTGTCTTTCTTTTGAGGTTTTTATTTTCTTCCTTTGTTTCGTTTGTGTTTAGATCCATAAAAGTTAAATTATTGTTTATTTTGGTTGTGTTTTGGTGCATTAGAGATAAATTGCTGTTTGTTTCAGTTATATTTAGTTTATTAAGGGTTAAATTATTGTTTGTTTCAGTTGTGTTTAGTTCCTTATTACTGGTATTTAAGGTGGTAAGGAAGTAGCAACCTTTTTCTTCTCTAGTGGCCAATTTTCTGAGAAGAGCTGCATTATTTTTTCTCAATTCATTACCGGGGGAGTTGCGTGTTTCATCATCAAAGCCTATGGATTCATCACTTTTTAAGTCATTTAACAGTTTTTTGCTTCTGAATTCTCCTTGTTCCTGGTTTGATTTGTACTTTGTGGTAGGGCTGCTAATAGTGTTTGCTGCCATTTCGTATTTTTCTCGTTTTTTGACCTTTCAACTGGTCTACGGTTTAATTTTTTAAAGTCTCTTTCACTTTGTTCGGGTGATGCACTTTCTTCTGATCGGTTCCTCTTCTTATTGTCCGTCTTTTCTTCTTGTTTCTTTTCTTAATCATTCTCTATTGTTCTCTCATATTCTTCTATTTGTTGGAGATTGTAAGCCTCGCCATTTACTATCAATTCATTATCTTTTAAGTACGTTCTGTGTCCCATTTCCCTTGCTTTCTTCATATGTACCACCAGTTCTTTTCTTTGCTGTTGAACTTCCTTGGAATAGTCTTCAACTATTGATATTTTTGCTTCTTTATGAATCTGTTTTGTTGCTTTTCGTATTTCAATTTTTTTGTTTCGTGAATTTAGTTCTATCATTATTGGTCTATGATTGCTATTATTTGATTTCCCCAATCTTCTGATCTCTTGTACTTCTGTTTCCATATTTATATTTATTCCCACTTCTCTTAATAATACTCTAACTTTATCCTTCATTTCTAATTCCCCTTCTTTACTTGACTCTTTTAACCCAAATATTACTAGTTTCTTTTTTCGTAATTCTTTACCTAGGTAGTCTAGTTTTTTTCCCTGCTCGGCAATACACATCTCTAATTTGTTATTTTCTTTTTTCAGTTCCTGATTTTCTTTTTTAAGATTGTTTATTTCTGTTTGTATATTGTCTAATTTATTTTCGATGCGTTTTTCTCCTTCTTCGACTCCGTTCACTGCCTCGAGTTTTCTATTTATATCTTCTAGAATTTTTTCCATGTTTAAAAAGTACTTTTTAACGGAGTACTTGTTTATATGTAACTTTAATAGCACTGGGCTGTATGATGTGTTGCCCATTTTTCATTGGTAAAATTACTTAATAATTAAACAGGTGATTTAACTATTGTTATTCTTAGCGCCTCTATTTTACTTGTAATTACCTATTTCTACCTATCTTTAGTACTTTACATTAATTAGGGTTGATTTCGACTATTTCCTGGTAGTTATTTTAATTGATATATTTGTTAGGTTAAGTTTGATTACAGCTATTTCCAACTATTTTTAGGTATTCACGTACTGTTCGGTATCTATTTTATTTCTTCTTTTATTGTAACTGTCCGCACAGCTTTTCATCTATTCTTTAATATTTTAAACACTTTAAAACTTAGGTTTTCACACTTATCACACACACACACACACACACATATTAAAAACCACGCAAATATCCTAAAGACAATACCTTACTGTAGTCTAAATGTTGCTTTATGTTTGTTACAATAAATATTTTTGATTTTCTTAAAATACGATTACTCATTAGTGTTCAAAAAGATAATTATTTTAAAAACTAAAACTTCTTAACAAAGAAAGATAGAACCTACATTCATATGAACATTTCTTCGTGAAATTACATCTAGTTTTCATTGCCAAAGTTTGTAAAGAGGCTAATGAATCACCCTGTATACTACATATTTTGCAAAGGATGTTCAAATGAAAACTCATTTGCAGTAGACTTTTTTGGCTTGTAGTGTCATATCACCTTTAATTTTATCTTTACGTAATGTATGTACATGTAATTTATTGCTGTGAAAGTCAAATTGGTTATACTTAACATTTTGAAGTGGAACTCAAACGAGATGTACCATTACCCTTAAAAAACAAAACCTGCTGCAAATGCTTTTTCAGTTGAATACTCGTTATTTCACATATCACACCACTAGAGGGTACCTATCTTAAAAGGTAGTTCCAAAAACGAGTGTATGTTTACACGAGATGGCGTGTTCAATACACACAATACCCATTATTGGGCTGATGAAAACCCGCACGAGTTTCGTGAATTTGGTCACCAAAGAAGGTTTTTTGTAAATGTTTGGCTAGGCATCATAAATCAGAGAGTTGTTGGACCAATTTACCTACCGAACCGCCTTAATGCCAATGAATATCTTAATGTTTTGGAACAAGTGATCGATGAGATACCATTGAAGATACGACCAAATATGTTATTTATGAATGATGGAGCTCCTGCTCAGTTTGCTATTAATGTAAGAGAGTGGTTGAATGACCACTATCCAGGAAGATGGATTGGTCGCAATGGATCCATTTTATGGCTGGCGAGATCTCCAGATTTCAATCCATTAGACTTCTTTATTTGGGGTTTCATTTAAGAAAAAGTTTATACCACACCTTCACAAAATGTTGATGACGTTAAAAATAGAATTGCCGCAGCAATATTAGAAATTACACCTGATAAGCTGGAGCGGGTAATGCAAACAATACCAAAAAGATTACGACTATGTTTGGAAACAGATGGTTTTCAGTTCGAACAGTTAGTGTAATTCCAAAAAATATCAAATGCAACCACTAGCAAAACTTGTAACACCAAAGCCCGCACAGTGAGCACTGCGCTCACCTTAACACACCCTACTACTTAGACACCTCTCAGTCGACTGTTTTAACAAATATGTAGAAAACTGCAATTCTGTGTCGTTTCTTATATGCATGCTAAGGATTAGGTAGGCGGGCAAGTCCGTACTTGCAGAAATGTGACGTTTGCACTCGAAATTCCCCGATGGTGAGCGCAGCGCTCATCTCGCGAGTAACGCAGGGTTAATCATAATTTTATGATCACATCAATATTCAGTCATTTCTGTTTATACTGTAAAATGAAATAGCCGACGAAAAAGTTGGTAAGTTTTCAAGTTGTGTTATTCTTGTTACCACATACAATCAAATTTCATTTGAAATATCAAGTAGGTCTGAAGTTGTGCTAAATGATGAAATATACCTTGTTTTGAGGTTTGTTGACACCTCAGGAGGTGAGTGGGAAAACGAATTTGAACATTTTAGTAGAAATTAGTGTCTTATGTTATTCGTTATAAAATTGAAATTGTAAACTTCTTGAAAAACTATTTTCGTGACTGAAATTTGAAGAAACGAATTAAAATTAAATAGCGTAAAACAAATTTATTAGCCATACTGGCAAAAATGGTTAGCTTGTTTCTAAATTAATAATGTTTACACCTGGTACTGTACAGGCTATATTTGCAGTTGGTTAAAGTGGTCAATCTGTTTATAACTATTTAGTAAAAATAAATTCACAAATTTATATAATTTTGAAAATAAGCGATTGTTTTTTGTAAAATCTGCTATATTCATTTGTTTCGTTCCACCTGCTTCACTTCTAAAGAGCCACTACTCTCTTGTACCTATGTGTTAAAACTTAAAAAATATATTTGTTTAGGCAAGATTTAGTTGTTTATGTAGATACTGTGTATAATTATCACTTTTGTTTCAGTATGCAGTGTTAGCATGCCTTGGGTTCTATGTTCTAGTTCACCGAGAATAAATTTTATTTGTAATTCAATATGTTGTTAAAATTATAAAAATGGATAGTGTTTTGTACTAATCATTAATTGTAATAAAATATTTTATTTGGAATTTCGTTATTTATAGCAAATCCTGTTGCCAACAGTTACTTGTAATGGTGTATTAACTATGTAGTGTTGAAGTTGAATAATTGCAAACAGCAAACTCTACTAATAAAATATACAGGGTGCTGAATTGCTTCACGCACGATAGGAATTTCATTTAAAAAAATACAACTTTATGGTAGAAATGAGAAACAAATGAATAAATTTAAAATCTGATTAAACCAGTAGATTCTCCTTAAAAAAGTGCCTTAATAATGTCAAAACGGTAATTTGCTATCGTTAAAAACAAGGGAGTTATGAGGATATCAAAAAAAGTCGAAAAAGTCAATTTTGGGCTCTAACTCAAAAACAAAAGAAGATAGCCAATTTCTGTTTTCACCATTAAACATATCTCGAAAAAAGAGATCGGGACTTGGCCACTCGTTTTCCTCTATCTCTTATGGTTACCGAGATGCCCTATTAAAACATCCAATTATACCCACCCTGTACTTATTTTCATAAAAAAAATTTTACTTTTTATCCTTGTGATACAATTAACTATTATGCAACAAATTTAGCAGGAAAGAAAATAATTTTCTTCAAAATATTCAACAGGAAGGAAAATTGTTTTATGAACCAAACTTGATAGGAAATAAATTACAGAAAAATCAAAAGCACTGCAAAACAGTATCGATGAATGCAGATTTTTTTCTGAAAAAAAAAACATTACGGTTTTAATTTAATTAGGGAAACAAAATATTGCATGTATAATTTTTACCACTGGAATTCCTATTGCAAGTGAAGTAATTCACCACCCTCTCTATAGGTATATTTTAATATATCTACCATGAGATCGTTTAATAGTGGGACAGAGAGTGCCGTGAAATTTCTATCTTAGATTAGTTGTAACCAGTGGCGGCTGCTCCATAGAGGCTCAAGGGCTCGAGCCTCCCAAAACCATTCTTAGGAAAGAGTAAAAGTAATTTACTTATTTAATTATAACATACAATTTATTGTTAATTATTACAATACAAATTTTGCATATCTATATAAAGCGGCTACCTATATTTTAAATCGTTACGGCTCAGCCTTCGTCCGCATAAGAAATACCATATGAACAAAAATTATTTAGATAAGGGATGGCCATGGTGAACAAAATCACTGTCTTTGATAGGTTCAGCTTGTTGTTGGTTCTACATGTCAATTAAACATCAGTTTCGATTTGAATTTTTATTCATCATGGTATTCTCGCAATTACATAAGCGATTCATCATTGAATCTTATTTTCGTAATGGAAATCTTGAAAATGGGGAATGGATATACAGTACTCGAGCTTGCCTGGTTCAATTTCGACAACAGTTTCCTGATCTTGTGTTCTTGGAAGCTGACTTTTTCAATGTGGTCCGAAATTGTGTGCGATTGTTCAGAGAAACAGGAAGCGTAACACATAAGGACGGTGGTGGCAGGCCAACGGTCCGTACAGAGGAGACTATTGAAAAAAAATGTTCGAGAGATTATGAATGAAGCACCAACAACATCATTGCGAAGACTCACACAGCAAGTTCCCGTATCTTATGGTACCTGCAGAACAATTTTGAGGAGGGACATTGGTTTATTTCCTTACAAGATGCAGGCTTATCATGAATTGTTACCGCCTGATCATAACAGGCGCGAGTTATATTGCCAATGGTTCACCCAACATTTATTGCACAACAATGACCTCTTGGATTTGACATTCTTTACAGATGAGGCGTGGTTTCATTTATGGGTATATCAATTCACAAACCATGAGGATGTGGAGTGCTGAAAACCCTCACATATTTCGTGAGTCTCCGTTGCATTCCCAGAAAGTTGGGATATGGATTGGTGTTTCTCGCAGACGATTGATACCCATATTCTTTGAAGGAACCATCAATGCCCAAAGGTACCGAGACAACATCTTAGAACCCTTCATAAACCAACTTCACGAAGACGAGCTACAACAGGGATATTTGCAAAATGATGGTGCCACTTCTCACACAACTCCGCAATCTATCGCTTATTTACGACAATTTTTTGGCGATCGTCTGATCAGTTTAAGTTGGGTACCTGAATTCCCGCCAAGATCACCAGATTTGACTATCTTAGATTACTTCGATTTTCCACATTTGAAAAACATAATTTTTAAGACACCAGTTCACACGTTCACACACTTCCTGAGTTGCGAAACCGAATAGTTGAAGAATGTGCTAATATCACACCCAAAATGCTCCGAAACGCATTTGAAAACATGAAAAGGCGTGTAAATTTATGTTTGCATGAGAATGGTGGCCATTTTCAACATCTAATGTAATAAATTGAAAATAAACCCGTAGTTTAATAACTAAGTTTTATTTGACAAGCTGATTAGCTTACATAACCTACTTATAACGACAGATCAATAAAAAAACCAATTAGGGTAGGCTGTGAAATTGAATTATTTTGAGTTGGTACTTTAGCCACATCCACAGAATGACATTTTATAACGTTTGTAATTTGACATTCTTATTGTAAACAAAGTTTATAACCTTAAATTCATGTCAGAAATGTCATTCTGTGGATGTGGCTAAAGTACCAATTCAAAATAATTCAATTTCACAGCCTACCCTAATTGGTTTTTTTATTGATCTGTCGTTATAATTTCAACTACTGGCGATGAATCAAACATGCAAGGTACGTTCAGAATTCCAAAGCCGCCCTTTATCTAAATAATTTTTGTTGATATGGTATAATTATGTTATAACTAAAACGGCCCGCTAACGTACCAACTAGTTGTACAATTTTAGAAGTTGGTGCAATTATTGGTGCGTTAGTGCCGCGATTGTGTTAGCAATTTCAAGTTGGTACGAAAGTTGGCAGGTTGGAGTGCACTGCACATCAATTTGAGACTGTACTAATCTTTGCGTTATTTCTTCTAATTCTTTTTTACTCCGAGCTGCTAACACTACATCGTCCATATACCAGGCTTTGGTGACTTATTGTGTATACTGTTCCTTTTCTGCTGATATAGGCTTCTCTTATTATTGATTCTAATATAATGTTAAACAGGACGGTCGACAGTGGGTCTCCTTGCCTTAGACCCCTCTTTACCCCAATTTCTTCCGATGTGCCTCATGCCATTCTGACTGTGTTCGACGTTTGCTGTAACATCATGCCTATTAGTCTTACTAGTTTTCCTGGGATATTTAGGTCGTACATAATATTTATCAATTCTTTCTTCTTTACCGAGTCATATTATTATTATTAGGTATAAATTCCCTTCGGGAATCATAACCGCCTTTAACAGGCTCTACCAATCCATTTGTTAGGGTGGATTACTCCCTATTTCACTTAAATCTATGTTTACAAGTTTTTATGTTGTTTGGCACTTTTCACTATAGCTTTCCACTTTTTTCTGTCCTTAACTGTCTCACTCCAGCCCTTCACTCCCATCACTCTTAAGTCACTTATCACTTGGTCTATCCATCTTAACTTTATTTGCCCTCTAGGACGATTTTCCAAGGGCCTCCAAATCATCAATTTCTTTATCGCTCGATGCTCTTCTGTTCTTACGACATGTCCATACCAACTCAGCCTTTGTGCCTTGATTGCTCTCACTATGTCTTCTTTTTTATTTTCTTCCGAGATTTCGCTGTTTGTTCTCCTTCTGTATAAGTCATCTCCAATTTTTTTACCTCCTAGTATTGACCTCATCACCTTTCTCTCGAAGATTCTCAATTGCTCTTCATCACTCTTTGTGAGAACGATAGTCTCTGCTGCATATGTTAAAGCCGGTCGTATAAGAGTCTTATAAATTCTTATCTTGGTTTTTTTACTTAGTTTTTTACTTTTCAATAACTTTTTATTTGTATTAAACAATTTGTGTCCTGTTATAATTCTACTTTCAACATCTTGTCTTCTATCGTTTTGATTATTTAAGATTGCGCCTAGATATTTAAAAGTTTCAACTTCTTCAAAGGTGTGTGTTCTTGTCTTTAGATTGCGCATTCTAGCCTTTGTATCTTCCATTCGATAGCACCTTATGTACTTTGTTTTTGATTCATTTATTAAAAGTCCTCTTTTCCTTGCCTCTTCTTCAATTACTTCCACTGTTTCAACAAGTTTCTTTCGATCTCTTGCTATTATTGCCAGGTCATCGGCATAGGCTAGTAGGTACTTGTACAGTTTTGTTAATAACAGTTCCATTGTGTGCTGTTTCTCTTACTATATTTTCTAGGGCGATGTTAAATAAAGTGGCGGATAATGCATCCCCTTGCCTAACACCTTTATTTACTTCAAAACTTTCAGTAACCCCTTCTCGAATTCTAACTTTGGCTTCTGTATTCTTCATTGTCAATCCAGTTAATCTAATTAATTTTTGAGGAATGTTCATGCTTTCCATATCCTCTAATAATTTCCTTCTATTTACACTGTCAAAGGCAGTTTTTAAGTCTATGAATAGTATATGTATCTCAATATTATGTTCATATGCCTTTTCCATTATTTGGGTGATTGAGAAAATTGCATCTATCGTCGATTTGTTGGGACGAAATCCACATTGGTAATCTCCAATCTCTAATTCTGCGTATTCACTTATATAATGTTGTAGCAGGCTAGAAAATATTTTATATGAGGTGTTGAGTAACGTAATTCCTCTATAATTACTGGGTATTTGCTTATTTCCTTGCTTCAGTATTGGTATTATCTCTCCTATCCCCCATTCCTGTGGTAATCTTTCTGTTATCCAAATTTCTTGAATTAGTTTGCATATTCTATTATGTAGTTGATCACCACCCCATTTTATCAATTCGCCTCTTATCTTATCTATGCCTGGTGCCTTTCCTTTTTTAATTCTTTCAATTGTTTTCTTAATTTCTTCCTCTGATGGGATTGGAATTACCATATCATTTCCCTCTCTTTCTTGTTCTTGTTCATTTCCATTTTCATCCTGCACATAAGACATTTTATCGAAATGTTGTCTCCATATTTCTTTTATTTTTCCGGTGTCGTATTGTGTCTGTCCCTCTTTGTCTATCATCCCATACCTCCTCACTTCAAATTTTCTTTTTTTGTTGCCGGATATTTCGGTAGAAATCTTTATTATTGTTTTTTCTCATATTGTTTTCAATTTCATCCATTTTTTGCTCTATCCAAGATTTTTTTTAAATTTTACATACGTTGTCTGCTTCTTTCTTTGTTTTCTTATAAACTTCTTTATCTTCATTTGATTTTGTTCTAATTGCTCTAATTCTTGCGTCTCTTTTTTTGTTAATTACTGTTCTGCACTCTTCGTCGAACCACTTCTGAGATTTTTTATTTTTTTGAAAGCCTATAATTTTTTTTGCTGCATTATTTATTCCCCCTTTTATATGTGTCCATTCCAGATTAATATTTTCCATATTCTCGGTCACTTTTTCTAATTCGTTTTTTACTTCTTCCTCATATTTAATATTTACTTCTTCTTTATCAAACTGTCGAATTGCCCATGTGCTTTCCCGTTGAACGTTTTCATCATGTTTAATTATTCTCTGCTTCCAGTTCGTCACTACAAGGAAGTGATCGCTGTCCGCATTTGCCCCTCTGAAAGTTCTCACGTCTTTAACTTCTGCAATCTTTTTTGTAGTAATTAGAAAATGATCAATTTGATTTCCATAATTTCGTCCAGGCAGATTCCATGTCTCTTTATGTATTCGCTTATGTTTAAATTTTGTACTTGCTATAAACAGGTCATTTTCGGCAGCAAAATTTCATAGTTTTCGCCCAATATCATTGGTATTATTATGTAATGTATTTTTTCCAGCTACCATTTTAAAACAATCCTCTTTGCCAATTTGTGCATTAAAGTCTCCCATCATAATCACCGTGTCGTGCTTTGGTATATCATCAATTGTTTCTTGTAGCTTTTCGTAGAACTCCTGCTTTTCATTTTCTGTTTTTTCTTCAGTAGGTGCATATACATTTAATATGCTTATGTTATTTGGTTTTCCTCTTATTCTTAAGGAGGACAATCTACCATTTATTCCTTTGAAGTGTAAAACATTCTTAGCATAGTTTTTCTCTATAATAAAACCTGTTCCGTTCCTTCCACTTTTAGACTCCCCTGCATACCACATTATAAAATCCCTTTTATTTATCTCTCCTTCCCCTGCCCATCTGACTTCTTGTACTGCAGCTATTGTTACATTGTACCTTCTAAGTTCTTCTGCTATTTGATTAAGTTTCCCCGCTGTTAGCATTGTTCTAACATTCCAAGTACCAATTTTTAAAGTTTCCTTTCTCCTTTTTTTCTTATTGCATAGTTTCTTACTTTTCTTATTTACTTTTCTAATATCCATTTCACTTAACCGTACTGTTTCATTCCCTTCCTGGCTCTCTTCCATAATCCTAACTCTTTGGCCTATTTCGTTGCTTTTCGTCTTCTTTATTTCCATCCTTCTTATTGCATTTGCTAGTTTTTTGGCAGGGGTTGGTTGTCTTCATTTATGGTGCGTTTGAAGGTCTTATTTAATATCCCTGCCTCTCCTGTTACCGCTAAAATATTTGTATTAATCTTTGCGCTTCCTTCCTTCGTTACTATCCCTTTTACGTGTGGTGCCAATAGGCTTTGTGTCCAGAACTTCTTCTTTTGCACTGCTCCATTATGCTGGGTTCCCTTAGAGGCGTTTTCATTTTCATCATCCGTTGATCTCATTCTTTTCTTGGGCTCCTTCTTTTCCCCTACTTTTTCGTTATCATCTCCTTCACTTCTGCTTCCTTCTTTATTCTGTCCCTCTAGTTCTTCAATACCCAATTCTTCTCCATTTACTATTAGTTTATCTCTAACAATATTTGCTTTAATTCCTTTATTTCTTGCTTCAATCATATGTGGTACTAATTTTTTTCTAGCATCTCTTATTATCTGGCTCATATCTTCTTTAACCCAAATTTATTTTATTTATTTCGTTTTCTAATGTTTGTTTGTATTTTTGTTTCTTGTTGCTTTACAACTTTTTCCAGCATAACTATTTCATCCCGTTGCTTCCTTATGATAGTATTCGTAGCATCCAATTTATCCTCCATTTTTGTTAGTTTATTCATGATATCCTGCAGCGTTATTTCTCTTCCTTCTGCCGTATTGAATGCAACCAACTGTTCACACGTTTATACGGTTTTGAGCCGCGAGGTTGGGTTTTGGGAACGCACCCTTTGATGTAAATAACTATGACCTTGCGTCGGCGGCCTATTTTATTTTAGGACTTATTCGTATTAAATGTAAAACGTTACTCTCACATCTAAATCCCGCGCTTTGTTACTACTTTATGACTCCTGGAGAAAACTTTATTTTGGTATTTTTCTATTATTTAATTTTGGTTTTGTGAGGTTAGTTTTGGTACTTCTTATTTTCCACAACTTCTCCTTATGTACGCTTTGGTCAGACTTTTATTTTATTTCTTCTCTTTTCCTTACTATTTTTACACTCCTTCCCACTTGTCTTTACTGTTTTCACACTTTAAAACTTAAGACTTTCACAATTTAACACGCTAAAATAAACAATCCACCTTGCACTTCATACAAAACCTCGTCCGAGTCATATGCTCTTTTAAAATCCACGAACAACCGGAACAACATATGTAAAGGGATTTCGAATTCATAACATGACACTAGCATTTGCTTTAACATGAATATTTGGTCTGACGTCGATCTGTTTTTTCTAAAACCGACCTAGTACTTGCCTAGTTCCCTTTCTGCATATTCTTCTAATTTGGTTTACAACCAGGTTGCAAACACCTTATACATATTATCTAAAAGAGCTATTCCCCTGTAGTTAGCGCATTCAGTTTTATCACCCTTTTCGTACAATGGGAGTATAATTGCTTTTTTCCAGGCTTTAGGCATAACTTATTTATTCCATATTTCTTTTATCAATGCGTAGATATCATCTCGAAGTACTTTCTCGCCATATTTATTGTTTTCAGATGTGATTCCACTTTGGCCTGGGCTTTTGTTGTTTCTTTGTGCGTCGATTATGTTTTCTATTTATTCTTTTGTTGGTTGAGGAAGTTCATTTTTATTTCTTCTGTCTTCCCCTCGATCCAGAATTTCTTCGTTGTGCTGTGCTCCTTCTTTGAGGATTTTCTCGAAGTATTGCTTCCATCTTTTTAAAATCTCATCTAGCTCTCCTAATAAATTTCCGTCTTTGTCTTAGTAATGAACCAGTCTTGCTTCGAATTCTTTTCTCATCCCTTTCATTTCTTTATAGAAGTTTCTAATGTCTTTCTTTTTGTATTTTGCCTCTATTTATTTTTCTTTATGTTGTTTCTTTTTTGCTCTACCTATCCTTCTACTTTCTTCTTTTGTTCTTGGTAACTTCTTCTGTCTTCTTCTCAACCTGTTTGCAGTAGTTTTTGCCTTAGAATTTTTCTTTTTTGAACCTATTTCTTCTTTACAGTCCTCGTCCAGCCACTCCACTTTCTTCTCCTTTTTATATACTCCTACCATATTTTTTGTTGCTTAGACTATTATTCTTTCACTTGTTACCCATCTGTTTTCGATGTCATTTTTTCAATCCTTCCTTTTTCTCTGTACCTATTGTATATTTATTCTCTGTACTTTCTTGCAATATTTTCATCTTTTAGTTCTTCCTTATTATACCGTGTGTTTGACGTAAGGGGCGAACATAGGGAAATAGCATGGGAAATCGTATATATGCAAATTCCTGCTCCCCGTTTGAGTTGATCGGATTGATAGTTGTATCAATCGAAAGACAAGGAGAATGCGCTTAATTTGATACCTACCTACTAGTTTACTTGCATTTTTTGCTTGTTTAAGAAAGAAATAGCTTAAAAACTACAATAAATAATTTGCATTTTATTCACAAAAAGCAGACCAGCCATGATAATTTGAAGTTTTTTAAATCACGTACTGTGCGAAAACCACAGCGAAAACTGACCCGAATATAAAATGTTTTGACAATAAATACCCTCTCCTTATTAAAATATTCAACAGTGCTATTCATAGTAATTAGGTAGATATGTACTATCACGTGCAAAAGTAATGACATCCCCTAAGATTTGTTACTGTATGATAAACAGCCTTGCAGCAGTCGATGAGTAACTTGGGCATAAACATAACATCTTGTAGGTAGGATTAACAAGTTAGAATAAGAAAGTTGCTCATCGACTGCTGCAAAGGCTGTTTATCATACAATAAAAAAGCTTAGGGGTGTCATTACTTTTGTACGTGATAGTACGTGAATTGATAACTGACAGAAAATAAAATTTATTTTGGCATAAAGAAACTTCAAATTTGACCATGGCTGGTCTGCTTTTTGTGAATAAAATGAAAATTATTTATTGTAGTTTTTAAGCTATTTCTTTCTTAAACAAGCAACAAATTCAAGTAAACTAGTATCAAATTACGCGCATTCTTTTTGTCTTTCGATTGATACCACTATCAATGCTATCAACTCAAACGGGGAGCAGGAATATGCATCTTATACGATTTCCCATGCTATTTCCCTAAGTTCGCCCCTTAAGTCAAACACCCGGTATCTTAATTTCTGCGCTGTTTCTTGGTTTTTGTTCTCCTTACACAGATTTTCTTTAGCTTTAGGTACACCTAGTAAAAAGTGGTCGGAATTGACGTCTGCTCTCCGATATGTTCTTACATTGTTAACTAGATCAGCGGAGGTATTCCTCTTGGATTATTATGTGATCGATTTGATTCGTTTCATTTTTACATGGAATAATCCATGTTTCTTTGTATATATCCTTCCGTCTAAAGTGCTTAGCAACTCATAATTTTCATCTTCCTCTTAATCGCGAAATTTATTAACCTGAGAAATTTAATTCGCATAAATATGATGTTGTAAATGGAACCAAACACTTGACAGCTTCGTTCGCCACTCGGGGTATTCTTGCATCCTTTTGGTCCAAAACTGATCTGGGTTCTGGAGAAAAAATTAATTTTAACATTCCATCTGTCCATCACTTGATATTTCAATAAGTTTTTCTTTCATATTTGTTGGAATCTCAGAATATTAAAAGGGATTGTCTAAAAACCGATTCAGTATCCATCTGTAATTGTGATAACTGTTTTGAATTTTTTTGGGAAAATAGTTACAAAGCTATTGTTTTAAATTGTGAAAACTGACTTTTACTTATGTCTGCAAAAACGTGCTCAGAATTTATCATATTATACACACACCGGCAAAATTAGAGGAACACAAAAAAACTCATATTTTTCCGATGCTTTTGAGATTTATTTAATTTAATTTAGCAGGAGAAAGTACACATTGGAAAGATTACAACTACACACAAATTAAATTTATGATTGTGGTTGCTAAAGTGAATGAAATTAGAAAATTGAGAACAAAAAAATTAATCTTCCATTATCAAAAAATTGATTTCATAAAATTTCCGTCATTTTATTCAAAAATAGGGGTGTTATTAATAACGCGTGTTACCCCCGTGAGCCCTAAGATGACATTGTCAATGGTTGCTCGAGGCAGATTGTCCCATTCTCCCTCTAGTGCAGCCGCTAGCTCTCCCGTGTTTTGTAATGATGTATTTCAACCATTGACCCGTCGTCCCAGTATGTCCCATATGGGCATATGTGTTCGATGGGATTCATATCTGTGGAACATGCTGCCCAGTTCATGGTAGCAATACCAACTTCAAATAAGAAATTCGAAACACAGCGAGCAGTATGCGGCCGGGCGTTATCGTGTATCAACAAAATCATTCCCTATAAATGGGGCAAATTGCACTGCATGTTTTTTCCAGGATGTATATAATATAACGTGCAGCTTTCAGAGAACCTCCTTGAATTAGGACTAATTCAGTGCATGCCCCCAAACATATCCCGCCCCAAACCGTAGGTGAGCCTCCTCCATATGAGACCATGGAAACAATGTTGCACTTTGCACTATGAATATCGCTCCCCTTGTTGCCTCCACACTTTTTCTCTGCCGTCAATTGCGTTTACGCAAAAACGGGGCTTCTGTCCGTAAACAAAACTTTGCCCCATTGTCCTGAATTCCAAAATCGGTGTTCAAGTGCAAACTCCAATCTCGCTACGCGATGCCGTACCTCAAGTTTGGGACCTTTTGCAGGAACTTATGACTTTAAGCCAGCTTCATTAACAGGCCTATTCTGTACGACAAATAAGGATTCGGTACGATTCGTTACGTTTACAAATTCGTATTCTGTATCGCTCAAATTCGTTGAAGCGATCGTTCGACATTCGTTACATCTGATACTCCTTTACGAAAGCTGTTGGCTTGACGTTCAGAGTAGTGATGGGCGGGTAGTAACTATTCGTTACTTTAGTATTCGTTACTCGTCAGGATCCGAAGTACCGAATACCCACAAATAAATGTATTAGGTACTTCTAGTGATTGGTTACCTACTATTATCGTTCTAGGTAGTTTTACTCGGCCTTTCACGAGTTCTAATAATTGCTTTAAAAATAATTAGGTATCGATTACTTCATCCTCAGTCATAACAAATACTAGACTGCATGACAGATATTGCGTAATTTATGAAGTATACACCTATTTACTAACTACGTAAATAAATTTGATGGTAATTTGAAGCTATCGAAGCTGAAACCCAAACAATGTTTAGATTTGAATATATTGTAACGTTTTTACGACGTTTATTTAACATAAACTCGGTTCGTGGTGTAAATTAATTTATTAAACAAACTTAAAGTACGAAATAATTATAAAGAACAACAATTAAACACTAACGTAAAACTAAACGGCACACTAATATTAAAACCGAACACTAAAGTAATTTATCTGCAACAGTTACTATTTATTTAGACGTAGGTATTTATTTATACGTAGGCCGCGCTTATCTGTTCAAGACTGACTGTGTTTGTGTCGGTTGGGCTTTTATACCTGCGGCGACCTTTGACTCCAGAGTTGTGCGGATTTTTCTCGAATTTACTCGTCGGCTCGGGATCAGCTGACGCAGCGATGATGTCATTGCATAGTTTGTTACAATATCCTTCTTTACCCACTTTTTTAGATATTTTAAATCGACTGTAAATAAAATTGTAAATATTTTTAGTTATCTAAGCAATCGTTCATTGTACATATTTTAGTTTGTTTTTTTAAATATATTTTTATAATATATTTTTCTTTAAATGTTCTTGTACACCGAATATTGTAATGATATACAAATTGAAACAAACAATTTCTTGTAAATGAAAGAAAACCATCTTTTTGTTATAAATTTAAAGTTCTAAAAGACTCACTAGTTATTTTTTATTTCTTGCAGTAAAAAATATATCTACTAATTGTATTTATTATGAAATAATTCTGTAAAACGTTTCTTAATAAAATAACAGGATTTGAATAGCTACGAGTAGACGAGTACGAATCTTTGCGATGCTCCGCTTAAGTTCTCGTACGTACAACATCGATGATTCGAATAGCTACGAATACGAATCTTGCGATGCTCCGATTTAGTTCTCGTATGTATATCGTTAGTGGAATACCGAATACTTTGAACGAATACTGGATCCGAAAGTAAAGATTCGGTACTCAATAGCGAATACTGGACCCGAAAGTAAAGATTCGGTACTCAGTAACGAATACTTTGAACGAATACTGGATCCGAAAGTAACGAATGAGTACGGGTAACGGGTATTCAAAGTACCTAAACTTCCCATCACTAGTTCAGAGGTTTAATAACGAATTCGTAAAAGTTCCACGCGTGCGTACTGTGTCGATACCGTCGTGTTTACAAGAACAACATAGATAATCTAAAAAACATTGCGACAAATTGAACAGAAATGGATTTTGTACATTTGTGGATGGCCAAGGCACGGACTTGTATGCACCAAAAAGTGTTAAAATATGCGCATATATATGCTCAAATTACATGCCAAATATGCAGTGGTTTTCATGAAATATGCTTTAAAATATGCAAATTATTGACCTTAATTATTTTATGTATATATTTAAAACAGAAATTTTTGGATGAAATGAATTTATTTATTTTAATTGTTAACACATTATTAAATACAAATAGCAAAAGGAAACATAATTAATACTAAACTACTTATATCTTTATAGAACTAATGGTAATTTTAAAGAAAAATAATAAAATAAATCTTAACTACATATTTTCATTCAACAGTGTTAAGCGAAACTCGAAAGTAAAACAAAAACTAACTAACGAGTAAGACCAACAACGGTCAAAAACATGAAAATCCCATGGTATCAGTGGTTCATTAGTCACTTCTTGGAAAGTGAAAGTTTTGTATGCCTGTCACAGCCCTTCCAGAAAAAGAGATAAATTTTAAGCTGGTATTAGACGCGTGGGAAGTGGGCAGTTTTTAAAAGTACATAAATAATTGTAGGTAAATACCTCACTTTAGAAATTCTCAACAAAAATAGACATTTACCAGAGAATAAATTATAGTTTCTCCGAAATTTAGACATTCGCTCATTTTTCTACATTTCTCTCGTATTTTAGTGAAACTGTGTAGCTACATTTATCTCTAACCAAATGTATAAAGAAATATGCTTTAATATGCTCTTGAAACAAATTTATGCACGAAATGCCTAAAATATGCAAAATATGCAAAAAAAAATGATTCCATTTAGGTCTGTTTTATTAGATACGCGTAAATACAAAAGCTCACTTAGCACATATTATTAGTATAGGATATGCATTTGCATAAAATCCGTGCCTTGTTGATGGCCATTGAAGAAGAAGCAAACTTTATTGAATTATTACAGTTACCAACTTTCAAATCATCAAGAGACCTTAACGATGCAATTTTTATTTATAAGCTTTTTCATGGTCTGGTGGATTGCCCATTGTTGTTGTGCAAACTTAATTTTAAGGTTCCTGTGATCCCATCAAATAGACGCATTACTTTTTATCATACACACTATATGCACTCGTATACTCGAAATAATCCGATTTCCAAACTTTGTGCTCAATTGGATGCGTTAGGGGTTAGAGTGTCATGTTTTCAATATTAACTTTCAATTATATTCTATTATTGCAAGAAACTCGTTAATTTTATATGCGTAAATTAACTTTACGTTAGTTAATCATACCAATAATTACAGTATATTAGCTCACTGTGTGGAAACTCTGTAGTTAATAAGGCTTGATTTGAGTTGATTTGTAACCAAGGACTTAGGTCCGTTTAATAAATAAATAAATAAAATCAATCTTAAACAAATTAACTTTTAGGGCAAACTTGCGTGATCATAATCGTCTCCTCGGGCATACGAGCATAGATAACATTAGGTATGTTGGGTACGAGTGATCCCTTTTATTACAACGTGTTTGCTAGGTTACACACGCGCGAAGTGCGAACACAAAAACTGACGCAGAAATGAGGTTAGAAACACGTGTGTTTGTATGGTTTGAAAAAGAAAGGATAGCTCAATACGCTACCCTAAAATAAAAAGGAAATAGCTACTACGAGCAAGGCCCGCTGAATTAATATTACATATAAGGCCTTACCACTTCATTTAGCCAAGACGCAATTAGCAAGGACACAGGCGCCATTTGAGGTGAACTATACATTTCTCCCTTAAAAAATGTATAGTTCACCTCAAATGGCGCCTGTGTCCTTGCTAATTGCGTCTTGGCTAAATGAAGTGGTAAGGCCTTATATGTAATATTAATTCAGCGAGCCTTGGTTCAACATGTGCATTGTCGATATTCTAGTGTACTTTAATTTATTTAAATGAAAATAATAATAGACATACGTTTTCAATTGTCAAAAATGACAGCTTCATCAATAATTGCATACGATGTGATGTGAAATATTTAATAACTTAATTCTAGATAATATGTACAGTACAGGCATGTCGACGGAAAATATGGGGAACTTAATAACTAGGTACATATTAAAATATTTCTTGAATATAAAACCATTGTACCGTTTAATAAATAAGCAATTAGAGTTAAATTTTTAATATCCGAAGATAAATAGTTAAAGACACGAAGTGCCAATATTAAATATCATATCATTCGCTAAAATCGTGTAATACATAATAAGAAAGAGAATTTCATGCTGAATTCATATTTTAAACCCGCGTTGTCCTATTTTTAACCGTGTGAGAATGGTGAATGAAAAAAGAGTAATGAGCCGATTTGAATATGTGTCTATAACTCGCAAATATTCACCTGATCTTTAATATAATTGAAAATCTGTTGGAAACCATTGACAGAAATATTGCAAGGATATATTAATAATTCCAAGCAATCAAGGGCGGATCAAGCATTTTCGGGGCCCGAGGCTAAATAGCTTTGGGGGGCCCTCCTAAACAAAATTTAAAACTCAAAAATTATCAGTAATAATATAATAAGTGCATAAAAAATTGTCGATAATTTTAGGGAAATGTGCATGAAAGCAAGTTGGGCTGAAAAAAGCACGAATGTACGAAGTGTATGAAATTTTCAACATAATTTTTACTGACACCAAAAACTTCAAAAACAAATTCCTTAATTTATCTTTAACGAGGTCAGTAATAATACTTATCATCAAACTTTAAAATTTTGTTAAGGTTTGCCTTTCGATGCACATTAGTGCCAATGCATCGAGTCGCCCTTGCTCCATGGTTATTCTTGGAAATGTGTTGACTGCTGCTGAGATAAATGAATAAATTAAACATAATACACATTTATTATGATGAATCCATTCTTATAACAACCCGACTTTTCTAACTCGAAACTCTTCTGAGGCCCGGACCCCGGGCCGCCCAGGCTTCTCGGGGGCCCTTAAACGGGCGGGGCCCGGGGGCTTCAGCCCCCAAAGCCTCCCCCTTAATCCGCCCCTGCAAGCAATAGGCTAAAGAACTGAATTTTATAAATTAAGTGAAATCGTTTTTACATGTAGTTGAGGGGTCACTTATAAGCTACATAATATTTAAAATAATAAAAAAAATTTTTATCCCCGAAAAAAATAGAAAATTATCTCAGCAATTTTGAATTACCGCCGGAAAATCGAAAACGGCATATGACGTACCGCGCCGCACGGATCGGTGTTGCCTGGTAATATGCATAAAATAGACTCTGCAGTGTCAAAGTGACTGGAAAAAATTTAAGGTTAGTATCATGTACCTATTCATTAGGTATAGATAGAAATATTTTGCCTGGTGTAGAAGTAGTACTTGTTAATTTTCACAGGCGAAGGAGGTAAATAAACACGTTAAATATCGCGCGTCGCGCTACAACGTTCGCGTATGTTTTGCTGACAGCTGACAGCTGAGTATTATTGGTTATCTATGCAGCTGACGCGTTCGGCTACATACGTCACAGCAATACGTGCTCGTTTTGGCGGGAAAATTTTTCATTTGAAATTCCGATCCTTTTTTACGCTTCTTAATTATTAAAAAAAAAAATATTTTGTCTTGGAGCTTTTTAATACGGCATAAACATTAAAAAACATTAATTAAAAAAAAATAATTCTGTTGCCTATTATTTAAAATTATAACGGATGCATGGAAATCTATAAACCACAAAATCATCGATAATTTACTTAATTCGATGCCACGACAAATTAATGCAATCTATAATAAATAATTATTAAAGTATTAAATATTAAATATGTAACATTGTTTACTTTTTGTCTAATTTAAGTTTCTTTCATAAATTGTTATTCTGGTTAACTTTTTAAAAATAAATATAAGATTTTTATACAGTCGCTCTATTTTTGTCGCACCTCACATATTCAAATACATAAGTACTTGTGAAATTTAGTATTCACGGGCTTGTACATCGTCACTACATAGTTAATTATTGCATCGTGTTTTTATACTGTCTTACAGTGTACGCGTTTCGGTGTATTGGCGTTTTGATTTTTTACGCTGAAAAGCTTCGATCTTCGACCGTTAAGTAATCTTTGCCATTTTTGTCATTATTAGTTTCGGATTTAGCTGTTCGCTTGATAATTATACCAGTTTTAAGTCGTGATAATACAGTTAAAGCAACCACGTTGCTGGAAGAAGGAAGAAGTCAACAGTATGTTGCAATACGGCTGGGAATCCATCAGTCAACAATCTCGCGACTTCATAGACGTCTTAAGACTTCTAAGAGCGACTGGTAGCGTCGGCAGAACTGCAGAAGACGAGGACAGGGCCGTAGGCGGGCGACTTCGGCGGTAGATGACCGTTTTTTTTTCTTAATTCTCTGCGCGACCGCACTCCGATGGCTCCAGAGCTTCAAGACAACCTTGAAATCAAGCGAGGTATATGAAATAAGCGAAAGGACAGTGAGGAGAGAGTTAGGAGAAGCAAATCGCCACGCCAGACGTCCCGCGGTGTGCCCTGTTCTTTTGAGACGACATCGGATCGCTCGATTAATAATAATAATAATAATAAATGTCTTTATTAATTAAATAATTTGATTAAACAAACAATGAATAAGAAAAATAAGGAGGCGTAGTTCAGCACAGCAAATAATACTGGCTGCTCTTCCACCTAACCCCCAATCAAAAAACACACAAAAAAAACAGTGATAAAAGAAATTACAATGGATTGTTAATATTATACAGTGGACATTTTTATGCGCAGAAATAAAAACGTAAACTAGATAGGTAGGTATTCATTAAATATTGATTCAGCCTGCTAGGAAACCTGGAAAAAGACAAATATTTGAAATTAAGAACCAATGCATTATATGTTGAAGCAATACAATATGAAAAGGATCATTTACCAAATTCAGAATGAAGCCGAGGTATATTTAGTTTGCCCCTAAATCTTAAATTCAAATTATGTATGTCCATACGAAAGGTAATTAAATTATATAAATATGGTGGGCTTTTATTAGTTATTACTTTATGGTAGAGACACAAGGCGTGTAACTGACGTCTTTTACTCATATTAAGCCAATTAACTTCTTTTAACTTATAAGAGATTCTATCGAATTTTTTAATACCAAAGATTAAGCGCAAACATGCATTTGGAAGTTTTTGAATTCTATAATTATCTTGAGAATCCAAGCAAGGCCCATAGACTGAATCACAGAAATCAAGTTTTGACAAGATCAAGCTATTACACAGCATAGTTTTTAGTGAACTATACCACTCACATTTTGCTTAACCAATCAGATTGATCGATTTCCTTAGCAACAGCCAATAAAAACGATTTTCAAGTGAAAAAATCACACGTGCGTTTTAATAAGTGAAAACAATTCATAAATAGTAATTAACTGTTCGTGATATAGTCTTAACGAATACAACGCGTGATCCGATTTTCCTATGATAAATTTGGATCGGATAATTAATTCGTGCTAGTTAATTTTGGAAAATTTCACTCGCCCTAACGGGCTCGTGAAATTGTCAAATTAACTAGCACTCATAAACTATCCGATCCAAATTTATCGGAAAAACGGCATCACTTGTTAATTCACTTGATAATTTGCGGTTTTGATACAAAAATCTGAGGCTGCAGTATGCGCTCTTCAAAAATTTAGACATGTTCTTTAAAACGCAAGTTACTATCAAGTACTGTACCTAAATATTTTGCAGTATTAACAATTGGCAGAGTAACATCATTCATTTTAACCTTTAATAAATTGCCGATCTTTAGTCTATCATTTTTTTGCCAAATATTAATAAAGTAGAGTTAGTCGGGTTCAGTTTGAGGGTATGTTGCTCTGATATCTCATTTAAATTTTGAAGATCTTGAGTTATTAATTGACTTGCCCGTACAATCTGCTCAGGATAAAAGGAATTATAGATTTGTGAGTCGTCAGCATAAAAATGAGACGAACAGGAGTTCATAACAGAGGGAAAAAGTGATTGAAAAAAATAAGGGACCTAACATCGAGCCTTGCGGTACCCCCGAAGAGATTTTTAAAAATGAAGATACCTTCCCTTTAAATCTTACTGCCTGTTGACGATTTGTTAAATAATCTGCCAAAAGATTAATTGCATTACGACTTAAACCAATATAGTGAAGCATGGACAGTAAGACTTGATGATTTATGGTATCAAAGGCTTTGGTGTAATCAAGTAATACAAGCACCGTCAATTTGCCTTGATCAGTTGCCAGCAATATATCATTAGTTATTTTTAATAGTGCAGTATTGCAACTATAGCCTTTCCTGAAACCAGATTGCACGACGGGCAAAATACTGTAATTATTTAAATGTTCCGTCATCTGTTGTTCGATAACTCTTTCGAGAATTTTAGATAATATAGGAAGAATACTTATAGGTCTCAAGTCTTTGAGTTCACTTGTAGACTTTACTTTTGGAATAGGTAATACGAGTGCTTTTCTCCAGCAACTTGGAGAGACAGAATTGATTAAACAGTAGTTAATTATGTGTGCAATATAGGGAAGTAGGAATGGAATACAAAGATTAATAATTGTTATATTAAGATCGTCATTCCCAGTAGCATTGGTTTTAATGTTTGAAAAAAAATTTAATATTTCAATATCGTCAACAGCTGAAAAACTGAGCCTACTGCTAATTGACGCTTTAATATTATTTGTATAAAAATTATAGGCCAGGCGTCAGGGAGTTCAGGCAGACGTAAATATCGTTTTAAATCGGGAAAAAGATTTAACTATTGGAATCGGTTGACTGTAGGCCTCTTTTAGACATACTCATTTATCCCCCTCGAGCAACTCCCGGAACACCCCCAAATTTGACGAAATATCGCCCAAAAATTATTTTTTTGCCAATATCTCGGTTCTGGATGGTCCTGCGACAAATAATGTGAATATCAAAATTAAATACAACTAAATTCTCTATCGAAAAGGTTTATACACATTTTTACGTAATATCAATATCCAACGAGCTACAGGCGGGGGAAGTCACGTGTCGTATCGGATTGACGCATCTGATTTTCAAACTACAAATACAGGGTGTTCCATGACTCGAGGTCCATAGCTTAAGGGCGTGTTATTGAAGTCAAAATAAAAAAAAAAGTTCCGTAAATAAGGGTCCGAAATTACTTCCTTTTCGAGATACAGGGTGTCCAAGAAATGAGCTCTTTTTTTAAATATCTCCAAAACCATTTAAGATATTAAATTGAGCTTTGGTATGCACTATACTGGCATGAAGAGACTCTTTTTCGATCCAACTAGTTTTGACAATTCCAACAGTGGCGTGCGTGACTGCAAAAAAATAAATAATTCTGACGCAAAAAATAGTACGCCACTGCTTTTTTTCAAAATAGGTATTTGCTTCTTAATCGGCAACCAATGCTAAAAAGAAAAGGCCTCTTGAGTTTTTCTGGTAGGACAAACCATTTCGACTAGTAATCGAAAACCTTTAGTAAAAAAATAATTTTTTCGCACTTGTATTATTAATAGCTATTATGTTCAACTGTTTCAAAAATTCATCATTTTTGAGTTTTGACAGTGTTTAGTGTCCAAAATCACCTACATTCTTGGAATAGTACTTTTTACTTTTTACATAGCCACAAGATCATGACCTGCTTAATTTTTTTCGACCTTTCCGATTAAACGTCATTATTTTAAGAAGGAAATATCATTTCAGGGCAGTCGAACATAAAATTATGTATATCACTCGTACAAAAACGGACTTTTAGACTCGCCTTATTTATTTGCCTCGCTCGCTGCGCTCGCTCGTCCATAAAACGCGGCTCGTCCAAAAAAGTCGTACATTTTGTACTTTTAACATAAATAACTATAAATTGCGGGTGCTCCGGGCGGTGCGCGAGGGGTATAAATGAGTACGTATAAAAGAAACCTACAATAAACCGATTCCAATAGATAAATCTTTTTCCCGATTTAATACAATATTTACGTCTGCTGAACTCCTTGACGCCTGGCCTACCTGTGTCTTTTAAAAAGCTTGTGAATTATACACCTTGCAACATAATAAACTGTGCAGGTTTCCAAAGATAAATCCAAGGTAAATTTGTATTTTGGGGCATCCTGATCTCGACTAGAACTGGGAAAATCCATTCTGGCGTTGTTGATGATGGCTGCATCGTTTGAATTTGTCTGTGCTTGTACTATCCTGTTGAGTAATTATCGAAAACTGTTTGTTAAAAAAATAATTTGAACTAGTTATTTCAGAAAACGCTTGCAAAGAACAAGAACAAAAGCAATGGCGTATTATTTTTTGCGTCAGAATGATTCATTTTTTTGCAATCACGCACGCCACTGCTGGAATTTTCAAAACTAGTTGGATCGAAAAAGAGCCTCTTCATGCTAGTATAGTGCATACCAAAGCTCAATCTAATATCTTAAATCATTTTCGAGATATTTGAAATAAGAACTTATTTTTTAGACACCCTGTATCTCGAAAAGGAAGTACTTTCGGACCCTTATTTACGGAACTTTTTTTCTTATTTTGACTTCAATAACACGCCCTTAAGCTATGGACTTCGAGTCATGGAACACCTTGTATTTGTAGTTTGAAAATCAGATGCGTCAATCCGATACGACACGTGACTTCCCCCGCCTGTAGCTCGTTGGATATTGATATTACGTAAAAATGTGTATAAACCTTTTCGATAGAGAATTTAGTTATATTTAATTTTGATATTTACATTATTTGTCGCAGGACCACCCAGAACCGAGATATTGGCAAAAAAATGATTTTTGGGCGATATTTCGTCAAATTTGGGGGTGTTCCGGGGGTTGCTCGAGGGGGATAAATTAGTATGTCTAAAAGAGGCCTACAGTAAACTGATTCCAATAGTTAAATCTTTTTCCCGATTTAAAACGATGTTAATTTTCCTGACGCCTGGCCTATTAACGATATCATTATTATTGCGATTTACTTGTGGTACAATTGATTTAAAAAATATTCATTCTATTACAATCAGCTAAATGAGATGGAACGTCGAAGTTAGTATTCTTTTTTGACAAATTCAACTGACTTAAACTTTTCCAAAATAATTTGGAGTTTGTGTTGAAGTTTGAACTGTAATAAGCCTTCTTTTCACGCCTAATAGCGGAGTTTGTCAAATTCCTAAGCTGTTTATAGTAGTTCCAGTGCACTGGGTTTTTAGTTATTTTAAATTTATCTAAAGCTCGATCACGAGTATGCATCATCTTTATGGTATCAGTCAACATTTTGCCCGACAGTATGTGAACTGGGGAATAGCGGATTTGGAGAATACTTTTTACAGACGAGTGCCGATTTTCACTGAAGGGTGCTGATGGACGTCAGAGGGTTTGGAGGAGCACAGGTGAACGCTACGCCGAGTGTGCGATTGTCGAGGGGGCATTTCTTTAAATGCGTGTACAGAGCTTGTCGTCTTTCATAGACCCAGTGAGATCGCACATTCCTACATCGAAGATGTTCGCCAAGATCATGTATTGCCAGTTGCCATTTGCAGCTGGTACTGCTATCGAAGGCAACTTTTTGTTAATGCAGGATAATACTCGTCCTCATCTGGCCGTTGTCATTACTACCTACTTAAATGAAGTTGGAATTAATCGCTTGAACTGGCCAACTTGTAGTCCCGACTTGAATCCAATCGAGCATGTATGGGATGATATCAAGAGACGACTACATGCTCGAAGACCAAGGGCTGCTTTATTGCACGAGCTGCGTGAGTTGCTGCAAGAGGAATGGGGCAAGATATCGTTCGCAATCTCCTCATGAGCATGCCATGGCGTCTTCGAGGAGTAGGTAATACAAGCCCGAGCAGGGCATACAAGATATTAAATCGAGTAAACATTGCTTCTGGTTCCTTTAAATTCGTTGATTTTTCTTGATGTGTTCAATCATAGTTATTACATTTTGCATTAAAAGAGGAACGCTGCGGAAGAAGAAGGTGTATACGGGACTAGTTATACAGTGTAGTTGTTTTAAGTCACCCTCTGTTGTTTGACATATTTGCATATCTGTTAATCAAAATTTTTCAATAAAATTATGCCTTAATTTTGCCGGTCAGTGTAACTATTATTTTATAAAATTGGAAAATTTATTTGGCTAGGTCTTCCTTTACATAACTCTATCAGTAAGTTAATTACAAAAATGAGGTAAATACTTCTTTTATTGAATATACATACGTAAGCGCTAAAAATGTAATTTTAAATTTATTTAATCTGCTTTAATATAAATCTCATATAAAAATGTGTATAATACATATAACTAAATAAAATTTGTTACCTATATTTTATATACATATAAGTATATCACATATACATTTCACAAAAAATTAAAAGTGATTCATTTCTGTTGCCGGCGATGAAGATAAACATTCGGATGAATACCAAATGGCAGAATCTGAATGACTTATTCCAATTATGTCATCATCTCCGCCCCACAATGAGGTTTTCAAACCACAATACTGCATTTTCGTTATTACATTATTGATTTCGTTACATTTTTTATCCGCATTTTCTGCAATTAGGACTTCCTCGGATTTTGAAGCATCGCAATACTCCTTTTTAGATAGTTCCTGTGATTGACTACCAGTAATTTCTTCATCTATATTTATACTTTTCTTTGCATTATTCAAATTCCATTCTTGTGCTATCATCTGGAGTGGTTGTAAGAATTGTACACTTTGCCTTACTCTCATTAATTCCAGATTGCACATATTTTCCACTTCTAACAAACGACGCTTGTAGTTGTTAATAGATATCTGACGTCGTAAACGCGCACGTTTTTCTGCTTGAGCTTTAACAAGTGCCTCCTGATACTTTGCTAATTTTTCTTCGTATTCAGAAACGACAACTTCTTTTGAATAAGCTGTAATAATATCGTCAGATGCCTCGTGTTCTTCAGATAAATCCTTGAACTCTTCAGAATCTAGATTACTTCCTTGACAGTCACAGCTGATTGGTGACGTTTGCATTACCTCTTCTAATTGTTTTTTCCACATGATTTTTTCGACAGCAAGTTGCTTTTTTAAAGCGATCATGGTAAATTGTAATTCTTTTAATCGTTGTTCCAAATTTAATTTATGATCAATAATTTGTTTTTCAACAGTTAAAATTTCTTCATTATTTTCTTCTTCAAACGATTCAGAGGAAGTAGTATTGTCGTTTTCGAAACTGGTACTAGAATTATTAAATTCGGTTTGAGAAAATTTTTGAAAAGGCATAATTTCACACGAAAAATTATCAGCCATTTTAAAGTCTTCAAAATAACAAAATTTGTTTTAAAATAATGCCAACATATTAACAAAATTTTGAGTGGTAACAAAAACAATATTTTTTTACAAAAAACTATAAATATTCTAATGTTTTTTAATGAGTTTTCGATCCTACTTTAGTAAATACATATATTGCTTCTCCGAAATGTTACGTTTCCTTCTGAAAATTAGGAATTTGTGAAATTCTAGTAAATCTAACAAAATATCATGTCATATTGACTTTTAAGCTATTAATATGACATTTGTTTTTTAATATATTTTTCATTGCAAATTTACAATCACTCAAATTAAATATAGGTAGAGTAATAAGCAAATGTGATGCAGGTATATACGTATATAACTTGAGAGGAATTCCATCCATCAATGGTTTACCAGTTTATTTAAACTAAATCTTCTGACACGCTGACACCTAAAGGTTGATTAGGTACAGCTATAATTTGGTTAGTGTGTCCTACGTTACAGTATCTATCTATCTATATTTGATGGCGTATGATTGTATTACCTACTTGCGTTACGTATGGAACTTTCAGGTCTTCGGGTATTGTTAGGTTCGACACGTATCTTGGATGTTTGTTATCATACGCAGTACTGTGTGTAATATTTTGATATTAGACGGTTTTCTGCAACCCCATAACTCGATTCCATACGTATGGTTTTATATACACACCTACATATTATTAACTTGCTTTCAAGAATTAGATGGGACTTTCGAGCTTTCGACCAATCAGCCAGTACATCTGTTTAAACTTTATGTTTATTAGTTGCTTTTTGGCTTTGATGTGCGCTTTCCATGTTAACTTTTCGTACAGTTGAAGCCCTAAGTATTTCACTTCTTTTTATTGGTTTATTGATTATAGTTACTTGTGGGCAAAGGGCAAGAGCTATGTTTAGTAGTGAACATAATCTGTGTAGATTTTTCAGTATTTACCGCAGTTCTCCGCTGTTTCAGCCAGTCCTGCAATTCGGGTAGGCGATTTTGTAAGTTTTTGAAAGCCCTTTCTGGACTTGAGTAAGTTGACAAGATTGCTGTGTCGTCAGAGAATGTAGCTGTCATGGTTTGCGCTGAAACTGGAAGGTCAGCCGTATAGAATTAGGGCCGGTTGCACAAAGCGTTTGTTAAATTAACGAATGATCAAAGTTGACAAAAGAGCATCATTTTTTGTTTGCTAATGTGTTATTTGTCATATGCATTCGAATTTTGATTCGATTTTGTTCACTTTAACGAATGATTAATTTGACCAAGCTGTTAAATCATGTTTGTGCAACCCGCTCTTAATATAAACAGGAGCCTAACACACTTGCAATACTCCGGATTGTATTGGGTGATAGGTGTAATCAGAGTATTTATTAAATTTAACTTGAAAGTATCTATCTTGCACATATGATTTTAGTACGAGGTAGAGCTGACAGGTAAATTTTTCTTCTATAAAAGTGTATAATAGTCCTTTTCGCACTCCCGAGACTAAAAAGCTAATCTAATCCCTCATTTCAGAGACTTAAGTTCAATTTCAGTCCCAGAGGGATTAAAAATAATACAAAATCCCTAGGGCCTAAAGTAAAAATAAACAAGATGTTTCTATAACAACATAGTAACATACAACTGAATAATCAACTGCTATGTTATAACCTAGTTACAATTGTATTTAGAAAAACAGTGTTACTATGGTGAATTTAAACGACAGTTTCCATGAATTGTAAGATTAATTCTTCTTTTACACTATTATGGTTCCATATGATACGGGAGTGCAAAAAATAGCGTATATATGCCATAGGACTAAAGTGCATTTAATCCCTCAGGTGAGTAACTTCACCCTCAGGATTAAATGATGCACTTTAGTCCCGTGGTATATAATATACTAGGTATTATGCCATACTTTATCAAAGGCTTATTGGATGTCCAGAAAAACTGCTGCACACATTTTCTTTCCTTCTAAACTTTCCTTTATCATATCTACTAGTATTCTGTGGCATTGTTGTATCGTGGAATGTTTTTCTCTGAAGCCAAATTGATGTTCTGGGATGAGATTTTCTGTGAGATTAACATTTCTTATTCTGAGTAAAACAAAATGTCTTTCCCACTTGTTATATTGAAAACTACAGTAGCAAACATTATCAATGCTAAAATAATCTAAGGTTACAAAAACTTAATCTGAGCTAAAGACTGTCGCAATCTTACCCAAACAAACACTAACAGGTGAAAAAAAAAGACATTTTGTTTTACTCATCATTACTTATTATCCATCCCACTATAAGTATCCGCAATGGATGGTCTTAATACATTTGTTTATTTCTTATTCTGTTAAGAATCAGCTGGCTTCACCACAGAATACATAAAATTATGTATACTGTGGCTTAACGATCTATAAGATGACGTTTCAGTTGGTGGTTTTCCTGGTTTTGCTACCATAATGATTTGTGCAGGTTTCCATTACACTAGAAAGCAGTATAGAGTATACCTAGTCTTAACATGCTATTATAGATTGTTGTTAACAGTACAATCACTTTTCTAGGGAGGTGTTTCAGAATTTTTCCTACTATTAAGTCATGACCTGTGTTGTGTTACGTCGGCTTTATTATTGTAAACTTGTGGAACATGCTTTAGTTATTATTTTCTAATTCGGGTTGGTAACTGCGACGTCAGTAAAAAACAATGTTGGTTGTTAATTTATTGTTTACCAAGATCCGCTGAATTAATATTGCATATAAGGCCTTACCACTTCATTTAGCCAAGACAAAATTAGAAACAACGGTGGCGCCATTTGCGGTGAACTATACATTTTTTAGCCAAGGCGCGCTAAATTAATATTGCATATAAGGCCTTACCACTTCAATTAGGCAAGACGAAATTAGAAACAACGGTGGCGCTATTTACGGTGAACTATACATTTTTTAATGGAGAAATGTATAGTTTACCTCAATTGGCGCCACCGTTGTTTCTAAATTGCGTCTTGGCTAAATGAAGTGGTAAGGCCTTATATGCAATATTAATTCAGCGGGCCTTGTTGTTTACCTACCTAAGTTAACCTAAACAGTCAGGGGCGTCAGGCTATTATTGTTAGTTAACTTACTACTACCACAGTATAAACCTTGGCTAAATGAAGTGGTAAAGCCTTATATGCAATATTAATTCAGCGGGCCTTGTTTTTAATGGAAAAATGTATAGTTTACCTCAAATGGCGCCACCGTTGTTTCTAAATTGCGTCTTGGCTAAATGAGGTGGTAAGGCCTTATATGCAATATTAATTCAGCGGGCCTTGTTATTTACTATCTATTCACTACTATGAAAAGCACTAAATTGAAATATCTGGTGATTTTTTTTGTTATTGATTGACAGCACTACATGTTTTTAAAATTTAGTGAGATATTTAGTTCCCTGAAATGTTGGGTTATGCTGTCATGTTGACAGTTATCAAAATCAAAATTCTTATAAATAGTTCCATATGCAGTTTTTAATTCTTTTTTGCATTTTGACAAAAAAAGTGGACTTTTTTATTAAAAAATCATAAAGAAAGCAACACTTTTTTTAACTATTTTTATTAAACATTTGCAATATTTTGAAATGGTAAACGAAATATTGTAAATTGTCAGTTTGACAACTGTAAATTCTCAAATCCTTTTTATCCAATTTTGAGGGATTTAAGATGTCAAAATGCAAAAACATATTGTGTACAACTCGTATGAAAGCATCTTTTTTTCACTCGTTTGATTGATGCACTCCGGCTTCGCCGTCGTGCATCAAACTTCAAACTCATGAAAAAAAAGTATTGCTTTCATTACTAGTCGTACAACTAACTATTTTTTCATTTTGACAAAAAAAGTGGACTTTTTTTATTAAAAAATCGTAAAGAAAGCAACACTTTTTTTAACTATTTAATTTTACATTTTGCATTAAGTAAGTGTGCTTTAAATAAAATATTGTAAATTGTCAGTTTGACAACTGTAAATTCTCAAATCCTTTTTATCCTGTTTTGAGGGATTTACGATGTCAAAATGCAAAAAAATGTTGTGTACAACTCGTATGAAAGCATCTTTTTTTCACTCGTTTGATTGATGCACTCCGGCTTACTCATGAAAAAAAGTATTGCTTTCATTGCTAGTTGTACAATAGTAATTTGTAATACAAGTGTTGAAAGCTTGCGTTTGCCACACGAATGTGAAGTTTACAGCACGAACGACAGTGAGTGCTGCAGTCACATGAGAGTGGCAAATACAAGCTTTCAACACATGTATTACACACTATTTTTTCTACAACCACATTTCCATAAAAAAATTTAAATATTTCTGCAAAATCAAATCTGACATTCATCAAATGTCATTATGACATTTTGATTTCGGTGCGGCAAAATTATACTTTGACGCACCGAAAATCATGCATGTGCGTGCGGAAAGTAAATTTTCCGCACGCTAATTTCACTTGTTCGACAAACACTCATTTTCAATACTCGTATCTATGGAGACGAAGTCTGAAAATCCCACTTTCCATGGTGGGAGTAGAAAAATAACTATTTCGTCAAACCTACTGCGAAAATATGTCATTGTGTCATTGTTTTGTTGACGGTAAGTGACAGTTTACATTCAACTACTGGTTACCATGGGTAGCGGGTTGTAATATTCTTCATTAAGTTCCTAGGGCAAAAAAGTAAATTGTCTACAAAACACCTTTATTTACAAACATTTTATCTACGTTACATTAATTACAACTTATTTATATTAAATATAAATGAACAATTAGAACAGTTAGAAACTTAATTGAACAAGAGAATTAAGTTCCTTTTTTGAATCTAAGTTTATGTTTTCGGTAATATCAACATTTTCAATTTGTATATGTTCTTGATTTTCTTTGGTGCTAGGAACAATTACGCGGCTATCTTTCATTTCGTCTTCATTATTGAATTGCATGACTGAAGTTGAAGATGTGGATGCAGATTCTTCATACTTATTCTGATTATATAAAATTCTACTGGCAATTTCTAATTTATTTGTCATTGAATCTGCAACATAACTTTCTGCCACTGTTGTGGATTTCCAGCCACCGTGCCTCTTTAAGCCAAGAATGTCAATTCCCGTATCAGCCAAAAAAGTTGCTGACGTTCTTCTAAACGTGTGCCCAGTATAAGTTTCAGGATTTTTCAGTTTTAAAAATTCTGCTATTAGAGCAGGAATTTTTGCAAATGTGTTTTTACCTACTGGTTGATTCACACATTTTCCTGAACAATATTTCAGAAAAAATCGCGGATTTTCACTATTTCTTGGCCTGCAACTTATATATTTCCTAATTAAATCAACAAAATTTATGCGCTGTTCTTCTCGGTTAATGATCGTAAAAGTACGTTGCACTCCATTTTTAGTATCTGATATTGTTACTATTATTACAGAATTTTTATCTTCAACATTATCAGTTGTCATCTTACATAATTCGTCTTTTCTACAGGCCCCAGAAATTCCCATTATCATAACGACCTAGAACAGATAAATATCTTAATAACTGAGTTAAATGAAATAATCTGTTACTGTACCTTCATTAACAAATGTGTAATGTCAGGCGCTTCAATAAGGAATTTGTTCATATCGTCTCGACTAAATATACTACTCTTTTTGGGTTTATATCCATCATTTTTACGCTTTAAAAACGCTTTTAGTTTTGGATATTTGGAAATATCTTCATTGTCATTGATAAAAATGGTACTTTTTAACATTGAGTATTCGCTCCATAAACTGCTTGGAGATTTTAATTTTGTAGATCTATTTAAGAAATACGCCAGCAGCACTTTTTCTGTAATCACATCTGATTTCTTCTCATGGCACCAATTTTTGAAAATGTTATATGTTTCCATATACCGTTGTTACGATTTAACCGGTAATAAATTGTGGGATGCTGCATTTGCAGCCTCTTCTATTTCTTGAGACATGTTTTTAGAATCACAAATTGTGCACAAATTCAACTGACACACGCGTTTGAAATTTTTTTGAAATAAATATGTTTTATTTTCTTTTGTTGTCAAGGATACCTAATCTAAATCACAGCAACCTTTATTAATTATTGGTATGACAGATATGCATTATAAATGAAAAATACTTAATTTTATTTATTTTAAAATGATATATAAGGTTTGACGAAAAATCTCATATGCACCTCGAGTCGTACAGTGCAATTTTTGGTCTCGAATGCTTGCAACACCTCGGCCCTTCGGGCCTTGGCGTTGCAAATTGCATTCTCGCCCAAAAAACTGCACCTACGACTCTTGGTACATAAATAACTATTGTAACATAGATACATTAGCCCGTATTCTGATCTCATATTTAAATTTAACGTCATGTTTAACTACCATGGCAACATCGTGTATCTCTGTTATACACATATAAAATTATATAAAGCTATATCGTTTTATGTTTACGCTAAACACGACTTTAGTTAGAGACAACTTTAAACATGAGGTGAGAATACGGCCCATTGCCTTCTGCCCTCTTTCGGTAAAATTCATGGTTCAACATTTAGGTTACATTGCATGAAATTTTTATTTTATAATTAATTAATTTGTTTAAATGTCAGATTTCAAATTTCCCTCCAATCATATTATAGTACTAACCAGAAATAGAAATAGTTTGAATAGAGAAGAACCTGTCACGTGGACGGCGCAGAACCCAAAATGAGTTTGGACGAATCTATTGCGGTAAACGAGAGGTGTATCATTATTGTTTTAGTCAGCAGTGACGTTCGATGTGATTTGGTTATTACTTATTGTGTTTTGTGTTGTTATATGTATAGTGAAAAATCAATTCTTTTCATTCCATTTTAATGTACACTCTATTTGATATTATCACAAGGGACAAAGGATAATAAATTTTTTTTGGGGCAGGAATGCTTTGACACCTTAAAAGCTCCCGTTTTGACCCAAAAAGAAAACGATAATAATGTGGGTGGATGCAATCCAACACGGGTTAAGTTCTGTCCTACTCCAAGAAGGCAGACCAGTCGCATATTCATCGGCAGCCAGCACAATCGAAATACAGTGCCACCAAGCTTACAAAAGCTCTGAGTGGGCGTGTCTGGGGGAGCTGTGTATTTATAAAGTACATTCAGGTCCAAAAGTATTTCGGCGGAAAATTTAAATATAAGCGATAAAATGAGTAGGTAAAATAATAATTTTCTGAATTAAGTGTAATGAAAGATATAGAAATAAAAATCAGATAAAGATAAGTCTTTATGGTACTTTTAACAATAATAATATTTTATGGTACCTTTAGTAATTTAATCAAATAAACACAAAAGTAACATGTAAATACATTAATTTAATTTACATTAAATCATCGCTATCTGAACAATCACTTTCATCGGTGATACAGCTGACATCATCTTCATCTGAAGAACCACTGTTGACTGTGAAACTCAGATTTTCGATAACTTCATCCTGTAAGCAATCAGCTGTCTACATCTCCTCAGCGCAATATGCCTTACATGATTACATTCTTTCTCCCAATGTGCTTCTTTAATTTCTGCAAATGAATTCTTACCAAGATTTCTATTTCAGTACTTTTTTGCAACACGTTGTTCTCAGCGACTTTTCTTTTCAGCAGACTCCAAATAAATTCAATTGGGTTTAGATCACAGTGGTAAGAAGTAAGACGTACAACAGTGTGGCCATGTTTTCGTAATTGTTCATCAACATAATATGTCTTCGTAACAGGGTACTGTTTTACTAGCATTACGAGTTCTGCTTTTCTCATGTCTTTTGTAGTGGGAATGCCATTTGTTTCTAACCAGGATCGAATTTCTTCTTTACGTTGGCTCTGTGTTGATGGTTTATTTTATTTGCACGCTGTGGTACGGTGAATTATCCATAACCACAATGCCATTTGAAGGTAAATTGGGAATGAGTTGTTTTTCTAACCAAGTCATAAAGTTTGTGGGGTTCATATCATCGTAATAATCGCCAGATTTACTTTTCGATTTAAATATCAATAAAGCATTTTTGACGGCGCCATAGGAACCTCCAGCATTTACTATAATGTACCTTTGACCAGCTCCATCAGATTTATACACACCACATTCCACTTCAGACAGCCAACATTTACTAACACCATATGACGGGTGAATGTAGGTTTCATCTAAATATGTTCCTGTTTTTTTTTCTATTTGAACCATGGTATAAACTCTACAGCCCGATTCATCAATGGGGTCTAACTTGTTAGTCAGACTAACGGGAGTTGCGCCTGTGTAACCATATTCACGAAACAGTTGCGCACTTTTTTACGCCAAAAGTTACACGAAAAGTTAGACCACCTTTACGACCTGTGCAAAAAGTGCGCAACTTGACAGTTGTACCAAGTTGTGTAGTTTAGACGAATTTAAAGCAAAGTACTTCGATAAACACCAGCTTCGGATGTTGCAATCGGTTTTTAAGCCATAACAGTAAGTATTAAATAACATTTAAAGTATATTTACTTCCGAATTTGTAGGTTAGGTGATGGTATTTCGGCTTTACAGGTGTTTTGCTAAGTAAAACTATATTTACAGGTTTATATTTTTATATAACACAGCAACTACACTTTATACATATTCCCTGCTCCAAAAATGTTCTGTTGGGCCTATAACTACCGAAACTTCAAATTTAATTTTGTTTAAATTCACAAGAATTGTACCAGTTTTAGAAGAAAACATGAATAATGTTCTTATTAAGTAATACTAACAAATAACCAACTCGTGATAGTAAATCTACAAATGGTGAAGTACTTTCGATATCAATTAAACCAACTAGCAGTGGCCGATGCATGTTTATTGATTATTAACTTGTTTATAATTAACATGTATTTACATTTTGAAATCACTATAATATTTATTATAGATACCACTGATTGCTGAACACCTAATATTGGAATTATATTGAACTCTTACTTCCATGTTATAAATTGTATAATTGGAGGTATTCATACAAATCAATCGTTAATCAAATGCTGAAAGGTCTGCGCAGAAAGATACCTCTTAAGAAATTTCATATTATTTGTTAAATTATCACTAAATATGAGTGTATATTTGATTAACTGTGTCTTATTCTAATCGTTAAGTACAGCACCCCGTTAGGCGTCGAACTTGCATATTATGTATGTACAATAAAGTTAGTAAAACCGCTTACAATTTTTTCTACTTTCTCTTTTTATATCTTTAAATTTCTTTTTAATTTGGAGTAAAGTTCTTGACATAGGACTTACAGTATAGACTGAATTCAATACGGCTTCCCATGCAGATTTCTTTCGTTGCCAAGTATTTTTGGGCATAACTTCTCCAAATAAAAGACCATAATTTTGTGTAATTTGCACCCATATAACTTTAATTTCTTCAGGAGTAAATTTAAGCCCCTATTTTTTTCAGACATAATTGTTAATAGCTAAAAATCAAATCAGGGAGCAGGACATTTGAACGCGGCGAGTTGAACGCGAGCGGTTGAACGCGATCGTTTGAACGCAAAATTTTTGAACGCAGGGACTTTTGAACGCAGAGACGTTTAAACGCAGAGACGTTTGAACGCAGGCACGTTAGGTTTGGTCTGGGTTAGGTTAGGGGTCTGGGTTAGGTTAGGGGTCTGGGTTAGGTTAGGTCTGGGTTAAGTTAAGGGTCTGGGTTAGGTTAGGTCTGGGTTAGTTTTGGTCTGGGTTAAGTTAGGGGTCTGGGTTAGGTTAGGTCTGGGTTAGGTTAGGTCTGGGTTAGGTTAGGTCTCGGTTAGTTTTGGTCTGGGTTAAGTTAGGGGTCTGGGTTAGGTTAGGTCTGGGTTAAGTTGCAGGTCTGGGTTTGCATGTAAAATAAGTTGCCAATGTTTGTACAACAAATCAGGATTCACTGGCGTTCAAACGTCTGTCCTTTCAAACGTCTCTGTGTTCAAAAGTCCCTGCGTTCAAAAGTCCCACGTTCAAAAGTCCTCGCGTTCAAATAACTGCGTTCAAATAGCCGCGTCCAACTGCTCGCGTACAACTGTCGTGGACCCATCAAATCATTTTAAACATATTTATAGCTGACTGCAACTAAATTGAAGGAAAAATATTGCTAGGATGCCCTTTAAGTTCGAATGTGCTATCTAATTGTCACTACATGTTATTTAAATTACAGATTATTTCCAGAATAATTTACAAACCTGGAAAACGCCTAAAAATTGCTTTTTATAGCCAAAATGGTGACGTCATATGACGTTGACCAAAATGGTTGCGCCAGACTTATGCCCGCTTCGTGAATAGGCTTACGCCATTTATTTACACCCGTGCAAGAGGGACGCAAGTTTTTGGCGCAACTAGCGTTAGTCAGACTAATGTTGCGCCCTGTTGATGAATCCGTATGTTAATTTATTATTAAACATCCTTTGCTTTTATCACTAAGCCGTTTTGGACATATGTTCATATGAACTTTTATGATCAAAATAACCCAAGGAATCAGCCCTTAAGGTTTGTCGCATATACTTAGAATCGCCCTGTACAAAATGGCATGTTTAAGATATGGGGGTAGCATTAATGTGAAAGACACTCTTTTGTTACTCCTCGTGCACAAAGGTAAATTTATTAATTGAATCTACAATTCTACACACATCGGAAAAGTCTAAGGATATTTTTACAAAATCATAAAAATAAATTGTGTATAGTTTACACTGTACAGGGTGGGCATAATTGGATGTTTTAATAGGGCATTTCGGTAACCATAAGAGATAGAGGAAAACGAGTGGCCAAGTCTCGATCTCTTTTTTCGAGATATGTTTAATGGTGAAAACAGAAATTGGCTATCTTCTTTTGTTTTTGAGTTAGAGCCCAAAATTGACGTTTTCGACTTTTTTTGATATCCTCATAACTCCCTTGTTTTTAACAATAGCAAATTACCGTGTTGACATTATTAAGGCACTTTTTTAAGGAGTATCTACTGGTTTAATCAGATTTTAAATTTATTCATTTGTTTCTCATTTATAGCATAAAGTTGTATTTTTTTATATGGAAGTCATAGTAGGCAATGAAGTGGTTAAAAAGAGTATTTTTTTTTCTTTTCAAAAATATATAGTTTGTTCGAGATATTTCCATTATTTACATAAGAAATGTCAAAAAGCGTATTTTATTATTCTTTTTTAACGTTTAAGCCCTATCTAGTTGTCCTTGACAAACAAAAAGCTGCAAAAAAGAATTTCCATGTTCTGTCATCTAGTATGCTAGAAACAACAAAACTGCCAAATAGTTTGACAAGAATAATCTAATAATAAATACATCTGTTTTTAACATCAAATTATTTAAGAACTACAAAAACTTTTCAAATTGTTCGCCGTTATTGGTCACACACAAATTGCACCTCACTGCATTCTGAATATGGATATTGGATATTGACTCTATGCAATCCTGGAAATTTTTCCTTAATTGATTGATGTTATTATTGTCCATTTGGTAGAGATGATCTTTGATGTATCCCCAAAAAAAGAAATCAAGAGGAGTTAAGTCCGGAGAGCGCGCTGGCCATCTTATTGGTCCATTGGTCCCAATCCAGTTGTCACCAAAGTTAACATTTAGCAACTCAGACACTATTCTGGTGTTATGAGGTGGAGCTCCATCCTGTTGAAAGAAATAATTTCTTCTTTCGACAACTGGGAGTTCGTCCAGAAAGTTGTCGATAATATTTTGGCTCAGTATTTGGTGATACCTCTGACCATTTAAATGTTCTTCATAAATTTGTAGGCCCAAAATCCGATTTTCAAGTATGGCACACCAAACACTAAAACCGAACCGCCCTTGGTTCTAAATGTCTACCGTTATGTGTGGATTGACATCAGACCAGTAATGGTGATTGTGCCGATTAAAAACTCCCGCACTGCTGATGTAGGCCTCATCTGTCCAAATGATTTTTCTAGAAAATATAGGATCTTCAAGACATCGTTGTTGATACCAGTTGCAAAATTCCAGTCGTCTTTGCGAGTCACCTGCTAGAAGCTGCTGCTGCTTTCTTATAGCATAGCGCCTGAATTTGTTTTTCTTCAAAATTTTTAAACTAAATGTGACTGCAGCACTCACTATCGTTCGTGCTGCAAACTTCACATTCGTGTGGCAAACGCAAGCTTTCAACACTTGTATTACAAATTACTATTGTTGTGCTCGTAGACGCTTCAAAAACACAAAATTATGATATGTTATTTCGAAAACTTTATTTTAAATTGAAAGTTTCAAGAATAAAGGAAACACAAATATCAAAATTATGCAAAAGTATAACCTCCCACTTCTACACAGAATTTCAGAAGTTTTTTCAAAGTCCAAAACTGAGGAAAATTGTGAATTTAAGTCTTAAATGATCACCTGCAGGAAAAGTAACATGAGAAATAAGACTACTAAACACATCAAAAAATTATTATCAAGAATAAAATTTTCTGAGAAATCAATAATAAAAAAGTTTTTCCTCTTGTATCACCTATCCGTAGACACATTGTAGAAACACCAACCAGCAAGGAAGACTTAAAAAGATTTTTAGGTATGGTTAATTATTTATCACAGTTTATTCCTAACCTGTCGAATATAAATGCACCTTTACGAGAAATTTTGAAGTATGGTGTGCTATTTGAATGGAGTTATAAACAACAAAATGCATTTGATTTACTTAAAACTGCATTATGTAACGCGCCAGTTTTAAAATACTATGACCCAAATTTGCCAGTTATATTACAGACAGACGCAAGCAAGGATGGTCTCGGATCATGCCTAATGCAAGATACACATCCAATTGCTTACGCTTCTAGATCATTAACTGAATCAGAAAAGAGGTATGCCCAAATAGAGAAAGAACTTTTATCGATAGTTTTTGGAATGGAAAAATTTCATCATTATGTATATGGAAGATCAGTTATCGTTCAATCAGATCATAAACCACTTGAATCGATTATGAATAAAGAAATTTATAAGATAACAAGTAGATTACAGCGCATGATGTTAAAATTGCTCAAATACAATTTTAAAGTGGTATACACTCCTGGTAAGAAAATGTTTATGGCAGATACTCTGTTGAGAGCATATCTAAAAGATCCAGTAGCCGATGACAAAGAATTGGAATTGGTAGTACATATAATTTCAAAACATTTAGCAATAACTGCTACAAAAAGAAAAGAAATGCAACTAGCTACCCAGCAAGATGAAAGTTTGCAAGAAGTTTTAATGTACCATAAGAATGGTTGGCCAAAGCATAACTCGGAAGTGACAAACTTAGCAAAACCTTACTTATTGGAAATTTCAATCTCAAATTAGTGTAGATGATGGTTTAATTTTCATAGGAGAGAAACTACTAGTACCACAAATTTTAAGAGACGAAATATTAAAACAATAACACGAAGGTCACCAAGGTATGGAAAAATGCAAATCAAGAGCGAGATCAATCAGTGGCGCATTATGGCATTCAGAGGCCCCAGGCGCTACTTTAATGTGAGGCCCTTTTATAAGTGGGGATAAAAAATCAGCAAAACAAAGATATTTTTAGTAGGCACTTATTTTATTCACTTATAAAATATGCACGCAAAAGCAAAAATATTAAACAATTTTTGATTTCAGTTTGGTGAATTAGCGTTTAGGAATCTTCGCACTGAAATGAGACGCAGGAGCCATCACATCAGCTCCGGGGCGAAATTAGACCATTTCAGGGTTAGCGCCCCCTCTTCACCACTGATTGTAAAAAGGAAAGCTAGTGCTTTTTGGAAATTTAATTTTATTTTTGATATCTCTCTTCTAATTATTGTAGAAGTACTAAATACAAACAATAAAAATTGAAATTAATAAGTAGAGGATATTATGGTAGTAGGTAGTTATTATGAAACTTGACACTGTTGCAAAATTGGATCATTTTAATGATTTATTTGGGGTTTCCGGTCTCGAGGTAGCAAATAGCTTTGATAACGCTTAGCCGACACATTTTTGGCAGACTTTCTAAGAAGAATATAACTGCATACTGCTTGTGTATTTGTGTTGAGCCTTATTATAAGTTAATGTTCTTTATTTAACTTTGTTCCCAAAAAAAATTTGCGCCCTCTCTATATTACAGTTCTGGTTTCGCCCCTGCATCAGCTGTTTTCAATGACAACTGAAAACAGCTGGACACGTTATTCATTTTTAGAATTTTCTCTTATTAAGTATAACTACAGTATACAGTTAATTTTCAGTTAAATTTTGGGGCCCCTAAATCTCGGGGCCCCAGGCGGGCGCCTGTAGCGCCTAATGGATAATGCGCCACTGAGATCAATGGTATATTGGCCCGGAATTACACAACAGATTGAAGAAATAGTAGCAAAGTGCTGGATATGTGAAAAATATCAAAAACAAAATCAGAAAGAAACCTTAATACAACATGAAATACCTAAGAGGCCATGGCAGAAAGTTCATCCGACATCCTAGAATTTAACAACATGAATTTCCTTATTGTGATGGACTACTACTCGAATTGGTTAGAAGTTATAAGACTGCAAGGAAAGACAGCACTAGAAATTATAGTAAAATTTAAAGAGATATTTTCCAGAAATGGAATACCAGAAGAAATTGTTTCTGACAATATGCCCTACAATAGTTTATTGTTTCACAAATTTGCCAAAGAATGGGATATTATAATTACCACGTCAAGTCCGAGATATCCCAAATCAAATGGTATGGCTGAGAGAGGAGTTCAGATAGCAAAGAATATGCTATGGAAGGCTACAGAACTTCGAACAGACACTTAGTCAATGTTAATGGCTTATCGAAATACTCCTATAAAAGCTACAGGTAAATCCCCAGCTCAAGCTATGTTAAGGAGAAGTTTAAGAACGAAGTTGCCTACAACAAATAAACTATTAGAACCAAAAGTGGAAAGGAATATCAAGCAAAGGAAGGAAGAAGAGCAGGAAAGTAGAAAGAGATATTATAATCGGCAAGCTAAAGATTTACCAGACTTGGAGGAAGGACAAAGTGTCACGATCCAAAAAGGAAAGGAATGGGAAAGAGCTCAAGTAGTGCAAAAGCACAAAGATCCTAGGTCCTATATTGTGAGAACTGAAGATCAGGAATATCGAAGGAATCAGTAAACACACCACCAGCTTATAATCCTGATCCTGAACCAGAAATCCTACAAAACATTAATTCTCAAAAATCCCCATTACAGTCTCAAAATCCAGATATTTCAGATACTCATCTTACTTATAATAGGGATAATGTAAGTTCAGATAACTCTGAAGTGTTTCAAAGGCCTGTGCATTCTAGAGGGCCTCCTGTTAAATTTAAAGATTATGTTCGTTACTAATTAAAGAGGGAGATGTAATATATGTAAGTAGGTTAAGGAGAACAAGACATTACCGACGGTGTGGTCGGCATCAGCTGTTGTACTCAAATATGTGACTCGTGTGTTTTAATAAAGTTATTTAGTTAACAATGTGTTTTAATGAAGTATAAAACATAACAAACAGTACATATTATTATCAATAAAAATTTTATTTTCAAATTTAATCAACTTGTTTGATTGACAACCAGGGTTTTTGTTTGAAGCTTCTGTTTCCAAAGCCTACCTGTGTATTATTTTGCTGCTTAATTGTACTTCTTTTAGCATTTAAAAAGAAAATATAAGAGTAAAGTATATCGAACCTTATATTAATGAAATCAGAAAAACAAAAGGTATGTAATGAGATCACAGCCAACTATGATTGCCATTTAAAAAAATGCAAGTTTATGTTGTATCTCGAAAACCAAGAGGGCCATGACATTTTGCGTAACTTTATCGAATTCTACGCAAAAATATCTACAAGAAGCCACTTTTACCTCAGTTCTAAGGTAAATGGTCGTGGAACAGTACAACATTGAAAAAAACGACCGTTTTCAGTTTTTTTTTGAAATTTAAAAAAGCTGATGACATGTGAAATTTGAAAATGGCATAAGATTCTGCTAGTAAGTCTGCCCAACTTTCCCCATTTAACCGATCCTCTATCTTTTATATTAAGAAAGTTACCCATGTAATGAGATAGATTATGGGCACCCTGTATATAAATATTTTTGGAAAACTACGTTGTTAATTGAAATACCTACCTTTCAAAAAATATCCTTAGACTTTTCCGATGTGTGTATTTAGTAGTAGGTACAAGTGGTTTAAATCGTTTTAATATATCAGTTTGTGAACTCTTGTCAAACAGATTCACTGCATAGGTGTTGGTGTGGTACGTCAGTTTATTTAGGTATTTTCGCAGCATTTACTGATTTCTTCTCTCACTGTGTTCGCTTTTAGGTCTTTTATAATATCCGCGTTTCTAACAAAGTACGGGGCGTCACACAATTAACGAGGAGCTTTATTTTTAAACCTTTCAATAATTTGGATGGTTGAATTTGCTGCTGTGCCCTATAACTGTAGACCGTCTGTCTATTGCCCATATTGGTTTAAATGCAACCTTGTAAACTAATAGCTTGTTTGAGAGGGATAACTTAGATCTGCGTCCGAGTAGCCAATAGTGTTTTCTAAATTTGAGTCCCAGTTGTTTGCACTTTTCCAGACATGGGTTTTCCAGGTCATTCCTTTGTCTAAATGCATTCCTAAGTATTTTATTTCATCAACTGGTGTCAGAGGAATATTGTTTATGAAGACGGGGGTTGGGCGGTTGGGACGCCTTTTGCATTTGGTAAATGTGATACAGTGACCGGCAAAAAGTTTGCAACGTATGGGGAATATTTTTATTATTAGAGTATCGAAAAAACTTTTCTGAGGGATCGGTTCTGCATGTCCGGTAACCTAAAAATCGAATTTGAGATATGTCACATGACCACTGGTATGGCGGCAAATTTAAAAAAATCACCGTGAAGTCGCAAAAAGGCGGGTTAGATGACAAAATATTGAAGAAAATTATTTGAAAAAGTTACTTAGAATTGAAGTTTAAGCCCATATGCAAACTTTCAAGCATTTATTTAAAAAAGTTGAAAATCGCAATTTTTCGATAATATTTTTTTATTTCTTTACAAATACCCAATTTTTTCCATCTAAATAGCTTGATTGAAGTGAAACCTATGTACTTCGATAACAGTGGAAGAATTTTCCATAATTGACAGACCTAAATCTAAAAACAGGTTTTCGCTCAGACGCTCACTGTTGCAATCAAGCAACTGTATGTTGCAATAGTTTATATCTAAAAGCTGCTTCAAAATTTTAGAAATATTTTTATTCTGGAGCACTTACAATCAAGTTTCACCGCTAACTGTGAATAAACCTCCCTGAAATATTATATATTGAGATGATACTTAATTGGATGTATATAATTAAGGTTAAGTTGTTTGTTTAATTTATAAAAGAAAAATGTTATTTGCCAAATATAAGTAATGCAGATTTTAAATTATTAAAAATTGTAATATAATTTTAAGATAGCTAGATTAGATTTAAGTTATGTGAAAATGTAAATAAGTTATTATTATAATGTTTGTTAGTAATAATTAGCTAAATTGGTAGTTATAGAAATGTAAAATAAGTTACTATTAGAAACCTTGTAAATAGTTGTTATAGTGAAAAACAATTTAGATAAAAATATCTTGGATACAGAAGAAAACAATTTAATAAATAAGTGATATTTTTGCGTTAAAAGGGGCAACAACCAAATAGGTTTGCTCGTCCCAAAATACTAAATATCAACCGATTATTTAACTTTAAATTGAGTTAACGATCAAAAGAATCATTTATTGAATCGAAAGTGAAATAAAAGCAGAAGCAAGTGAAAACTGAATTTCAAGCAGAGCCAATTTAAGCAAATTCAATTAAAAATTGAATTTCAAGCAGAGGTAATTGAAAATTGAAATTGAAGCGGAGGAAATTGAACGTTAAATTTGAAACAGAGGCAATTTGGATTTTGGGAGTGAAATAGAAATTTCAAACAAAACCCAGGAACCGGTGTAAATAGTGAGTGTAAATACCGTAATTATAAGATAGGTTTAAGGCAGGGTTGATAGGAAAAAAACAATTTAATAAATAAGTGATATTTTTGCATTAAAAGGAGCAACAACCAAATAGGTTTGCTCAATTGCACGTTCCAAAATAATAAATATCAACCGATTATTTAACTTTAAATAGAGTTAATAATCATAAGAATCATTTATTGAATCGAAAGGAAGCGAAATAGAAGCAGAAGCAATTGAAAATTTGAATTTCAAGCAGAAGCAATTGAAAGTCGAAATTGGAGCAGAGGAAATTGAGCATTAAATTTGAAACAGAGGCAATTTGGATTTTGGGAGTGAAATAGAAATTTCAAACAAAACCCAGGAACCGGTGTAAATAGTGAGTGTAAATACCGTAATTATAAGATAGGTTTAAGGCAGGGTTGATAGGAAAAAACTATAATAAAAATCTGCATTATAATTATTTGAGTAATTTTATTTTATTTGGGTAAAAATATACTTAGAAAGATAACAAACAAGGAACCTAATTAACGACCTGAGATAAGAGCAATGCAAACAATTAAGTAAAATTAAAGAGCAAAGCAAGGGATAATTGTAAATATTGAATGTGGGCTTAATAATAAATAAATTAAATTTAAAAAAAATCTTTTAAAAGAGCAAGACCATTTCAATATATATAATCTATCCCTGTTTACCCGAAGGTGTAGGGTAAATATTAATAATTTTATGTTTCACTTATTGTCCTTTAAAACTGTGAGTAAATTTTTTCCACTCCTTTCTATTACTCGTCATCTTCCTTGCCTGTGTCCAATTTATCCCTCTGTCTTGCAGTATCTCTTTCACACTGTCGTCCCACGTTTTACGAGGTCTTCCTTTAGGTCTTCTCTCGTGTCTTCTTGCCTCCCAAGTTTGTTTTACGGGTCTTTCATTTCCTAGCCTGCTTAGGTGGCCAAACCATTGCAGTTTTCGGTGTTCTATCATTTTTAATATAGGTTCCACTTTTAATCGTTTTCTTATTTCCGTGTTCCTTATTTTGTCCCTTCTAGTGACTCCAGCTACTTTGCGAAGATACTTCATCTCCATAGCCTGTATTTTGCTCTTCATGGTTTGCGTCAGGACTCACGTTTCACTTCCAAAAATGAGTGTTGGTACAAACACGGCCCCTGAAATATTACAGAAAGAAAAAGAAAAGGAAAAATTATGCAAGAAAGGTGGTTTTTGGTTTATTAGCTATTTTATTCTTCTTTGTTTTATAAATTGATGAACTTTGACCATAATCAAGAAAATTGAGCTTTTATATGTGTTCTAGCATAAAAATATTATAACAAATACTTGGTTCCGGTTACCAAAGCGGAGGCTGTATACATGGACGTCCCCTCGACATAGAGATGATAATATTATTAGAAATCAGATCGATTTTATAATTATAAACAAGAGGTATAGAAATTCTGTCATATCTGTGACGACATACCCAGGGGCTGACGTTAATTCTGACCACAATCTATTAGTAGCAGTAATGTCAATAAGACTAAAGAAAATACCTAAAGCAACAAACAGAAAATCTTATTTGGACCCAAACATCTTAAGAGACATTACAATAATGGAACAAGTAGAAATAGACATAAACAGAAACCTACAAACTATTAGAAGCGAGAATATTGAAACAGCAGATGTAAATAAAAAATGGGAAGGAATTAAAAATGCTATAATGGAGGCAAGTAAAGAAAAGCTGAAGGAGTTGAAACCCCAGGAAAAGCAAAAATGGATGACCGAAGAAATTTTAAAGCTGATGGATATAAGAAGAAAGTATAAAGGAAAAAATGAAAATAAGTACAAAGAAACACACAGAGAAATAAAACAGAAAATATTAGAAGCTGTTTAGGCTATGAGGCCAATAAAAACGACATTTAAAAGTGGACTGTATATTCTTAATTTTTACATTTGATTATAACTGTTGCCTGTAGGAAGGCTTGGTGACGACTCTTTCTTACTACCGGTCAAGGGCTTAAAAACGGTCCCTTCTTAAAATGTACCGTTAACTATGGTTTACCTTCAAGATGTTAAAATTTTACAGTTAGGGTTAAAATTTACAGTTAGATTGCTCGAACATTCTGCCCACCTTGAAAGCGACAAGTCTTTCAATTAAAATATTAAAAATGGAATCTTATTAACTAAATCAGAATATTACTAACTAAATTAGGATCTTATTAGTAAAAAAAGAAAAAAAAACAGATAATTAATTAGATGTAAATACAATTAACTTAACTACTAAATATTATGTATAACTTGATAAGCGTTTATATAGTTTGTTATTATTAGTCAATTGGTAAAGCACATACGCGATTCGCGGCACGGCGTAATTCATTTCCACGCACTTTAATGTCCACAACTCTGGTAACACCGTCACTACCTGGATAAAGATGTGTTATACGACCTAATTTCCAGGATAAAGGTGGTGCGTTATCTTCCTTTATTAAAACCAAGGTACCAATTTTTAACAATTCCCTCGATCGTTGTTTCCATTTAGTTCGCACTTGAAGTTCTGACAAATATTCCCTTTGCCACCGTGTCCAGTAATGTTGAATGACGGCTTGTAATTTTTGATATTTACATAATCGATTTTCGGGAACCTCCATATAATTTGTGTTCTCAGGGAGAGCGGTCAATGACTTCCCAATCAGGAAATGGGCTGGTGTTAAGGATGAAAGGTCTTCAGGATCAGAAGAAAGAGGGCAAAGAGGGCGAGAGTTTAAAATAGATTCGATCTGAGTTAATATTGTGGCCATTTCTTCGAATGTTACAGTTAAATTACCCACAACGCGTTTAATGTGATGCTTAGTAGATTTAATGCCAGCCTCCCAAATCCCACCGAAACTTGGAGACTTCGCGGGACTAAAATTCCAATTGATTTGTTCGTTTGCTACTTGACTTGTAATATAATTAGCGTTAGAGTTGATAAATTCATATAATTTTACCAGTTCGTTATTGGCATCAACATAGTTCAGCCCATTGTCTGAGTAAATATTTTTTGGTTTACCCCGTCGGCTAATAAATCTTTTAAAACATGCCATAAATGCCCTGGTTGACAATTCCGAAACTAACTCGATATGCACGGCCTTAGTACTCATGCATACAAATATACAAATGTAAGATTTTATTATTTTTGGTCCGCGAGTAACTCGGTCTTTTAATAAAAATGGTCCCCCAAAATCGGTACCTACGTTTTGGAATGGAGAATAATCAACTACTCTACACTGTGGCAAATTCCCCATTATGTAATCTGCGCTCTTTGGCTGTGCCTTAAAACAGATTATGCATTTTTTTATCACATTTTTGCATCCGTTTCTACCAGAAATAGGCCAGTACCTTTCCCTTACCGAACATAATAAATTTTGAGTACCACAGTGTAGTAGTCTATCGTGTTCTGCCCTTAATATTAATTGGGTGACTTTGTGTCCCCTTGGTAATAAAATTGGGTGTTTTCTGTCATAAGACTCTTTCGAATTTTGAATCCGACCCCCTACACGAATTAAACCGTCCTTCATAAAAGGGTTTAAGCCTAAAATATTACTAGTCTTGCTAATTTCTTTATTGTTTACTAAATCAATATATTCACGTATAAAGCTTTCTTGCTGACAAGTTTTTAATATTTTAGTTAAGGAATCATCTAATTCCTTAGGGCTTAATACTCCTAAAAGTCTTTGTTCTTTAGGTACTTGTATATTTTTTATAAATCTCCAAATATAGGCTAGCACTCTTTGAATCTTTAATAGCGAGGAATATTTACTGATTATATCTAATTGGTCTTTAAGCATAACTGTCATGCATATGTTTACGCGTTTTTCAGGAATATCGTCCTCTACCTCGGTAACTTCAATTTCTTTATACCAATTTTCTTCTAGCAACCACTCTGGACCGTGCCACCATAAATTTGAATTATAAAGGGTTTGTGGACATGTACCACGCGAAATTAAATCAGCGGGATTATCACATGACCTTACATGGTGCCATTCTTTGAATTCGGTTAGAGATCTAATTTCGCTTACACGATTTGCGACAAATGTCTTCCATTTATGGGACCCTCCCCGAATCTAAGCTAGAGTAATTTTTGAATCCGTCCAAAAATAGTGACTATTAAAACGAATATCTAAAGACTCTATTGTTTTACTTACCAAATTTGCCAAAAGTAATGCCCCGCACAGTTCTAAACGTGGTAAACTGACTTGTTTTAAGGGCGCAACCCGAGATTTTGCACATAAAATGTTGCAAGAAACCTTTCTTAAGTTTGTTTGGCATCGAATGTATACACATGAACCATATGCTCTTTCGGAAGAATCGCAGAACCCGTGTAATTCGATATTTAGATATTCTGAAATTAGAACATGTCGCGGTATTTTTAAATTATTGATAGTAATCAGGTTTTCTCTAAAATTTGACCATCTTAAACACAAATTCTGAGGTACAGGCTCATCCCATGTGTATTTTAATTTCCATAATTCTTGTAAAATGAGCTTTGCTTCTACGACTACAGGCCCCAATAATCCCAGCGGATCGAATATTTGACAAACTGTGGAAAGAATAGTGCGTTTGGTAAATTGATCTCTGTTAGTAGCATTTTTAACAGAATACTGAATGAAATCTAGATTCGGATTCCAATATATACCGAGGGTTTTATTCGGTTCGTTTTCTCCTATATGCAATACACTAGCTTCCACCAAAGAATATATAATATATATTTATACTCTTTGCTTCCACGTTGTCGTTCACTATAATTTTGTTTAATATTTCGCGATTATTGCAAAGCCATTTTCTTAATTCGAATCCCCCAGTCAGTAATATTTCTCTTATTTCCCTTTGAATTTGTAATATTTCCGATACTGTATTCGCTCCTGTTAGAAGATCATCGACAAAGAAATCGTTAGTTATTGCTCGACATGCCGAAGGGTATTGTAATTTATTGTCATTAGCTATCTGAATAAGACATCTTATTGCTAAATAGGGAGCGGATGTAGTACCGTACGTCACTGTATTCAACTCATAACACCTTAATGTTTCATTGGGATTTGATCTCCAAAATATTCGTTGATATCTACGTTGATCTTCATCAATTAATATCTGGCGATACATTTTCGATATATCGCCTGTTAAAACATATTTGTATTTCCTAAATCTCAATAAAATCGAAAATACGTCTTGTTGTAGTGTGGGTCCACTAAACTGTACGTCATTTAGGGATAACCCGGTGTCTGACTTCGCGGATGCATCGAAAACCACCCTACATTTTGTTGTTAAACTTGATTCTTTGATTATTGCGTGATGTGGTAAATAGAAATTATTATTATTACCACCCTGATCGTAAATAGAATTTCCTTCATTTATTTCAACCATGTGATTTAACCGTTCGTACTCGTTCATAAATGATATGTAGTCCGATTTTAAATTATGATCCCGGTTTAATCTTCGTTCCAACGAATAAAATCTTTTTAACGCTATTTTTCTCGAATAGCCTAAGTCCTCCAATGATTTTTTGAACGGAATATTTACTATAAATCTCCCACTAGAATCGCGTCTTGTAGTTTCGAAAAAATGCGTTTCACAATATTTTTGAGATTCCGATAACATTAGATCTTTACTACTGTAGTTATTAATTTCTTCAATTTTCCAAAACCTTTCTAAATTATCGTCGATTGAAAGGTGTGGATGAATGCTTACACAAGCTAATGAGCTAGTAACCTTTAAATTGTATGACATATTTCCCGCTACGATCCAGCCTAATTTAGTGTTTTGTAAAATTGGCATATTTTGACCCAGGCGTTTCTGTCCGTTGCATAATATTAACCAGAATATATCGGATCCCAGCAGTATATCTATTTCAGTGGGTACATTGAAAGTAGGATCAGCTAAATTTATGGTTTTTGGTATGTTTAAAACATCCTTGTCGAAAAACATTGACGGTAGTTTATCTGTTATATTGTCAATTATAAGAGAGCTAATGTTGATATTAAAATTATTAAAATGAGACGTTATTGACAAATTTACACAACTATTTATATTTGTAAATGTTTCACCTACCCCCTTTACCACGTGATTAATTTTTAACTCCTGTAATTCTAATTTTTTACACAATTTTTTAGATATGAAATGACTTTGGGACCCGCTATCTAATAATGCTCTACATTTAATAAATTCTCCATTTCGATTCCTTATCTTAACTAGAGCTGTTGACAAAAGAACCTGCGAGGTCACTACTGCGTTATTTTCCGAAATGTGGTTGTTTAACGAGGAATTTTGGGTCATAACTTGCGAGGGTACTTCATTGTTGCTGTGTTCAGTAGGGTTAATATTTCCCGTTATACCTAGAGTTTGATTATTTCTTAGGGTTTCTGAAGGGTTTGTATTTTCTAGATGCAATAAGGAATTATGAGGTCTATGACATTTCAAACATTTTCTTGCCGAACAATTCCAAGAAGGATGCGAAGCTCGTAAGCAATTTAGGCAAAGCTTCAACCGTTTTACTTCTGCAATTCTTTCAGCAACAGACAGGTTTAAAAATGAATTACATTTGTAAATTGAATGTTCTTGTTTACAATAGTAGCACTTATAATTTCCTGCATTATTATTTAAAAAACTATTTGAAGCTTGCCTTTTATACGTTTGATCAGATTGTAATATATATTTGTCTGTTCTATTATTCTTGCTTATTTCAAGTTTTTCTAATACCTCACATCTTGATTTTAAAAAACTATTTAAATCTGACATAACTGGTAATTCTCCGTCATATTTAAATGATTCCCAATCTCTACGACTTATTGCGTCAAATTTATTTGTAATAATGTAAATCATTAAACGATCCCATGAGTCTATCTGTTCCCCTAAAGTTTTCAAACACCGTAAATTTTTAGTCACTGAATCTAATAATTTCCTTAATTCTACATGAGATTCCTTACTGATATGTGGATATTCAATAATAGCCTTAATATGATTGTGAATCATTAAATTCTTATTTTCGAATCTATCACTTAAAATTTGCCATGCGTTCTTATAATTGCTTGAGGATATTTCAATAGATTCGATTATTTGGGCGGCATGCTTTTCGAGAGAAGACCGCAAGTAGTAAAATTTTTGTATTTCCGAAATCGATTCGTTATTATCTACAAGAGCATTGAAGGCATCCCTGAATTCTAGCCAATTGCAGTATTGACCGTCGAAGGACGGCAATTTTATGGTAGGTAGTTTTACAAAATTATTATTTCCGGACCTGTTAGTGCCATTAACAACTGAATTTTCTGGGGAATTATTGATCTTACTGGACTCGAATTTTGCACAAAGAGTCTTAACATTACTGTTTATTGAAAAATATAAATTTTCGAATTGTTCCCGCTCAGTGTCATCAGATTCGGCTTCTACGATATCGATTTCTAATTGAATTTCGTTGAACTCATCCAACAAAGGTTCAATTTTACCCAATCTAATATTTAACTGATTAATAATGTTTTGATCTAATATTTCACTATTTATTCTGTCATAATAATTTTGCAGACGCGTTAATTGCGCCTTTACAATGCCACGCTTGGCTCTTAATTGAGTAATTCTTTCGGCCATTTTATTAACTCAGATTGAAGAAATAAATAGAATGATGAAATAAATGGATAAGGATTTTTTTTAAACTTACAACAGGACTGAAGGAACGTAGCTTTATTTTCCACTTCCCGCCTGAAAGCACTGGACCGTTGGTACGACGTGTGGACTGCAGGAACCCTGGACACTTTTCTTCGTCGTTTGACCCTTAATTATTTTAATTCAACGGCCGGCTATTTTTATAGTTATATTTCACTTAGTTTTTTAATTATTCCATTTATACGGCTCGATTGGACCAAATGTTTAGGCTATGAGGCCAATAAAAACGACATGGTCAAGGGCTTAAAAACGGTCCCTTCTTAAAATGTACCGTTAACTATGGTTTACCTTCAAGATGTTAAAATTTTACAGTTAGGGTTAAAATTTACAGTTAGATTGCTCGAACAGAAGCTAAAGAGAGATTTATGGAAGATAGGTGTAAAGAAATCTAAGATCTGGAAAACAAACATGACTCATTTGGCCTTCACAAGAAAATTAAAGAAATAACAGGGGTAGGAACTAAAAATCGGAACGGAGGGATTAAAGATAAAAATGGTAACTTGATATTAGATCTACCGCAAAAACTGAAAAGGTGGCAAGAATATATAAATTAACTATTTGAAGATACGCGACCTAATTTAAATAGCAATAGCGAAACAGATATGGGGCTTAACAGGGGCGGACTGGCCATGTGGAGGATGCGGAAATTTCCGCACGGGCCGGTCCGATTATGGGCCGGTTTGACAAAAATCTAAATTATTAAAATTATTTTCTAGCGCGATTCACACCAGCTTCACACATTACAAATTCAAAAACGCGAAAAACCGTCGTTACCGATCTCAGTAGTCGAGATAACAATACTCTAGACCGGGTGTCAACGACACCTGGGGTACCCCCATAACTTTCTTATTTTTTAAGATATCAAAATGAAATTTCGTATATGTATACTCTTTAAATGGCATTTACTGACATAGGAAACAAGTTTCTGTCACTTCCGGTTTCGCCGGAATTGACATCAACTTTGTTATTTTAAATGAAACACCATGTATATTTATACATTTTTGGTATCTCCATTCAATTTTACGTATGATAGTATCAAGTCCGAAATATTTTGATGACTTACGCAAAATGAAAGTCAAGGTGCCCCAACACTCGAGACAAATTGTTTTAGAACTTTAACTATTTTAGTTGCTGTATTAGAATAACCTAAAGTTGGCAAAAATGCTTTTTCGAGAATAACTCTATTTTTTCAAATGGCGCTAGGGTGAGACACCAGGATATTAAAAACGAGCGTTTTTCAAGGATTTTATTGATACCAATAACGCGGGATTAATATGAAAATTTAATTCGGAATAACACTCTCCGTTAAAAAAAACGCATTTTGGACATTTAAATCTACACTGGGTTTCAAAACAAGTGAAACAAATGAAATGCACCAAAAAGAGACAGACTTGCTACAGTTGAAGTACTAAAATAATTTGTTTTGGGTGTCGTAGCACCCCGACTGCGCAAGTCGTGGCATCTACTTTGTCATCAAAATGTTTCAAACTTGATATACCATACGTAGAATGAAATGGAAATTCCAAAAATGTATAAATATACAGCTTGTTCATTTAAAATAACAAAATTTAGGGTAATTCCGGCGAAATCGGAAGTGACAGAAACGTATTAAAGAGTATATTGCATATTTATACCAAATTTCATTTTGATATCTTAAAATATAATTTAAAAAATCGGGGTGCCCCAGGTTTCATTAACACCCGGTATACTTAGTAGCTCAAAAAAGCAATCTTTTAAAAGAAAATCTTCCTTTATAAAAATATTTTTATTTTGGTACTAATGTATTAATTTATTGCAATATTATTTATTTACTTTTTTTTGCAACGAAATGTCTGTTTTTGTTAATTTTTGAGTAACCTTTTTTTTGTTAAAAAAAATGTTTCAATGCTTGTTATTATGTGTTTGTATGTATTAAATGTAAAATAAAATGATTTTAATTTTCTATTATCCCAAGAGTAATTTATTTGTTATTTATTGACATTTTCATAAAAAAAGGATGGCCGGTTGTAAAATTTTCCGCATATAAAATTCCGACCCAGTCCGCCCCTGGGGCTTAAAATTACAACAGATGAAATCATGCATGCTATTAAAATGTCAAAGACAAAGAAAGCACCTAGCCCTGACGAAATCACAATGGAACTGTTTAAGCTAGTCAGTGAGGTCAACATAGCAATTCTCGTCGATCTTTATAACACTATGTATAAGTATGGAACAATTCCGAGGGAATGGGTTAAATCGATATTTGTGCTACTGCCAAAAAAAGTAAATGCTAAAGAGTGCTCAGACCATAGAACAATAAGCCTCATGTGCCATACACTAAAAGTGTTCCTTAAAATTATACACAATCGCATATTTAAAAAACTGGAATCTGAGATATCTGAAACACAGTTTGGATTCAGAAATGCATTAGGGACTAGAGATGCATTATTTGGACTAAATGTTTTATTACAAAGAAACATGGATATGAACAAAGACGTATACGTAGGATTTATTGATTATGAAAAAGCGTTTGATAAGGTAAGACACGAACGCTTAATTAAAATCCTTAGAGAAATCAATCTGGATCCTTGGGATATTCGTATAATTGAAAACTTGTACTGGCAACAAAAAGCGGCAGCACAGGTAGACGGTGAATTAACTGACGAAATTGAAATCAAACGTGGGGTGAGACAAGGCTGCATATTGTCTCCGGGACTATTCAATCTGTACTCACAAGCCATTATAAATGAAGCATTAGATGAATCTGCGCCGGGTATAAACATTAATGGTAAAATTATAAATAATATCCGATACGCGGATGACACTGTGGTTGTGGCCGAGAATTTAGAGGACCTAAAAATCTTATTAGAGAGAATAAATAATGTAAGCACTAATTATGGGCTAAAAATGAACATCAAGAAGACAAAGTACATGGTAGTAAGTAAAACACCCCCAAGATTAGCTAATATTAATATTACCATTAACAACGAAGTCGTCGAACGTGTTGACAACTACAAATATTTAGGAACCTGAATAAATACAAACAACCACCAAACACAAGAAATTAACGCAAGAATTGCTATGGCTAGAGCGGAATTATTAAAATGAAAAACCTATTATACGACAAAAACTTGAATCTTCCTCTAAGAATTAGGCTCACAAAATGCTATGTGTTTTCGATTCTGCTGTATGGAGTAGAGGCTTGGACCTTGAAGAAAAACCAGCTAAAAAAGTTGGAGTCCTTCGAATACTGGATATATCGAAGAATTCTGAAAATACCATGGAGAGAATGGCGAGAATTACTAATGAGGAGGTCCTAAATCGAGTAAATAAAACAACGGAACTAGTTTTAAACATCAAGAAAACGAAACTCGAATACTTCGGCCATATCAACAGAGGAGATAAATATAAAATTTTACAACTCATTATGTAAGGTAAAATTTCGGGCAGAAGATTTGTAGGAAGGCGTAGGATGTCATGTCTGAGAAACTTACGTGAATGGTTCGGCTGCACTTCAGTAGAACTTTTTCGAGCAGCAACGAATAAAGTGAAAATTACCATAATGATCGCCAACCCTAAGAAGAAGATAAAAATATTCGTAAAATTTTTCTACAGCTGTTAGATACAAACCATTGCAACAGCGAGCGCCCTAGCGAAAACCTATTTTTTAGATTTAGGTCTGTCAATTATGGAAAAAACGAGAAAGTATTTCTACTGTTACCCAACTACATAGGTTTCACTTCAATCAAGTTATTTAAAAGGAAAAAATTGGGTATTTGTAAAGAAATAAAAGAATTTTCGCGAAAAATTGCGATTTTCAACTTTTTTAAATAAATGCTTGAAATTTTGCATATAGGCCTAAAATTAAATTCGAAACAACTTTTTCAAATAATTTTCTTCCATATTTTGTCATTTAACCCGACTTTTTACGACTTCACGGTGGTTTTTTTAAATTTGTCGCCATACCAGTGGTCATGTGACATATCTCAAATTCAATTTGAGGTTACCGGACATGCAGAACCGATACCCTAAAAAAGTTTTTTTGATTCTCCAATAATAAAATTTTTTCCCATATGTTGCGAACTTTCTGCCGGTCACTGTATAAGCTGATTTCTCATCATTAATCTTGCATTGTAAAAATAGAATAATTTCTAGTATATGATTTGTTGGGACTTTCCGAGTGAATACACGTGTTTTGGAGACCGCTCTCAACGCTTGTAGATAAAAAGCAAATTTTTACTGGAAACATAAATCGTATAGCTACCGGGGCAATAACAAGGCTCTGATAATTATAATAATAAGTGTAATAATAACAAAACGGGCGAATAAATAAATAAATAAATAAACTAAAAGTAATAGTTCAAGTGCAACTGGAAGGGTTACGGACGAAAATCCACACCAGATCACAGGTGCAGCTAATCTGTGCGAAGCTAAATATATTAAAATTACAATTACAACAACAATAACATTACAATAATAGTACTAACAGCATCAACGCATTATATCGATAGCTTAGGTTAGAGAATTGGCCGAACCGAAATGCAAAATCCCGGCAGAAAGGGGACAGCAGGTAGAAACTCTATTTATCGGACGGTAACAAAAACGAGGACCGCTTCGTGCAGGGTAGGGTTTGGAATATTTGAAATATATGTACAGGGTAATACTTATGTAAATAGAAAATAGAAATCAAATAATAATAACACCTAGTAATATAAAGACTAATAGGAATAGGGGCATGCGAATAGTACATATATGTACACAGATCAAAAATAGGGTTCATTCAAGAAGGAAGCTCTGGGCTTAAGAAGAAAAATCGCAAGGTATGTGAGGGAGAACCAAGAAAAAAGCAACTGCAGCTGGAAGAAAATATTAAAGACTCAGCTCCCAAATACGACCATCTGGATCAAGCCTTCGGATTAGCCAAGCAAATTAACGCCTACATAAAAGATTGGAGAACAGAAGGATTTTGGGGTGGATACGAATCCATTCTCGCAGCGACAGAGGTCCTACAAACGAAAATAGAAATTTACTACGAGGCAGGTTACTAATCGAAGCACACACCGAAGAGCACGGGAGAGCACGCGACAACAATAAGAATAGCATATAGAACCTCAATAAACGGCTCGAGAAACCACTACGGCAGCTTAGATGCGGTAGAAGAAAATAATAGTCAAAGAAGATACCCGCAAGGCGGGAACTGGAACGCGGATATAGAAAAGCAGCTAACAGGAATACAACCAGGGCGATACGACTTGTCCTTACAGACACAACCATCTTATAGGCAAATACGAGTAGAAGTTCCAATATCAACAGAAATGAATATAACCTCGTGGAATGTAAGAGGAGCCCGAAGACCCGAAAAACGTGAAGAAATAGACAGACTACTAAACCAAAAGGAAATCACCGTAGCATGCTTACAGGAACAGGGAAGGCAGACACCACGAACTACATATGATACCTCAGCAGGAAAAAAGAACAAACAAGAAGAGGCGTCGTGGCTCTAGATAAAGGATATCTGCTCAATGACAGTAGAAATAAAAAATCACGTTAGAGGTTTTATAGGGGTGCACATTCCAACAACAAAAGGATTGACAACTCAATGTCAGAAGTATACCAGGAAACAAGGAAAGCGATAAGAAGAACGTCAACGATAATATTAGGGGCCGTCAATGCACATCTAGGTATCGAAGAAGAAGACAAAAATTAATAGGACCAAAACTGAGGCGCAGGAAATGCAACGCAAACTGTATCGTACTGAATGACTTTGCACACCTCTTCCAACTTCATATTCAAAACACCTGGAGTCGAACTCCGTTAGAACAACATGGGGAAAGGGAGAACATCAAGCACAATTGGATCACTTTCTAGGGAAAGGGGGATAGCAGACCAAATTCTATCACATACAAGCATCATAGCATCACAAAGTACACACGGAATGCGTATATACTGGGTGATTCACGTAAGACGCGCCCCTTAACTGCTTCAAATGCAACTCAACATACATAAGCTACTAGAAATACATGCAAATTAAAAAGCAAAGTTTGATGGGTGGCCTATTGCAATTGTTACGGGGCGCGTCTTGCGTGAATCGCCCAGTATAATAACGATTAGACTTAGCTGGAATAAAGTAACATGTAACAGGGCAGGGATATCTGCGCTAAGGAGTTTCATACCATTGACATAGGAAACTAGCGATAATACTAGAAATAATGTTAGTATAAAATGGAAAAAACTTGCTTAACTATCTCGGTCATATATTCAACTCCCATTGAATATGTGATCTACTAACTACCTTGCACTGTAGAAGCGGTGTCTAGCGGCTAGCGTCACCGGCATGATAACGTTATACAGTGCTCCCAATTCCCACCTATCATAACAAATCCCTTCACACCCTATTGGCATGGGGTGGGCCTGGCGTAATCCAGGATTGATCCACGGGGATCTGCTCCAGGCAATTGATGATGATTGATGATGACAATTATGATGATTTGTTAACCTGTTTGCATTCCAAGCTGTTATTCTCAATGATATAGCCATTACTGCGTTAATTTACTAATTGCTGTTGTTAGCATGGTTAGAATCATGCTGTTCTGGTTGAATAGCTGTGAGAACATGTTTTTAAATCCATTGAGTGAATCAGTCAATTTTTCTGTTATTTTCGTTCGAACTTCTAAATGTCGCTGTTACTTGTGCATAGCTAACTGTTGGATTTATTTGGGCACTTTGGATGTTTGGTCGATTTTGTATTCGGTTCGTATTGGTTTTAATCCTAGGAGCAGTACCTAGTTCTTTGTCATTAACGTTTAACGTGATATGAAATAGTTATTTGCAAGGCACGGATTTTATGCAAATGCATATCCTATATTAATAATATGTGCTAAGTGAGCTTTTGTATTTACGCGTATCTAATAAAACAGACCTAAATGGAATCAATTTTTTTGCATATTTTGCATATTTTAGGCATTTCGTGCATAAATTTGTTTCAAGAGCATATTAAAGCATATTTCTTTATACATTTGGTTAGAGATAAATGTAGCTACACAGTTTCACTAAAATACGAGAAATGTAGAAAAATGAGCGAATGTCTAAATTTCAGAGAAACTATAATTCTCTGGTAAATGCCTATTTTTGTTGGGAATTTCTAAAATGAGGTATTTACCTACAAATATTTATGTACTTTTAAAAACTGCCCACTTCCTAGGCGTCTAATCCCAGCTTAAAATGTATCTCTTTATCTGGAAGGGCTGTGACAGGCATTCAAAACTTTCACTTTCCAAGAAGTGACTAATGAACCACTGGTACCATGTGATTTTCATGTTTTTGACGTTTGTTGGTCTTACTCGTTAGTTAGTTTTTGTTTTACTTTCGAGTTTCGCTTAACACTATTGAATGAAAATAGGTAGTTAAGATTTATTTTATTATTTTCCTCTAAAATTACCATTAGTTCTATAAAGATATACCCAAGTAGTTTAGTATTAATTATGTTTCCTTTTGCTATTTGTATTTAATAATGTGTTAACAATTAAAATAAATAAATTCGTTTCATCCAACAATTTCTGTTTTAAATATACAGGGTGTTCGAAAAATAGACGGAGATATTTCAAGGGGTGATTCCTTGTCATAAAATATGAAAAAAAATTCCTATAAACATGGGTCCGGAAATGCATAGTTTTCAAGATACAGGGTGTTAAAATAATTTTCCATCACAAAAGCTTTTTTAAAGAAACTTCGCAAAACAAAATTACCAGAATAATTATTTTTCACAACAAGTGACGCACAAATGTCAGAAATGATTTTTTTAGCAAAAATTGATAAAAAAATGTTTTCCAGTGACATGCAATAAAGCGGGTTTTATTTTTTTTCTCGAAAACGAAGCGAGATACGAAAAAAATTCAGGAGACAAAAAAGTTGTATTTTTAGATGCTTAATCCAAAAAAAGGGTACTATAGTTACAAAAAAGGCAGTGGCGTACATTTTTTGTCAATAATATTCGGTAAAGTGCCCCCCAGGACGCCACTGGACTTCATAATTTTAATCTAATTAGAGTTAAATTAGTCCCTTAATACATCAAATAATATTGCCAAATTTCAACAGATTCGAGTAAATATTTTTTAAGATATTAATAAAAAAACCGATTTTTTTTTTAAGTTTAATACCCTGTATCTTGGAAACTATGCATTTCCGGACCCAAGTTTATAGGAACTTTTTTAAATATTTTATGACAAGGAATCACCCCCTGAAATATCTCCGTCTATTTTTCGAACACCCTGTATACATAAAATAATTAAGGTCAATAATTTGCATATTTTAAAGCATATTTCATGAAAACCATTGCATATTTGGCATGTAATTTGAGCATATATATGCGCATATTTTAACACTTAACCGGTTTTTACTTAAAATATTTACTGTTTACCGGTAAAAGAAAATCTCGGTAATTTTGGATGCCCTAGTTGAGGGGTTTGTAATTTTTGTGGAAGTTTTTTCATCAAGTTTAAAAAAAATAACATGAACTAATAAAACGAGAATGGCTATTTTAAATAGTACCAGTAAAAAATGGCGCAGAATATTCGCACCACGCGATTCTGCGTTAAAAACTGGACAAAAAATTGTGTAGGTAACTGTTTTAGGCCCAAACGTGTAGTTTTTGAGGAATTGTTAATTAGAGTCTTGTAAACTTAGTAACACTGTGTGGTCAGTCATACTACGTCACCTGTGATATCACCAATAGCAACCCGCTTGATTTAATATAATTGCATTATACATCGTTACAACATTTATGAATAGCACAAGCACTGCAAAAATTTCAAACATCGGATGAAAATTCTAATTAAACGAAGGGTATGTTGAGTACAATTACAGATTAGTTATTTCTTTTGTTGATTAAACTACAGCTAAAAATCATTATTTCATAAAAATATGACAAGACAAGCAAGGCTGCGAATAACTCCATAACTAAAGAGTTAACAGCAAATTGGTACCTACTGGAGTTTTTTGCTTGGATTTTGACGTAGAATTGCGTGATATAAATATTCTGCGACATTTTTAATACACCCTGTATACGACAATACACTAGCAAAATCCGGATAGAATTAATGTTATCTATTGATGGTAATTTAGAAGAAAATGCAGAAATTAACGATCAGTAAATGATTGTCAAATCTGGAAACGTGTTGCTTCATTAAAAATTAAAATATATTGTAACGGTTTTAAAACGTTTATTTAACACTTCGGTTTGTGGTGTGAATTATTTATTAACAAATATTAAAATTATTAAACAACGAAGAAACACGAAATAACAACTTAACACTAAAATACAACACTAATATTAATATCGGTAAACTAACTAATTTATTTAACAACTTAATTCACGCATTTATTTATCTTCACCGACGCACATATTCGCGACCGTTTTGTAGACTTGATTAGACTTTGGTATCACTAACCCGTTCGCCCGACGGAAGGTGCCTAATATACTCGCTGCGCCATCTGGAATCCATTGTGGAATGATTGAGACGATGAATAGCCTGGAACACTCTGGCGAGATTTTGTTAGATGACCCATAGGACTGGCATCATCTAAAGTCACTGTAACATCATCATCAGCGTGTCTCGTTACAATATCATAGTACCCCTTAGTCGATCATCCCTCATATGAGGGAACTGAAAGAAAGGGGACGGAGGCTAGGGATGAGCCTCAAGCGAGTCGTAAAAGCCAGATGGGGACTAAACCACAAGACCGTAGAGATCCTCCACACGAGAGTTCTCGAACCCGTCGCTCTTTACGGAGCGGAGGTCTGGTTCGACAAGCTGAACAGTAGGCTCAGGGACGGACTAGGCACCACCCAACGCCCGATGCTTCTAGCATCAACGAAGGCGTACAGAACGGCGTCCACGGATGCGCTGGGAGTTCTGGCGAAACGGATGCCGTTGGCACTTAGGGCAGAAGAAAGATGGTACCGGAGGAAGATACGAAGAAGGATCCCGGTGAATATAGGTGAGTTTGAATTTGATGGCAGGGAGCAGACGATCGAACAGGCTCTCGTCGAACTCCGAGAACATATCCTGAGGAAGTGGGAAACCTCGTGGAACAGGTCGGGAGATGGAAGGATCACGCACGGATTCTTCCCCAGCGTGGCAGAGAGGCTACAGATGTCATGGGTCGAGCCCTCGTTCTGGATCACCCAGCTCCTGACGGGGCACGGCGACTTCAGGGCGAAGCTGCGATCCTTCAACTTGATGGACAGGGGCGAATGCGAGTGCGGAGCGGAGGACACGAGCGCGCACCTACTAACAGACTGCGCGACACAAGAGGTAGAAAGGGAGAGGGGTCTGTTACAGGTCTTCGTGGAACAACGTGGAGTCAGATGGCCACCACGCCCACAGGACCTAGTGGCAGAAGACATATACGACCGCCTCAGGGAGTTCGCCGAGAGAGTTCTGAAGAACCGGGAGGAGCAGCGCCGGCAGGAGGAGTAAGTAAGGTTAGAAGATAGGAGTAAGTAAGGTAAGAAGGTACGTCCCTCGCTTCATTCCTCTAAAGACGTCCCTGACATCCTTCAGATGTCAGGGGGGCGGATATGCTTAACTGCTTGGTTCGCCTAGTCTAGTCATATTCCAGTAGAGGTCCTACTATTTCGCTCATTCGCTTCATTCCCCTAAAGACGTCCCTGACGTCCTTCAGATGTCAGGGGGGCGGATATGCTTAATTGCTTGGTGTCGCCCAGTCTAGTCATATTCCAATAGCAGTACCCCTTAGTCCGGTGCTGGATCTTGATCGGAGCAGACGTGTCTGAGGAGCGCCGCGAGAAAGTGGAAAGTTTCAAGCGAGTGACTAAGCGATTGTGAATCCGCAAGTAGTAAACGATAATTAACGCCTTTTAAGCAGTTCTTAGTTAATTATAATTAGTTTCAGATTGATTTTTAACTTTCGAAATTCATTTCGTTGCATTTTAACTAATCCTAATCAGCTTCAAGTAAAACTTAGATTGTAGAGTTTCAATAACAATATTAATTAAACAGTTTCATTAGTTCATTGGTTAATTAAACAGTAAAGTAGAGTCAGTTATAGTCAATTAAGGGTAATTTAGTTAATTAAGGGTAATTGTAGAGTAGAGTAGGCCACGCTTGAGCCCCATCCACGTGGCGGAAATTTCCGTAGCGGAAATTTCCACAGTTGATTAGATTTTGGGTAATTAGATTTGGTTGAATAACACGGTGTGACTTTCAGGTCATCTCGGGTGTGTTCTCTTTCTAACTCCTTTCTCTCCCTCACTTTTTTTCCCCAAGCTGTTTTCCTTCGGTCTCTTTATGTACTTTTCTTTCAAATTTTTCGTCCTTTTGCCTCTAACTCTTCTCCTTCCCTTGAAAAACCGGGTCGAAAGGCCCTTTCTTCTGTTCCAGGTAGGGAACGCCAACAGGATGCCGCCAGTGAAGCCAAGACAGGGAGTCGTGACCAGGGCGACAAGGACGGCGACACAGCAGGAGGAGGGCCCATCCAGGAGCCGGAAGACGCCAAGCAGCGAGGAACCGAAGCAGAAGCAGGTCAAGGTGGTGCTGGAGCGATGCGACGAGAAGTCAGCCGAGTCGAGGGCCCCAGAGGGAGCAGCAAGGGTGGAGGACCCCAGCAGCGAAGAGCGAGGAGCGACGCAGGGTAAGCGAGGTAAGGTAGTCGTTCTGTCCCCAGAAGGAGCAACCAAGGCGGTGGAGCTCGCGGTGCGGAGGATCGAGGAGGCGGTGGTAGCAGCCAAGGAACCGTCGCAGCCCCTGGTGAGAAAGTCGGAGACCGTAGCCAGGCCAGCGAGGAAGCCCCAGCCCCAGAAGGAGAGGAAGAGGGAGAGGGGAACGGAGGTCAACCCCACCGTCCGGAAGGCGAGGAAGATCCGGGAGAGCATGAGCCAGCTCTTCGAACGCAGGGCGATAAAGGTAACGCCGGAAGCGGCAATGGTGGTCGACACGGAGCTGCGGAACCAGCACCTAGAGGGCTTCCTGGCAGCGCAGCAGGAGAAGAGAAGGCAACAGCGACCGCAGCAGCAGCAGCAGCCGAGGAGGGAGGAAGAGCCGAGGCCGAGGACCGTCTAGGAGCCCAGGGACAACGGAAGGAGGCCACCGCAGCAGCAGCAGCAGCAGAGACAGCGGCGGCAGCAGCAGCAGCAACAGCAGAAGCAACAGAAGGTAACGCCGGTAAGACAGGTATCTTACAGGGAAGCCGTGAAGAGGCTCCAGGCGAACAGCCGAGAGCACCCGGTCGTCATCCTGCGACAGGAGGAAGGAGCCGCAGAGACCATCACCAGCGAGCAGATGAGGAAGGACGTCGTGAAGAACGTCGACATCCGGAAGGAGGGTGTACAGGTGAGGGAGGTAAGGCTGATGAGGTCTGGTGTTGCAGTTGAAGTGCAGAACCTCGAGGAAGCCAGGAAGTTAGAAGAGTCCGCCCAGTGGAAGACCGTGGGCCTGAGGGTCCAGAGGGAGAGGAGACGGCACCCCTTCCTGGTGGTGTACGGCGCCGAGCAGGACACCGCAGAGTAGCTCGCCAGGGCCGCCTACGACGTCAACAGGGTGTGCAGAGAAGGCGCACCCAGGAGCAGTTCGCTGAGGCCTTCAAGCCGGTGAGGATCGTCGGAGACAGGAAGAGCAGACGGCGCGACTGGGTGGTCGAGGTCGAGCCACGTCTCTACCGCAGCCTACTCCAGACAGGAAGGATGAACCTGACCTGGGGGGTGAGCCGGATCCGGGACTACGTTCCGTTGCCCAGGTGTTTCGGCTGCGGGTGCTTCGGGCACTTCGCCAGGGATTGTAAGGTGAAGAAAAGCCAATGTTACAGGTGCGGCGAGGAGAACCACAAGGCGAAGGACTACCGGGGAAGGATGTCCTGCCCCCAGTACAGAGTCGCCGGCAAGCCGAGCGACCACAAGATGAGCGGGGAAGAGTGCCCGATCGTCTGGAGGATGCTGAGACGCGTGATGGAGCGAAGGGACTACGGTGGATAGACGACCAAGAAGACAACAACAGGTTAGTGACAACGAGGAACGCGTGTTCAAGTTCCTGCAGGTAAATGTGGGCAAGGGACAGGTCGCAACCGCGGAGGTCAGAGAACTGGCGGTGAGGGAGAAAGTGGACGTGCTCGCCATTCAAGAGCCGTACCAAGGACAGGGTAGGATATGGGGATTTGGGGTAGATCTTAGGATTTTTCAGGAGAAGGAAGCCCAACCAGGAGCAGGAATCGGAGCGGGAATTGTCGTAATAAACCCGCTCCTCAACGTGGCCCAAATCGGGTGGTTATGCACATCCCACTGCATAGTGATCTGGATCAGGGACCTCGATCTCTACGTGGTCTCGGCGTACTTCCAGTACAGGGACGACAGTAAAAAAAATAAGTAATGACATGGTTGTATACAGTATTTTTTTCTCTACAAGAAACATATTTACACTTTTTCTCTAAAATAATTTGGGGAGCCAATATTTGAACATTAAGAATTTAACATGGAAATCCCTATGGTGCGTGAACCAATTCTACACCCGGTATACCAAATTTTATTTTGATAACTTCAAAAATAAAAAATTTATGGGGGTGCCCCATGTTTCGTTGGCACCCGGTATATTTTTTATTTATTCTCACTATATTTGTGTACTCTTTAAGAGTTGTTTTGTGACAATTTCGTTGATGAAATAAAATTTTATTTATTTTATTTCATCTAGTATCATTTCCAAACCATAAATAAGTCGTTCGTCGCCTGCGTTGATTCAAAACGGGGTTTATAAAGCCCACGGCCAACTTCATTCATATCCACTAACGTGTATATATGGCCGTTCCAATTCAGCTAAAAACAGGTTTTAATAAAGTAGGCCATTGGTCCTCCCTGTGGCGACATCTATAAGATAGTTTAAAACGTTAATAACATTTGACGTTTTCAAATTGATTAATAATTTTTCTAAATCCGTTAAACTAGATTTTCGGTGTATTATTATTGGTATAATAACAATGCATAAATAATAATAACTTCAATTAACAAAGTTATCAAAGAAGAATGACAAAGCGTAGTTATACATTCTGCCGGAGAGAGCTCTGACAAGAGGACCTGTCAAAAATATTTAGAAATGGAATTGGGACGGCCATATACAGGGTGGTGACTAGAACACCCGAACATAGGGATTTAACATGTAAAATCATATTTTCGTAATTTCCTGCTCCCCTAATTATTTTAGATAAAAAAGCTTCAAATAAAAGTTGTAGAGCATAAAATTCTGCATTTGAATCAATAAACAAAATTAATTTTGCGTGCCTTGTAACCTCAGAAATTAGGTATGAAAATGACGTAAATCATCCCAAAAATAGCGATAGCCATGGAATTGAAAGAAAAATTAACAAATGTTAACGGTTTATCTGTCAAGTTACGCTGTGTTAGTTGATTCAAATGCAGAATTTTATGCTCTACAACTTTTATTTGAAGATTTTTTGCGTAAAATAATTAGGGGAGCAGGAAATTTCGAAAATATGATTTTACATGTTAAATCCCTATGTTCGGGTGTTCGAGTCACCACCCTGTATACACCAATACACCTTAGTGGATATGAATTAAGGTGGCCGTGAAAAAGCCTGCCGAATAGCAAAAATGGTCATTATGCAAATTTTTGCTGCCACTGCTTGCTCGTGGCGCTAGTTATCCATCTTTGACAGCTGTCAGCTGGCTTTAATTTTGGCGGTTTATGACAATTACGGGTTATTGGATGTTTAATATTTAGTCCAGAAAGTGTATTACAGTATAAATTTCAATTTTAGACAGCACGTTATGAGACTATACAAAATTAAATAAATAAAAGTGTAAGAAGGGTGCAGATACTTACTACTTTTCCTCGGCACGAACCACTGTGATATACTTATCCACAAAGAGTATGTATTTGACTTTGTTACTTGGAAACTCATGATAGGACTTGAATTATGGCAAGGAGGGATGCAACAAGACATTTTTAGGAGGTAATTTTTGTTGAATAACTAACAATTAACAAATTTAAATTAGAAATTCAGCTGAAAGGATAACTAGCGCCACGGACAAAATTCGAACTAGTCGATTAACTGTCAAAAAGCCCCGTTTTGAATCAACGCAGGCGACGAAGTCGTTGAACGCGATTCAAAACAAAACCGCAGTCAAGGAGGCGCTACAATCACTTTGGCACGAAGGTGCCCGAACACCTGGACGCGGCTCTGTAATTTTATGTTACCTGTAAATAAAATTGTAATACTATGGCTTAGTTGAATAAAATAACAACAGTGGAGAGCTGCTCTTAATTGTTGGTTAATTTTCAAATCTATCTGAAGCTATGAAAGTATTCGGAAAAGATGTTAGAGAAGAGATACAATTATTATTATGGAGGCTGCAATATTAGAGGAAAATCTATTAGTAATATAAAAATACATTTTAACATAAAAAACTTGATAATACATAAATCATATATTTCCCCCACTCTAAATGAATTGCTCACTTCATTTTGAACAACCTTGTGGGGTTGTGCTTGATCGGTAAGGGTAAGGTAAATTGAGATTGTTAAAAAGAACGCAATAGGTGAAATCGACTCAAGTGGATCTGTGATTTCGTGAGATTTATGGTAAAACGACAAAATACATGTCATGAGAAGAAATAAAAAAAATTTAAAAAATTACAAATTTCAACATATTGATATGATATTTGCTTTTGGATGCTTTGCTTAGAGATTCTGTTATTGTTAATTTGTTAACGAAAGTTATTTTTCCAAAGATTATTAATGCAGATTTTATTATAAAAATTGTAACATAAATTTTAAGTAGCTAGATTAAATTTAAGTTGTTAATGTAAATAAATTATTGTTATAATCATTGTTAGAGTATAATTAGCTAAATTCAATAGTCATAGAAATGTCAAATTGGTTATCTTAGAAACTTTTTGTAAATATGGTTGTTATAGTGAAAAACATTTTATGTAAAATATCTTCGATACTTTTACGGAGAAAAACAATTTAATAAATAAGAGATTATAATTTGAATACGAAAGGGCAAGAACCAAATAGGTTTGCTCCTCACAAATTATTAAATCTCAACCAAATATTTAATTTGAAACAGTGTTAATGTTAATTAGAATCAATTAATAATTCGATAAACAAGTAAAACGATAATTTAATTCTGGAAGTGAAAGTGTTTTGGATTTCAAAGAAAACTGAATTCGAAGCAGAAGCAATTATAAATTGAATTAGAAGTAGAGGCAAATTGGATTTGGAGCTGAAGCAGTAATTATTGGAAAAGAAGAGGACCTGAAATAAATTTTGAAACCTTTGTAGATAGTGAGTGTAAAACCATAATTTTAAGTTAGAGTTAAGCAGGGTTGATAGGGCTAAAATTGAATAAAATCTGCATTAAAAATTAAGGCGAAATTTTATTTTTGATAAATTAATTCTAAACAACAACAACGAACCTTCTTAACGGCCCGTGAGATGAGATCTCAGGAATTCTATTTAATTAAAGGGCAAAGCATTTTTAAAATTGTCGATCCAACGTGAGGCGTTATAACATAAGTTTGCCAAAGCGTGGATCGGTAGGAATATACATGGAAAATCTTTTCATCTTTTTTAAACGTACTTTTGATACGATCAATAGAAATGCAATGTATCAATACATGTTCGAATTAGGAGCACCAGGAAAACTGCGTAATTAAATTGATAAAAAATGACGTTGGATGGAAAAAGTATTACCTCAAGGTGATACCGAGTAATTAAAACTTTGTGATTTTTTTGCGAATTCGTTGTCGAAACTAGGTTATTTAATTTAACAATCAGTAGGATATATAACGAATGAAAAGGAATGTTAATATTGCAAATGCAGAAAAAGGTTGAAATTCTAAGAATACGTTCAAATTGCGAACAGTTATTTTATATACATACATCAATTAATTTAAACTATCAAGTGTTACTGTCAACAACAGGCCGTAAAAGGTGTAGTAGTTCTACCAATTTCAAAAAAATATATTGATATGATATCAACTTTGAATAATAATTTCGAATATAAAAATGCAGTTTAAAAAAAATAATAAAAAATTTGTTACAATAGCTAAATTAGTTCAGTATTAGTTGTAGAAATTGTTAATTGTTGTATATTATTGAATTATATTTAGCTAGTGATGTTGTTGTTATGGTAAAATATGAATGTGATGAATGTATGAACGTTTATTTATTAAAGTGACTGAAATTAAAAAAAGTGTTAGGTACAATAACCGATTTTCGATTTTAAAACATTTTTTTGGCGCTAGCCTATTTTGAAATTCAACTTAGTAATAAAAATTTGGCGAACCCTCAGAACGACCCTGAGATTAAAGAACATTTAAATTAAAAAAATAAGTCGTATAATAATTTATAATATGGTTGTTAATTAAAAGTTGGCAATCATTACAATATTGCCGATTTAAACAGTATTCAACGGTTGAACACAGCCAAAGGAGATTTTATATGGGGGATTTTTGTATGGCAATATTGGCAGCGCTCAATTGAAACTGTCAAACATTCTTTATTTTCGTAGTGTTACAGGTTAACATCATGAAGTAAGTATTTCGTTAATATCCTTAAAATTTGTGGGCATCCATTGATTTTAAAAGAATATTCGGATAATCTTGAATACGTTATTAAATATTTAATTACTTTTTGTGGTGATTTTAGGATTGGCTTGTGCGTATACAGTGGGTATAAAATTTACCCAGGTCATGGAAAGACCATGGTTAAAGTTGACGGCAAGGTAAGATAGTTTACAATTATAAAATAATTAAAACTAGTGATGGGCATAATCGGATCGTTACGAGAATTGAATATTCCGCAATTGAAAAATTTCAACAAGTTAACGATCATTTGAAATGGGAATTGATTGGTTATGCACTCGAGTCCAACCGATGCATTGATGTTGTTAGTGTTGAATGAATTTGGATTTTGTCGATTTTGCTTTGCATAATACATTTTCTGGATAGCTGTGCATGATTTTAATGCTCATTTGTTCTGTTACCAACTGGAGCAGGAGCTAATGTTTATCCAGTTTTGTTATTTGATTTTATTGAATTAAAGTACATTATAATAATTGAATCGGTTATTACTGAAACAACCTGTCACATTTTGGCCGCTGTGAGATTTTGATGCTATGAAATAGTTTAGAGGTAGATCGACCGTTTAATGTTCTAAGAATCTAAGTCCCGGCATCCCAAAGCATATGTTCCTGATCAATTCTGTTTAGTATTTAGTACTGAAACAACCTAAGTTCAGGACTTATGTTGTTTTAACACTGTTGCCGCATGTAAATTTCTAACAAACTGTTTTATGTAGAAAGTTTGGACGAATCTATTGCGGTAAACGAGTGGTGTATCATTCGATCGATCGCTCGCTCGGAGCCTGGCACTCGACCGACGAGCGGTGGGTCGTACTGTATGACTCACAGGTTCTTCTCTATTTGAAGCCACTCTAAATCTTAAATTAATTATTATGTTTTTTTGAAAACTAATCTCTGTTAAACAATATTCTAATACACAAGAGTTCATAAACCTAACACATATTTACTATATCTTTATTATTAAACTTTTTTTTTATTCACCAAATGTTATGAAAAGTGATTTAGGTTACTTCAGCAATAAGCGATTCAATTATATTTCATACATTGGCTAAACTCCAGTACTCCGTACTTGACGTAGCGTTTTGGCATCGGCGCTTATTGGAGGTTAGAAGTAGAGGAAGAATAGCTAGTTAATTGCTATATTTACTATTAAACCCTTGAACCCGGTGATGCATCACTTGCATCATATTTGGAAATTCTAGGCCACGGATATATCCGATGATGCACTATGTGCATCATTTTAGTTCTGGCTTGTATAGCAATACTAAACCCCCGGATATTAGTGCATACCTCAATTGTAGAGTTCCGGATATAGAAAAAAAAAATTGAAGTATTTTAATTATCTCCACTCGCGGAAGGCGGTAAGCCACAGCTGAGCGTGCTCCTTATCTGTGGGCCGGATATACAAGCTACCTAGCGCTTTACACTCCCGGGTTCAAGGGGTTAACAGCGGGTCCACTATACTGGAGTTTTGCCGAGTGTTCTGTTAAAATTTGCTCATCTACTTATTATTAATCTTATTCACACTGGCATTGTTACTTTATTAAAAAATATATATGAACCATTTACTTGATGAAGAATAAGGTATAAACTATACTAAACTTTGTTCAACAAGAAGTAGGCTAGCATTTAAACAACGGCATGTGGTTGTTAATGATGGAAAGGCTTTTATAGTTGGTTGCCACATTAATTCCACATTATCCCTTTACTAAATAAGTAGGTAGTTAACATTAAAGAATTATTTTTGTGTTTTTCCAATAATTGTATGTTAGTAGTAGTTGTACTAACTTATTTTGAGTGTTGGTGTTTGAGCCAATCTAAAATTGTGTACAGCTCTTGACATTAATTATAATTGAAATTGAACCACCAATGACGGTAAATCAACAGTGGTACTTTTATTTCTATGTCAAGTATGATTTGCAAAGTTGCCGTAATTCTGCCAAGAATAATTATATGCGGCAAAAAATGCAATACAACATTATCACAATTGCAGTTTTTTAGTAACTAAAATAACATCTTAATTCTGTAAACAAAATACAGTATAACACGCTTATAAAGGACTCGCTTTTAACGTACATTCGGTTATTACGTACTTGAGAGCTCGGTCCCCGCTGGATACGTCGTGTATTTGTTCTTTTAAAACGTACTTCTTTTACTTTTAGGTACTGTACTATTAAAATGTGAAATCAGCAAAAGTTGCATAATAGTTTTAGTCGCAGAGTACACAATGCGGGTATTCCCCGGTGTTTTAGAAATAGTTTACAAGACGAAATCCCATCATGTATGTACTCAGTTGATTGTTAGCCTTCTTGTCACGTTGATTTATATAAATAGACTCTCATAACAGATTTTTTTAAATAACTGAGTACCTAAATATAGCCTACGTGTATACAGTGAAAGCTCTCCTTGCGGACACCTCTAATAAGCGGACATCTCTCTTAACCGGACATTTTGCTTGGAACCAAATTTGGTCCTATAGTTTCCAATGTAAAATGCTTTCCGATAAGCGGACAGTCTTATAACCGGACGCGGACATTATTTTATTGCCACAAACGGAAAAAAATCTCCCATAAACGGACGTGAAGCTCTAATGAGCGGACGACGAGCAATGTTTGTTAAAGAGGACAAAATCGTTTATTGAAATTTAAATCTGGGGAATCCCCAATCAATATTCGGTGAGTCCCCGTTCTAGCCATTTCACTTGATTTTCCTTTGTTTAATGACTGTTAGTTATTGCAAAGTGCATATGAAGAAGAAACGTTCGATAATACATGATAATACTGATCTTTCCCTAAATGTTGAAGAGTCCGAGAATAGTCATGAGGTGATGAGTGATGATGAATCAGGATGAATGGTGGAAATATGTACCTTGCGCTGCTGAATCCATAAAATTCTATGATGAAGTCCTACGTACCATTTCCATGTTAAAAACATTTTCAGTACATGATTTTATTGCATTTGAGCATCTTAAAAACCTTGAAACGCATTTTCAAAACTGTATTATTCAACAAAAATTGGAAAAGACACGTCAAACAAGTATTTTACAGTTTGTTAAAAAGTCAACACAATGGTTTTTACCTTCTCTGTATGTATGTATTCAGAAGTAGTGTTATATACGTGTTTTTTTATACATATCTATTTTTGATGCTTTTGTTTTATAATTTCTTATATTTTGCACTTTTTTAAAAATAAATAATAAATAAATGGAAACACGTTGTAAATTTTTGTTTTATAATAGTTCCCTCTATTAAACGGACATCTCCCATAACCGAACAATTTTTTTGGAACCGTGACTGTCCGCTTATCAGAGCTTTCACTGTATTATGTTTCTGAATACGCACTCGTCTAATTTTAAAATTGCCAGGCCCGGGAAGCAGCTTATATCAGTGGCGTCGTTGCTAAACTGCATCACATGTACTCCATGAAAAAACAAGTTTTGGAAATATTGTTTATTCAGTGAATTAATGCCGCATTGTGTAGTTTAATGATTTGTAGAGTAATTAAAAACCACTAAAATGCTATACAAAAATATTGTGAATTCCGAGGTGACTCACATTACCTGTAGTTACGCACTTTAAATAAACCAAATTATACGATGCCACTGGGAAAGCATCACAAAGCATTTGGCTATTGTTTAGATGCCAAATGCTGCCGAACGCACGAACTTTATCTGCGGCATCCGAAGCAGTCTTTCATCGTGCGTACTGTACTTGTGTTTATGCGAATTATTCAAAAAATAAAATTTTCTTTTAATTTAGTGCATTTTTTTAAAACGTACTGATTGTCATGGTCCCGACGAGTATGTTATAAGCGAGTTATACTGTATATAGAAAAGCAAACTTACATAATTTAAAATATTTTAAGCACTCAATGGAAATTCTTATAAACAATGCAATGACTACATAAAAGTAAATGTTAATATATTTTCAGAATTTCACATTTTTAAACTCAAAATGTGAAGCTGCACATTTGATGAGAAGAAATCCTCGTAAAGTTACATGGACTGTGTTATACAGGTAATATAAATTAATTTACTATTAACTTTTAATGATAATTAGATAATAAATTGATTTTGTAGACGTAAACACAAGAAAGGTCAAGAAGAAGAGGCAGCCAAGAAACGCACAAGAAGAACTCAAAAATTTCAACGTGCAATTGTAGGTGCTTCTCTCAATGACATTATGGCTAAACGTAACCAACGACCAGAAGTAAGAAAAGCACAGAGAGAACAAGCTATACGGTAAGATATAATTTATGTATCAATTGACAGAAAAAACAGGTAAAAACGTAAGATGATGAAGGCATTTATAAAAATTGTATACAGTGAAAGCTCTCATAAGCGGACCCTGACTGACGGTTCCAACTTTTTTGTCCGCTTATAAGAAAGCTCAAATGAAAACAATTTACGACATCATAAATAAATAACAAACTTCCTAGGTATGTTTCATTTTTTTTTTTTTATTGAAAATGCTTGGGGCACGTTTACATACAGGGTTTGTCAAAAAGTACGGATCATATGGCTTTTTTTTATTAAAGTATGAAAAAAAATCATTTGTTGGTTTGTGCTTGTCTAAGGACTAAAAAAAAGTGCACACAGATTTGGTCAAATGACATTTTGTACCTGTCAAATTTGACACTTTTTGAAAAAATCTTTGGAAGTGGCCCTATTTATGATTTTTTCGAAAGACTTCGTTTGGAAAAGCTGTTCAGAATGGCATTTTACGTTGGTTTGAAAATTTTCAGCCAAAAATTCGGATTTATTATTTTTTACTCATTTTTTTGAATTTACCAAGTATGTAGTATACTACAAAATTCTCGCGGAATTTTTTCATTGAAATCTGATGAAACTCGCTTTTTATTGTACTTTTAATGATGTTTTTAGTAAAAATATCGAAAATGATGATTTCATTTCGAATAAAAACTTTTTATCAACGATGCCGTGAATTTTCAAAAGAAAAATAGTTTTTTGCAAACAGTGTTTTTTCAAGAGAGTCAGGTAGGCAATTATTTATCGAAATAAGTTGATTCCACACGTTTCACAACGAGATACAAAGGGGAATCCCTTGCATCAATTTTACACTGCGAATAAATACCACAGCTCTCGATTTTGTGTCTATTGGTGTCCGTTTGCGGAGCTTCGTGACCGCTCATGAGAGCGTTTCCAGCCTGTTGGGGAAAATTGTTCTGTCCACGTCCGTCCGACAGAGCGTCCGCTTATGAGAGCGTGTTTAACATAGGAATTAATATCCAAAAATTTGGTTCAAGAACAATTGTACGGTCATGAGAGATGTCCGCTTATAAGAACTGTCCGTAAAGCGAGCTTTCACTGTACTTTACGCTTATGTATTTTAAAATTAATGTATATTTGTCAACCGTCACTGTCATTAAACTTGTAAACAACTAGCTTCCGCTAGGTGCGTTCGTTTATCTGTTCGGAACGCTCTTTTTACTTCAAAAACTCTGTTCCGCGTTCGTTTATTACAGAACTCAGCATTCGTTTATAACGGATTGGAACATTTGGAGTTTGCTCGGAACATTTTTTGGAGTAAAAAGAGCGTTCCGAACAGATAAACGAACGCACCTACTGTCATCAAAATTTGTTGCAAATTTTAATGGCCTGCTAGATAGGCTCGGCAGAAAGGGAACAGCCTTTGTATGTATGTGTCCGTAACCTCTTAACCTTTCGATATCGAAGCTGGTGCGTTGGCATAATGTATGAGGTTCAAATAAAAGTTTTAAAAAATTGGGGAACACTATTTAAATATTCCAGCATTTAATATTGCTGAAAAAAACATAACTAAAATTATAACTAATTAAGGATTATTTTAGTGCTGCAAAGGAACAGAAAAAATCTACCAAGGCAGCAAAGAAAGCTACAGCTCCTCCAAAGGCTAAATTGGTACAGAAGAACAAAGCTACCAAGGTGCAACAAAAATCTGCACCCAGAGTAGGAGGAAAACGTTAAAAAATTCCTGTATTAATATTTTATATATAATAATAAATTGTTCTCCATAATTGCTGCACTATTTTTTGTTTTGCCATAGGTAACTATGGTTTTGATATTGTGTAAGATGTGACATGGTGGGTTTACGTGACTAATAACTTGCATTTCTTTTAAATTTCTATCTGGACTGCTTTTTGTCTTATTCTGAAAACATGATATTAATGTCAAATGACTCGAAAATATATCAACCTTTATAATTCAAACTATGCATACTATCAACCCTAGGTTTTATTTTAACAATAGTCGAATAAGATTTTGTTTGTTTTACGTACAGGCTGATCAAATTTGTGTTCCGCTATAGGAATCTTATTATAAGAGGATAGGTTTAAATTCGACACTTGTTAGTACCACATATAAACTATATAACCAATCATTTGTGTGTTATTGCAAAAAATTAAGTTTTGTTTTCTGTTTCTCACAAGTTTGAAATCAAATATCAAAAATAAAAACAACTATAAACACTACTAAAGCAACTTTTTAAGCTCTAATAGGTAATACAGTATTCACCCAAATAAACAGTACCGAAAATGAAAATTGTATGTTTTTTAATTTTTATAATTGAAATGTTCAAAATGTGTACCACTGCGGCACAAACAAGCTTCATAATGATTTTGCAGATTCGGAGACTTGTCTCAAATTTGGGCCATTATCTCGTCCATTTCCCTATGAGCGGAAATAATGCTTCACTATAAACTCTTTTTCCTCAGTTGTAAGAGTCATTTTCAAGACGATTTTAACACCAGTGCAATATTTATATGACAAATAAGCCAAATATGAGAGATGAATATTGTGCGTGCAATTCCACAAGACTCAGTTTCGGTACTGTAGTCCAGTCAAAATAGACATAACAGTTTGAAATAATTCGCATGGAGCTTGTGTGTGAACCTTCATGTTATAGTTCTAAATGAAATGTCAAAAGCCCCCATCGATCCGAGTACTGCTAAAAATTTTACGCAGGATCAAACGTCAGAAAAAACTTTTGCGAATATCTCGTTAACGGTTAATTTTATTGTAAAAATAGTTATTACCGAATTTATAGCTTATACAATTTTCCACAAGAAAGATTTAATTACTTTTTTTCATAGGAGTGACCATCATTGAGGTATTGCGATATCAAGAATTGAAACTCTGTACCGTGAACGTTCCCACAAGTGTGAATACTCTTGCGACAGGCAATCTTGAGGTAGTTCAGTTCATTTTAACGACAAGAGAAGATGAAGCGTCAGCAGAGGCCCAGTTTTTTGTCGGAGCAAGATGAAATTCTTATTGAATATGTCCGAGAAAATGAAACTTTATGATTTCTCTCATAAAAAGTCTGTACAAAAACATGTTATGGAAGAAAATTGGCGAGAAGCAAGAAATTTTTTTAGCATTGTGTGCACCCAAACACGTCTTTTTCTCTTTCTTTTATATATGTTTGCATTTTCTTTTAGAAAACCTGGCCCGTGCCGATCCGGTGCATTGCCTGTGCCGAGCACGTGCCTTGCACTAATGTGAAAATTGGCCTTAGAGGTCTAGTTTTGTTTGGGTCAGGTTTACCCAGACGAGTGATCCAAAGATCGTTGTTGAATGAAATGTCGAACTGTGAAAAATCAACGTTCATATCCTGAATTATTTTCTCCAGCTTTCCTAGATCATCCTTCTGTCTTGATTTCACTTCTCTGGCTACACTTTCAGCAATTCCGTGAAAGATTATATTTCTCGAACGTCGAATTCTTTCTTCCATTTCATCGATTGCAGCAAGTGTGGTGTTTGTAGTTAGAGTATCATCTATGGGGTTAGAGTTCAGCTCTGGTCGTTCCAGGATTTCCTGTATTTTTTTAGCGTTTTGGTTTGCCAGATCACGGCATGTTTTGATTTAGTCAGAAAAATTAACGATTTTACCGGAAAGTTCAGCGATCTCTTTTTTCGGTCCCTCGTTTTGTTTCTTTTGATTTTCCTCAATCTCAACTTTAAGATTAGAGAATTATCTGAATTATGTAGATAATTTTAAAGAACTTAACTTTTTGCAGATTTTGAAAATACACACACTTCCGTGAGATTTGACATTTATTAAAAGCCTTTTTGCTTGTTCTATTTCCGTAATGGCAAAATTAGAAGCTGTTGGTATACCCCTGCTTCTCTTTGTTTAATAGAAAATTTGTATGAAGACTAAAAAAATATCTTTGGAAATAGGAAAAACTGTAAGTCAAAAATTTTCTTATGTTTTGAGCAATATTCCAGGGTACGAACAAATGAAGCAGATATATACAATCTTTGGCCAGTCGTCCTTTGGATGCATTTTCGTCAAAATTATATTCATCAGAAATCGGACAAATAGGTAATTTTGTCAGATTTCGCATATGTCGTATCGTCCACTGGACAAGTTTCTGCATGGCACGAATCATTTAGTAATTTATCAAACCAGCATATATATTGTTTAATAATGGATGATTATCTTTTAGGAAATAGTTAAGTTGTTAGACGGCGATTAAAGTTAAAAAGAAGAAAGTATTGGGTGAAAGATATATTAGCAAAACAAAAAGAATTCGGAGAATTTCATCATTTATATAATGATTTAAGAAACGACGAGAAAAGGGCTGTTTTTCATTAATCAGACAATTTTTCAACATCCATTATATCCAAGCATTTATTTCTACTGGGTATGTCAGATGTCACACAAATCATAACTATCATCAGAACAACTGAACAAATCCCATTTTCTTCAGATAGATCGCACATCACATGTGTGGTCTATTGAAGGAAAAATTTATGCTAAAAGCGATAATACAGTTAAACGTATTTTATCCTCTAAAGACCTTCAAAAATAGTTTATAATGCACAAATATTTAATCTGTTACGGCGCTTACATGGATTGAAAAATCTTCTGTAACCAGGTATAACTGGTGTTTATTATCATTCTACCATTTTATTATTATTATTATTTTGATTTAGTTCTATTTAACTATAATTTATTTGTTTTCTTATTTATGTCTTTCTGTCAAATACAATGCAATTTAAACTTTTGTTAGTTTTTGGCTATATAGGTGATTTGAGAGATATGATAACATTAAAATTTGCTCACATAAACGTCAGATCTCTTTTATCAAAGTTCAATATGTTGAAAGACTTTGCTCTTCAGAATGAGTATGATGCAATTGCTGTTAGTGAGACTTGGTTGTCTGATACCATAAGTAGCGATCTTTTCAAAATTCCTGGACAGCGCCGCAGCAACCCTATTTGGCGCCTGGTGCAAAGTAGTTTGATTGCGCCTTTTTACATTTCTTGTGAAATGTAATAATAAACCTCTCTAAAGGATATACCCGAAAGCGTTTTATTTCCGTAACATTGTTAGCATTTTATACAAGTAAGAAATATGCAGATGCATTGTTTGCACAAATAAGATGATCATACAGGTCTATTTAGGCGCCTATATTGATACGGTGCCTGGTGCGGGGGCACCTTTCGCACCGCCCTTGCTGCAGCGCTGTTCCTGGATATAATTTAGTGCTTACGGATCGTGTTGGTAGAGGTGGTGGAGTATGCTTATATGTTAAAAATATTTTTAGAGTGGCACCTATTAATATGAATAACAGCAGTGATATTGAACAGGTCTGGTTAACTTTTAAAAGCAATAAATATACTATAGGGGTTGGTGCGGTTTACCGAACACCAAGTTCAAATTACAAGCTGTTTTGTGATGAATTAGAGCAGTGTTTCCCAACCGGTGGTTCGCGAACCCCCAGGGGTTCGCAAGGTTTATAAAGGGGGTTTGCGAAAATAATATTGTAATGGCGGAATTTTAAATCCCTAACGTAAAAAAGATAACGGAATATTAAATTTACGTGCGCATATCATGAAACAATACCTCTGACTAGTATCATTCTCGTCCGAAGCGACTCGCGAGTCAAAGAACATGCGCGCTCAAGTCTGAACTCATTTTTACCTCAGTCGCTTACGCAACGCGACGACTCCACAGGGGTTCGCTAATTTTTTTCAGTTTTTAGAAGGGGTTCGCAAGGGGAGAAAGGTTGGGAACCACTGAATTAGAGCAATCGTCTGTGCAGCTTTTGTCTGTATGTGATAAACTTTTTTGCTTGGGCGATGTGAATATAGATTAGTTGGATTTATATCACCCAAGTTCCTTGTACTTCAAAACAATGATAGAATTCCTAGATGTTAAACAGATTATAACTGATCCCACACGTATTAATTCCCTTTTAGATGTAATTTTAGTGTCCGATGGAGAGTGCGTAACTGAGTCAGGAGTAGGTGGGTTCAAATTTGCTGGCCCGAAACTATTGTCAAATTACGTTGGAAGGCCCATGCAGTACTCCTGCAGTCAAAACTCTTAAATCCTATAAAAATTTTAACTTTATTCATTTGTAAATGATCTAAAGATTATTCCGTGGCAGGATATATTTCTGATTAATGATGTAAATGAAAAAATCAAATTTTTAAACTCATCTATTTTATCAGTATTTAATAAACATGCTCCTTTTAAAACTGTCAAACTTTATAAAAAGAAATTACCTTGGATCACTACTGATAACATAAAACTACTAATAAAAATCAGAGACAAAGCTTTCCATAAATTTAAACAAACTAAACCGCCTGCTAAATGGGAATATTATAAAACCTTGAGAAATTTTACCACACAAGCCATAAAACTTGAAAAAAAGCGTATTTGGATTTCAAATTAAACAACTGTCAATCTAAAGTATGGAACGAACTAAATAGGTTAGATTGGAAGCGTTAAAAAAATAATGACTTACCTATGCACCTCCAAAATCCAAGTAACATTAATAATTTTTTTCTAGATAACATCCCTGATGTAAATAATGATACATCCGAAATTATCAGTAATTATAAAAATAAAAAAGTTGATAATATGGCATCATTCAATTTTACTTTTGTAGACATCCAGACAGTTACTAAGATCATTAATAAAAAAAAGCAATGCTAGTATGCTAGTGGTTTTGATGGTTTAAATATTACTATGCTAAAATATTATACTCCTGTTATCGTACCCTATCTTAGGCATATTATTAATAGTTGCTTTGAAAATAATTATTTTCCTGCTAACTGGAAAAAGGCTACAGTAATACCTATTCCTAAAATTTCAAATCCTTCAAAATACAAAGACTTAAGACCAATTAGCATCCTACTTGTTGTATCCAAAACTTTTGAAAAAATTATTAGCTTGCAGCTGAAATCTCATTTAATTAAATTTAATATTATTCCTGAATGTCAATAAGGAATCAGAGTAGGCTACTGCTGCTCGACTGCTTTGTCTAAAGTTACTGATGATTTACTCACTTCCATAGATAATAATAAGGTACTTATCAATTTTAATTCTCTTAGACATTAGTAAAGCATTTGACACCATAAACCATGAAATCCTTTTATCTATTCTTGATTCTATTGGCCTTTCTAGATCTAGCGTTGCTTTAATTCAAAGTTATTTGAAAGACAGATTACAATGTGTAAAGGTAAACAATAAACACTCTGATTATAAAAGGATAACTAGGGGTGTCCCTCAGGGATCCATTCTAGGACCCTTGCTGTTCACCTTATATACATCTGCTTTTTGCAATAGTATTAGTACTTGCAATATGCATATGTATGCGGATGATACACAGCTGTATCATAGCTTTGAAGGTGAACAGTATCAGCAAGCTTTAGTGGACATAAATAATGATATAAATGCCATTGCTGCTATCTCACATGAACATTCCCTAAGTAAAAATCCAACCAAGTCTGTAGTTTTATTATTTGGCAATAAAAACACACTATCAAAATTAGATAACAAAATAATCTTAAAAATTAATGACACAGTAATAGGTACCTGTTGCTACCGAGGCTAGGAATCTGGGTCTAATTATGGATAACAGTTTTAGGTATAATGCACAAATTTCTAAGTATATTAAACTGGCTTATATTAACATGAAACTTATTTATCCACACAGATCTTATCTGTCGCCTAAAATTAAGACTATGCTTTGCGAAACTTTAGTGCTATCGCATTTTTCATACTGTTCGCAAATCTACGGTCCTAGTATAACGGTTGATATGGCTAACAGAATTCAAAGGGTACAAAATTCATGTTTGCGGCTAATTCATGGAATTAGAAAATATGATCATATATCGCATAAACTTAAAGAAACAAGCAGGCTTAATATGCATAACAGACGAATTCTGCAGGCCGTTTGCTTGTACCACAAAATAATAACTGATAAATGTCCTACTTACTTATTTGTACAACAAAATCTCCTATAGAACAGATGTTCACAATTTAAATTTAAGGCATAAATTTACCATTACACCTCCACTACATCGCACTTCATTATTTGAAAGGGGCTCTTATCAGATAACTAAGGTATACAATAGCATTCCTCAACACATTAAAAAGGATTCAATGATCAACTTTAAGACCAAGTTGCGTCTGCACTTACTGAACTGCCAAAATAGGTAGTATATTATTCATTCAACGGTAGAAATCACCTGTATATCTAGCTAAGTAGTGGCCACAGAATCATTAATATTAATTTTATTATTTTTTATTGTATTTTTTCTTATTATTAGTTGTTAGGCATTTAGTTTTGTAGTACCAATTTGTTCCTTTTTCCGGGTGCAGTGGAAGAACAAACACAGTGTTTGAACTACTTTCCAGTGGTTTCCCCCACATGATTTTTTTTTGTCATTTTCTTATAAATAATATTTTGGTTTCGTATGTACAGATGATGTGGAAATAAATGCATTATTATTATCATTATTATGTTTTCGGCCGAATTCGCATAAATGATTTCGGACACAGTGTACGACCTTTAATACGTTTCAGTCAAATGGGATCATTTGCCCTTCTTCGTCCGATTTCTGACTAAAGCAATTCGGACGAAAACGCATCCAAAGGACGACCGGCCTAATGTTGTAATAATAATAAGTTCGAATGTATGATTTAATATTTTAGGAGGAAGTGTTAAGGACAAAATATTCTAGTGCTTTTTCCCTTGAGATGGTAGCTGTAAGTTCTTATCCGGTTTTATGTAGTTTATACTGTATTCAAGTTAAAGATAGAGTGGATGTAAACAAATACATGCGCTGTTCACGTGCTTGAAAGAAGCAGGGTAGTATTAAGGACATTCGTAAAGATTTGCATACAAACCAGTATAGCAAAAACATATTTAAAAAATCAACTAAAAACAAATTTGAAATGATGTTAATAATTAGACATTTGGTAATGAATAACATTTTATAAAGAACATTTTTATTCGATGATAAAGTTAGGTACAATAAATAAAAAATAAAATGAAAATAAAATAATTTTAAGCCGGACATGGACTGATATCAACGACGTGTAATTCCAGGGTGCAGTGGTGAGGGTTCAGCCAATCGCATTAGCCAAAATGCAACACACGTGCTGATCACGCATTGATCACGCGCCGATCATTGTTTACATCCACTTTATCTTTAACTTGAATGAAGTATAGGTTAATTTTTCGGTAACCTGTGAGTTCTTGTCTTGTTGGCAAACATCCGAAAATAGAGTATAAAAATTATGGTTTTCCAAATTAAACTTGCTAATCCAATAAAAGGTTGTTTGAAAAGCTAGGAAATACGATCGTCTCTAATTGAGGCCTAAAAGCACATGAATGCAGTTCATCCCTAACACCAAATCCAGAAGATTGTCATTAAAAGATGTGATCACAGGTAAACTAACAAACTTTTTATAGATTTTTATTCTACATATCCTAATCTGATAGTGTGATCTAACGATTTACTAATAATATTTTGCAAAATTTTACAAAAATTTTTGTCTACCAAATAGCCTTAAAGTTATTTACATTTTTAATCCATCAGATAAAAAGGGATGTAAAACAGGTAAACTGAATTACTAAATATGACAAGAGAAAGAGGAAGGAAACTCTCCCCATCAAAGGAATAATTCACAAAAATTAAAAATTTATTTCCAGATTCTAAAAAATAAAAAAGTAAAGTTATTTGATAAAATATAACACTTAAAAGGTTAGTTACGATAATAATACACAACAATCAGTTCCGGGATACTCTGGCAAGCTCAAGTTGTACTTTTCTTGTAATTTAGGTGGTACAAATCGTCCCCCTAAGTAATGGTATTTTCCAGAAAACTTCTTAGCACACAACTTTGGAGCTGTTAACGATATAAGTAATTCTGGTTTAATGCCTCCCTCCTCTGGTTCTCCTTTTTCAATATCCCATCCACTTGGAATATCAACACTAAAATTAAAAGTGATTTACACGAATTGATTATCTATCCTTTACAAAACGGGTTTTTTTTTTATTAATCATATGTACAGAATTTTTTACTGTGCAACATCCCAATGCATTAAATTCCATATACAGCGTGTCCCAGGATAGATGTTACAATAGGTGTGATGGACAAAAAATTTTTGAATTTTATTTTAAGATTGTGGAATTAAGCCCTGCTTGGTTTGAAGAGAATTTTAAGAATATTTTCAGTTTTTGAAAAACAAGTCGGCCTTGACATTGAAGCGAAAACTATTTTCTTTTCAGGTAAAGTACCCTTTTTGTTCATGATACGGCAAAAGTTTAATAAGAAAAGTTGTTCAGAATAAAAAATTATGGCCCTATGCAAAATTTCAAGAAGATTAGTCAACGATAGTTTTTTCATGGCCTGCTGGCAGTTATGTGGAATATAGTATATTGCGTCATAAGGGAAGATATAGGCATATTTCATCCCGAAGATTTCTGCTGCACGAGCGAACGCAGTGAGCGAGGGCAGCAAAAGCCGAGGGATGAAATATGCCGTTAGATTCCCGTAGGGCACAAGTTATTTTTCCGCATCCATGAGAAGTTCGTATTAAATAAAAATAGTTATAATATAATACGTACCTACGTTTTTGACATATAACCTCAAATTACACATGTCAAATTTTCGTATTAAAAATAATTTCTATAATGAATTTATGTAAAAAATAATCGTATTTGCTTGAATTTTAAAAAATAATTACACTTATCAATCACTTAAATGAAGATTTTTGTATAATTAAATAATAATTTTGATTCTAAATTCTATCGATAGATGTCACGTCGATAGCATGCACGGTAAAAACCCGCAAATGTTCATATCGTCCCGCTTTTTCATATTTACCCGCTATTCGCCATTGTTAACCTCAAATGAGATAAATAATCTGTCAATTACATACCATGGATACGGAAAAATAATTTATTGTCGATCAGTGTTATTATTATGATTCGTAAGTTAAATTTCTTGTAAATGCTATTTGTTTCGTTCAATGTTCTACAAAGAAAATTTTGAATAAATACAATTTATTATGTTTAATCTAAAATGTGACGGTTTAATCAAAGTAGGTAGATCTTCCTGAAATTTTGCATAGGGCTATAATTTCTTATTATGAACAACTTTTCTTAGTAAAATTTTGCCGTATCATGAACAAAAAGGGTACTTTACCTGAAAATAAAATAGTTTTCGCTTCAATGTCAAGGCCGACTTGTTTTTCAAAAACTGAAAATATTCTTAAAATTCTCGTCAAACCAAGCAGGGCTTAATTCCACAATCTTAAAATAAAATTCAAAAATTTTCTGTCCATCACACCTATTGTAACATCTATCCTGGGACACACTGTATATTTTTTAAATGTGTGATAATGTGAGGAGTGACATGCAGGTTGGCTACATGTCACATAATTATTTTTTTCTACTCCCATGCATAAAGTAGTAGTTTCACATACTGATCACAGTAGGTGAAATCGGATTTTTTACATCGATGCATGAAGTGCATTGCATTTCTTATGGAGTTTATTTTACGCATTTCTGCCATAAGAGCCTATACACTTTTCGGCACAGGTAAACACTTGAATAGATTGCTGTGCTTGTTTTTTGTTTGAACGACGAATTTGTGAGAACTGTCAAGTGAAGTGAACGTTTGCTAATTTAACTCATTTTTTAAGTTTGAGTTGATGTTGTGGAAAAAGTATAGTATGCAACACATACGTGAAGCCTTTTTTACACTCGTGTGCTTGTGACACTCGCCTTTCGGCTCATGTCGCAAACAACACACTCGTATAAAAAGGTCAGCTCACGTACTTGTTACACAATATACTATTACGTTCGACTGAGTCATAATCACTTGATTTATAAACGCATTTAGTGTCCATAATGTGTCACTTTATTGGACTAGTACTTTTACTTCATTTTATTGGACAGAACTGTCACTGTCACAAAAATGGAAAGTTTTATTTACATGAAATAACAAATTCAAACAATTAAATTAACATATTTATTCTTTGGCACTTGCTGCCAACTGTTCTACACTTTCTAAAGTATCAAATTCTTTGTATAAAGGAAATAAATTATTTTATCGCCAACCGTCAGTAAAGCCATGCATTACCATAGCGATTTGCGGCAGTAAACAAACACTTTATCTTACTGTACAAATCAAGCATTTTACCTGCCGCTAATGTTAATCAACATAACCATGACTCTATGACACTGAACAAAAATCGTTTGTTCCTGTCACAGCTCCAACAGTAAAAGTTTTGTTGCGAGTTATTTATAGAAAATAATGGAAGTTATTTTTATCAATTATACATTTTTACGGTTGGCGATAAAATTTTGTATGCACCACATCAGTAAAGTGTCTTTATCGAACTCGCCTGTTACTCGCCTCGCTCGGCTCATAATCTCAGACTCGTTCGATAAAGAATCAGTTTACTTACTTGGTACATAAATAACTATTATCGTATTTAAACAATTTTGGACATTTGCAACACTAGAAAAGCACACTAAGTTATACCGAATTTTTATATAGAGAAATAAAAAAATAATTTTAGAAGATATCCAGCAGTCGAACATAAAGCTTTGTATGTAATTCGTACATAAACAAACTTTATAGACTCAATAATAAATTGTATACCAATAATTAATAACACGAAGTCAGTTCCCATAAATATATTTATAGACTCGCCTTGTCCATTACACTCGCTCGCTCGTCCATAAACAGCGGCTCGTCCAATAAAGTCTATGTTATGTGCTAATTACATAAATAGCTAATTTAAATCGCAGATATCTGACATTTCCAAGTCTGGATCTCACTCAATAAATCAGCAAGTTAAATTGGGGGGACCCAAAAGAAACGGGAATTTATTTTTAAAAAGTTTTATTAAATTTTTCTACAAATAACTATTAGTCTCCTTCAAAATACTCTCCATTGGAGCTAATACACTTTTCCAATCGTTTATTCCATTATTCAAAGCATTTGTTAAATTCGTCTAATCCAATGCCGTTCAGAGCCTGTGCCGTTTGTTGTTTCATCTCTGCTATGTCAGCAAAACGTTTTCCTTTCAAGTTCCTTTTTATCCTGGGGAACAAAATAAAATCGCATGTTCCCAAGAATCGTCCATCGTAAAAAACGATGAGTACATAAAACAACTTTTACAAAAACAATTGCAGGAGCCGCACGCAAACTTCGTTAACGATGCCACTTGGCAGACGGACGCGGGAAGAGTGTAACTACATCACCCTAGTGGGCGGACCGTGTACTACAAGTACCAACCTCACCAGAACACAATTCCCGTTTCTTTTGGGTCCCCCCTCGTATATGAGCCTTAATAAAAGGCTTTTGTTTCCAGAGCCACACCTGATTTCAATCTTTTTTGATCATAAAAACTGAACAGGTGGAAGCACTAAAAAATAAAACTATTAAACTGAAATGTAGGGGTATGTATTCTAAATATCAAATTCGCAATGTGGCTCAGATAAACACAACGATATTCTAAATAAAACAAAAAAAAAACCAAAATAGCATATTAAAATAATAAATAATACTTATAGTCCAGTCAATAAAGGGATTGTAGAATGCATGGAGGGTGTCACAATTTTTGACTTCAGAGCTTTGTTTGGAGTCGTTAGGAGGTAAACATACTCAAAGTCCCCGGACATAGGTGGTGAGCGGGGTGTAGGGGGAGACTGAGAAGGTCTCTTTTTTTGTTTTTTTGCTTATATCTAGAAGATGGTGCATCTTAGCAAAAAAGTCATTATATACAAAATCAAAGCTGATAAAATTTCCTACATTTTTGCCTTTTTAAGTTTTTTTCTATCTCCAACCGTTTATGAGAAATCCGCTATCAAAGATCGTTAATATTCGAAAGAAAATATTTTGCCTTCCGTTTTTCGTTAAACTTTTCTCTCTAGCACCTCATCTCTTCGGTTTACAGAAAATTTCCCACAAAAGAAGTTGTACAGGATTAAATTTCCTTCAAAATGGTATATACATTTTATATTTTTTTTTCGAAAATTAGCGATTTTTGATAGCGGATATCCCATAAACGGTTGTAGATATAAAAAAACTTTACCAAGCAAAAATGTGGGAAATTTTGTCAGCTTTGATTTTGTATATAATGACTTTTTCGCTAAGACGCACCTTATTCAAGATATAAGCAAAAAACCTAAAAAAGGGATCTTCTCGGTCCCCCCCTGCACCCCGCTCACCTCCTATGTCCGGGGACTTTTAGTATGTTTACCTCCTAACGACTCCAAACAAACAAAGCCCTGAAGTCAAAAATTGTGACACCTTCCATGCATTCTACACCCCCCTATTGAACGTTCGTTGACTGGACTATTAGGTAAATATAGTAATGAATTTAGGAAAAAAAATTAGTTTTTTTTTAATAAATTGTATTAAACATTTTGAAAGGGTATGTACTAAATCCAGAAGAACTGCACCCAGAGTTACAAAAACAGACAGAGACGGAGAACACTTGGATAATTGAGGATGAATTACCAAGTACCAAGTAGGAATGAGAGAGTGAACATAATTAACAAACAAAATAATAATAAATTGTCTGGAGGAAATGGTATAGCAACAGAATTCCTAAAAGAAGGGGGAGGAATGATATAGGAAGAAATAGTGAAACTACTATAACAAGTATGAAAACTGGAACAAATATCTGAATAGTGGTCAGAAGCTATTCCATGTCCGATTCACTAAAAAGGAACCATCAATGAGCCTGGAAATTACAGGGGAATAGCACTACAAGACACTACATATAAAGTGTTGACAATGTTAATCAAAGAGTGAATAACAGATAAGACGGAAAACATTTTATGAGAATATCAAGCAGGTTTTGGGCTAAATAGATCAGTGATCGACTAAATTTTCGCTATGACGTAGTTAGCTAGCAAAGAGCACCTACAAGTTTAATTTGTCCTTATTCATGCTGTTTGTTGATTTCAAACAGGCATAATCTGATACAACTGAAAGGCAACTACATATATGAAGTATTGGAGTATTTTAAATTCCCTAAAAAAATAATTAATCCAGTCAAAACGATATTGAATGATACAAAATTAAGCTTACATTGGAAGGAAGGATCTCAAATAGTTTTAAAGTTAATAGGGGATTACGACAAGGATCTGGTACTGGAAAAAATAATAAGCGAAAGTAACATACATAGGAGGGACACTGTATACTGTCATAAATACCAATGTGTAGCCTATGCCGATGATTTAGTAGTCCTAACTTGAAAACCGGGGAAACTGAAAGAAGTGAAATTTAGAAATGAAAGCTAAGGAATTTGGGCTAGAAATAAATGAACAGCCCAGACCAAATATATGGAAATGAATGAACACGATGGCCAAGTGGGGCGAGTTTTTAAAATAACATTTAGAGGAGGAAGGCAATACAGTTTCAAAATAGTGAACAGCTTTGAGTATTATGCGTGATTTTAACAACAAATAAAAACAAAGAGGAAGCAAAAATAAAAGGTTGGTAAAGGGAGGTAGAAGTGCAGTAGCTGTAATGAATATACTGGAATCAAGAAAAAGATTGAACAACACAAAAATCAGAATTTATAAAACAATCATACATCTAACAGTACTGTATGCATTTGCATTTGAACAGCAAAAAAAAGTAGGAAAGTATTCCGAGATAATATAATTTAGTTGAGCGAGTGGCGCTGTTTGTAGGTGAGTTATCTGCTTTATCTGTACGGACGCTTTCCACAAAAGGGTTCTAGTATGTATGTAAAAAGTACACTACAAAAGTTGACCAACAATAGGGGAGCGTTGCCAGATTTCCTCATCCTTACGTTCCGATGATGAAAGATAAACAGAACGTGAGAGAAACAATGGTAATTCTTGTCAGAGTTTTTCATGGATCCTCAATAAAGATTTAGAAAAGAAAGAAAGGGATAAGAGAAGGAGAATTATGGAGAAGATGGGCCAATCAAGAAATTGAGGAAATATACAAAAAACCTACAATAATAAATTATGGCCAAAAGACAACGTTTACGATGGCTGGGACACATAGCCAGGTTATCGGAAGAAAAAATAGCAAAGATCGTAGTAAAAAGTGAAGCTGGTACAATATGAAAAAGGGATAGACTGAGATGAATGCAGTAAGAAAGGACTTGAAAGGTGTCAGATTAGAGACTGGGCAGAATTTGTTAAAGACAGGAAAAAACGGAAGAAGACAATTGAAGACATAGGCCTCTAATTGTCTGCGGTGCTGTTCTAAAGTGATATACACTGTTAGAAAATTTTATATTCATTAGTTAAAATACAAATTTGGAATATACCCTTTTAGGATGCAAGTTTTAAAAAATTAATTATGTAAATAAATTAAGATTAATTTAAGTATTTATTGTTATTTGTTGTAAATAGTAGTTAGTCATAATTATATTTTATGTGCATGCATGTGAAAGGATGAATGTATCAAAACAAAATCAAGGAACGGGAGATTTTGGGAATAACTAGGGAAGAATATAAAAATTGAAGAAAGATTAACAACAGTTTTAAAAACTGAATGAAACGTAAAAGACGTGTTTTGAGTTTTCGTTTGAAAACTTATACATAATATAATAATAAAATATCAACGGAACACTAAAGAATAAAAATATTAAATTGGATATATTGGAGAAAAGTTTAATTGGAAATTGGTTGAAGAAATTATAATTACAAATTGGAACAGATAATAAATTGGACGGGGAACAGTATTTTGGTGGGACTTTTCAAATTCAAGGAATAGATGTTGTGGGTGAGTGTTTTTAGTTTTAGATTTGTGTTAATTTTAAGTTTAGAAATAAGTTTTGATTGTAATAAATCTTGCATTTCTAAAAGTTTATTTGAAATTATTACATTAGTTATTTTCAAAATTCAAAAACGAATCCTTCAACGGCCCTGAGATGTCAAAATTTCTATTATTAATTTTAGATTTCAAAATTCACAATTAGCGAGTCTGAAATATTTTGTGGAGCATTTTTTTCTTTATAAAAAGAAATAATTATAAGGCTGCAATATACCGGGTGTCAACGAAACCTGGGGCACCCCCATAATTTTTTTATTTTCTAAGATATTAAAATGAAATTTGGTACATGTAAAAATCTCTTTAAATGGCATTTATTGATATAGGAAACCAGTTTCTGTAACTTACGGTTTCGCCAGAATTGACATCAACTTTGTTATTTTAAATGGAACGCCCTATATATTTATACAATTTTTAATCTACAATCAATTCTACGTATGGTAGTATCAAGTTCGAAACATTTTGATGCCAAAGTAAATTTTTGCAGAAATTAATCTAGAGTGCCATGACTTACGCAAAATGAAAGTAACGGTGCCCCAACACTCGAGACAAATTGTTTTAGGACTTTTAACTATTTTGGTTGCTGTATTAGAATGACCTAAAGTTGGAAAAACTGCTTTTTCGAGAATAACTCTATTTTTTCAAATGGCGCTAGGGTGGGACACTAGGATATTAAAAACCAGCGTTTTTCAAGGATTTTATTGATACCAATAACGCGGAATTAGAGTGGTTACATTTTCTCGTGGACCGCGAAATGCGCAGAGATGACTATAGAAAAAAGAAGACCAATATACTTAAAAGTGAAACCTGAAAACATCGAACTCTCTTGCGCGGCAAATTTAAAAGTTTTTAGAAGCCCCAAGGTCAAGACAGATAAGTAAACACAACGACAACTCAAAACAAACGCACGTGCTAACCCAAGATGGACGCAATGACAATAATAAACGAATGGCGATGTTTTTAAGATGGCCTGTAACCGCCGTAAACACAATTTCGTCTTCCGCGCAGTAGTTCACGAGAAAATGTAACCACTCTAATATGAAAATTGAATTCGGAATAACACCCCCTCCGTTAAAAAAAAACGTATTTTGGACATTTAAATCTAGACACTGGGTTTCAAAACAAGTGAAACAAATGAAATGCACAAAAACCTGCCAGACTTGCTACAGTTGAAGTACTAAAATAATTTGTTTTTAGTGTCGTAGCATTTTACGCAGGTAATGGCATCCTAGATTAATAAATAAACTCCTCTGCAAGTATTTACTTTTGTCATCAAAATGTTTCAAACTTGATATAACATACGTAGAATGAAATTGAAAATCCAAAAATGTATAAATATACAGGGTGTTCCATTTAAAATAACAAAATGTAGGGTAATTGTCAAAAAATGCCATTTAAAGAGTATATTACATATACCAAATTTCATTTTGATATCTTAAAATATAATTTAAAAAATAGGGGTGCCCCAGGTTTCATTGACACCCGGTATACCGGATGTCAATGAAACCCTATTTTCTTAATTATATTTTAACATATCAAAATTAAATTTAGTGCATGTAATAGGCTATACTCTTATGCACAAGAGATTAATTAGGTCGACTGTCGCATACACAGCAGAAACTAACGACAGATCAATAAAAAAACCAATTAGGGTAGGCTGTGAATTAAATTATTTTGAATCGGTACTTTAGCCACATCCACTTAATGACATTTTAAAACTTTTGCAATTTGACATTTTTATTGTAAACCATCGACCTTCGGTGTTGTAAACAAAATTTATAACCTTAAATTGAAACTGAAACAAAAACATGAAAAAATTATTAATTTACGATATTGAAATTTACATAAAACTATAGGATTTGTTGAAAATGTTGTCCATTTACGTCTAAACATAAACGAATTCTTCTTTGCATTCCAGCAAAAACATGCAACATTTGAGGTGAGTTGTTGATTTCTTCACACTTTTCTGTTATGCGATTTCTCAGTTCTTCCAGATTATGAATTCGCGTTGAATAAATTGAATTTTTAATGTAAGGCCATACAAAAAAATCACATATGTTCAAATCGCAAGACCTAGTTGGATATGGGATTTCAGCGTTCCTGCTTATTATTCTGTTATCGAAAAATTCTGTAATTCTTCGCCATCTAGCTGATTGATGAATTGGTCGAGTATCTCATCCCGATATCGTGCAGCAGTGAGTGTGCCTTCAATAAAAATGGGACCCACCAATCTTCTTCGACAAATTCCAACCCAAACACCAACTTTTTGAGGATGCAAAGGTTGTTCAACAAAAAAATGAGGGTTTTCACTTGACCACCACCTCATATTCTGTGAATTGACATATCCAGAAAGATAAAACCAGGCCTCATCAGAAAAAAATACAGTGTTCAGAGCTGCTTCATTGTTCAGATTATTTTGAAACCAATTGCAGAATTCTATTCGTCTTGGAGGGTCTATTGGTAAAAGTTCATGAAAACATTGCAGTTTATATGCATGACGGTTTAAATCTTTTTTTAGGATTGTTCGAGTTGTGCCATAAGATAAATTTATTTGTTGAGCCAATACTCTAATGGAAGTTTTTGGCTGTTCATCCATAATCTGCCGGGCAGCTTCAATCGTTGCTTCTGTTCGTCTAAGCGGTGGTCCACTTCCACTTTTACGAGCGACACTACCACTTTCTCTAAATAACCGTACAGATTTAGTTACGACGTCGCGAAAATAATTGTAATTGAACACTAAATCGGGGTATTCTTCACGAAAATCAGTCATGCAGTCATGAAATGAATATTGCCACTCTCCATTTATTCTTACGCCGGTTCGAAAGAAACATTCAATAGCTTTCGCTTTTTGTTGTGTAATGAATACCATTTTTTCAAACTTTAAATTTTTTCACCAAATAAAAAACTTAAATAATTTGACAAGAGCGTTCAGTTTTAAATTTTCATGTCAGAAATGTCATTCTATGGATGTGGCTAAAGTACCGATTCAAAATAATTCGATTTCACAGCCTACCCTAATTGTTTTTTTTATTGATCTGTCTGTATTACTCTTACAAAAGAAGAAGAATAAGAAGAACTAAGAAAATATTAAAGGAAAATCTTAAGAACAATATTAAGTTCAATTAAGAATGAAGAAGAGGTTAGACGCAGGACAAACAAAGAAATAGACCAAGAAATTGAAGGTGAAGACAGTATACTTTATAAAATCATTATGAAAACACACTATGAGAGGTGGAAGTAACAAGATACTAAAACAAAAAACAACATGAAAACTGTTCAGGACAAGAGAGAGAGGTAGACCCAGGACAAAATGGTGGAATGGCGTTATGACAAATTTAAAAGGTTTGGAAGTACAAGACTGGACAAAACAAATTAAAGATAGAAAAAAAACTGGAAAAAGCCAAGACAAGCAACAAGTTGTAAGCATAAACAAGAATAGAGAAATAATCCACCTCGATAAATGAGTTGTAATCTTCTACGGAAGAGGTCATAACCCTATGGATTGTAAGGACCAGATGAAGAAGAATATACTCTTAAAACTGCATTATTTGATGTGGAATACAAGTTTCCAGTTTCGTCGAAATTAACCTCAAATTTCTTATTTTAAACGGAACACTCTGTACAGGGTATCTCAGACATGACTCCCCAGGCCTATAACTTTGTTATTTTTAAAAATAACTATAATAAACTATATATATTCGTAAATGGGAGCAAATTCTCTATAAGATGGGGAAAGAAAATGTTAGAAAATCTGTACTCATATTATGGCAGCGATATTCAACTTTTTTTTTTCAAATTGCACACTATGCTTTTTTTCGGTCATTCTGATAGTACTCTTTATTCTCTTTATAACCATGTAAACCAATATTGGCCTTACATAAGAAAATTCCTGAAAAAAATACGATTGGAAGTTGAAGTCTGGGTTTGCCATGGAAACAACTGATTGTTGTAATTTGTACTCGTCGGCAATAAAAACAATAGCGGATACCTTTCTGCATACAACCTTGCTGCTCTTCTTGCATTCCTCTCGCATAAACCATAAATAAGGATCATATCAAGCTTTTCAGAATTAGTGTAATTCATTTCTAATACTCCTATGATTTTAAACAAGAACATACAAATACAGAAAGAGCACTTGTCATTCTTTACAACGTAAATTGCAATTGTTTTACAGCTATACGCTATTGTTTTCATCGCCGACGAGTACAAATTACAACAATCAGTTGTTTCCATGGCAAACCTAGACTTCAACTTTCAATCGTATTTTTCTCGAGAATTTTCTTATGTAAGACCCATATTGGTTTACATGGTTATAAAGAGAATAAAGAGTACTATCAGAATGACCGAAAAAAAGCATAGTGTGCAATTTGAAAAAAAAAGTTGAATATAGCTGCCATAATATGAGTACAGACATTTTGTTTCCCCATCATATAGAGAATTTGCTCCCATTTACGAATATATATAGTTTATTCTAGTTATTTTTAAAAATAACAAAGTTATAGGCCTGGGGAGTCATGTCTGAAACATCCTGTATAGTAACAAAAATTAAATAGCAAAGAGTGAAGTGGTTAGGGTATGTATGGAAAGCTGGACAAGAGGAAGTGATAAATGTAATATTGAACTGGGAATCAGTCAGAAGACGAAGAATGGACAGACCAAGTTCTAAACGGATTCAAGAGTTTAAAAATGACCTAGCCATTGCAGGAATATACAATGCAAAGAAATCGTATGGAACAGGCAGGAATGGAGAAGAATATGTAAAGAAATAAGAGTAAAAGGCAGGATGAGGATTGATCTCCGCCATTGAAATGGATCTAGAAAGCCAAATACATTATATTTAACTACTTTGAATTGCAGGGTTTGCAGGGCTGTAAGTTACACCACTGGTCAGCGACAGTGTTAAAAGAACATCTTCTTAGTTGGGACTGTGTCATTGTTGAGAAAGAAAAGAGTCAAAGATGCTTCTGGCTTGGTTGACAAGTTGAGTTACCGTGCTCTTTTAGTACCCCTTTTCCCTCCTGAAGAAGCTCCTAAAGAAAATGGGTAAAACTAATTGAGTTCTTCTTTCTCAACAATAGTACAGTCACATCTTGAAAGATGTTCTTTTTACTTTGTTTATTCGATTACAAAATTTACATTTATTGTATTTGTATTGACTTAGTTTTTAATTTTTAGGAAATGTATTCTGTTTAAGTAAATAAAGTTACAATGTTGTGAACACTTTACCTTTTTTTGTTGTTACTGTTGCAATTGAATTTATAAATGACAATATCAAAAATTAAAATATACAAAATATTTGGTAGTCAAAAATAAAAATGTAATAAAAATGCGGTAAAATGGCTGAAGAGGTATCATGATTTCCAAATAGTTAACCAAATATTCTTGCATCTCTAATATTAAATATAAAGAAAATGTAATGATTAGTGTCCGCCCGAAGCTTCGGCTTCGGCAACCTTCGGCCGCAAAAAGCACATTCGGCTTTAGCGAAAAAAGGGCCGAAGCCAAAGGTTACATCCAACTGAGCGATTCACGCAAACTAACGAAATATTACGTACAATGTACAATATTATTCATTTTATTATGTTTATGTATTTCAATAAATAAAGAAAAATAAAATTAAGTTTACCATCGGAAAAAATTAAATTTTTTTTATGCTATTTAGAGTATTTAATATATTTACACTAATTTACAGTAAAGGTTCTAAGTCTGGTTGCACCTTCGGCTTCGGCCGAAGGTGACGGCGACAAACTGACATTCGGTCGGACACTAGTGATGATTATAGCTATTAATATAACAAGAATATTATGCGATTTATAATAGACGAGGACGTTGCTAGGTGACGAGGCGCTAGCCGAGTCAACCACGCAACGTCCGAGTCGGTTTAAATCGCATAATATTCGAGTTATATTTCAAGCTTTATCGTATCATTGGCAACAGTACACAAATAGTATGTAACTAACGAATTATGTAGTTGGAGTTGCTATGCTATTATGTTATGTATAATTACTAATAAAAGTGTAATATAAAGTTGACTTAATAATCAATGATACGATAAAGATTTTTATAGCCAAAATCATAATTATGTGTTTTCAGCGTTTTGATCACGTCACTGGCGAGTGTCGACATGGAATTCACAAACTATCGTCCTCATTTAGGTTTTAATAAAACCCTTTACACTGGTGGGTGAAGTATTGAGCTCTACTACCTTAACAATTATAAGTCCAAACTTGGAAGACAGTCGTCTAATTCTATTATTTAATTCGCAAATACTCAAATTTAACAAATTTAAAACTCACCTAACAATTGGCACTTTTGTGCATTTTAATAAATCTATAACTGGTACAAATTCTGGTCGGACTGGTGGTTTAAAACTAAATCCAAAAAGAGCATCCACAATAAGTCCACATCTATCAATTTGATCTTTTTGTGGCAGTTCTGATAAAACATCAATATTCATATGTTCACACTGATGTGTCAAATTTTTATATAATGTGTTTTCCGTCCTTTTCGGATAATAAATCATAATAGTATAATTAAATAATTTTAAATGTCTAGCACAAACTAATCCATCTCCTCCATTGTTACCAGGTCCGCAACATATGAGAATTGGTTTATTTGAAATTTTATCAACAGGATAAGATTTGGCAACTGCTGTAGCACAACTTAATCCGGCAAGTTCCATTAATTGGTCAACACTGTACTTATATTCATTGAACAACTCTAAATCTATGTTTATTGCTTCTTGTTGCGACAAGTATTTTATGTCTTTCATTTTTGTTTGTAATGCTGCTGAACAGCTGATGTTTCTTTGATAAACCTAAAAATATAGGTTCTTGTTATATTTAATTTTTGTATAAACAATGTTTTATTACTTTTAGCAAAAATCTAGTTACTGTCATTTCTCATTTGCTATTTTATTATATTTTACCAAGATGACTTATGACGTAACAATGTTAAAATAGTATTAAGATTTTTCAGCATACCGTTTAACACTCATTAGTCTGTCGCGAAATTTATTATATGAAATACTTACTCTTTACTACTAAAAACTTCAATTATTATAATATAGTTTATGAAATGAGTGCATCTGCACGTACCATAGGTTAGATCAGTAAGTGTGTGGCACGTACAGAACCTACTGCCGTACAGTGTTGCCAACCGTCTAGCATGTTTCTCCACTACCATACGCCAATGATTCCGCTACATTTTGTAAAATACCGCTACCACGTGAATTTTCTAGGACAGTACATGCATTTAAACGCCTTTTAGTTATTTTGTTAAAATATGAACAGGCATACATGGAAAAAATAGACATTTTAGTTTTAAAATTCGTTTATTGTTAAAAATAAACACCAACAAACAATAAAAAAATTGTTTTTTGAATCGGGAGTCTTTATTATCACCGTCCTATATGATTTCTAGGGATGCATACTTAAGAAAAATAAGGTAAGGTGATCCTACACCAATTCTTCGAATGTTAATTTAAATTTTGTAGACTGATGATCCTCATTTCACAATTTTTTTGGTTTGAACAAATTCCGCTACTTTTAAAAAAATAAGTTCTTGCCGCCGCTACACCACTACGAAGTCCAAAATCCGCTACAGTAGCGGAATTCCGCTACAGTAGCGGAATTCCGCTACGGTTGGCAACACTGCTGCCGTATGTACTGTTTACTATCTTTGCACAGAACAACTGCAACTTCGCAGTGATAATGACATTAGCTATTAGCAGTAAATTTGTAGATCTACCATATCGATATAATTGTTGACAAGATTTGAACGTCTTATACCATGAGGTCAAAAAAAAAAAATGATTCTGAGCAGGTCTTGACTAGTACAATACGATTGGCTACACTGGTTCTAGAATGCCTATGAATTATAATGTGACAGTGACATTTCAAATGTAAGTCAGTTTTGCAATCTTGTTTCAAGAATTATTTAAGTTTATCGTTGTAATACTAGTGAAGGATCACATTTTGAACACCTACTCTAACATGTATTCATCTTAGTTTTCAGTTTGTTCCCTAAATAAATACTGTTTTGTGTTTTAATTTATTTGACATTTATTAACCTCTAACCTGCTGCCACATTTTGAAATCAGTCTTGCCAATCGTGTTGTACTAGTCAAGGCCTGCTCAGAATCATCTTTTTTTCGATCTCATGGTACTTTGAATATAAAACTACAGGAAGCAGGAAGGAGGCTACATAAAACAGACATGAGACCAAGATGAGTCTTGCATATGCCGGAATGTCAGTGTCGTACCTTTTAGAATGGATACGGGATACGTAAACCTATGAATATAAAATATTCAAAGACACAAGATGACAAAAAATGTATTAAAAGTATGAATAAATAAAAATTAGAAGCTGCAAGAAATAAAATACAATACTGACAGTTAAAATAGTTTTGTTTTTGCAAAGTTCTAATCTACATAAAATATGTAGACGTATCCCGATATCTCATGGCCCACGACCCACGACATGCACGTCGAATTTGTGAAAGAGTGAGATGAAAGTCTAATAGTGAAACCTAAAAACATGCGGCACTCAGGAAAAAGCCCGTGAAATTTGAAATTGTTATCCTTATGAAATTGAAAATAAATACATTTATGAGCTGCCACCTATATTGCAAGTTTCTCAGCTTATTATAACATAAAGATAGGTTTTAACTAATAATATTTTTTCATATTTTGACTTTGACAGAACGAATTTTTTAGGTTGAGTAGTAGATGCGTTTTCTCTTTCTGTACTGAGGACCATGAGATATCGGGATGTGTCTACGTGACGCCTATGATATTCCTCTCGATCTTTCTCTTGGCATTGACATTGACATTGAAATTATAACCTCGAATTTACTACAAATGAGTCATACATGGGGCTTCAAAATGGCGACTTCCGTCGCACCGTTTGTTATAGTTACTAGAGCGCTACACTCCTTCCTGTAGTTTTATATTCAAAGGTCTTATATGACGACATTATACAGTGCGCACCTAAAGGTTGGAACAAATTCGATAAAATCTTTATTGGGCAAGTAAGAAAATAATGCTCGTACAAGTCAATTTCCTTTTTGGTATACGTATGTTTTGTATAAAGGTGCATTCAGACTCAGAAATTTTGTCCGGAAAGTTGACGGAGAAATTTAAACGAACCAATCAGGAGGTGTGTAGAATTTGAATTGTAAGAAGCGGTAAATTCTACACACCTCCTGATTGGTTCGTTTAAATTTCTCCGTCAACTTTCCGGACAAAATTTCTGAGACTGAATGCACCTTAACGTCATCCCTGTTTGATTTATGACGTCATCACAAGTTTTCTTTTTAAATCGCAACACCCCCTTTTGATAGTACCATTTAACAGAACAAATTTTTTGCGTATAGACATTAAATATACCAAAAAATGCCCATCTAAAAAAAATCGACCTGTTCGAGCATTATTTTCTTACTTGCCCAATAAAGATTTTATCGAATTTGTTCCAACCTTTAGGTGCGCACTGTAGATTAAATTTGTTGGAAGATATGATAAGTTGCATTTGTTGAAAAAACCCAATTTAACACATAAATTTCTATCCCATACCAGGTATGGCATGCCATGAGTGAAACGAATTAACATATACAACGACTCAAAATAATATCCGAACACAGATTATGTAAGATTGTGTATTAAAATTAAATGAATTAAAAATATAAAAATGTCTGACATATAAATTCTACACATTAGAAATATATACCCTAAATTGCCTTAAAACGTCGCCTGCGTTGATTCAAAACGGGGTTTATAAAGCCTGCCGAATAGGGCCGTTTGACAGTTAATCGACTAGTTCAAATTTTCTCCGTGGCACTAGTTATCCTTTCACTAACAGCTGTATTTCTAATTTAAATTTGTTAATTTTTGGTTATTCGTTTAGTTATACAACAAAAAGTACGTTCTAAAAATGTCTTTTTGCATCCCTCCTTGCCATAATTCTACAGATTTAGTTTTATATTTAGGCTAAATAACCAGTCCAATCCCTCGAAAGTCTTCCTGGTTTGTGCCCAGGAAAAGTAGTAAGTATCTGCACCCTTCTTACACTCTTATTTAGTTAATTTTTTACACAGTCTCATAAGGTTCTGAAAACTTGCATACAATTGAAATTTATATTGTAATACATTTTCTGGATTAAATATTAAACATCCAATAACCCGTATTTGTTGTAAATCGTAAAAAATCAAAGCCAGTTGACAGCTGTCAACGATGGATAACTAGCGCCACAAGCAAGCAGTGGCAAAAATTTGCATAATGGCCATTTTTGCTATTCGGCAGGCTTTATAAACTCCGTTTTTAATCAACGCAGGCGACGCCTTTAAAGCTTCAGGTAGCATTTTGCTACAACAGATAGAGACCCCAAAATTGCAAGCAGTAACTGCCTATCGCGCTTAGTTTCTTTGGTGATGTTATTAAGATGGTGTCTCCACTCCTTATTTTGTGAACTGTATTCTTTGACAAGGTGCGTACTAGTTCCAACAATTTTTGTAAGATGGCGCTAATGACAGTTGAATGTGGACACCAAGAACTGCCAAAATATTTAATTTTGAATGTTATCGCAACTCTTGGCGACACAAAGTATTTATGTTTCGCCCGTGCTTTTTACCTGATTTTCGAAAATGCCCAGAAAAACATTTGGGAGAACAATTTATGAAAATGCTTGTTTGCAGCATTGCAGCAAACCTTTTGCGAAAAAAAAACCCATTTAATTCAAAGAAAAAATCGATTTGTTCTTAAAGCTGCAGCGTTTATATTATATTTATGTGTTTTTAATATCTTCTGCAAAAAGTGCAAAATTTATAAAAATACGTTACGTTATATTAGGTTACGATTATAAAATACCAAAGTTTATGCCGCCATCTAGCGGAAAATATCTAAACTAGTACGTATACTGTCAAACGACACAGTACAAAAGTTTTATATGGAAAATAGTGGGAGTAGGAACACCATATCTTAATAACATCACCGTTTCTTCATACAAGACAGTTAAAGAATCTGAAACTTGGCAACATTGTTGAAACTTGTTTACTTGGAAAAATACATACCGGGTGTTTGACTTAAGGGGCGAACGTAGGGAAATGGCATGTGAAATCGTATACAGGGTTTGTCAAAAAGTACAGATCATATGGGACTTTTTTTTATTAAAGTATTTATTAAAAAAATCAATACAGCGTTGGTTTGTACTTGTCGAAGGACTAAAAAAAGTGCACACTCATTCTGTACCTGTCAAATTTAACACTTTTTGAAAAGAATCTTCAGAAGTGGCTCTATTTATGATTTTTTCGAAAGATTTCATTTGGAAAAGTTGTTCAGAATGGCATTTTACGTCGGTTAGCAAATTTTCAGCTAAAAATTCGGATCAATTATTTTTTACTCATTTATTTGATTTTTCCAAGTAGGTACATACAGGCTGTTTGATAAAAAACGGAGCAAGCCGTAGCACTCTTATTTATTAACTGATTGCAATAAAAAAAAATGTTTGGTCGAATAACTCATAAAAATCTACATTTTGCCGTAACAAAAATTTTTTTTCGGCCTCATTGGTTAAGCGTGGTGACGTCATGATGAATTTTTTAAATTACACTCTATATATTTTTTTAGATATTCTCATAGAGAATTTTTTTCTCTTTTCAACCGTGTAAATATTTCATATGGTTGCATAATAAAACTTTCGAGTTAAAGACAAAATACCAGTACAAGCCAGTAGGCCATTAAATTAAAATAACTTGAAACAAAAGACAGTCGCCCTAAACGTTACTGAAGAGTCAAGTGTTTTCTTTGTGTTTTTAATCAGCGTTGTTGCATTTCCTCTGTAAAACCATTAGAAAATGGATTCTGATGAATTGACAGACATGATACAAGTTCGTAATGTTTCAGTCTTGTATTGGTTTTTTGTCTTTAACTCGAAAGTTTTATTATGCAACCATATGAAATATTTATACGGTTGAAAAGAGAAAAAAATTCTCTATGAGAATATCTAAAAAAATATATAGAGTGTAATTTAAAAAATTCATCATGACGTCACCACGCTTAACCAATGAGGCCGAAAAAAAAATTTTTTTACGGCAAAATGTAGATTTTTATGAGTTATAAGACCAAACATTTTTTTATTAAAATCAGTTAATAAATAAGAGTGCTACGGCTTGCTCCGTTTTTTATCAAACAGCCTGTATAACTACTATACTACAAAATTCTCACGGAATTTTTTTCATTGAAATCTGATGAAACTCGCTTGTTATTATACTTTTAATGTTTTTAGTAAAAATATCGAAAATGATGACTCAATTTCGAATAAAAACAACTTTGGATCAACGACGCTGCTAATTTTCAAAAGGAAAATAGTTTTTTGCATACAGTATTTTTTCAAGAGAGTCCAGGTGGGCAATTATTTATCGAAATAAGTTGATTCCACACGCTTCATCAGATTTCAATGAAAAAAATGAGAATTTTGTAGTACTACTTGGATTATTTTTTAAACAGTCCTGTCAGCCAATCATAATGAGAAAAAATTTCAAATCGACCACTAGCATCAAAATTACACTGACAATTTGTTAGTAGCTGATTACAGCGACAATTTTTTGGTTGTTAAGGTAGCGCAGCCATTTGTCTCAATACAAACATTAAAAATTAAGCACCGTCACTGTCAAAAAATAATCACGCCGAATTACATTCGTGGTAATAATTTTGTTTGATAATTTTAACTACCGGGTGATCATCGGAATTTATAATTAGAGGAGGCTGTGATTGGTGCTATTTTATACTGTGTGGTTGGACACACTGAGAAATTAATAATAAATTGACAATTGTTATATTTGAGGTTATGCTCGTGCTTTGTACGATCTTTGATGATATAGTAAACATTATTCTGCTGAAACGCAGAAAAAAATAAATTTGAAGAAAAAATTGAAATTACTTTCAGTGAGAAATATTTTATGTTGAATATCAAACATTTTTAAAAATAAATGTCACAATTCTGACACTTAAAATTTTTAATTTCAAACTGCAAGCCTGTGTTGCCAACTTTATGGTAAATATCACAGCCTGCTCTAATTATAAATTCCGTTGATCACCCGGTAGATTAGCACTCATCTTTATTGCTATTAGGAAATTCCACTCGTGGACTTCGTCCACTCGTGAAATTTCCATAGCAATAAAGATTCGTGAATCTAGTTAAAATTATCAAAAAATTATCACCACTTGTGTAATTACTGTTGAAAATTTCATACATCTGTCACTGTCACCTAAACAACCAATCACATTCTAGATATGAAATTATTTTAACCAATCAACATTCAACAAAATTTAATTACTCGATAATTTTTCGTGTCAAAAAATTATCGATAATTGCACATGTGCAACTGCTGATAATTTTTTGACATTTAAGTTAATATAATAATAATATATCTACCTACTTTAATTTTGGCAATCACGCCAAGTATCACATCACCTATGCTGTTCAAACAACGAATAAATAATGTCAAAATGGTCCCAGTTTAATATTTTGATTTATGAAATTTTCTTACCAAATATAATACGTGCATAAAAAAATTATTTATAATTTTAGATAAATGTTCATTCAAGCAAGTTGAGGCAGAAAAAAGCACTCATGCACTTCGTGCATTCGTGCTTTTTTCAGCCCAACTTGCTTTCATGCACATTTCCCTAAAATTATCGATAATTTTTTATGCACTTATTATATTATTACTGATAATTCCACTCATAATCTGCCATCCAATGAAATCACAGTATTTTGGTGAATTGAACCAATCACAATCGAATTATACTGGAAATTTCACTACTAGTGAAATTTCCGCGGAAATTTTACGACTAGCAGCGTTGTTAAGAGACAACGTGTGTCAAAATTTTTTGTGGTATTACTTCCGAAAATTCAAAAAAGTGAGTAAAAAATTATAAGTCCGAATTTTTAGCTGAACATTTGTAAACCGACGTAAAATGCCATTCTGAACAACTTTTCCAAATGAAATCTTACGAAAAAATTATAAATAGGGCCACTTCTGAAGATTTTTTTCAAAAAGTATCAAATTTGACAGGTACAGAATGTCATTTGACCAAATCTGCGTGCACTTTTCTTAGTCCTTAGACAAGCACACTTTAGAATAGCAAAAAATGCCAAAACTCGTTCCCAAGAGTTGTACTAGATTTTATTGAATAGAACTGTACCTACTACCTCTTCTTCATTTTCAATAGGCGTCACATACACCATGTTTTTCAAATGACCCCACAAGAAGAAATCCAGTGGTGTTAAATCTCGGCTTCTTGGAGGCCAGGCTACTGTACTTCCGTGGCCGAACCATCTTCTTGGATAAAATTCGCTAAGCCAGTTTCTCGTTCTATCTTCTAACAATGTTGGGAGTTCGGCATTTAGAAAGTTCAAGAATTGTTAGCATTCAATCGCTGAGGTAGTAAAGGGAGTTCAAAAATGTGTGCGGTCAAGTTGCCTTTGAAAATTTGTTTTCAAGTATGTCATTCATAATATGTTACAGTAGCACAACATAACCGCACTTTTAATTAAAAAAATTGACATTTCAAATAAACTTTATTATCTAAAATTGGTTGTATTATTATAACACATGGGTAAAATGTCCACCACCTTCCTCATAACATTTTAAAATTCGTCGTCTAATTGACTGTGACACATTGCTGAGCATTTGTGGTGTCTGGTGTATTATTAATCTCGTTAATTCTTTCTCTAATTTTCTCCTTGAGCTCTTCCAAATCGTTAATTGGAGTACGAAATATAGTGTTCTTAAGGTAAGGCCACAAAAAGAAATCACATGGAGTAATATCGCACTATCTTGGAGGGTACTCCTTTTCAGCATTACGACTTATTATTCGATTATCAAAAAATTCACGCAGTAGTTCCAGTGTTTCACGTGTACAATGCGGAGTAGCCCCATCCTGTTGGAAGTAGCCCACTTGTAACTCATCATCATGTAATTCATGTTTTGTATTTCGTGAGCTTTAAAATAATAACAACTGTCTATTCAAATCAAACACAAAATCTTTATTCACATTTTTTACAAGCAAGCAACTAGATAGTGCAATAATACATTTCATATACAACATTTCCTCCCTCTTTTGAATTGCAATGGTAGGGTATGCCTGCTTAGCTGGGTGAGAACCTCGAAGGCGGTACTCTGGTTCGGGTTGATCTGCGTGGGTTTGGTGGAGTGTTTAGTACGTGTGGTACTGGCGTCCCCTGTTGTCTCGGAGCCACTGGCCTAACTGGCGTAGCGTCTGGTGTTTCCGGAGTAGCCGGTGGTCTTGCTGGGGCGTTGAAGCAGACTCGTCGTGGTGGTTGCGTGATAGCCTCACGCTGTTCTTGGTACGCCTCTCCAGATTCAACAGCTTGGCTTTGAGCTGAAAAGCACCTAATCTGGTCGATATGTCTTTTTACCTTTTTGCCCTCGTACTGTACTTCATAATGCAGTTCTCCCAGGCGGGTGATAATGGTGCCTGGTATCCACTTGTCCAACCTCGGGTTGCCAGAGAGGAAATAGACTGACTGCCCTGGTAGGAACGTTCGGAATGTGGAATTCATCTGCGACTGTTGTCTCTGGGTGACCTTGGTATGCACATCGTCTGGTCGAACCAGGTTCATTCATGTGCGTATGTCACGTCCTAGAAATAGTCGTGCTGGAGACAGACCCGTTGTGGTGTGAGGAGCCTTGCGATATTGTCGGAGGAACACGTTCAGGTCGCGTTTTAGCGATCCCTTGGTTGCCTTCATCGCGTGGAGGGCATCCTTCACTGTTTGGACGTATCTTTCCGCTTGACCATTAGTAGAGGGGTGATATGGGGCAGTTAATTTATGATATTTTACCCCACGATCTCGTAAGAAATTTTTGAACTCCTCAGATGTAAATTGTGTACCGTTATCAGAAACAATGGTAACAGGAGCACCATAGCTAGTGAATAGTTCGTCTAATATGGCGATTGTTGCAGCGGCAGTTATTGTGGATGTTGTTTTCACTTCTAGCCACTTGCTGTAGGCGTCTACGATGACTAACAGCATTGTGCCTTCGATCGGTCCCGCGTAGTCGATATGAATTCGTTCCCACGGTGCCTTTGGGTACTCCCAGTGATGTTCTCTGAATTTCGGGGGGGCATGTCCATGAGTTGCGCAATCGCTACAGGATTTAGCAACTCGCTCGATGTCAGAATCGATTGCAGGCCAAAAAACGAAGGAGCGCGCTATACCTTTCATTTTCACGATGCCTATGTGTGCCTCGTGTAGGTCCCTGAGTACTGCTTCCCTCAGTGTCGGTGGCACGACGACTCTGTGCTCGAGCACCAAACAGTTCGCTGCTAGAGTGTACCGTGCTTCTGGGGCCTTGTAGTTATGTTGCGCAAGATTCTGGCCTGCTTCCAATAGTTGCACTATTTTTCCTAAGTGTGTGTCCTTCCGGGTTTCTCGTGCGATGGCTTCTGCTCGTACAGGTAACTGTACAGTCTGGGGTATGACAAAATTATCGAAGTCATCAAAATCCTCAGTCTCTTCCTTCCTCTGTGACGAAAACACTTTGCGGATTGCGTTGACTGTAGACTGCAGTGGTGCTCTGGAGCAGTAGTCGGCATTGGCATTTGCTTTTGACGTTTTAAATAAGACGTCAAAATTGAAATTTGCCAGGTAATCCGCATAGTTGGCCATACGACTGATACCAAAGAGTATAAATATAAAGAGATTCAGCCTTATGGGGTATAACGTAATAGTAAAAATCCGCCGCCCGCCAGGAAATCAAGATCGGTCGCTCTAGCGGCCGGCGGATTGAACTAAACATCGTTTGTTTATGCTAAAGCAAGTCAAGGTGTGCAGATTCCTTCTTCTTTAAATTCTACAGCGTTGTCAGATTGTAGTTAAAATCGGAAAATGTTTAGATGTTTTTTAATATAAAGAAATTTGAATGTAATTAATTTTACAAATTATAATAACCCTTTTACAATTTTTTTTTAGTGATTATGGTCCCTTAAACTTAAAAAACGGGTTAATTATAGAAAAGTAAACATAGCAGAAAAAACGCAATCCACAAATATTTTAATAATCTTAGAGTGCTAAATTTCATAAGTGGAAATTATATTAAATTTTCTAGTTTTGAAGATCGCATTTATTTTAAGTGATTTAAATCTAAAAAGTAGTACGTATTTTATACTTGCTAGTGTAAAAATTACTGATATACTGCTTCTTACGAGTATCTAAACCTTATCATATGATTAATGTTTGTTGTTTAGCAAAAGTTTATATTTTAGTAATGATCGTAAGAAAATGCTAAATTCAATTCATGTTGTCGCTGAATTTTTTGAAAATATAAGATGTTACTAGCTGAAGTTTATTAATTGACGTTAGCAACAACTATTAGATCAGGATAATCAGTTCAACATTTATAAAACAGAATGTCACGCAATTTATTACTTAAAGTACATTATAAAACAAGTAGGTAAACGAATTTCAGCGTACGAGTTTGAGAACGAAACTTCATGTTCGTGAGCTAGCATTACTTATACGTGCCTTATTTATTAATTTATTTATTCTAATATAACTTGGAACAGGCATGCTAATTTTACTTCGACTCATTTCGGTTGAATTTTAAACAGCAATAAAATCCTAAGAAAATTCTCAAAACATAGGAAATTCCTAATTCTATATTGTTCTATTCCTGTATTGTTTTTCGGATTTTGAATATCTCGTCAACGGCTTACGTTATTTTAATCCCTGGGATGATTTAGTTTGTATGTACTTTATTTTAAGAGGATTTGTTGAACAGTAAAAGGTAATAAGTAATAAGTAATGCTATGTCTGATGGTTAGTATATACATATATTGCACTTTTTAAATTTAAGTCTCAGTTTTAGAACAGCGGTTGCTTCATCTTGTAGGCTTCACGTGTTTTTTATAGTTTAAAAATTGTTACGTGTAATTGAGCTAATTACCTAGAATTTGTTTTCTTTTTGTGTTCGAAATGGTAAATACGTGTGCGTATATAAACTCATTCTGACTTAAGTTTTTTCCGTTTCCCTACGGAAAAAGTAAAATATGGTTAATTAATTGCGGCAATCCACATCTTTTTACCTTAAATGTAGATCAGTTGCGTGGCAAAAGAATTTGTGCCACTCATTTTTGTGAACGCCATTTTACGAATTCGCATAAAAATAGACTCCTTCATAATGCTGTTCCAGTAAATTATAAAAATAACGAAAGTGATTTCACAAAATATGTCGAAAGTGTGCCACCTGTTTCGCCCAAAAAATTAACAGTAAAAAGAGAAGCCGTTCCGAAAGTGTACAGTAAAGTGCTTTTTAATTCGGAACCTTATTTATCAGCAACAGATAACATCTCACTTGGCGAAGCAAACAAAATACGGGAAAATTCCTGTATTATACAGGTGAGTCAAATACATTGAATCAATTCTTTACTTATTTACTACCTAGCACCTACCACAACAACAAAACAAAAAAAAGACAAATACCTACATATTTTAGTATTTGTGCGACAATACACCAGATTAATTTTATTCAGATTTTTTCTTAAAACCGTAAATTAAAAAGTTACTGCCAATATAGGTTTTATACGAGCCCTGTTGCAAAATAGTTGGCCTACCTATTTAATTTATACATTATCTGAAAAGCATAAACGTAAAGTCGTTTACTTTATCCACGACTAGTCAATAATCTGTCAATTATTCATGTGTTTGGTCACTCATAATGCTATCCATTATACACTGAAATCATTATGCACGGTGTCATGGTAACATCATTTGATTATGCACGGTGTCATGGTAACATCATTGTGTACGGTGTATAATGAAGGAAATAGGTTATGTTGTCATTGAAATAGGTTATGTTGTTATTTAAATTTTAATTAAAAATTCTTAGTATTTTGTAGTTTTACGTAAAATTAATTTTTCTTTAATATTGCTGCACAGGGTGTTTAAAAAAACGTGGCCTTCATGTTTTTTCTTAATTCAAAATGTCCTTAATTCCCCCTAACTACGCCACTGAACAAATTAAAGCTTTCTTATTACTATCAAATTATGACTTTGGTAGACCCTAATTTACCCAGCAAAAATTAAAAATAAATCTTCAATAGTTTTCAAGTTATTCAAAAAAATCGATATTTTTAATTCAAATTTACAGGGCCGTAACTTTTTAATTTGACCCTTTAGGAAAAAAATTTATTTAAAAAATCTTCACTACTTTTCATGTAGTTAACGCAGTTAACGTATTTCCCAAACTTTCACGACCACCCTGTATATCACAAATCGCCAGCATTATACCTTTTTATGAGGGAAAAATTAAAATTTACGCTTCCCTCAAAATCTACTATAGTATCGTGAGTATTTTTAAATTACTTTTTGAGGTAGGCTTTGATTTTGACTTAATTTAACAGTTTATTTTGAAGTGTTACATTCACACAATAAATTACTTTTAATTTTGTCTTTAAATACCAATCAATTAGATTATGTACCCATATGCGCTATGGAGAACCATTTTGATAGATCCAGGTTTTATTCACATTAATAAAACTTATTTTTTCGTTTTATTCGAAAATGGTTTTAAAACTTAATTTTTGTTGCCCCAAAACACAATTTCTGTGGGTATATATTTTTTGTATTTTGTAACCCTTTCTATTTATAATTTTATATAGTATTAATTCTTCAAAGCCTACAGTTTGTTTTGCAAATTCCAATAATAGTCCAGTCAAATAAGCATTTCGCTTCGGAAAAATTCAAAGTGAGCTGAATTTTTGTGTACACCTTTATTTAGTGTTTCTAAACAACATATCAAAAGTACCCTTGATTTGACCTTGAGCTTCTTGAGTTATTGGGCTTAAGAGGTGCGAAAAATTGGTTGTTCGCTTATATCTTCTTTTCTATTGACTTTAGGTATAGAATAGCCTACAGAGAAATTGAAGGCTATAAAATTCTGTACAAAGAACTACTCTTGTGATTTTTTCGTGGGACCAACCGTTTTCGCGTAATGTGATGTTAAACGTCTAAGTCAAGGTTAACGAAGTACCCCATTCCACACCACCTTTGAGGTTGAGTACGAGGCGCGTTTTTTTTACGTGGTATCCACTGCCTCAGCCGGTCCAAATATTCATAATACTTAATAAAAAAAGGTCAAAATAGAGTTACATTAAGCTTCTTCATCCTCATCTTCTTCTCCTTCCATATCTCACTGTTCCAGGTAATCCTTAGAAAGATTTTCTAATTGAATCTCATCTTTTTCTCTATCAAATCCTATTTCCACGATATCTTCGATGGTATTAGCATTTAAACACGATTGTCCAATCAAAGAAGTATTTTTCTTCGGAAAAATTCAAAGTGAGCTGAATTTTTGTGTACACCTTTATTTAGTGTTTTTAAACAACATATCAAAAGTACCCTTGATTTGACCTTGAGCTTCTTGAGTTATAGGGCTTCAAAGGTGCGAAAAAGTGGTTTTTCGCTTATATCTTCTTTTCTATTGACTTTAGGTATAGAATAGCCTACAAAGAAATTGAAGGAAATAAAATTCTGTACAAAGAAGCACTCTTGTAGTTTTTTCGTGGGACCAAAAATAAACTGTTACAGGGCGCAAGATATTGGTACTGCCGCAATGGAAAAAGTGATTGGTACGAATTTCAACGATATAAAATTTTCGCGCAGTAATAGGATACTTCCGCTTCACAATATGACAGTATCCGTCGATCCATTACTGTTGTTCCAAAGAATTAGTGTTATAAAAAGATCCGTCGAAGAACTCCGTGAATATTTCGAATATGAATTAGCTCCATATCCCGTATCACTCTTCGATGAAACTGGCATGAGCAAAACGAAAAAGTCGTCTCTTTTTGATAGCTTTGAACAACTAACATTTCTACCTGACTTTGAAAATGCGACTTACATCATCGACGGCGGCTTTCTCTTGCACAGAGTTGTATGGCATCAGAATGAAACATTTCATTCCATCTGTACAACTTACATTAATTATGTTCAGAAACATTATGGTCCGAACACCATCATAGTCTTTGACGGGTATTCAAATGCCAGCAAAAGTGTCAAAGCTATGGAACAACTCCGTAGATCCTCGAAATTGTCATCAGCCGAGATTATGTTTCACGAGACAATGAATGCAACGGTGAGCCAAGATAAATTTCTTGCCAATAACAAAAACAAATCCAGATTAATTTCGATGTTGGCTAGGCAGTTTGAGGTTAATAATATCCCTGTAAAGCAATCTGAAGATGATGCCGATGTGTTAATTATTGAAACAGCGCTTTAAAAATCGTGTCAAAATAGAACCATTGTTGTCGGAGAAGATGTTGATCTTATGGTACTCCTGATAGTTCGCACGCCAGTTGATAGAGAAATTTATTTTATGAAACCAGGCAGAGGAAAAGTTGAACAAAGAATTTACTCTTCCCGAAGTTTTGACCAATATAATTGTAAACATCACCTTTTATTTTTACATGCTGTTTCTGGGTGTGACACAACGTCAGCTCTTTTTGGTAAAGGTAAGACGACAGCTTTGAAGCTGTTAGAAAAAAGACAAGATTTGCAAAATGCAGTTCAAGTTTTCACGCAAAACGATTTTTCTCATGAATTAATTGCTTCTAATGGAATCAAACTTTTGTTGGGACTATATGGGGCGCAAATTAAAAAATTATCTATTGATGAATATCGTTACTCGTGTTTTACGAAATCTATAACTAAAAATAAACCGGTTAAATTGAATTTATTACCGCCAACAAGTAGTGCAGCGACAGAGCACTTGAACAGAGTTTATTTTCAAATACAGAAGTGGTTAGGTTATGAATTGAACCCTGATGAGTGGGGATGGATACTAAGAAATGATGTATGGGAACCAAAAAGAACATCGAAATCTCCCGCTCCGAATTGTCTTTTAAATATGATTTTCTGTAATTGCTCGAAAGGTTGTGGACCATTATGTGGCTGCCGAAAATTAGGAATTCAATGTTCGTCAGTTTGCGGTCATTGCCATGGACAATCGTGTTTAAATGCTAATACCATCGAAGATATCGTGGAAACAGAATTTGATAGAGAAAAATATGAGAGTCAATTAGAGACTCTTTCTAAGGATTACCTGGAATAATGCGACGCGGAAGGAGAGGAAGATGCGGATGAAGAAGCTTAATGTAACTCTATTTTGACTTTTTTTTTATTAATACCACGTAAAAAGAACGCGCCTCGTACTCAACCTCAAAGGTGGTGTGGAATGGGGTACTTCGTTAACCTTGACTTAGACGTTTAACATCACATTACGCGAAAACGGTTGGTCCCACGAAAAAATCACAAGAGTAGTTCTTTGTACAGAATTTTATAGCCTTCAATTTCTCTGTAGGCTATTCTATACCTAAAGTCAATAGAAAAGAAGATATAAGCGAACAACCAATTTTTCGCACCTCTTAAGCCCAATAACTCAAGAAGCTCAAGGTCAAATCAAGGGTACTTTTGATATGTTGTTTAGAAACACTAAATAAAGGTGTACACAAAAATTCAGCTCACTTTGAATTTTTCCGAAGTTTTACCACAAAATTGTCTAATTTGACTGGACTATAAATCGTTCATAGTAAAGTGTTTTCAATTTTTATTAACTCACAATTTTTTATGCTTAAATATTTTTTAAAACCAAAATTTTTTAAATAAATTGCAAGTTTGCTTCCTGTTTTTTATTTTCTTTACTTTTTTCGCAATTCAAATTGGGAAAGAATATAAACAAAATTGAAAAATTTGATTCAGTCATTTAAGTTAGCAAACTTTATAATTGATTAATTATTATTTTTTTAATACTGATTAACAAATACATAGACGAGTAATAATTTAAAATTATAAATTATGTTTATATTATTAACTTGCTTATCATTTCCATTTTTATTACTTTTTTCATTATTCTTAGAATATGTACTATTTTCTATAAATTATTAGTTATGTCTATTTCTTTACTGTTGTATTATAGGCTTGTAGGCATTTAAAAAGCATATTTCTATAAGTATTAATAAAAAGCGTATTTTCAAACACACATAAAAATCTCTGTATTTTATTATTTTTGCTGTAAGTATACTCTTTGCTGAAAGCACAGAATTGCAAGTATATTTATTCTGGTGAAGCTTCAGCTGTAAACAACAACACTGTAAAATGTTAAGAGGTTTAGAAACTTGTTCGGGTAAAAACCAGGTAAAGATTCTAGGAATTTGTTGACCTACAGCAACTTACAGTTGATAATGCGTACAAAATCTGTTTTTTAACACAAATTTTGCTTATGCAACCCAACATACAATAATTCTCTAACATATATAGGCGTTAACCTTCTTCTCTATTATATATTCTTTGCTGATACACAGAACAGGTAATGATTTTTCCGGATGTAGAATCTGTGTCAGTGGTTTATGATCTGTGATGAGTGTGAAGTGGCGAGCGTAGAGATAGTTAAAAAACTTCTTTACCGCCCAAACGATAGCGAGCGCTTCTTTGTCGATCTGTGGATATTTCTGCTCTGTTGCTGTCATCGTTCGACTTGCATACGCTATAGGGCGTTCCTGTCCGTTGCTGAGTCTGTGAGAGAGAACTGAACCTAATCCTATTTTGCTTGCATCTGTTGCCAGAAGCAATGGAAGTGACGGGCAGCGCCGTCTTAACGCCTAGGCTTGATAGGCTCGAGCCTAGGGCCCCCTGTCTGAAGGGGGCCCCGTCTTTATTGAGTAAATTTAAAAACATTTGTTTCCAACCAAGAAAAAGCGTTTAAAAATTACAAGAATGCTAGCGATATACGACATAATTATACAAATACCTAATTTGTCAAAAGTTTCATTTTATAGGGCATCGGAAACATCGACAATACAAATTGTTGCCTGCTCCACCCTAATGCGATCTTCCTAATCCTATAAAATCATCAAACTAAGTGGACAAGAAAAATTTAAAATTGAAACGTTTTATCCAATTGTGGATAGTTTAAGTACTGAATTGAAATCACGTTCAGATCAATATAATGAAATCAGTCAACGTTTTAATTTTTTTTTTTTTGTTTAATGACAATAGACAATGATAAAGAACTGAGAAAATGTTGTCAAGATTTTGGCCGAATTTACCACGAAGATGTCAATGCCGAAGATTTGGAGTCAGAGTGCCTTCATTTAAAGGAGTATTTGAAAGATGAAAAAAAAGAAAAACAAAACATCAGCATATCAGAATTATACAGTTTGGTACAGACTAACAAAATTTGTGACACTTTTCCAAATATTGAAATTTCATTAAGAATTTTTTTATCTATTATGGTCACAAACTGTAGTGGTGAACGCTCATTTTCTAAATTAAGTAGAATTAAAAATGAACTTCGAAGTTCCATGATTCAGGAAAGAATGAACAGTGTGTCCATAACAGTGGCGTATATTAAGGGGGTTTAGTGGGTTTCAAAACCCGGTGCCTCACGTCTTCGGCGCCTTTTTCTCGTCTAATCTAGTCGCTATGTTTAAAAAAAAAGCGTCAGAATTTTTTAAAGCGCGGGTAATTTTTTTTTACCGCGCGCCGTCTATTGTACTCTTGCACGACTACACCTTGTTTACCAAGGCCCGCTGAATTAATATTGCATATAAGGCCTGCCCACTTAGTTTAGCCAAGACGCAATTGGAAATGTCGATGGCGCCATTTGCGGTGAACTATACATTTTTTAAGGGAGAAATATATAGTTCACCTCAAATGGCGCTATCGTCCTTTCTAATTGCGTCTTAGCTAAATGAAGTGGGCAGGCCTTATATGCAATATTAATTCAGCGGGCCTTGTTGTTTACCTACCTAACCTAACCTAAACGATCAGGGGCGTCAGGCTATTATTGTTAGTTAACTTACTACTACTAGTAACTTACGCCGCGAATTTAACCTTCCCAGTGGAGTAGCTGTAATGCGAAAAAGCAATACCCAAAGATTAGCGATAGTAATTAATACCTGTACCCATAAACGTGGAGAAAGGCAAGAAATTGTTTGGTGTGGCGCGCAAAAAATTAAAGTCATATTTAAGGTCTATAATGACTGAGACGATTCTGTCTGATTGACAGTATTAAATACTGAACGAGAGTTTTCCAAAAACATAGATTTAAATGAGGTGATTGATTTATTTAAAAACTTAAAAAAGCGCAATATTAATTTATAATATCTATCATTTCTGTATAACTTGTTGAATATATATATCTTTGTGTAGCGCTAGTTTCGGCCTTAATATATACCGTCGCCTGCGTTGATTCAAAACGGGGTTTATAAAGCCTGCCGAATAGGGCCGTTTGACAGTTAATCGACTAGTTCAAATTTTCTCCGTGGCGCTACTTATCCTTTCACTGACAGCTGTATTTCTAATTTAAATTTGTTAATTTTTGGTTATTCGTTAGTTATACAACAAAAAGTACGTTCTAAAAATGTCTTTTTGCATCCCTCCTTGCGATAATTCTACAGATTTAGTTTTATATTTTGGCTAAATAACCAGTCCAATCCCTCGAAAGTCTTCTTGGTTTGTGCCGAGGAAAAGTAGTAAGTATCTGCACCCTTCTTACACTCTTATTTAGTTAATTTTTTACACAGTCTCATAAGGTTTTGAAAACCTGTCTAAAATTGAAATTTATATTGTAATACACTTTCTGGACTAAATATTAAACATCCAATAACCCGTATTTGTTGTAAATCGTAAAAAATCAAAGCCAGTTGACAGCTGTCAACGATGGATAACTAGCGCCAAAAGCAAGCAGTGGCAAAAATTTGCATAATGGCCATTTTTGCTATTCGGCAGGCTTTATAAACTCCGTTTTTAATCAACGCAGGCGACGATATATACTATACTTATGCCAATGTTTAATCCCAGATGCCGCCTCAGGTGTTACCGACTGAGTTACTCCAAAGTATTTGACTAAGCTAAGCTAAGATACAACATGACAACAATGTATTAATGTGTCCACTTTAAAATCATCATCTTTTCAAGGATAAGTACAACAGAAACATGAATAAGAATGCAACATTCACACCACCGAAGCTGCAGTTAATGATTATGATAATGTTAATTATAACAACACTAAATTTCATTAGAAAACACAGTTTCTACATTGAAAGAGACATTCTGCCCACAAAATAAGCATTATCAATGAATTCAGAATATTTTTGAAAATATATCTTATTTGATTTCGTGAGTACGAAACTGGTTTTATACATGTCCCTACTTTACCGTCCAAAACCAGTTTCCACCTCACAGCAACATACAACACTAAGTTTCGGCCTCAGCACGGTGCTAGAACTTACCCAAGTAATAATTTTTTAATATCCTTTTTTTCGAATTAGACGGTGTGCTTTAGTGTGTCATAAATCACAATTATACGAAATTTCACTTAAACGTTGTAGTTGGCGATTAGAATCGAATGCAGAAACCAAGAAAAGGTTTATTAGCATGGTTCGATATATATCTCGATGACTCGAAAAGTTTGAGATTTTCGTTCTTTTTGGCGAGAAAATTTGAAAGTCACTTAAATTTCATTAGAAAACACAGTTTCTACATTGAAAGAGACATTCTGCCCACAAAACAAGCATTATCAATAAATTCCGAATATTTTTGAAAATATATCTTATTTGATTTCGTGAGTACGAAACTGGTTTTATACATGTCCCCACTTTACCGTCCAAAACCAGTTTCCACCTCACAGCAACATACAACACTAAGTTTCGGCCTCAGCACGGTGCTAGAAGAACTTACACAAGTAATAATTTTTTAATATTCTTTTTTTCGAATTAGACGGTGTTCTTTAGTTTGTCATAGCTTAATAAATCAAATTATTATCAATGAATTCAGGATATTTTTGAAAATGTTTCTTATTTGATTTCGTGAGTCCGAAACTGGTTTTATACATGTCCCCACTTTACCGTCCAAAACCAGTTTCCACCTCACAGCAACATACAACACAAGTTTCGGCCTCAGCACGGTGCTAGAAGAACTTACACAAGTAATAATTTTTTAATATTCTTTTTTTCGAATTAGACGGTGTGCTTTAGTTTGTCATAGCTTAATAAAAGGGGCGAAACTAGACCATTTCAGGGTGGGCGTGCGCCCCCTCTTCACCACTTATTGTAAAAAGGAAAACTAGTGTTTTTTGGAAATTTAATTTTATTTTTGATATCTCTCTTCTAATTGTACTAAATACAAACAATAAAAATTGAAATTAATACGTAGAGGATTATAATAGGTAGTTATTATGAAACTTGAAACTGTTGCAAACTTGGATCATTTTAATGATTTATTTAGGGTTTCCGGTCTCGAGGTGGGTAATAGCTTTGATAACGCTTAGCTGACACATTTTTGGCAGACTTTCTTAGAATAATATATACTCAGTGACATAAAAATTGCAACACCTAGAAGGGATGGGAATTTTTTGACCAAATTTGGCAGGAAAATTGGCCTAGTCCAAGGTTATAGTTGATCAAAATTTGAAAGCCGACCATCAAGTAGTTGTGGCATTTTCAATTTTTTGTATCACTTTTTAGAGGTGGTGATAAACAAGCACTTATGGAATCATTTTTTGAATTCTTTCCGCTTTTTCGGTTCCTATTCTTTAGTTGAAAGTGTTTCAAGTGTCTGATTATGCCTAGAGTAAGGAGACGTCAAGTTTACCAGCAGTTGAGCGAATTCGACAGAGGGCGAATTGTTGGTTTACGGGAAGCAGGTTTTTCGTTCAGAGAAATCGCCAACCGTTTTGGTCGACATCAATCGACAATAATGCGAGCTTATCAAGCGAGGTCTGAAAATGGCGTTGAACGTCGGAGAAGAGGCACTGGGACCCAAAGAAGAACCAATGAACGTCAAGATCGCCGCTTAAGACTAATGGCATTGAGAGACCGATTTTCTACAACCAGATCAATAGCTGATCAATGGTTAGGCGAAGAAGGTCGTGCTATAGGTTTGCGAACAATTTATCGCCGGATAAGGACCTTTGGCTTGCTGTCTTACCGTCCACATCTTGTGCTACCCCTCACTGCTCTGCATCACCAGCAACGTTTGGACTGGTGTACGGAAAGACTTCAATGGAACCTTGAGTGGCATCGAGTTGTCTTTAGTGACGAGTCGAGATTTTGTCTGGGAAGGCATGATGGTCGGATGAGGGTTACACGAAGACGCGGAGAAAGGTGTAATCCTGATTTTCGGTTGAGAGGCCTGTTCACCGGACTGTGGGGTTGATGATGTGGGATGATATTGCTTACAGCAGTAGGTCACCCTTACTCTTCATTCGGGGCAGTATGACCGCCCGGCGCTACATCGACGAAGTGGTAGAACCAAATGTTCTTCCATACCTCCGGAGGCTGGAAGACCCGCTTTTTCAACAAGATAATGCACGGCCCCATGTAGCAATGGTTTCTCTTAACTGCTTTGAAGAGGCCAATGTCAATCTTTTACCTTGGCCGCCGAGATCTCTCGATCTGTCGCCCATTGAGCACGTGTGGGACATGATGGGCAGAAGGTTGAGAAATCTACCGAACCCACCGTTGACATTGGAAGCTCTACGGCATCAAGTACAGGTTGCTTGGGATGCCATATCTCAAGAAGACATTGATCACTTGCTGGAATCGATGCCAAAGCGGGTAAATGAGTGTGTTAGAAACAGGGGCGGACAAACACATTATTAAAAAAAAATCAAAAAGATACCGTGTTTTTTTTGCCAAATTTTAATCAATTATAACCTTAGTCTAGTCCAATGTTCCTGCCAAATTTGGTCAAAAAATTCCTACCCCTTCTAGGTGTTGCAATTTTTATGTCACTGAGTATAATATAATACAGTAGTGATTTATCTCACTGTAACAGGATTTCGTCCAAAAATAGAAGCCGTAATAAGCGAATTCTCGCTGTATGAGGTCTCGTAGTAAACGATTAAAACTAAATAGGGGTTAATGGCAAATCAATCAAGAGTCTGTAAAATTGTCGTTATAAGCGGAATCTCGTTATATGCGGTACTCGTTCTAAGAGGTTTCAACTGTAGCTACTGTCTTTTAGAATCTCTACAATAAAATGTCAAAATCATCAGTTGCAGTATAGAGGGTGCTACAAAAAAAAAATTATTTTGACTACACTTGGTTTGTATTGATCGCTATTTTTTCAAATAACTCGAAAACGGTGACAGATACGGGAATAATGAAAAAAACAAAAAGCTGGAGAAAAGAACAGGATATTCAATTAAGATATAAAAATTTATACAGGGTGATCCAAAAAAAGTTCCGGAAGGTAAAATGGTCGGTAACCCAAAGAAATGTAACACCTTGTATACTGCAACTGATGATTTTGACATTTTATTGTAGAGATTCGAAAAGATAGTAGCTATACTAAATTTCAAATAATTATCTCAAAATATTCGGGAGAAAAACGCAAAATACGAAAACAATTTTGAAACTTCGCAACCCTGTATATCGAAAATGGCGCGTTTTGGATCATGTGTATATTAACATTTTTTTCTTATTTTGCCGAGTACCATCACCCCTTGAAATATCTGCATGACATTAATTTACACCCTGTATATTACACTTTTCTTGTTTTTACAAAAGTGTTGTTATGTAAGGGTGTACAAACTTTAATGATTAAAACCAGAAAACAAATGTCTGCAAAAAAATGTATACTTATCGTGATATTTAAAAAATAAAATTTGATACCATTTCCTGTGTTGTAACCCCCTACTTGGGGTTATATGTGCTCGGGTTAGCTCAGAAGAATTCCAGGGTGATTGTAGCAGTAACGAAGCTTGAAATTACAACACAGAAACTGTTCATAAAATTGTTTAATAATATATAAATAATAAGGTAATTCTGTTGAACATAATAAATAATAAAATGTAATTCTGGTTAATAAAACAAATAATAATCCACAGGTGAAATAAATTGACTTTAACTCTAAACACAACTATTTACAATTAAACAACATAACTCCAACGTATTCTTCCCAGTTGCTTTCGCTGTTCGACCGGTTGCCGGTACAGCGGCGCGCGACTGGTTGCTTCGGAAATTTGGTTAACGACTGACAGGTCTTTCGGCCTCTGTGACGTTTTGGCGTGAGGCTGGTTTTGTGGTTGTGCCTTCAGCAAAATGGCGGTGCCTTGGAAATTTGCTGTTGACATAAATACACTTGAAATGGTTAATTATAAGTTAGTTATTAGTGGTTCGGAGTGGGTGCCTATTAGTCTGTGTAATTAATGGATACCTGGTGACGCGAGCAGTGCCCGTGTAGGTTACAGGTTAGCGAAGGAATCGCTTATTACCACGTGTTGCTGACAGCTGTAGGTGAGTGACACCCTTAGGTTAGCGTGCTTTTATTCTTGCCGGTTCTTCACGGAATATTCGTACCTGGGGCCCAGCGGTTTCTGGGTCTCCTCGGACACGTATCCTCGGTGCAGGTACGTGGTTCGTGTCGGTTTACGTCGTCCTTATTTACGGCGGTTTACGGACCTGGAGGACAGCGGGATCAGGGGCCTGTTTGTCAGCTCTGTGCGAGCCGATTCACAGGGCAGAATAACGGGGTTGTGCGTCAGCTCTACTCGAGCCGATTTACAAGATCTGGATTACGGGGTTGTGCGTCAGCTCTACTCGAGCCGATTTACAAGACGGGATTACGGGGTTGTGCGTCAGCTCTACTCGAGCCGATTTACAAGATCTCAGAGGGGTTCTAGGTTCGGATTGGAGTCCGGCGGTTCTCTCTTGTTGAATACGAATTTACTACGCCTTTTATACTCTTTCCCCACCAGGTTTTCTAGTTGGCCTGGCACGGGGCCAAGATTATTTGGTCACGTAGGCCTCGCAGGTGGGTTGATAACGCCCAAGCTAAAATTTCCGTTTGAGTACGCCTGTACGGGACTTTATAATGTTAATTTTATTCACAGATTAATTACAAAGGCAATTTCGGACTGGCGGTACGTTACAGTGTAAGCGGTGAAAAGTGAAAATGTCATGCTGACAATTGGAACAAAAAGCTACATTTATCACAATCAAATTTCGTTAGTTCATTTTTCCGTATTTCTTTGACTAACCGAGATATACGCCTGATTCACCTTAGCTGTTACACCCTGTATATAGATTTCTATGTTTCTATGTTTAGGTTCAGAAGTTTCTCCTGTAAAATTTGTTATTACGATATTAGGTACGACTTGAACGGTTTACATTTTAGTGATTATCTATTTATCTATGTACATCACTATAGTATCTTTTTGCAATTTCTTTATAGCTACCATCTATAGTAATTTCATTCTGTACTTTGCAGCTAGTAATTATATGATTCCCGATCGAATTCTGTTATTTTCCAACTTATCGTATGCAACAATACTAACTTACTCTGCGAGGCACAAACCGAAATTTGCAGAAATATTGCCGCAAGGCGGCTCTCATGCAGCTGAGGCCAAAAACGGCGTTAGCTGTTCTTCCAGGTTTGGCCTCATGAGGCCGAAACCGGATTTTTGAGGCCGAAACGAGTATTATATATGCTGATTTGAGGCGAAAGCTAATATTATACATAGATATTAAATGTTATACACTTATACAGTGACCGGCAAAAAAGTCCGCAGCATATGGGAACAATTTTTATTATTAGAGTATCGAAAAAGCTTTTTAGGGGGATGGGTTCTGCATGTCCGATAACCTAAAAATCGAATTTGAGGTATGTCACGTGACCACTGGCATGGCAGCAAATTTTAAAAAACCACTGTGAAGTCGGAAGAAGTGGGATTAAATGACAAGATATCGAAGAAGATTATTTGAAAAAGTTGCTTAGAATTTAATTTTAGGTCTATATCCAAAATTCTGAGCATTTATTTAAAAAAATTAAATATCGCGATTTTTTGTGAATATTTTTTTATTAATTTACAAATACCCAATTTGCAATGGTTTGTATCTAACAGCTGTATACAATTTTTACGAGTATTTTTAGGCTAAAAAAGGCCTAGGAAAGCTAAATTTTCTTGTTTATGGCCAAAGTTAATCATTTTCTAAAATAAAGAAGAATAAAATAGCCAATAAACTAACTTTTTTATGTGGTTTTCTTTTTCTTTCTATGATATTTTAGGGAGATGTACTTACGGTTAGCGATGAAACTTGATTATTACCGAGAAAATTGATCTTTTCTAAGTGCTCTAGCATAAAAATATGTCGAAAATTTTGAAACAGTTGTTAGATACAAACCATTGCAGCAGTGGGCGTCCTAGCGAAAACCTGTTTTTTAGATTTAGGTCTGTCAATTGTGGAAAAAACGAGAAAGCGTTTTCACTGTTATTCAAATACATAGGTTTCATTTTAATGAAGCTACTTAAAAGGAAAAAATTGGGTATTTGTAAATTAAGAACAAAATAATTACGAAAAATTGCGATTTTCAATTTTTTCAAATAAATGCTTGAAACTTTGTATATCGGCCTAAAATTAAATTCTAAGCAACTCTTTCAAATAATTTTCTTCGGTATTTTGTCATCTAAACCCACTTTTACCGACTTCACGGCGATTGTTTTAAATTTGCCGCCATACCAGTGGTCACGTGACGTACCTCAAATTAGATTTTTAGATGCAGAACCCATTCCCCATAAAAGTTTTTTCGATACTTGATTAATAAAAATTTTTCCCATATGTTGCAAACTTTTTGCTGGTCACTGTATAATATGGCGCCTTTTTTCATCCTCATACCTGCCTCATATTGGTATCAATATACGCCTCTGGTCCATAATGTGCATAGAAAATGATATTCTTCAGAAAATTGACTTTGGGCATATTGTCAATGACTTTGCACATCAAAAGTCAAGAAAGAAAACTTTTGTTTAGTCTACTCTACACTCTTTAAAAGATTTTTTTGCCTTTTTAATTTAATATTGTTTCGTAATTCTTCCTTTGTTTTAATAATAATTCTAAAAAAGTAATATTTAGTTTAATATATTTTGTGTTATGTTTCTTTTACTATTTATTTATAGCTTCTTAACTGTTGTAAAATAAAGTTTTTCTACATAGTTCATTTGATCTTAATTTGTATCAATTATTTTTCTTTTACAATTTATTGTAGTTTTTCATTTTAAGGCGCCTCCGGACTGCTGATAGAAATCAGTGTTGCGCCTATGTCGAATTAAAATAGGCAACCCTACTTACATAAGTACTGTGTGTATCCAAGGACACAAAGTCGTGTTTTTATGACGTTTGAAGAAAAATATTATTTATAATGACAAGAGCAAAGATATGTTTATCAAAACGCCGAAGAAGTCAAAAGCTTCATTAATTTTTGTATGTTTACACTGGTTTTCGGACAATCTGTATGTAATAATAAATAAACCACTGAAACCTGAATCGATATTTAGTTTAATTTTTGTGCTGTTGAGTATTGAGAACAATAATTGCCAGCGGAGGTATAAAGTTTTGATCCGTAGACCAAGTAACCTCTGTAGATGGTCAAAACATCTAGGAGTTTTATTGTTTCTGTTACTAATCCTTCTCTTTTCAAGTTTTTAATATGAGAAGTGTTAAAATAACACAGAGCTGTCAATCATTTTAAGCCGATTATACATACGTGATATTTGGGTTGCATACATGCTCCAACGTTTTCTCATTAAAATATGTTGAAACTCGACCTTTTAAAAACTTTCTCTACAAATTGTAGTCGTAAAACAAAATTTGTAACTTTTCTAAGGTCTTCAATCTATCCATAATTTCAATCAAATTTGTCCTACAAGAGCCTTTTTTTGATTTTTTGTTTTGTTTTTGATATAAAAAGGGCGACGTAACATCTAATTAAATTAAATATACGCTTATCAAAATTCTAAAATAAAAAAACGGCTTTGTAGGACAAATTCTATTGCAGTTATTTATACATTTTCATATCAGGAATTGCTTCAAATTAATTTTTGAGCCCGTAGTTTGTATAGAAAGTTTACCGGAATATGCGTTAACGTTAGCCACTTGTCCAAGCAGTCCGAAGGCACCTTAATGCGCTACCCAAAAATTTTTCTCTGTTAAGTTATCGCCTGCGGACTCCCCTCCCCCCCCCGCCCGCAGCGCAAAAAAGTAAGGGCCCCAAAATGTATAAGTGCCTAGGGCCCAAACACTCTTGAAGACGGCCCTGGTGACGGGTCGTACATCATGAGGACTTGTGGCGATGTCAGTGCTTCCTTGATTTCCAAATATGCCTGTGTACCTGCTGGTGTCCATATGAAGGGATCCTGGAGGAGCATATCTCGGAGGGGGCGGTCTCTTGTTGACAGTTCGGGGATAAACGAGCTATAGTATGTTGCCTTGCCTAGAAACAGCTGTAGCTCCTCTGGCGTTGTTGGCTTAGGTGCGTCCCTTACAGCTCGCATGTGCATATCCGATTTATGTACTCCGTTTGCGTCCACTTTATGGCCCAGAGCTTCTAGTACAGGTTGAGCGAAGCTGCATTTCTGGCGGTTGAGTTTCAGGCCGTGTATCCTGAAGCGTTCTAGTGTCGACGTCAGTGACTGCAGGAGGTTATCAAATCGGTCTGCGTGTACAATAATATCGTCGAAAAAATTGACGACGTTTGGTAGATCCTTGAGAACAGTATCCATGCGTCGCTGCCAAATAGCGGGGATGTTGACCGCTCCATACACTGCGCGTGTTGGTCGGACGAGTCCATGAGTGGGGGTATTCAGTGTTAACGCGTGGCTAAATTCTTCATCCACTTCCAGGTGGGTGTACGCGTCGGTGACGTCCAGGTGGCAAAATAAAGTGGCGCCTCTCAGCTTGTTGAACAAGTGTTCGATTTTTGGAATGGGGTGTTCGTCGATAATAATTTTCGGATTCAGCGTTGGTTTGTAGTTGCCGGTAATCCTGATTTTGCCATTCTTCTTTGCAACAATGTGGGTCGTCGAGGCCCATTCCGAGTAGTCGACTCGTTTGTAAAAACCTGACGCAATCTTGGCGTCGATTTCCTTGGCGTAGGCGTCACGTAGTGCAAGTGGTACGTCGCGTGCTCTGGAAAAGACTGGTGTGGCTCCTGGTTTCAGTTTTATTCTTGCTGGAGGGCCCGTCAGTTTTCCAGGGGTATCACTGAATACATCGTTGTAGCGTGATAGGAGATACTCCAGCTGCTTCTCCTGGTCTGCGGTCAGTGATTTAGATGTGGACATTTGAGACATTTGGTGTCCCGAGGATGATTTGGTGAATATTTTATGGAAATCTATCTCATGCAAGAATTCGACGATCCATTCCCGACCCAGAAGCGTGTCGAAGTCACCCTCTATGACATAGAGGTTGAGCTTCTTCGTCGTAGCTCCAATTGTGACGGTGACTCGGGTGCGGCCGATGCAGTTGATACGATGGCCCGTGTAACTGGTGAAGCTTCGATCTACCTTCTGTAACTCAAAATTAGGGTTAATCATGCCGAACCTGTTTTTGCTCATAACTGAGCATGGGGCTCCTGTGTCAAGTTCCATCTTGACTGTACTGGCCTCTATTTGGACTTCCAGCATTGGTCGTCCAGTTGATGGTATTGCACCAAAGACCTCGACCTTACTCAACCTGGTTTACCTGCGCATTCGATCTGCACACTCTGCTAATGTGGCCCTTCTTCCCACATTTGTTGCATTTGACGTCCCGGAACCTGCATTGGCTGCGAGTGTGCGCTTCTCCACACCCCGCACATGCATGTTGGCTCTGCTGGGCTTTGTCGTTGTACTGCGATGGTCCGCTGTTTGAACTGTTGGATGTTCCTTGATGACTGTACTTTTTAACCTGCCGGCGTGGCTTTGACTGGCTAAATCTCTGTTTATTGTCTTTTCGTGACTGCGGTTTCTCATACCCAATCCTGTGCGTCTGATCAGGCTTCGAGTTCGTATCTGCGGTTTTGACTTCGTCGGTGGTATTGCGAGTGGCTTCAAGTGTGTGAGCGATTTCATAGGCCTCAGTAAATGTTGTTGGCTTCTTTGAAATGATCTCATCGCACATTTCTCGAGATTCCAGACCAAATACGAGTTGCTCTAAGAGCATCCGGTCGAGAAATTCACCGTAGTCGCAATATGCTGCGGCCTGTTTTAGCTTTAGTGCGAAACTAGCTACTTTTTCGTCCTTACGTTGTTTTGTTTCACGAAATTTCTTACTCTCTGCGTATCTGTTTCGCGTGGAGTCGAAATGGGCGGACAGTTTGATGCTAATCTCTGAATAACTAAGTGTTTCGGGATCTTTAGGACTCACCAAAATGTTTAGGGTGTCATTCAGTTCGGGTCCCATGTATACCCGTGCATAATTGGCATGCTGATCTTCAGGGATTTTGCTTAACTTTAAAGCCCAGGTGAAGCGCGTGAAGTAATCGGTAATCGTTGTTCTGTCTGCTGATCGATACACACCCATGTTAAACGGGGGCCGCTGGGACGTCGGTGCTGTCACGGCGTTTGCGTCAGTGTTGGATGCGGATGTCCGGATCGCATTGGCGAGTATATCCGTCATGGCTTGCAGTAATTCTTGTGGTACTACAGCCATTTCGTTTTTCGCGTTAACCCGTTATCGTTGTTTTATCTATTCTCACTTCTGACACCACTTTTGTATTCCGTGAGCTTTAAAATAATAACAACTGTCTATTCAAATCAAACACAAAATCTTTATTCACATTTTTTACAAGCAAGCAACTAGATAGTGCAATAATACATTTCATATACAACATCATGGAAAAATGGTTCCAAGATCTGTTGGCGATAACGTTCAGCCGTCAAAGTGCCTTAAAACAATTTATAAAATTTTACTTTCCTAAAAGTCGCAATGCACTAACTAATTACATACCTTCAAAAAATATTGGACCAATTATTCTTCTCTGGCTAATTGCCGCCCAAACACCAATTTTGTCAGGATGCAATGTAGTCTCGACTAATTCATGAGGATTTTCGCCCCACCAAATCCTCATATTTTGTGAGTTTATGTAACCCGTCCTATAGAACCAAGATTCGTCCGTAAAGAAGACATTACGCAGGGAGTCAGCCTGATTAAACGTATCGAGAAACCATCTACAATAATTTAACCTGCGAGGAATATCGACGGGTAATAACCACTATCGAGTGGCACGTACCCACAGAGAGATCCACTTGTTGTGCTAAGTGTCTAATTGGGGTCCTAGGTTGTTCCTCCATAATTTGCCTAGCTGTCTCGACAACTTCCGCAGTACGTTTCGGTGGTCGACCGCTGCTATTCTTTTTTATAACGCTACCACTTTCACGGAACAGTTTAATGAATCTATTTAGCGTGCACTTAAAATGATTTTCATCCATAATAACATCAGGGAACATTTCTGATAATTCTTGTCGACAATCAGCAACCGAATATACCCAACGACCGTCAATTTTAGAACCATTTCGAAAATAACTCTCAACGAGGAAGGCTTTTTTTTCTGTAGTTAACACCATTTTATAAGAAAAAACTGAAATTTAGTTCTGAAAAGAACTTTTAACGAAATTAAAACGAACAACAACAACTATAACCTCGAAATTAGACGTTCATAATGGCCGGTAAAGCAGATTTCGCACATCAGTTTGTCCAAGCTATGCAATGCACATAATAATCCACGACATACGTGACAATTTGCCACCGCCAACTTGGCGACACACATTTTTGAACGCACGTTACAAAGTGACCTACCAATTTGTTATCTACCATTTCTGCCCATACATTGACCGGAAACCTAACTTGATAAGGGGGCAGTCCCACTGAGCCACCATCACCCACTACCACCAACCGCCACCAACTGAAATTACATGCTGCAGTCTCACCGAACCACCGCTGATCACCAAAAATTTTAATTTCCCGCTTGCCTGTTAGTAATTTTTTGACTTGAAATTGATATATTGGTAGTAACTTTGGTGTTGAAGGTTATAATAATTATTATATTATCACGTGTCTTTGTGTTGGTTATGTTTATGTTATTCGCGTGTCAAGTGCCAAAGTGTATTTTCGATTAGGTACGTTTATTTTAGGTCAGAATACCCACAAATGGAATATCCTGCCCAAGTTTAACTTATATTTAAATTTCCCGCCTTTCGCTGTCGTAAATCCGCTTCAAACAAGTTGAAAATTTCAAACCGGTGACCACCATTTGATGACGGTGGGTGGATGTTGGTGGTTCAGTGAGACTTACAGCATGTGATTGCATATGTTTAAATTTTAGTTGATGGCTGTGGGTGGTTGATGGTGGCTCAGTGTCAGCTCGAAGTCTGTGATTTGCAGCTCGAATTACTACGTGACTTGGATGTCTTCTATTAGGAAAACGCTGAGCGTAAACCCTATCAGCCTCATTGCAGTTTCCTTCACATTCCCCAAGGATCCAAATCATATTAACGTACTCGTTTATAGATAGCATACGCCATAATGATGGCTAAGAAAACCAAAATACGAACAAACCAAAACACAAATGATCACAAAAACACGGACTAAAGGCAAATTTAATACATAAATTGCAAATTTCAGTTCAAAATCGACTTACTTGACACCCATTTCAAAACGCAAACAACAGAATTTCGAATTTTATTATCACAGTACCATGCACCTACATTGTTGTCAAATTGTACTTTTACCAAAACTATGATTTTTAACAGTAGGTACTTACAAAAGAAGAACTAAATTGCCAATACAATAAGAATTATACCGTTTTTCGATTAATTTCAATTTTAAATACAGTCATATTTTACTTAATTTCTCATAATCGTATGGCTAAACTTCAATAACTTTCAGTAGGTAAGTACTAAAGATATGAACTTAACACCCTCGTACAAGAAAACTAAGCTGCGGAGGAAAATTTTTCTTGCAGTTTTGCCTTAAGAATTCACAAAAGAAAACGTTTACCTGAAGCTTTTAAGGCATTTTAGGGACACCCTGTAGATACTTTATGTATTTTAACTAATCATTAACTAATCAATAACTTATAGAACTATATTACTTTATTTAACTGAAAAATATTCATTTAATACTACAAAAAAAATGAATTTACTAACTACTGAATTTACTAAATTTTCAGTTTCGCTCTTATAGCGATATCCTTTTAAATTTTCCCTTCTAGAAACCTAATGTGTTTGAACTTTTATGTCTAATTTTTTCTCCCACAGGTTCTCTATGGAATTCATATCCAGAGACAACGGTGAACGGTGGAGTTTTTAACAAATGTGGGACATTATACAGGGTTACTGGTAATTCGATACATTCCTTTGGAGATGTGATAGGGCAGGAGCTAAGAAACAAATTTAACCCTAATATACATTATGCAAAACTCAATAGTTTTTGAGATACGTCAATTTTTGTGTTTTTCTCAAAAAAGTAGATCTTAATGTCTTTAAAGTTAATTTAAAAAAAATCTGCTTTACATTTTTTGAACTTTTTTACTGGATTACTTGTCCCACTCTATGGTCATCCGTTTGGAATGAAAAATATCCGGAAACATTTCGATCATGTGAAAATTTTAAATAAAAACTTATAAAAAATAATTTTTAAAAGTCAGCAATGAAAATTACCAATTCGTTTTTCTCAAAAATTATCAACATAACATGCGTACAAATTATTTAAAAAACTTCCTTATTTCAACAGCTATCTATCAAGGTACAAATGTTCAACGTGCCCTTGATAGTTCTAATAAAAAAATAGTAAAAGTGATGCAAGTAGTATGGTTCTTATTTTTGGATAAACAGTAAAAAGTAAATGTGTGCGTAGAAAAAAATGACAAATTGTTCATGTCAGTCAGTCAGTCCTTGACTTTGATGCTTACGCTTGCGTATTATTAACTGACATTATTATCTCCGTGTAACTTAAATTTGTTGCTGTTATTGAGTTAGTTGCTGAAGATTTTGGTTTAGGTCGTTGTTGTTGTTATTGTGTTTTAAGTGCCGTGGCCACCTACACCAATGCAGAATACGCTGACATCTTGTTTGTTTACGGATATTGTGACGGCAAAGCTGCCGAAGCTCGCCGAGAATATGAACGTCGCTTCCCTAAACCGTCGTATACCAAATGTTCGTGTATTCGGTACGACATATCGAAATGTCGCTGAAATTGGCTCCGTGAAACGTAGACAAGGTAACGCCGGTGCTCCTCGCGTTTATAAACCAGATGATGAGAAAGAAATATTGCGACATTCGATGCCATCCTTACCACTATACTCCTGTCCAAGGCTTTCATGAAGGCGATCCTGGAAGGAGAGTGGAATTCTGCCGCTTTATGTTAAATTCAGATGCAGACAATGCAAATTTCTTACTGAACATTTTATGGACGGATGAAGATGGTCCTCTCACCGTGACAGAGCTAATAATATTTCAGCAAGACAGCACGACGGTTGTCCAGCACATTATCGGTTGACAGTTACTCGGTCAACGTTTTCCTAACCGTTTGATTGGAAGGGCAGGCCTTGGCCAGCGCGAAGTTCAGATTTAACACCTCTAGATTTCTACGTGTGGAGCCATATGAAAGAGATGATGGTCTATTAAACACCAGTCGATACGGAGAATACCGTAGACCTTAGACAAAGGATAGTCGACGTTGCCCAACACATACGGCATATCCTCACAACCAGAGTAACAAAGACGGAAATACGAAGACGCTGCCGTGCTTGTATACGGAGTAGGGGCTCCCATTTTGTGCAAGAAATGTAGTGCAACTTTGAAATTAATTAAGAATTAAAAAATTACCTTTACAATACGGTTTTTACTGTTTATCCAAAAATAAGAACCATACTACTTGCATCACTTATACTATTTTTTTATTAGAACATTTTTGTACCTTGATAGATAGCTGTTGAAATAAAGAAGTTTTTAAAATAATTTGTACGCATGTTGTGTTGATAATTTTTGAGAAAAACGAATTGGTAATTTTCATAGCTGATTTTTAAAAATTATTTTTTATAAGTTTTTATTTAAAATTTTCACATGATCGAAATGTTTCCGGGTATTTTCCATTCCAAATGGATGACCATAGAGTGGGACAAGTAATCCAGTAAAAAAGTTCAAAAAATGTCAAGCAGATTTTTTTAAAATTAACTTCAAAGACATTAAGATCTACTTTTTTGAGAAAAACACAAAAATTGACATATCTCAAAAACTATTGAGTTTTGTATAATGTATGTTAGGGTTAAATTTGTTTCTTAGCCCCTGCCCTATCACATCTCCAAAGGAATGTATCGAATTACCAGTAACCCTGTATAGAGGAGCCATTCTTGTCACGCCTGCGATAATGGTTGGGAGGATCGCTGCCTTGTCGAGTATAGTCGATTCTTTCACTTCCGCAAATTTACTGGAGGCATTTTACAACTTTAGTGATGGATTCTGAGATTAAAGATTTAAATACAACCATCATAAATCATTTGTACTAGGCCGGACCCGAAAAAATTTACAGATATATCTGAACACAGAATAATTTGCTTTTAAAATGTTAAACATCATTTAAACACAGAAAATCGTAATTTCTTTATTATTTCGTTTAAAATTAATTCAAAACGCTTACCTTATTCGCCCTCTAAAACAATCCACTGTTAAATAACACTCTAAATTTATTCGGAATCGCTATCTGAACTATGCCCTACATTTATAACTATTTTATCGCCCATTGAGCACGTGTGGGATATGATGCGCAGAAGATTGAGAAATCTGTCGATCCCACCGTTGACATTGGAAGCTCTACCCGGCAGGGGTGGGCAAATGCGGCTCTGCGGCTCTTCGTCAAGTTCAGTGCGGCTCCCATTGAAAATTTAAATCATTTTTTTTTATTAGTTCAGAACTTTTTTCACGATTCTTGTTAAATTGACTAAGTAAGTGAAGCGTTCAATTCGTACGTAGTCGCGTCGAGTGTGTTTAACCTCGTTTTGTATTGCGTAATATACACCATCGTGTGCGCAAAATGTATACCCACTCCGCACGTAGTATGCGGCGCTCTTGTAGACAGCTGCTAGGTCTAGGTTATAATTTATAATAAATCCGCGCACTATGTAACTATGGTGTGGCTCTTTATAATATATGAAAAACCGGAATGCGGCTCTCATTGACCTCATGCGTGCCCACCCCTACGGCATCAAGTACAGGTTGCTTAGGATGCCATACCCCAAGAAGACATTGATCACTTGCTGGAATCGATTCCAAGGCGGGTAAATGAGTGTGTTAGAAACAGGGGTGGACCAACACATTATTAAAAAAAATCCAAAAAGATACCGTGTTTTCTTTGCCAAATTTTAATGAATTATAACCTTAGACTAGTCCAATGTTCCTGCCAAAGTTGGTCAAAAAATTCCTACCCCTTCTAGGTGTTGCAATTTTTATTTAACTGAGTAGGTATATACAGGGTGACTGGTACATAAACGTATATCTGAAAGGAGGTGGTAGGTGAGTTGGTTTGGAACTTATTTAACCATACAGGGTGTCCCAACCATCTGGGATTTTTCGATACCGTCTTTATTATTATAGTTATGTCAAAATATTATTAAGAAAAGTTGTAGGGTTTGATATTCTACATATTCTAAAATTATTTTCATATATACAGGGTATTTCGTAACCATGTGACGATATAAAGTTGTGTTTTTTTAAATGGAACACCCCATAGTTTTTTACATATTTGGATTCTCCCTTCAATGGCGATTGCAACGATATAGCATTGTATGGGTCTATTGTTAATAGTTCCGTAGTTATTCATTTATTTGTGATAAAAATAACCTCACTTTGAACGAATATAACACCGTAATTATGCCGAAATTTTAACTATTTTTCAGGGTACAATTTTTCGGGTCTATTTTCAATAAAACTGCGAGGACTAAGAGGCGCTAGGTATTTTCAATATACACTGTGATCGAAAAACGCGAACCTCAAGATTTCTGGAAAATTTTAAATAGAACGCCCCATATGCGATTATGTCATTAAATAGCCGCTTTTCTAAGCTTTCAGAAAATACCATATTTGTTGGGTCCAGGTTTAATCGTTACGAAGTTATGTTAGTTCCTTTGTCATATTAGGGATTCCTACGCGAACTCTGCAGTCAGTTCAATGAGCGATTACACCAACTGCTGATTGTTTTTATCGTTGGTTGTTTTGAACAAAATCGCATCGAATTTTGTTTACAAATACTTTTGCTGCCGTAAATACGTCACGTTTGATGCGATTTTGTTTAAACAACCAACAGTTGAATATTATCGACGATTGGTGTATCCAGCCATAGAAATGCTTAGAAAACAATTACATTTAACAACTACAAAACAATTGCTAGAATATTTGTCATCAAAAACAACGGCTTCTGCGCTTCTGTCACATTTCTTGTAGGGTTTGATAGAAAAGCTTAGAACTAATGAATTTCTCGAAAGAAGAGTCAATAAATATGATTTATATTTTGGGTGAATGCAATGGAAATAGTTTATTAGCCAGTCGCGTATATGCAGCACGGTGAATAGCGAATAGTGAATACTGAAGTTATTGGTCCATACTTTTTTAATGAACCATTGACCAGGGAGAGATACTTGAATTTTTTACAAGACGGGCTTCCTGAGGCATTAGAAGATGTTGACCTTCGAACTCGCCATTTAATGTGATTCCAGCATGATGCGGCTACACCCCATAATTATTAGAGGGTACGAGAATTTTTAAACAACTGGAGAGCGCAAAGGTGGATCGGTTGAAATGGTCCCCTACCATGGCCCACGCGTTCTCTCGATTTAAGTCCAATAGTTCTTTTTGTGGGTCCATATAAATGACCAAGTTTACCAGGAACCACCAACTACAATAAAAATCGGATAAGAAGAGCATTTGTTGGTATGCATATCAAACCCTACACCATGTTCAGTTGACATTACTAAGACGTTTACGTCTATGCATTGAAACAGAAAGGAGAGTTTTTGAACACCTGATGTAACGATAATTGTTTTTGTAACAATGGATTTTTTTTGCAAAATTTGTTTTTTTTTCAAATCTTTCTTAGTTCATGTTCGTTAGTTTCTTAGTAAATTGTTTTCTATTTTATAAATAATAGTTTCAGAGCGCATTAAATTTTAGTTATTTACTAATTACTAGGCGTTTCTATCAAATTCTACAAAAACTGTGACATAAGCGCAGAAGTAGTTGTTTTTGTTGACAAATATTTTAGCAATTGTTTTCGTAGTTGTTAAATGCAATTGTTTCCTAAGCACTCCTATGGCTGAATGCACCAATCGCCTATAATATTCAACCGCATCAGACGTGACGTATTTACGACAGCAAAAGTATTTGTAAACAAAATTCGATGCGATTTTGTTCAAAACAACCAACGATAAAAACAATCAGCAGTTGGTGCAATCGCTCATTGAACTGACTGCAGAGTTCGCGTAGGAATCCCTAATATGACAAAGGAACTAACATAACTTCGTAACGATTAAACCTGAACCCAACAAATATGGTATTTTCCGAAAGCTTAGAAAAGCGGCTATTTAATGACATAATCGCATATGGGGCGTTCTATTTAAAATTTTCCAGAAATCTTGAGGTTCGCGTTTTTCGATCACCCTGTATATTGAAAATACCTAGCGCCTCTTATTCCTCGCAGTTTTATTGAAAATAGACCCGAAAAATTGTACCCCGAAAAATAGTTAAAATTTCGGCGTAATTACGGTGTTATATTCGATCAAAGTGAGGTTATTTTTATCACAAATAAATGAATAACTACGGAACTATTAACAATAGACCCATACAATGCTATATCGTTGGAATCGCCATTGAAAGGAGAATCCAAATATGTAAAAAAATATGGGACTTTCCATTTAAAAAAATACAACTTTATATCGTCACATGTTTACGAAACACCCTGTATATATGAAAATAATTTTAGAATATGTAGAACATCAAACCCCACAACTTTTCTTAATAATATTTTGACATTACTATAATAATAAAGACGCTATCGAAAAATCCCAGATGGTTGGGACACCCTGTATATATCATTGTACAAAGTGTCACAGTTTCTAAGATATAACCAACTTAGTAATTTAACTAAATTCGACGATTTTTGCATGGTAGAGTGTATGAAATGATTTTATTTGATAGAATAGATATCAAAGACTATTAAATAAAAGTTACAAGGAACTAAAGACTTACAATAGTGTCTAATTAAAGCGGAGCGCAAACCAACGCGGTGGCGGTGGCGGTGGCGGTAGCGGTGGCGGTGGCGGTCAGATTGTGCCCATGTTCGCCATGGAAGTGCGCACACACACGCGGTCAGGATATCGCGTCCGCGCTCTCGTGCAGCGTTCTACCGCGCGGTCCAGCTTCAACGCGGGCAAACGCAGCATGCAGCATTTTCCCGCGCGGTCGCCTGGAATTCCCGGTGCTTGAGTGATTTTAAAAGCAGCAAAAAATGAATGAAACTAAGGAGTTGATCGAAGCAGTGCGTGTGCATAGCGTACTGTATGATTTGTCGCATCCTGAATACAAAAATATTAAAAAAAAGGATAAACTGTGGGACGAAATCGCCGAACCTACAGGAAAAAATGGTAAGTATCCCTTTTATTTATTATTGCAGAAATAGCTACTTAATAGTATATTATACACCAAGGTAGAGAAAAGTCTTCTCTACCGTGGTTTATATACTATTTTTTTCACTACTAGCACATTCCTTTTAATTAATCATTTTTACACCAATAAAAAATAAAATGACAGATGCATATATTTATTTCTAAATATCCACAAAAATAAGATCTGGCTTAATTACGTTCAACAGTTCATGGAAATATTCTATATTCATTCTGCAATAAACATAAAAGCGTTCTTCATGGTTTAGAAGTTCCCGAAACAGTGTATGAAATTCCCCCTTTGTCTCTCGGTCAATGTTGATTTCATGTACCCATTTTCTTCGTTTATTTCTGAAAAATTACATAAAATTTAACACTGTTCACGCCCAACCTCCTATATGCCATAGCTTCATGCATGTTATAAAAACAACAAGTGTAAACTTACCTCTGCCTTTCATCATCTTCGTCTAGTAACAATGCTAATAAAATAGTTTCCTCTTCTACTTCGTCCATCACGTCAATTTTAATGATACCGAAAATGGCGAAAATACAGATGACAGATGCCAAAATGCTGACAATTAGTAGTGATCGCCTCATACAGACCGCGTGAGTATGCGGACACGTGTTCGCCACCGCAACCGCCACCGCGCCCGCCACCGCCTCCGCTCCCGCCACCGCGTTGGTTTGCGCACCGCTTAAAATTTATAATAGCAAAAATCGTCTAATTTAGTTAAATCAATAAGTATAATGATATATTATGGTTAAATAAGTTCCAAACCAACTCACCTACCACTTCCTTTCAGATATAGGTTTATGTACCAGTCGCCCTGTATAATATATATATATATATACAATTTATTTAACAAAAGCTTTGTGCAATTGGCCCTAAGTCTTACCGTGGACACCCGGTAGCGTATTGGCATTGTTTACTATGGCACAACGCGACGCATGGTTCTACTGCGGTAAACAATGTTCAAAAATTACGCCGCGTGCATTGAGACAATTCTTACTGCGTTTCAACATATTCACGCGTTGAACCGCAGTAAGATATGGCAATGTTAAAGGTTGCATTTTCAAAGGCAATCCTTACTCGAAGCCGTTCCGTTAAATTGAATTTAACAACATAACATTGAAGCACGCGATGCCATTTTTAGAAAAGCCAGTTCATTTTTACTACTTCTGCAATTAGCAAAAGTGAGTAAATGACGCCTGCGATACGATTCAAATACCTTAATAACAAAATCGATTAAGGCACAAGTATTGAACGCTTTACACCTTTGCAGGACAATATCTTTGAAGACACGAATTGATGCTTCAACATAGTTATTGGTATTATTTCCTCTTGTTAACAATGAGCTTCTGTATGCTAGTAACCATTCTTCTCTGCGATTCCAATAATTATTAATATGTAGTTTTAAATTATCATATTTTCCTATTTTCTCATCATTTAAAAATTTATCGTAATTATCTTGTGCTTGTTCGATTGATGTTGAATATAGAATATTTCTGAACATGGTCATAATGTATTTTCTGTCATCTTTCAAAATACCATGCTGATTGTGCCACAGCCACCTCCACAAAGCTTGGCATAAATGAAAAATGCAGAGAAGTCTAAGCGGTTATGTTGTTAAATTCAATTTAACGGAACGGCTTCGAGTAAGGATTGCCTTTGAAAATGCAACCTTTAACATTGCCATATCTTACTGCGGTTCAACGCGTGAATATGTTGAAACGCAGTAAGAATTGTCTCAATGCACGCGGCATAATTTTTGAACATTGTTTACCGCAGTAGAACCATGCGTCGCGTTGTGCCATAGTAAACAATGCCAATACGCCACCCGGTATCTAGTTTTCTAAATCTAATTCCGATGATGTAGCTATGGATGAATATGTTGTTCCCGCATCTTTTCTAAATCAGATGCTACTTTCGGAGCACTTGTAGAGGATAATTGTTTTATTTTTGTCGCAATATAAATTTGCCTCTATCTATCACTTAATTTTGAAAGACCGACTTGAACAACTCCAGCTTCTAAGAGCCAATGTTTTTGTAATTATTTATAATGCACTTAATTGTAGCATGACTTCTACTTACAGTTTTTTGATTTCTTGAAGAGATTTTCCTTCGCCTATTTTACGTAGTAAAATTTGATATGTTAACATTTCTTGCAACATATTTATTGTAAGAAATGGCATCCGGGTTTTTCAAACGAGAAGGGAAGGCTGCAAGATTGGCAAAGGACGTATTCGCAAGTTTAAGATTTTTTCTCCATTAAAAATTTTACTTGACCTCGGTCACAGTATAATACTATACCTTTTCAACTTCAAATTGAGAATAAACAATTTCAAATTGGGAATAAACACATTCAAATTGGGAATAAACCATTTCAAATTGGGAATAAACAATTTCAAATTGGGAATAAACAATTTCAAAATGAAATAAACAATTTCAAATTGGGAATAAGCAACTGCAAATTGAGAATAAACACAATCAATTTGGTACTAAGCAACTTCAAATTGGCACTAAACAATTTCAAATTAGTACTAAACAATTTCATATACAGGGTGGTGACTCGAACACCCGAACATAGGGATTTAACATGTAAAATCATATTTTCGTAATTTCCTGCTCCCCTAATTATTTTAGGTAAAAAAGCTTCAAATAAAAGTTGTAGAGCATAAAATCCTGCATCTGAATCAATAAACAAAATTAATTTTGCGTGCCTTGTAACCTCAGAAATTAGGTATGAAAATGACGTAAATCACCCCAAAAATAGCGATAGCCATGGAATTCAAACAAAAATTAACAAATGTTAACGGTTTATCTGTCAAATTTCATGGTGGACGGAAAATTTAAAAGATTTAAATTTGTGTTTTTTTAATATTTGTAGGACCGTGGTGTGGTGCAAACCTAATCCAGATCCAATTTCTCTAAGGCTCACATTTGGATTATTTGATACCGCAGTTAATACATTGATTTCGTTAGCGTTGTGATCTTCAGCTTCAATATCTTCTTTAGGTGCAATATTTATTTGTTTTTTAGTACAACTCTTGCAAGGGACGAACACTGACCCATATTTTGTTTGATTATTGATGATGGTATGGATTGTTGATGTCGACGGAATTGGTATCTGACGATATAAATTCGCAAATAGATCTCGCACTTGTCTTATACTATTACCACTGTAAAATAACTTTAAAATTTTTTTTTTTCACTTATTGTATAATTGTTGGCCATATTTTCACTTTAACAGTAATTACAAGTAATAATAAAAATAAACTAATGCAGCGTAACTTGACAGATAAACCGTTAACATTTGTTAATTTTTGTTTGAATTCCATGGCTATCGCTATTTTTGGGGTGATTTACGTCATTTTCATACCTAATTTCTAAGGTTACAAGGCACGCAAAATTAATTTTGTTTATTGATTCAGATGCAGAATTTTATGCTCTAAAACTTTTATTTGAAGCTTTTTTACCTAAAATAATTAGGGGAGCAGGAAATTATGAAAATATGATTTTACATGTTAAATCCCTATGTTCGGGTGTTCGAGTCACCACCCTGTATATGTAGGTATATTATAATATTTATTTAATAACTGATTATGGGTATTATTATTAACTACGTATTACATTATGAGTATTATAGCTCAAATGTTATTTATTCAAAAGACCATGTCTGCCAGATTCAGAGGGTCGGGAATGAAGATTTGAATGTGTGTAACATATCTTGCACAATTCACGACGGTTATTTTGGTCATAATATTCGGATTAATTATTTCTTCCAGTCGCCGTAAGCGATATTCAGCTTGTGTGATGTTTACCCTGTCTTCAGCGGCTGTGATGTGGGGCAGTTGAGCTGCTAGGTCAGTTTTCACGCCAGCTTTAAGGGCTGACCAAGCAGCTTCAATTGGGTTAAACATCGGACTATACGGCGCAAGCCTCAACAAACGGTGTTCGTTAAATTTATCTTGTTGAAATACTTCTTCGACTGAGGCATGACAAGGAGCGTTGTCGATTACCAACACCACTGCTGACTGATACATTTCCAGAGCATTGCAGAGGCACTGCCTAACAAATTCATTGGCTTCCGGCATCCGAAAGGCGCCTCTTCTTAATTCGTGGTGTATCAAACCTATATTTCCCATAGCCCCAAGTACATGGATGTTAGATCCTTTACTGCCTGCAGCAATATGGGTACAGCGGGTCTCTTTTTTAGATCTTTTTTCCTTCGCGATATATACAGATTGAAATTGGTTTCGTCCATGTAGACAATAGGAAGATTTTCTGCTTGATACTGCAGGAGCTGCTGTACGTAGTCCCGCCTTTTCACTTTATTTTCACCACTGTTTGCCCTCTCAGACTCTCTAAATGGTTCCGGACACATTCGGTGGATACCGTAATATGATAACTGTTTTGTATTTGTAGCTTCATTTTTTCAAAGTAATTTTAGGATTTCGCGAATCTGTTTCTTTACATTACAGCATCCGCTTTCTTAATGTATGGCATTATTTTTATATTATAATACTTATTATAACACCAACAACAATTAATTCTGTCACAACCATGCAATTGCCATTTTCCAAAGTCTTTTTCTCAATTTCAAATTGTTTAGTGCCATTTTGAAGTTGCTTAGTACCAAATTGATTGTGTTTATTCTCAATTTGCAGTTGCTTATTCCCAATTTGAAATTATTTGTTTCATTTTGAAATTGTTTATTCCCAATTTGAAATTGTTTATTCCCAATTTGAATGTGTTTATTCCCAATTTGAAATTGTTTATTCTCAATTTGAAGTTGAAAAGGTATATAGTATACAGGGTTACTGGTAATTCGATACATTCCTTTGGGGATGTGATAGGGCAGGAGCTAAGAAACAAATTTAACCCTAATATACCTTATGCAAAACTCAATAGTTTTTGAGATATGTCAATTTTTGTGTTTTTCTCAAAAAAGTAGATTTTAATGTCTTTAAAGTTAATTTTAAAAAAATCTGCTTGACATTTTTTGAACTTTTTTACTGGATCACTTGTCCCACTCTATGGTCATCCGTTTGGAATGGAAAATATCCGGAAACATTTCGATCATGTGAAAATTTTAAATAAAAACTTTTAAAAAATAATTTTTAAAAATCAGCTATGAAAATTACCAATTCGTTTTTCTCAAAAATTATCAACATAACATGCGTACAAATTATTTTAAAAACTTCCTTATTTCAACAGCTATCTATCAAGGTACAAATTTTCATGTGCACTTGATAGTTCTAATAAAAAAAATAGTAAAAGTGATGCAAGTAGTATGGTTCTTATTTTTGGATAAACAGTAAAAAGTAAAAGTGTGCGTAAAAAAAAATGACAAATCGTTCATGTCGGTCAGGCAGTCCTCGACTTTGATGCTTACGTATGTGTATTATTAACTGACATTATTATCTCTGTATAACTTAAGTTTGTTGCTCTTGTTGAGTTAGTTGCTGAAGATTTTGGTTTAGGTCGTTGTTGTTGTTATTGTGTTTTAAGTGCCATGGCCACCTACACCAATGCAGAATACGCTGACATCTTGTTTGTCTACGGATATTGTGACGGCAAAGCTGCCGAAGCTCGCCGAGAATATGAACGTCGCTTCCCTAACCGTCGTATACCAAATGTTCGTGTATTCGGTACGACATATCGAAATGTCGCTGAAATTGGCTCCGTGAAACGTAGACAAGGTAACGCCGGTGCTCCACGCGTTTATCAACCAGATGATGAGGAAGAAATATTGCGACATTCTGATGAAGACCCAAGAACTTCAACTAATAAAGCCGCCAGACTAACCGGAACGTCACAATGGAAAGTTTGGTCTACGATACGCAGTATTCGATGCCATCCTTACCACTATACTCCTGTCCAAGGCTTTCATGAAGGTGATCCTGGAAGGAGAGTGGAATTCTGCCGCTTTATGTTAAATTCAGATGCAGACAATGCAAATTTCTTACTGAACATTTTATGGACGGATGAAGATGGTCCTCTCACTGTGAGACAGCGAATAATATTTCAGCACGACGGTTGCCCAGCACATTATCGGCTGACAGTACGACTCGGTCAACGTTTTCCTAACCGTTGGATTGGGAGGGCAGGCCTTGGCCAGCGCGAAGTTCAGATTTAACACCTCTAGATTTCTACGTGTGGAGCCATACGAAGGAGATGGTCTATGAATCACCAGTCGATACGGAGAATATCTTAGACAAAGGATAGTCGACGTTGCCCAACACATACGGCATATCCTCACAACCAGAGTAACAAAGACGGAAATAAGAAGACGCTGCCGTGCTTGTATACGGAGTAGGGTCTCCCATTTTGGGCAAGAAATGTAGTGCAACTTTTAAATTAATTAAGAATTAAACGATTACCTTTACAATACGGTTTTTACTGTTTATCCAAAAATAAGAACCATACTACTTGCATCACTTTTACTATTTTTTTATTAGAACTATCAAGTGCACGTTGAAAATTTGTACCTTGATAGATAGCTGTTGAAATAAAGAAGTTTTTAAAATAATTTTTACGCATGTTATGTTGATAATTTTTGAGAAAAACGAATTGGTAATTTTCATAGCTGATTTTTAAAAATTATTTTTTATAAGTTTTTATTTAAAATTTTCACATGATCGAAATGTTTCCGGATATTTTCCATTCCAAATGGATGACCATAGAGTGGGACAAGTAATCCAGTAAAAAAGTTCAAAAAATGTCAAGCAGATTTTTTAAAAATTAACTTTAAAGACATTAAGATCTACTTTTTTCAGAAAAACACAAAAATTGAAATATCTCAAAAACTATTGAGTTTTGTATAATGTATGTTAGGGTTAAATTTGTTTCTTAGCTCCTACCCTATCACATCCCCAAAGGAATGTATCGAATTACCAGTAACCCTGTATATATATACTGTGCCTCGGTACACTTTCTCTACGCCACGCCACCGAGATCCGCATTGATTATTTAATCAAAATTATTTAAACGATGGTCGTGGTTTTTCGGGCATATGAATTTGAAGTCTATCAATGAGAATTTTAAAATTAAAAAAGATTAGATAAATAAATGGCTATGGCTTTTAAACGTGACACACAAAAGTTTTTATTTTTAGGGGGGGGATACATTTTTTTATTAACAATATATATTTTTAATTTTGTACAGTCATTTTCAACTTCCAGTAGATAGCACCATATTCCAAATTTTAGTAAACATATGACTAAATAAATACCAAACCGGGAGTAAAATAAATCCGCATATTACAGACACTATGACAAAAATAACAATTAATTCAGCAATAAACAGTGTAATTTTGATAACCTTGTCCGTTTTATCGTCGGCACGGCAAATTTCAATTAATTTGTCTAAAACAAATCGAAGTAAATACGAAAATCCTTCCAATAACGGCAGTAAATTATATAACATTGTCAAAATGACAAGTATTGCGTTATAAGCTTGTTGAGCCAGTGATGTAGTTAAATTAATAAATCCATACTGCCTAAAAAATGTTTAGTGATACTATTGTTAAAAATTAAAAGGACCTTTATTTCGCAAATTTTGCAATTTACTCGTTTTTTGGTAAACCTCGCTTTTCTTGATAATCAGCTACAGGTTCCCTGATGTTTTCAAGAATTTCTAAAATTGGACGTTCACCTCCTCCACCACCAGATTTTGCGTAACAACTCGTTGAAGGCGCTGGTCCACATCTTGGCACCATCGGTGGGTCTGCCATTGGTGGACAACTTTTATAATCTCTTTGGCAACCTTTATATGAGACGTTTCTATTAATAACTCGATATAATTTTCTGAAATATGAACAACACCTGAATATGCCATTTAAAAAATCACTTCTGGGCGTATTTATATTTATAAAGACGTTTATTGCATTAGATATGCAATAAAATAATGTGATACACAAATAACAATTTTGATTTCTGGCGTTGGTTGTCAAAATTATTTTTTGCGATATTGACAGTTACTAATATAGTAAATAAAAACTGGGAAATTATAACATGAGAAGTTGCTCTTTGAAATTTTATACATTACTTACCCAAAATCGATCCAGTAACTTTTATTGTCTAATGTAAATTTATTCAACCAGTGCAAACAAATTTCAGCAACTGCCGCAACTGTCATTTTATGTACTACTAACTACTACTTATACACTGAAAGACAATAATTTTCATAATTTTTCCAATTGGAAAATTCGTTATATTGTACCTATAATAGTTCGATAAAATAAGTTACATGTAAAACAAAAACAAAATAATAAACATATAGGTCGGCGTTCTGATCTCATATTTAAATTTAACGTCATGTTTATAATTACAATATGGCAATATCGCCTATCTCTGTTATACACATATAAAATTATATAAAGCTATATCGTTTTATTTTTACGCTAAACACGACTAAATAGTTAGAGACAAGAGAGTTTTTGCATATCGTACGATAAGTATCCGTTAACGCTAACGTTACGTCTTTATAACCGGACGTATAGAAAGACGGGTTTTGAAATTTTACAGATTTTGCACGCCATTTGGTTACGTACGTTATTTCAACTCTCTGAGAGAAAGTTTTACCTGAGGCTTCGCACAGATTTTTATGAACAATTTTCCAGTTGGAGGTGTTAAGGACTGGATTTATACCAGTTACATCTCTCAGAAAAACGAGACAAAAAGAAAAAATGGATGACAGAAAAAATACTAGAAATGATGGAAGAAAGAAGGAAGTACAAGAACAATAACAAAACTGGATATGATAGAATCAACAGAGATATAAGGAAAGAAATTAGATATGCAAAGAAAAAGTGGCTTACTGAGAAATGCGAAGAAATCGAGGAGCTACAGAGAAAGCAAGATTCCTTTAATCTTCATAAGAAAATAAAAGAGATGACAGGAATAAACAGAAGAAAACAACATAACATCTTAATGGACGAGGGGAACAATATTGTGACCGAGATAAGCGAATAGAAGAACGTATGGAGAAATATAGAACAACTCTTCTTAGATAACAGAATGGAGAAACAGGACAACAATTTAGAAAAAGAATGACCCTCGATATAAAAGAGGAAGTTCAGAAGGCGTTGAAGAAAGCAAAGGAAGGGAAATCTCCAGGGCCTGACCAGGTGAACATAGAAATCCTTAAAATATATAAAAGATATAGACTTTCTGCTAGAAATGTTTAACCAAATATACGACACAGGGATAATACCGAAAGAATGGTTAAAGTCTACCTTCATAACTCTCCCGAAGAAAGCTAACGCTAAAAGGTGTAAGGAATTTCGCACAATAAGCCTCATGAGCCAAGTATCTATTAAAATTGTTCTTGAACATCATTCATGAAAGGATAAGGAAAAAGTGTGACGAAACACTAAGTAACAACCAATTTGGATTTAGATCTGGCGTAGGCACAAGGGAAGCCTTATTGGCATTACCAGTTTTAATACAGAAATGTAGAGACATGCAGAAGAACGTTATCATAAGTTTCATAGACTACGAGAAGGCGTTCGACAGAATAAGACATGAACAACTTATTCAAATACTGGAAGAAATGCGCTTAGACGGAAAGGATATACAAATAATTAAGAACTTGTACTGGGGCCAAACAGCAACCGTTAGAATCGAGAACGACAGTACAGAAGAAATAGAAATAAAGCGAGGAGTGAGACAGGGATGAATTTTATCGCCAACCCTGTTCAAATTATATTCAGAACATATAATGATGAATGCGCTGTACGGGAAAGAGGAAGGAATTAAAGTAACAAATAATATTCGATACGCTGACGACACCATTCTGGTTGCATCAACGCAAGAAGATATGCAGACCTTGTTAGACAAAGTGAATGAAGAAAGTGAAAGGTTAGGCATCAATAAGAACATCCAAAAGGCAAAGTTTATGGTAGTAAGCAAGAGGAGAGACTTAAATGTGAGACTCATGGTAGCAGGTAACACATAGAGCGAGTACAGAAAAATAGATACTTAGGTACATGGGTAAGAGAAGAATGGGATAGTGACATGGAAGTTAAAGCAAGAATAGAAATGGCCAGAGACGGATTTAAAAAGATGAAAGTAATGTTATGTGATAAAGAATTGAGCATCGATCTACGACTGAGCGTAGTTAATTGTTACATATGGCCAATATTACTGTACGGCTCAGAAGCATGGACTCTAAAGAAAGACTTCCGGCGAATATTAAAAATCTCATGGACAGAGCGACGTACCAACGAGGAAGTCTTAAATAGAATAGGAAGAGAATATCTGGGACATGTACTGAGGCATGATAGATATGACCTACTACAGAAAATAATGATGGGAAAGATAGAAGGTAGAAGAGGAGTGGGAAGAAGGAAGATGTCATGGACGGGGATCACGAGAGTCAGCACCCTTTTTAACATAGCAAGGAACAGAAAAAGTTTTGCAGAAATGACAGCCAACCTTCACTAGTTGGAGCGGCACCTACAGAAGAACATCCCTCAGGAGTCTTAAATCGTCCTCGATATTAAACCGAATTCTTTGAATTTTTGCCATTTTAAGGCCAAATGACATGTGCAGATGTGCACATGTATAATTACAAAATCCCTTTGACGTATGTCAGAAAACAAAAAAATTTTCCATACGTGACAAAAATTGGTTACTAGATGACTGTAAACGTACGCTAAGCTGCACCGTCTTTTAAATTAGCGGACGTATTACGTCTTTTAATTTAACGTACGACAGTTGTAAAATACGACGTTGCTAAGCAACTCAGACGTTAGCGTATACGTCTTTTAAAAAAACGCTATGCAAAAACTCTCTAATAGAGAGTTATCGCAAGTACTACGTTACATTTCCGTTAACGCTAAAATCACGTGATGTTATACGATATTTTATTTTTACGGTAAATGACATTTTAGAGTTATCGCACACCGCTATTTTGCCGTACGTTAAAGTTTCTGAACCTAACACATAAAATTCCTTGTTTATAAATACGGCAACATAACCTCACCTCTCAAAATAACGTACGCAAAACCCTCCGCTATTATTTATGAAAATAGCGGGCCGCGGTTATTTATTTAGCGTACGCTAAATCTAGGCGGCATGCGCATTCGTCCGATTGTACGAAAATAACGTACGCTAAATTTAGCGTTGTACTTGCGATAACTCTCTAACTTTAAACATAAGCTCAGAATACGGCCCATCCGGGCCATAGAGCGATATTCTAACATCATATTTAAATTTAACATCAAGGTTAATTACCATGGCAACATCGTGCATCTTTGTTGTGCACCCATAAAATTAGATAAAGCTATATCGTTTTATGTTTACATTAAACACGACTAGTTAGAGACAACTTCATACATGAGGTGGAAATACGGGACATAATCATCTGAATCGCTTAGTAAACATTTTAGTATAGCCAATTCTAATATCGAATCAACTGATATATTGATTAAATTGTCGAATTAATCGCTATATTGAATAAATTCATATGTTTAAATGATTCAACACGTGAAATGATTTGAAGTACTGATTCATCGAATATTCCATATATCGATAATAAACTCTTATGATACTTTAATCTGATAGTTTCCTTACAATATACCTATAGATTTAAGGGATTATTTCTTCTTTTATTTTCCTTTTGCCCTTTTATACCTTTACAGTATCGAAGGGGCCGAACAGCCCGAGCTGCAGAAAAGAACTCAGAAAATCATTCCTAGCTTACATCACGAAACCTATAAAAATGGTTAGTCAAAATATATATGTGGTGCTTTCATGTTATCGTTTTTCATATAATTATTTAAAAAACATGACTAAATTATTCGTCTGAAGCACACGGTCGTAACTGATTGGCACCAATTCATTTCTTTTAGAGGTTGTCAAGAACCCCGACCTTCCCACTGGCAGTCGGCGGCGTGTTCCCGGGAGCTACCTCGGTATTTTCCGCTTTGTCGTAGCAGAATTTTTAAATTAAAAAAAAATAAAAAAACAGAAGCAAGTATTCACAGCAGAAATGCAAAAAATTAACATTTAGTAACGTATCATTTCCCTGATTAACAAACTCATTATTTTTATCTTGACATCCGAAATATTGAAACAGTGTGGAATTATTAATCAAAGTTTTAACAGGGTGGAGGGGTGTAAAAAACTAGGGAGGGTTAATGGTGAATAAACATAAAACTAAACTGGCATCATATACAAAGCCTATTAGGATGATTAATTCAGTGGCGGCTCGTGGGCCAAAAAATAGGTGAAGTGCTATTTTGGTAAATTAAAACAAAAAAAACTTTTTATTTGGACCTACCTAATTTTTGTACACCAAGTCAACCCTTTTAGGGTAGCAAATTTGTTGGTAATATCTTCGTAAAATGGTTGGCTTTTGATTAACCCTAGTAAAAGTTTTTTTTTAATTGAAATATTCGCCAAAGAGGAGAGTCTATCGTGAGATGTCGTATTTCTTACGTATGTTTTTATCCGTTTAAGGCAAGAAAAAGTTCTTTCAACTGATGCACTTGTCGATGAAATGGTTAGTATCTTAGTATAAGGGAAAACAGCTTATAAGCTTCAGTAAAACTTTCTTTATTCTCATTGAGATTTTTGAGTAATTCTTGTACTGGTATGTAGTTCCATAATGGCATACAGAAGATATAATTCGTTTGTTAGACGCTGATTTCTAGGAAATATTTTCCATAAAATTGGCTTAAACTTTCAAAAGCTTTAGAGGGAAAACATGAATGATATTGTTCAAATTTTGCTGTATGAGCCAGAGATACAAATTCTAACTTATCACAATCTTGAAACCTTACTTCCATTTCCATTACCACGTATCTAGTATTTCATAAAATAGAATTTTAAACTTTGTTTTAATTTCAGCACTTGTAAGATTAGCATATTCGCCCTTAGAAATGTCGATTTGCACCATTCCGTTTGCCTTTTCGAAAACTAATTTAAAAAATCATTCCTTTTGTTTTTGAATATTTCATGTTTAAAAACACACACTTATTGCAAAACAAACACACAAACAACAAACACCAAAACAAGACAGCAGTTTCAATTATTTGAAATCAGTAATAATCGACACGCGACACGATGTGGAATGTAGTGAAGTGGTTCGTCGATACAAAACTAAACACTTCACTCTAGCGAATCAACATGTGTTAACGAACCGCTCGCAGATGGTGATGACGTATGCGTTACCATGGCAACGAGCAGAGTTAAAGCCAGTCAATTACAACTCTTCCCTTCAAGCGCGTTCGTTTCATTCGAATGCGGTGTAGACAGGGACAAAATAGGCCAGTGGCATATATTATGGTGAATAATATGCATTTATAATAAAAAAATCCTCTCAATACGTAGAATTGAAGTGTCGATAAATAAAAAATAATTTGAATATAAAATAATTTGGATGCACAAATTTTAGGTGAAGAGGCACTTTACTTATTTCACCTGGCGAGCCGCCACTGAACGCTATTCATATTTGTTGATTGATCTGCCAGTAAACAAAATGGTTTATTTTTTAATAATTTTGAAACTCGCTGATCTAAAACGCCCTCGATGCATATCAATACCAAAAATTCACTTCCTTACTGGTACAATTTGCACAAGTGCTTTTAAATTCGATCAATTTATTTAACTAAATGTTGTTTTGTTGTTTTTAAGTACCTACCTAACATGTTTTTAACAAGTGATTCATATTTGGTGGTATGCGGAATTTCCTCTTTCACTAAAAAATATAGTCCCGTAATAAGCGATGACAAAGATTCTCCATTTTTAGTTTTTTGTTTTTCGCCTTCACGTATAAAGTGGTTTTTGAAGATTTTGTAGACGCACTGCTTGCATAGAAAGACACCGCGGCCACCGCTGGTCTTTATTTTCCTAGTTTTTATTATAGATTACCTACTTGATTTTTATGTTCAGATGTTTTTGGTTGTTAAATTTGCTATTTGCACTTTCCTAATTATTACATTCTTTAATTTCGCGTTAACTAAGACTTGTACACACTTGTTTTGAATTGAAAAGGGCAGATAAAATGTTCTGTCTCTTCTTTGACATTTGTATAATTTTAAGAAACACTCACAAAGATTCAAAACCACATTGTTCATTTACTTTTAAGAAGCCAAGAGTTGGGTCTACTTACTCAAACTAAAAATAGTATTGTAAATTCACCCTATCTCAATAAATTATATTGATATGTCTGATCAGCATTAAGTGCCGATTTAAGTTTTCTGGATGGTTTTATACTTCAGCTTATCTGTTGAAGTTGATCGTAATGTAGTACCTAATTTGTAAATAACATTTGCATTCCTTAGGCAGGTCACACTTAAAGCTAATATAACCTTGATATTTAATTACATTAAAAAAATGTATATTAATGTATGTTAGGTTTACGTTAAAACATGTTCTGAAATCTTAAGATAAATTATCCAAGGGGGAACTTTGTATCGTCTAGGCCTCTAGGGCAAGGGGAATTTCACCTCCCGTCTCATAGATTCAACACTGCACAGATAAAGACTTCATATACAAAAATGTTAAGAAATTGCCTGTTCTTTCAATACATCTACTTATTTCGCACAATCTAATGACCACATCATTTAATTTTAACTTTGATAACTAGCTACTGTTTTGTTATGGTTTTCCTAGCATAATTATTTCTTAAAATTACTTAATGTAAAAACCTTCACTTTCCATCTTCTAGTATCGTCACTCTATTACGAGAATATGCATTCAGGTATACATACCAAGGCGTTTCCTGAAAAGGTAGGCCACATATCAAAAATTACGATAATTTTCTTTAAAATTAAATGTTTATTAAATATTAATACTTTAGACATTCACGTACTGACTGCTTAATATATTCTATCAATGTATTTTGATAAATCAGGCAATTTACTTTGCTTGCATATACCTATTTCCTTGGCCGAATAACAGCAAGTGCCATGTGAACTCCGTTACCGTTACTTTTACTTCTTTTACTCGAGAAGTATTGACGATATGACGGTGTTAACTTAATATTTGGCCCGTTCAACCTTAAAACTGTCGTTAAATATTGTTAAAGTATGCTTTTATTTAGTCAACTGTACGAGTGTAGTTGTGTGTGTAACATTTAATTTTGGATTACTTACTTAGAATACTGTAAGTAATTTATGTTATGTTAATATAATTTTAGTTTCCGTGTCATTACTGAATATAATTACAAGATATTGTAACACGTTTAATTATAAATAAGATTATATTAAAACAGTATTTATTAGTTATAATGTAATGTAATCGTTAACCTCTTATACCTTTCGGTGTTGAACTAATGAAGCATAAACAAATTCAAAAAGCAGAATCCAATCCGAAATACTGCTAAACATCACTTTAGTTTACGGCCTTGAGCATTCATAAGAACTGGCAACAAAGTGGGACAATTAACGAGATGTAAGTGTAGGTACCTACTTTTTACATTTGCAATTAGCAACTGAAATTAGGTGCCACCTACCCTTAAAGTTATTGCCGTATATTATCATTAATGACTTGGTATTATATTTTGGGTGTAGAATTAGAAAATTATTAACTTACATGGGTAGAAAATGTAGGTAAAGCATAGTAGGTACTACCTACTATAAAATCCATTCAGAAAACTCCTGTGACATAAAAGTCACCATGTGTTGGTTAATATGAAAATCCCTATTAGGCTATTAAAAACTTTTAGATTTGAGATTGGCGCACCTTTAAATTTAAATTTAATGCTTTTGTTTTTTTTTTGTTTTCACTTTGACACTTAAATTATTTATTATTAAGTTACGTTTTATAATTCATAATCTTTAGAGAAATGGATGAACAGAAGCACCAACGAAGTTTATTATCATACTTGTATTATTAATAAACCCATTTTTACCTTGTTCTACTTAATTTTACGAAAATGACGAATGATTTATCATAACCTTACATTTCAGTTTGACGTTAAGTACATTCACAAAAAAAGTTGATAGGTTCTGTACATAAAGTACACTCCCAAATTTTCATTTGACAGCGTAAACGTCACGGGAGTTTTCTGAATGGATTATAGGTTAAATTTAATGGTACCTACCCTGCTGAAAACTTTGTTACATACATTAAAAGTTAAACTGTTTTAAAACATATTTCATAACAATTATAATAAGGATTTGTTTCCAAGTGGAGCAATACTATTATTATTTTCATATCTTGTACTTAGCTAACCTAGGACTAATAAATGTCCAATTCAAGAGATGAAAAGTTCAGGTTCTCATTATTTTAAAAATTATAAATTTGTGTGGTTAACACGTTCTTTTTACTTGCTTTGTTTATGCCATGTTTGATAAAATTACCTAGTATATTTTTAAAATAACTAATTAATACTTACTCAAAACATTTATTATATAAATATTGCAGTTAAATTTTGGAACCTCAAAAAATTACTTACTTCCAGGACCTGTAATTGTGTAATTGGCCCTGACCACCAATGAAGTAAATTTAATGAAATTCTTTTTCGTGGGATATAATTTGTCTGTTATCAGAGTTTCGTTAAATGTTATTATGTAAAGTGGTAGAGATCTTTGTCCCACATATTCAAATGTACAGGGCAGCGTGATAATACAGTATGACCTCTTTAATCCGAACCTCAAGTAATCCGAACAGCGGGAATTCGAAGCCATAATCCGAACAACGCCTCCTTAATCCGAACAGCAACGTGATTCCCGCTACATAAATGGGTGAATCCCTTGTTTTCATGTTTTCTAAGATTTGCTCTGTTTACTGTTCATTAGGCCGTTGACCGTTACTGAGTTCAGTGTGCATTGCAATTTAGAGCAGAGATGACTTCCAAAAGAAAACACGTTACTTTATCGATAAAAGAAAAGATTGGGCTTATTAAGAGTTTTATACGGATTTTGTTCCGGAAGTTCGAAAAAGAATGCAACAGCCAGCTCAGCTGAATTTAGAGGCCAAGGCACTTTTAATTTTAGACGACGCTCCAAGACACCCTGAAGACTTATGTTCAGATGATAAGAAAATTGTTGTAATGTTTTTGCCGCCAAATGTAACATTTCTGCAGAACTGAAGAAAGTTAATCTAAAAGATGTTGTAATCGGAGTAGCAAAAGCATGGGAAAATGTGAGGCCAGAACTTATTCAAAAGTCTTGGAGTAAACTTCTAACACAAGTTGATGGTGGTTGGAGTGAAGATGATAATCTTCCATTGTCACAGTGGAGGGATAAAATGGAGTTAGGGGGTATAGAGAAACAAATACAGGAAGTTACTGCACTGGTACACCACATTTCTGGAGATGTAACAAGACAAGAAGTTATTGAATGGGCCGTCGGACAAGAAGAATCATGGGAATCCATAAACGATATGGATATTTTAGAACATGTTTAAAATGAATCAAGCTTCGACGAAGAAGTAGAAGTGATACCACGACGTGTAAAGCACACAAAGGCAGTCAGAAGTTTCGAAACGTGTTTGAAATGGACCGAGGAAAATGCTGAATCGGAACACCACATTCTAATTCTATCCGAAATGAAAAAACGAGCTCACAAGGCACCAGAAGCAAACATTAAACAGCATAATCACTCAATTTCTTACAGCTTCTTAAATTGACTTTTTACCTTTCTGCGATTTACTTTATTTTATTAGTCATGTTGTATCTAACAAAATACGATATGTAGTACAGTTGTTAATTTTTGATTTGAAAATAAAGAACTATTTGTTGTGAGAATGTTGAAATTCGTAGATGTAATTAGGAAAATGGATAAGTATTTTCTATCTTTTTTCGATAATCCGAATATTTCGACAATCCGGATCAACCAATGCAATTATTAGTTCGGATTAAAGAGGTCATACTGTATATTTAAATTTTGTTTACCCCCAGGGGTGGCTCATTTTTAAAAACAATTAAACTTATAACCATTCTATCTCACTCTGTTGTTTACTTTATACAATTACAATGTGATTTTTTAAAAACTCAATTGCGGCAGGCCGTATTCTGTCTTAATAACCTTAGAACTGGCTGTATTAAGTCAGAACACGGCCTACTGCAATTGAGTTTTTAAAAAATCACATTGTATGTGATTGTATTGTTTTGAACTGTGTATTAGTTAGTTATGCATGTTTGATAAAGAATGGCAATTCTAAAACCATAGATAGGGTCTTGTTATCAACAAACTGATGTGGTTCAGAAATTAAGCTTTGTAGTAATGGGCGTTGTTAATTTTTAATTTTTATTAGTTTTAGGTATAACACTGTTATTTCTTTTGAAGATTAAATTTAAAGGATTCGCTCTTTTGAGAGTGTATTCTATAGAATTTAAATTAATTAGAGTGAATCACATAGAGAAAAAATAAAGAATGGTATGATCGCGAGTGTGAAATAGCAACAAAAACAAAGAACGCAGCAAGAATAAAATGGTTAAACTTTAATAAAGAAACTGACAGAAGGAAGTATGAAGATTTAAGGAACAGAGTAACAACATTATGTAAGCAAAAGAAGAATGAATGGATAAATAGAAATCTAGAACACATCCAAAAGGATTGACGAAGAATAATTGAATATGAACCTCAAGAAATAAGGAAAAGATCGAAAGAATACTATTCGGAAATCTTATGTAAAGAAGAACTCAGACAGTGGCACAGAAGTAGAAGGAAATATAACAGAAGAAGAAAATATAGCTGAGACAGAAGAAATAAAATGCCCTACTAGATTAGAAGTTCAGCAGGAAATACTAAGAACATGCAACAACAAAGTGCCAGGAGAGGACAGAATAAAAGCAGAATTACTGAAACATGTAGGTAAACAACTACACCAGCGAATCTACCAGCTAATTGAATTAATATGGACGCAAAATACAATGTCAAAAGAATGAAATATAAATAATAACTATAATACTTATCCATAAAAAGGAGACAAAGGGAATTGTGCAAACTACGGACCAATAACATTGTTGAACATCACATAAAATATTTTCAAGCCTACTAAATCAGAAACTAAAAGCACTGGCAGAAAAAAATATGGGAGATTATCAAAACTGGTTCAGAATAGGAAGGTCTACAATAAATGCAATATACCTGATGGATCAAATACTACAGAAATGCGAAGAATACAACTTGAATTTACAGATACTTTTCATCGACTTCAGATGTGCATTCGACAGACTAAATAGAATATGGACGATTAAGGAACTAGAAGTATTGGGAATACCACATAGACTAATAGAACTCTTAAAAATGTGTCTAAAAAAACACAAGCGCTAAAGTGCAGTTCCAAGGTATAAAAACAGAAGAATTTAACATTAACATGGGGGTAAAACAAGGGGAAGCCATTTCACCGACGCTCTTTAATTTAACCATGGAAGCAATTATATGTAGGGCAAACCTAAACAAAAATATCATAACAGATCAAGTACAAACAATATTAGCAAAGACAAAAGAGGAATTAGTAAAAGCAGCAGAACGACCCATAAGTGAAGCAAGGAAATTTGGATTGGCGGTGAACGAACAAAAAACAAAATACATGAGATTTGGAGGTAAAAGCATCAACACAGATGGAGTTCTAACAATTCAAAATTTTAAATTTGCATCAACATTTACTTATTTAGGAGCAACTATAGGTAAACCTGTAAAAGAAAAAGACAGATTGCAAAGGGGGAATCAAGTATACGGTCTCAACAGAACACTGCTTAAAAACAAAAAGTTTAGCAAGAAGACAAAAATTAACAGCTACAAGACTTTGATCACGCCAGTTATCACTCACGCGATTAAACCGAGCATTAAACTAGAAAGGAGAAGGGAACTTAAGAATATTAAAACGAAAAATTATGCGCACAATACTGGGTCCTAATATCACAGGAGAAGGTGAAAGACTAGCAAAAACAAATCAAGAAATCGATGAAGAATTGGGAGGGGAAAATATAGTTAAATATAAAAAAATAGAGCGATTGAAATGGATGGATCACATAATGAGATCACCGAAAGAACTAATTACAAGAATAACATTTTGGGAACCACTACAACTGAGAGGCCCAAGATAAGATGGTTAGATAAAATTGAGGAAGTTATAAGAAGAATGGGAGGGAGGTAATACGGTAGTGAATATTGGTACGGTGCATCGTTCTGCAAGGTTATGCATCGGTGCCCATAGTCAGAACTCGAACGGGTGACCCGAACCAGGCTCAAATTACTCTCAGTGTGTCCTCTTCGACAAGCTATGGGCTTTAATGGCCTGTTAAAGCTGAATACACATATGGTATATAAGAAGAATGAAAATAACAGACTGGAAAAGCAAACGCTAAAACAGGAAGGTCTGGCAGAAATAACTGAAAAGGTCAGGACACATCACGAACTGTAATTAGGGCCATAATCCCCAGGAATTGAAAGGCAGCCGAACAGGGCAGGCAACTTTTGATTTTTGCAAGTGGTGCTCAAAAAAAACAACATACAATGTGATTTTTTAAAAACTCAATTGCAGCAGGCCGTATTCTGTCTTAATAACCTTAGAACTGTCTGTATTAAGTCAGAATACGGCCGGCTGCAATTGAGTTTTTAAAAAATCACACTGTACATATACAGTGTGGTACAAAAGTATGGAACAAATTCAATATCTACTGAAATAATTGTTTTTTGGAAAAACGCTCGGACAGGTATAGCGATTTAAATTATGGTGCATATTTTAAGAGGAATCGAATTTTTTTTGCGACAGTCATTTTTCTACGGTGACGTTATCGCCTTTTTTTTAAATAGGAACTTGCATATTTGACAATTGCAGTAGATAGTCCTTTTTTTTCTCTTTCTAACCGTGCAAAAGTTTTATACCCTCACATAAGATTTTTTTTGAGATATGGTCCTTCGAAAATGCCAAAATCGACTTTTTCGTAGAAGGTTGAAATTCGGATTAGGGGGTAATGAGACCCTCCTAATGACGTTTCCGTGGTCGGTTGTCCCTTAGCGTGCGTAATTTCGAAGATACGGCCGTTCCCACCTATCAAAAGTGGTGGGGGAAATTTTTTAAAACCCGTTTTTTCGTGTCCGGCGGGGTCGCTTTGGGGTACTAGACCCAGCTCACGTTCCGCATGGGTGGGATAACAATAGACACGTATACGAAAAATCGACCCTGCCATTCGGGCATTTCGAATCCAAAATGTTTCGGATAAAAAATTGTTCTCTCCTAAATCGACCCCTCTCTTTCCGAATCCACAAAGCGACCCCGCCGGACACGAAAAAACGGGTTTTAAAAAATTTCCCCCACCACTTTTGATAGGTGGGAACGGCCGTATCTTCGAAATTACGCACGCTAAGGGACAACCGACCACGGAAACGTCATTAGGAGGGTCTCATTACCCCCTAATCCGAATTTCAACCTTCTACGAAAAAGTCGATTTTGGCATTTTCGAAGGACCATATCTCAAAATCACGGTTAGAAAGAGAAAAAAAAGGACTATCTACTGCAATTGTCAAATATGCAAGTTCCTATTTAAAAAAAAGGGCGATAACGTCACCGTAGAAAAATGACTGTCGCAAAAAAAATTCGATTCCTCTTAAAATATGCACCGTAATTTAAATCGCTATACCTGTCCGAGCGTTTTTCCAAAAAACAATTATTTCAGTAGATATTGAATTTGTTCCATACTTTTGTACCACACTGTATGTATAATGTATATTTAAATGAAACGCTTTACTTAGAAACATACATAAATATACATAGTACATAGGTAGGTACTTAACATATTATGTATGTGTGTATGGTCTGTAACCTCTTGTACCTTTCGGTGGCGAGGCTGGTGCGTTAATGTATGAGGTTCTACGGGTGCAGTGCACAATCCGCCCCGACTCTGCGAGTTGCGTGATTGGTGCGCCGTTTAATGCTTACATACTGCACCATGTGTAAAGTGTAAGTGTGTGTAGTATAGGACCTTGTTATTCTACCACTTAGGTCTGTATTCTGAGGAGAGCGTCGTTAATTAGGTGCCCAAAGAGGAATGGTCACCAGACCTCCAGACTGCAGGAAAATCCTTTCCATTCGGAGATTCGAACCGGGGTCTAGCGCAACGCTAGCCTGACACGATACCACTGCGCCACCCTGGCACTTGCTTAACATATTATTCATAATATAAATAATTTTACATAGACATGGAAAAAGTGGAGACACAAACTGCAGCCCTGGAAATCCACTCATTTATGAGTGGTTTTAAATCAAGTGCTTCTGTGTAGTCTTGATGCACATGAAAAATCGCAATGTGAATCAGCCGACTGAGACAGGAACGTAAATATGTCTCTAGTCGACGAAGTGCAGAAAGATCTTTCCGCTGTAGGTACTTGTCGATGCAAAGTCACAATTTGTTGCAGAACATGTATCACAAATCAGAACACAATTCAGTATTCACAATGAGAGACAAAAAGATAGATTTATATAGAGAAAAATAAAACTGTACCCTGTACCCTGCCCATAATTCATCGTCGAGGCGTGTGGTGCTGAGCACCACCATTTGATTTTGCGTGTGGTGCCTGAGCACGCGGGCACCACTGTTGTTGCCGGCCGTGCAGCCGAATGAATTAATGAGAGTGAATCAGTGAATCATTCGAGAACGAATCAGTTGGGATGAATGAATTGAACTTCCCATCTCTACTCTCTATGTATGGGATATTCGCTTATTTACCATATTTTGGGTATATTCTGAAGTATTTGAACATTTCCAGTTTATTTTGTTGTTTTTGTGGGTACTGAAATATCATGAATTTAGTGACTCTTTCAAAAGTATACTGTTAATGTGGGTTATTCCCAAAATTTGTACCACTTGAACAAATGTCCTATGCAACCATTAACTTTGGTAAAAAGAATATAAATTTAAAGTTTTGTTCATTATCCCACTGACACACAAATAGACATACATATATCTTTTTGAAAATTATCCTATTCCTGAGCTACACCTTAGGATTGCTGCTAATTTATTTTTTTCTTGTTAAATTTTTTATTAGCAATCAGAAGTATACATTCTATAAGCCAAATTGATGTAAGTACAATTTTTTTAAAATATTGTACAAAATAGTGACTTGAAGAGGTACATCATCCAGCGATTTCACCTCTGATTTATAGAAGATCCTGTGGCCATCGTCTTCGTAGACATCTGTTTTCTACTGGTTGTAAGAGGTGTCTTATTATTTGGTTGGCGTGGACCTCAAGTTTTGCATGATGTCTGGTGGTTCTTTCGTGTATTACTGTGTTTACGTCTGAAACTTTAAGGTCTGTCTGTAATGTGTGATTGGTAACGTACCAAGGTGCGTTAGCAATAGTGCGGAGGATTTTAGATTGGCTTCGTTGTATTATAGTTGTATTTGCTTTGCTCGCACCACTCCATATTTCGATTCCGTAAGTCCATATTGGCTTGATGACGGCCTTATAGATGAGTACTTTGTTATCAATGGATAGATTGGATTTACGGCCTATTAGCCAGTTGAGTTCCTTCATTTTCAAGTCAATTTGCTTCTTTTTCTTTAAAATGTGTTGTTTCCAATTTAGTTTCGAATCAAGATGGAGTCCTAGATATCTGACTACTTCTTGTTGTGGGATATTTACTTGGTTTAGGTTAACATTTGGGCAGTTGCTTTTCTGAGCGTGAATGTTGTGTGTGCTGATTTTTTCTCGTTGACCTTTATTTTCCATTTTTTTGTCCACCCTTCTATGAGGTTCAAGTGCTGTTGAAGGTTGAATGCGGCACTTACTGGATCATTTTCTATTGCAAGTATTGCAGTGTCAACTGCGAAGGTGCCTATTTTTGTGTTTCTGTTAGTTGGTATGTCTGATGTAAAGATTACATATAAGAGGGGGCCGAGGATGCTCCCCTGGGGGCCCCCTGATTGAGCGTAGTATCGGTTGGAAGTTTCACCATTAATTTTTGTTTAAAAGTCTCTTTGATGTAAATATGATTTTAGTAAGTTGAAGTATGTGATCGGAAAGGTTAGTTTAATTTTATAAAGTAGGCCTGGGTGCCATACCTTATCAAACGCCTGGCTTACGTCTAAGAAGGCTGCTGTACAATATTGTTTGTTTTCCATAGCTTGACTGATTAGATGTACTAGTCGGTGGCATTGTTGCACTGTGGTGTGGTGCTGTCTGAAGCCGAACTGGTGGTTTGGAATCCAGTCATTAGGATCAACGTCTTGTTTGATTCTTTTAAGTACAAGTTTCTCTAGGAGTTTGGATAGTATTGGCAATAAACTGATGGGGTGGTATGATGATACGTCTGTCGGATTTCTTCCTGGCTTCGGTATCATTATTATCTGTGCTGTTTTAAGTAATTTGGGCCAGTACTCTAGTCTTAGTATAGAGTTAAATATGTACATTAGTTTAACTAGGCCTTTTTGTGGAAGCTCTTTAAGCATTTTGGCTGTGATTAAGTCGAAAGCTGGTGCCTTTTTTTCGTTTAATTTGTTGATTTCATTCCTAATTTCTTTTGTAGTAAATAGTCTTAGGTGTTCGTGTTTGGGAATGGGTAATGCTAGCTCTTGTTCTACTTCTTGCGACTCGGTCATCGTCGTGCGGAGAGAATACTTTTGACAGATATTCTGCCAACAGAGTGGCTTTGTCTTTATCACTTTTGGCCCAGGGACCTGGTGGAGTAGTGTTTTGGCGTATAGGAGGTGATGTTAATTTGGGTTTTTTCTTGTTTTTTATAGGTTTCCAGATAGTGTTATCATATCTAGACAAGTTTGACACGTATGTTTCAAATGAGTTATTCCTCATTTCCTGAAGCTTTGTTTTTAATTTGCTACTTATTTGATTATATCTTCTCCTGCTGTCCGGGGTGTGTGTTTTTTGCCATCTTGACCTGGCTCTTCGTTTTTCTGCGACTAGTTCTTTGATTTCACATGGTAAGTTATTGATCGTCCTTTGGGATTCAATGTGCGGAGTGACTTGTTTAGCAGTACTTTGAAGTAGATAAATGAAATTTCCTGTTTCTTCGTCAATGTCGTTTGGTGTTTGTAGTCTTACTGTTAGGTTTATGTTTTCATTCTGGTTATTACCGAATTACTAATTGTTACTATTATTGGACTGTGGTCCGAGCTCAAGTCGTAATTTGAAGTGATATCTGTGTATGCTTGAGAAATTCCGTTGGTTACAAAAAAATCCAGTAGGTCTGGCGTCTTATTAGTGTCTGTAGGCCAATAGGTTGGCGATCCAGTCGATAAAAACGAATAGTCCCTGTCTTGGAGGACTTTTGCTAATTGTCTCCCTTTAGCGGTTATAAGGCGCGAGCCCCATAGGGTGTTTTTGCAGTTGTAATCTCCACCGGCTATGAATTTTGGTCCTAATGTATCGAGAAATACTTCTAGTTGCTCTTTGTTTAGTCTGTGTCTGGGTGGGCAATAGGTTGCAGTAATCGTTATTTCGTATGGAAGAGTTCGCACTTTTATAGATGTTGCTTCAATGTGATTTTCTTCGTATTTTAGTAGTTCATAGTGATCTATACTTTCCCTCACTAGGATTGCTGAGCCTCCATGGGCAGTACCGTCAGGGTGGTTTGTTTGGTATAGTTTGTATTTGGGAATAGTGAAGTAACTTCTAGTGGTTAAATGTGTTTCGCTGATAAGTAGAATATCGATTAGATTGTGATCTAGAAATAATTTTATTTCTTCTTTGTGGCTAGGAAGGCCGTTAGCATTCCATTGGGCAATCTTAAGTGACTTAGCCATTTTTTTAGTTCATTTTGTTGACGAGCATAGTAATCATGTTGAGAACCATACTGTTCTGTTGCATTAGTTGATTGAAGAGGTTTTTAAATTCTTCTAAGAATTTGGTTAGTATGTTATATGTGTTGTCAGCGTTATTTGTATTTTTGGCTGTTATTTCGGCATAGGTTATGGGTTGTGAGTGTGTTGCAGGTTGTAGGTTTTGCGTGTATGCCCTCGTGGCTATTGGTGGTATTGATTGTGGCTGCGTGCTACCTTTATTTTTCCCTCTGACTAGTCTATAATAATGCTCGCAGCCTTTATAGCTAGCTAGCTGGGTGGTCCCCACCGCATAGGGCACGTTTTGCCGGACTGTCCTTTTTTACGCATGATGTAGTATTGTGGGCCCCTCCACATTTGACGCACACAAATGGTCTGTTGCAGTATGTCTTAGAGTGGCCGTAGTGTTGGCACCTCATGGATTATGTTGTTTTTGTTTGTTTGGGGAGGTTCTATTTCTATTATCTTGTTTTGAAGTTCTCTTATTTTGTATACGTCTTTGTTGTTTACATTTACATTTTTAAATATTTAAATCTTTATATAAAACTGTCTTACAACAAACACAAACCAGCGAAATCCCAATAAATAAAATGTTCCCCTCAGGGGCCTCGGGGAACTTAATCGGATATGACAATAACGGGCAACCGGTGTTTAAACAAACTAATTTCATACAGGGCTTCTCTACAGAGAACAATTAAAATTTTCAAACAAACACACCCTTAAAGGCCCCTACAGACGATGTGACAAACATCGGCCAATGCTGGCGTTTGTGAATGTGAATAAAATTTGAGACAGCATTTGCCGAATGTAAACATTTGCCGTATGCTACTCCACACGATGTGTCCAACGCTAGATTTGCTAGTACATCCAGGCCAACATTCGCCTACCCTTTGATTTGTGCAATATTTACCGCCTACTAAGCCAACGTCCACAAACGCCAACATTTGTGTACATTTGTGCTGTGCGGATCATACACACGGTGTGGCAAACGTGCATTTGTCACATCATCTGTAGGGGCCTTAACACAATCAAATCAACCCGGTATGCAAATGCAACCAACAACGAACACTCCTATCACAATTTACCTAATGTCACAGCCAACATCAACTCAACACATATCCACAAATTTCCTTGTTCCACAAACACAACAACAAATGCAATATAACTGTACAAACATTCTAAACTCAAAACAACAGATGCAAAGAATGACATCTACAAGTGACGACGAAGAAGAAATCCAAACCGAAACGACCAACAATGATTGGCAAGTAATGCGTAGTACTAAAAGGAAAAAGGTCACGAAACAATCTAATAGCACGGCATTAACTAAAACAAATAATCGCTATCAAGTACTAACAAACAAAACAGACAAATCGAATACGGAAAACACCACTATTACCAACACACCAAAACCCCCGCCAATTTTTGTACAAGGGGTGCAAGACTACAACAAAATGATAACTCAAATTCAACAAATACTAGGGAAAGAACAGTACAGCACAAAAAGTCTAGCAAACAACGTTATAAAAATTAACTGCGGAAAACCCGAAACATACAAATCACTCATTCAACATTTCAAAGAAAAAAATATCTACCACCACACATACCAATTAAAAAATGAACGAGCATACAGAGTTGTAATAAGATATCTTCGTCACTCGATTAAATTAGACAGCATAAAAGAAGAACTATTAAAGCACAACCATATAGTCCGCTGCTAATTTGTAATTTTTTTGAAAGTTTTGACAGATAACATAAAACTATAATGTGCTGATCATTTTGTCAGATTTTGTAAATAAAATATCAATAACTATTTCCCACATATAATATAAGCCAATCATTTGATCCATATTTACAAGTTTTAACCAATCACGTACAAAGTATAACGGCAAAAACAGCAAAATTTCCCAAGGGCTATTTTCGCGACAAAAATGTGTAATCATGATCACCCACTATACAAACAAACAAAACAATTTATTACAGTGACATTTCGCATTATTTGTGAAAATGAAACGTTTGTTATAGTTTTCCGAGTCTCATTTGGGAAATAGTCTGATCAAATATATCTCTGGAACTTTATTTTGCAGACAAAATTGTACCTCAAGGTTGTTGCTTTGAGGTAACGTCCCTCGACAAATGGAAATACAAAATCCCTCGCTGTCGCTCGGGATTTTGATCATGTCCATTTGTCTCGGGACGTTACCAAAGCAACAATCGTTCGGATACAAATTTTGCCAGCAAATAAAGTTCCCTTGATATGTTATGACTGAATAAATCTTTTGGAAATATTTACTTGTAACACACTGTGTATAATATGAATTTAATTTTTACTAGTCTACATTACAATAAACTCAATTAGATTAATTAATTGTAATCATACTATTAGGCTAAAATTAACAGGTAAAATAGTTTGCCATACATGTTTGAATTTTTACTCAATTTTGTTGATTTTGAGGGATGATTAATTTGATGATGTTTACATTATGTTGTATATGCAGGGTTTGTATAAATTGGCGAAAGAACTACATGTGCCGATGTTGGTCATAAAATTCTGAGTCGAAAATCTTAATACCAAAATGTTGGACAATGCTTCCTCTGTCCTCAGGAACCATTTTAAAGGAACGTACCTTTGACAACATTGGATCCACACACCACAGGCGGTAACCTCCGTGAATGTTGCCATATGTATTTTTTACAATAATAAGGTAACGAAGAAATGTTTAAAACACGCTTTTGGGGCTGAAAAACAACATCTATGAAAAAATAATTTTTACATTTCTTCTTTCTTCTAATTTGCAACTCTTTCTGTCAACAGATAATCAATTAAAAGACTTCACTTTCAAACTCTGGAGATCCCGTGCATACCCAGGAAGCATGATACAATATTTTGGTATTAAGATTTTCGACTCAGAATTTTATGACCAACATCGCCACATGTAGTTCTTTCGCCAATTTATACGCACCCTGTATAAAGCATGACATTCTTGATTTTGTTGTGTTAGTTATACTTTATACTAACAATATTTTTTTGTTTCAGGAATATGTTACTCCATTGGCATTCTTCATTATGTGTTATTTTAACTATAGTATTATATTCCTTGGGTAAGTATTAATTACGTAATCATTTAAGAAAATTAATTATTGCATGTTTATGTACTTTATATGGCCATATTGCTAGAAAGTCTACTGATAATTATTATCCTGTTATCTGACAAGATACTTGTTGTTTATGACTGCCTTCTTTTGTTTTTACAGGTCTCAACAATTTATCAATTTTAGGTGGTAGCATGTAGCATAATAAAAACATCACAATAATTATACAAAACTCTGTATTTTTGACATTCTATTAAATGCTCCATGTAAATATTGAAAAATATACAGGGTGTTTCATTTAAATTTTTTAATTCACATGCAATTTGGGGTTTAACATTATAGCACTGACTTTTTCATTTTATTAGAAAGAAACTAATATAGGAGTAGTATATGTATGTGTGGATTTCATACCAACACTTTTAACAGTATTTGAGAGATTTGGGTGTTTCCATACTCTTGCTCACCATTGTATGTATTTATTTTTGGTATTGTTCCTTTTAAAAAGAAGGTCCTGTGAACTTCATCCTCTTCTGAAGCCATATTTCTTTCCTTTAGTGTGTTTTCTATTTTTCCCTCTTAATTTGTTGTCCATTACTCTTGTCAATACTTTTTCTGGTACACTCATTAAAAGGAACGCCTTGCATAGTAAAATATCTAAACTTTCTTCCCTACTACAATAAGAAATTGACAAATCAGTTGTAATGTCTGGAAAAAATAATTTAAAATTTTAAGTAAATGTTAGGTACAATTAACTGTTTGTTTATAAGGCTTGATTCAGAAAGTTTCATACGGTTTTGTAATAAATGAAACATCCATTTTAAGCTATCTAATAACAATTTCTGTTATGTGTATTTTAAAGTTAACTAGGTACATTCTAAAGAAATATTTAAACAACGATTATTTTTTCAGTTTCTGCCTGGAAAAAGTACGAACCATTTTTATGATGTCTGTCATGAGATTCTGCACAGTTTCAGTTTTAACTCTTTTGCTGCCAGCCAACCAAATTTTCTTGAAATCTCGCATCGAAACAGTAGTTTTTCTTTCAGTTCTGAGTTCACTCCTTACTATAGCCCAATATCTTTCAATTAGCATATGTTTCGGTATATTGGGTGGATTGTCATTTTTTGATATAAAATTGATAGAATTGTGTTCAGATCATTCTATAGCGCTTTGTTAATAGTGAGCAGTCCCAAGGTCAGGCCAAAATAATGTAGGTTGTGTATGACCCTTTATGAAAGGCAATAATTGTTTTTCCGAGCACTGCTTCGTGTAGATTGCGCTATTAATGGTTTCTTTATGGTAGAAAGGGACGCTTTACCGCATTGACATATTGCCTGCCAAAATAGTACTTTTGATCCAAAATTTTCAATAAATGTAGTTTTTTCGCTCTCCGGTATATCATTCTTGTACTTTGCAGCAAAATATTACAACCCAGGTAGAATGGAAAAGTTACACTTAAAGTAAGACTCATAGTCCATAACAGGTTTTTTGACCGACGATTGGCGGTGTTATGTTTTAGCACATTTCTGTTTCTTATAAGTCTTATAGTTCTTTCTTTTTTAATCCTATTGATGGTAGATTAACTTGTATTACTCTTTTTAGCAATATCTCATTCTGACATGCTTCTTTTCTTCTCAATGCACCTCAAAACATTATTTTCCAAATTTTTATTTGTTGCACCTTTGTGACGGCCACTGCGTAGATTGTTAACAATAGTTAGATATTGAAGAAACTTACTAATTGTCCTTTCGACAATTTGACGTGTAGTTTTTACAATTTTGCTACTTTGAAAATGATTGCTCACTATTTTGCATAAAAGCATAAAATACTGCAAAATTGTCTGTCGCAGTTTTATTCTAGACTCCAACATTTTATAACTGAATCGTTTTCGCTAAATCAAAGCCTATTTTCAATTTTTATATTCCTACTAGTTTTTTAATGTACCTACTATATATATATATAAGGCACGAAACTCATAGAGTCATGGCCGCTCCTTTCGGAGAGTATCCCTTATCCTATCAGAGATAGGGGGGGATATGCCGTGCGCACTTCACTTTATTTCACTAGAAATTATTGTTAAAGTCTTGGGTGTGTTTTAGCCACTTCAGTTATTTTTCTCCACTGTTCTCTGTCCCTAAGTTTCCTTCCCCAGTCCCGCACTCCCATTTCCTCCAGGTCGTGTAGAACGTTGCCCCTCCAGGTGATTCTCGGCCTTCCTTGATATCTCTGACCATCTGGTTTCCACTCTGTTATCTTCTTGATTGTTTTCGCCTCTTCACACCTCATTATGTGTCCATACCATTTTATTCTTAACGCCTTCACGACTTTAACTATATCTTCATTGTTCATTGTGTTCGATATCTCGAAATTCATTCTTCTTCTATAACTCCCGTCTTCCGTTCTTACTGGGCCTAGGATTTTCCTTAATATCTTTCGTTCGAAGCGTCTCAAGTCTTCTTCTTCCTTATTCGACAGCGCCCATGTTTGCATTCCGTAAATCACCGTCGGTCTGATTAGTGTTTTGTATATCTTGATTTTGGTTGTTGTACTTAATTGGTTACTATTCAGGCAATCTTTATATACAAATGCTATTCGGTTTCCTTTATGTGTTCTTTCTTGTACCCTGGTATTACTTGATTTCTCTATTGTTGATCCTAGGTAGATAAATTTGTCCACTTCTTCAAATTTGCTTGTTCCTATATTTATTCCATGCTTTTTTTCTTCTTTCTTGTTGTAGTTCATGTATTTGGTCTTTTTTTGGTTTATGTGCAAGCCATAGTAATTTGCCTCTCTGTCTAGCTCTAGGACTTTTTCAACTAATTCATTTTTGTTTCTGCTGATCAGGACGATGTCATCTGCATAAGCAATAGCTTGTATTTGCCTGTTAATTATTGTTCCCTGTAGTTTCATTTTCCTCATTATGCATTCGACGATGATGTTGAACAGTAGCGGAGAGAGTGCGTCTCCTTGCTTCACGCCTTTGTTGATTGTAATACTGTCTGTAGTGATGTCCTTTATTCTGATTATCGCTTCAGTTTGCTCTAGGGTCATTTTGGTTAGATTTATTAATTTGCTTGGGATTTTTGCTATTTTCTCCCTGTCGATGGAGTCGAACGCACTTTTAAAGTCCACGAAGATTATGTGCAGTTCCATGTTATACGCGTATGCCCTTTCTAATATTTGTTCCATTACATGTATGGCATCAGTGGTACTTCTCCCAGGGCGAAATCCGTATTGATAGTCCCCAATGAAGGTTTCCTACTAACACTCGTAGATAAAAAAACGGACACTTATATTTTTGGTTTTAATACAGTCTAAGAAACTCAAATGACGCTTAAATATAGTAATATTTTAAAAAATATGTGCTGGTTTTTTTTTGTCCACCAGTGTATTTCAATTCAAATGTTTAATTCACTAGATTTTGCTAAAAAAAAACTTGATTAAAACCGTACGAAACTTTCTGAATCAAGCCTTATCTAGCATTACCTTTTTTAATTTTAAATTATATTAAGGAATCATTACTTTATTATTTTCAAAAATTAATTAATAAATATATCTACTGCAAAATCACAGTTCTTGCTCAAAATTCCTATAATACCTAACTTATAACACGTTTCTGTTATTTTTTCTTTTGTTCCATTTACCTTAATTCGTGGTCATTATGTAGATTTCATCTCTTAGATTTATTTCGTGTATTTAATTAAGGTTTTACCTTATTCCATAGTTCCCATTATTTTTTTACCAACTAAATAGTCAATGCCAGTGTACCATACTTCATACTTGAATGTTTGTTCTGCTTTGCATTTCTGTCGATTTTGATTTCAGCTTTTGTCTTTGGGCCAGTATTTTTACTTCATTCTAGATGTCAAAAAGTGAAGATTTTTTAAATAAATTTTTTTTAGTACACGCTCCCAAAAGTAGCTATTTTACGGACTCATTTAAGTCCGTAAAATGGGTCTTTTCCGGACTCAATCACAAAAAGACTGGTTACTATAGTGACACTCATTTAAGTCCGTAAAATGTTATATTTTTGGCCTAGTCCCTAAAAGTTGTCATAGCAACCTTTTGCGTACTACTATAGTGACATGTGCTCTGTTTTTGGGAGCTTTAACAAAAAAATGTTTTTTGTAACACGTACCTAAATCGTTTTTTGGGGCTCATCTGCTATTCCAGACTTGGCTTTGCCTCGTCCGGAAACAGCAACGATTCGTCCCAAAAAACTTGATTTTAGATACTTGTTACAAAAATAACTATTTCCAAAAGGGTCGGATTAAAAAGTTATGGCCCTGTAAAGTTGAATTAAAAAAATTAATTTTTTTGAATATGTTGAAAACCATTGGAGATTTATTTTTAATTTTTGTAGAGTAAATTAGGATCCACCAAAGTCATAATTTGATGGTAATAAGAAGGCTTTAACTAAATCAGTGGCGTAGATAGGGGGGATCAAGGACATTCTTAATTATGAAAGCCACCCGTTTTTAAACACCCTGTGTTGTATTATGAAAGAAAAATTATTTTTACGTAAAACCGTTCTCTTGACATTTTTAGCCTAACAAGGTCGTTTTTGAGATAAAGTTGTTATTTGCTGCAGCAAAGCAATTGCAGTAGACTCTGGATTGTCCCGTCTATATTAAGCTTTAAGGTCGATTCTCACTTGCGCTGCACTCGGCTCGGAGACGCGACGCGACGCAGCGATGCAAAGTGCCGTAACGCTGGTAGGTATTCTCATATAAGCGACAACGAGCGACAGCGACGCGAAATTGACATTGACGTTGACAGTTGTTCATTTTATAATAAAAAATAATAAGGGACAGCACACACTTAAGGGATTCGCATTCTGTAACAACTGTTAGTCCACAAATCTATAAGTAAGTATATTTCTTTTTGTCCAACAGAATAAACATTCAGATAACCCCAACATAAAAAATATAAAATTTTCCATAATTCTTGTCATTAAATTCATGCAAATTCAAAAAATTACTGCTGGGCGTTATAGACAAAACGAAAGGCGGCCGTTGTGACCAAGGTGGCGGTTGTGACCACGGTGGCCGTTGCTTCCGAAAACTACTGGTGGCTGTTGTGACCATGACCGTAACAGCCAATTTTTAGGGTGGCCGTTGTGTCATAGACCCAGCATCAACACATTAGCGAATGATTTTCTCTCGATAGATAGAAGTGCAGGTGGATTATCTTTTCATAATTTAACAAATTGTACGTTTAATATTTATGAAAATAAATCGATTGATTATTATTATTATTATTATTAGAAAAAGGTTATTGTGAGAACCCAACAAGAAATCATTTATAATTTATACAAGCAAAAAGGGTGAGCATCTCAATATATCCCTAAATAGCATGTACACTATATAAAATCAGGATTGATTCTGGGCGACGCAGCGCGACATAACATAATTTAACGCTCACGGAACAATACCAACGTTGCCGCACGACGAAGCGACGCGTCGTAACCTGTCGTGCAGCGCAAGTGAGAACGTATTCATTTAAAACCATGAGATAATTATCTAGCGACAATTTGCATCGCTGCGTCGCGGCGCGTCGCCGAGCTGAGTGCCGCGCAAGTGAGAATCGACCTTTAGAATCTTACATAATATGAAAATTGTAACAGCATAGCTGCCAAAAATAAATAAATAAAGAAGCTTCAATTATTTATTCAAAAATGGATTTCACAGTGCAGCATAAGATATTTATGGTAAAAGCTTATTATCGAACTGGAATCATCATAAATGGTGAGTGGCGGTATTCGAGCTCCCTCAACTTCAATTTGACGTCTTTCACAGCGCATTGATTTGTCTTACATAACCACGAGGAATATTCTTAAAGCAGATTTAAAGTTATTCCCATATAAAGTAACTTCTGTTCATCAGATTCTACCAGCAGACATGCCTCTAAGAGAACGATATTTGTCGATGGTTTTTAAACGCCTTTCCTGGAGACAACGACTTGAACAACGTGTTTTTTTCGGACGAGGTATGGTTTCATTTATCTTGATATGTGAACTCCCAAAATATGAGAATTTGGTATGCGGAGAATCCATATGCGTTTAGAGAAACACCACTTCACCGCCAAAGCTTGGTGTGTGGATTGGTCTTAGCCGACGACGACTTGTACGACCAATTTTCTTTCAAAGGACACTCCTTAGGGTATCGCGAAGAGATTTTGGAACCTTTTGTTAATCAGTTAGATGACCAAGAGCTGCGGGAGCGGTACTTTCAGAAGGATGGCTTGCCTATTCATTGTACTCTGGAGAACTTGAATTTTATTCAGGTATTCTTCGGTAATAGAGTAATCAGTCGGAACACTCCAGTTGCTTATCCACCCAGGTCCTATGATTTAACAATGTTGGATTTTTTTGTCTGGTCCTATCTGAAAAATTCAATTTATCAGACACCAATACACAATTTAGATGAGCTTGCAGCAAGAATAATTCATAAATGCAACAAAATAAATAACTCACAGCACATGCTTGAAAATGTGTCTAGAAATGTAAAAAAAACGAGCAAGATTGTGTATAGAGCAAGGGGGTGGACATTTTGAACACTTGCTGTGAAAGAAATATTGACGAAAAACCTGAAATTTACTTACCTTAATAAATTATAAATCAGTTGCAACTAAATACTTGTTTATTTTCACATTTTGTTGGGCCAAAATTTTTAACTACCTGAACTGTCACACAGTTTGACATACAGGTTAATGTCATTCAAAGCTCATTACAGCTGACTGCAGACGGAATAGCTTTTTTTCTAGGCTTGCTGCAATTGACTTTTTAAAAAATCACATTGTAGCAATAACACACTGGCATATATTTTTGAGTGTATTTCAAAAATGACTTTGTTGAGCTAAAAATGTCAAGAGGACTTTTTTACGTAAAATTAATTTCTTTTTCATAATATGACACAGGATGTTTAAAAAAACGTGGCTTTCATATTTTTTTCTTAATTGAAAATGCCCTTAATCCCCCTAACTACGCCACTGATCAAATTAGGAAAAAAAATTATTTGAAAAATCTTCACTATTTTTCATAAAGTTAATGCTGGTAAAGTATGTCCCTAACTTTCATGACCACCTTGTATTTAGGACACATGAACCGTTTAAGTCAGTAGGTATGCGGCTTATTAGTCATTAGACTCATTAGTCATGTAACTTACTTGTATTACAATTATGAATTTTTAACATAAATTAAAATAATTTTTAGCTACCAACACAAATCTCCCACCATCTTTCACTCATGATATGAATAATTTGGTTCTGTCAGAGAATACACCAGTAGGAAAAGTAGTTTTTACACTGGAAGGGACAGATCCCGAAAATAGTTCTATACAGTTTGGTCTTAGAGGTATTGATCTGTTAGAAGTGAACCCTAATACAGGTGAAGTTACTGTTGTTAAGCCATTGGATCATGAAGTATGTTTAGATTAATAAATTTAATGTTAATTGAAAAAATTAAAAATATAAATTTTAGGTAAATGATACTCTTAACTTTTTTGTTACCATTGAAGATGAAGTACAAAATGCACCAATTGGAGGGAATAATATTGTTGAAGTGCCAGTTACAGTTATAGTTCTTGATGAAAATGATAATGCCCCTACATTTCAAAATGTAAAACTGCTAAAATATTTAAACTGTGTGAAAGGGGTTTGAGAGGTGATAGTAGAGGCCAAGATAACAAATGAAAGTTCCAAAACTTGCTAGTTTTTAAGATATTTAATTCAAAACTCTTGGTATAATAGGTACCTTTAAAGATTTGTAAGATTGCGCTACCAAGGAATAATTTTCGTATTTTTATCGAAGGTAGACCTATTGAACAGTGGTCATTTGTGAATTTTCCAACATGGAGAGTTGAGTAGAAAATACAAATAATGACAGATACTGTAACAGTAAAATGTGCCATTGTTTTATGTAGGTACCTACTTGGTACCAAATTGGAATGTTTCTAATGCATTATTTCTTAAAATGAAATTTCATTCTTCTATTTTTATTGCTAATACATTTTTAAATAACCTGCTCATCGAAGTTTGGAATTGTATCTATGAGTGCCTTTTCAACTAACAGCATTGTCACTGCCGCCAATCTCTCTTCCGCTATAGTATTTTTTTAAATAAGTTTTGATTAACTTTTTTTTCTATTCCCTTTTCCCTCTTATACCTTTACACTCTTTACAGTGTCGCCCATTCAAGTTCTGACCAAGCAGGTCTTTCCTTAACTTCTTATACTGCAGTACTAGGTGCGCTCCCACTCTGCCATACTGCCGGCCTTTAATTAATTCAAGAGTAAAAATATCTTTCCATTTCTGCTATGATTATTGGTATTGTTATTAAAATTTTTAGAACTTTACTTATCTTGTTCAAAGTTGAATTCAAACTACATATATGATAACATAAAATTTTAAGTTTGTAAGCATCAAGTTCTGTGTTAGTTTATTTTTCTTCAGTATTTGGTCTTGAATAAAATATAGTAAGCTTCACTGTTAATACTTATTTATCGACCCCCCATGAATGTGTTGTAAAAATTATCAATATCTTCTAAAGGCAGGTTATTTTAAAATTCCATATAATATTGCAATAATTTCGCAACGGAAAGATGTTTTTTGAAAGGAAAACAATTATTAGTCTGAAAATTACAGCAAACTTCCCATGCAACTAAATTTAGATTTTCCATCTATAAAAACCAGCAAAAAAAAAATTGGGGTTGTCATTTAAAAAAACCAATGAGACGTCATTGTGCAAAAATACATTACGTCATAAGTAAAATTTTTATAACATAAGGTGTCTAATTAAAAAATAAAATTGACCTGTCCGAGCGTTTTGCTTGAAAACATTAAATAACGCAATTATGAATTTTGTTCCTTACTTTATCACCACACTGTATATTTATAAAACAGCACTATTAGGCCTGCAGGCCCATTGCTAATATCTTCTTCCTCCATTTATCCCTGTTCGCTGCAGTTTTTCTTATATTTTTGTGTTTTGACCTTCTCTTCATTCTTTCAACCTTTCCGCCTTATTTTTCCGATAAATATATTTGATGGGATTTTGATAGTGGGGCAACAGCTTTAGTCACATTGTCTCTGCTGCATATGTCACCACAGGACTTATAATTGTTTGATTATTCTCATTTTTGCTGTTTTCTTTTTTTTTCTTTCGACAGTACTTTGTACATATTAAATATTTTGTATCCCAAATACCATCTGTAGGTACACTTGTTTTTATGTCCTGTTTTTGATAATTTTTGTTTGTTGTAGTTCATATACCGGGTGGTGCATTGGCTTCATGCACCATAGGAATTTCAATGGTAATTTTTTAATATGTAAATATTTGCTTCCCTAATTATTTTAGACCAAAAGTGTAATGAAGTTTTTTGTAGAGAAAAAAATACCCCATCCAATGATGCTATTTTACGCAATTTTCGAGTTTCGTGAAACAGAAAAACTGTGGGGATTAATTCGTGCACTTTGACAAAAATCACTGATGCCATGACATTTTTGAAACAGAGGGGTGGAAGTATGACAGTTTGAAATTATTTTTTCTACTCCCACCATGGAAAGTGGGATTTTCAGACTTCGTCTCCATAGATACGAGTATTGAAAATGAGTGTTTGCCGAACAAGTGAAATTAGCGTGCGGAAAATTTACTTTCCGCACGCACATGCATGATTTTCGTTGCGGCAAAGTATAATTTTGCCGCACCTAAATCAAAATGTCATAAAATGACATTTGATGAATGTCAGATTTGATTTTGCAGAAATATTTAAATTTTTTTATGGAAATGTGGTTGTAGAAAAAATAGTGTGTAATACATGTGTTGAAAGCTTGTATTTGCCACTCTCATGTGACTGCAGCACTCACTATCGTTCGTGCTGCAAACTTCACATTCGTGTGGCAAACGCAAGCTTTCAACACTTGTATTACAAATTACTATTTCAATATGAAAAATGTAACTTTTGGCCTTGGTAAACAAATAACCATTATTCAACAAATTCAACAGGAAGGGAAATTACTTTTTAAAACAAACTCAACAGAAAATAATAGTATATTATACACGACGCTATAATAAATACTATTATTATCGAGGATAATGTTTGCAATACGAGCGAGCGAGTTTTGCAATTATCCGAGGTAATAGTAGCCATTATAGCGAGTCGTATACTATACTTTGTCCACGAACACAAATACGAAGAATTTTTAACTAAAATTTAAATAACAACGCTACTAAAACCATGTGGTAGGACTATGTTAAAGGAAGTGGTAGGATTAGAAACAACCTATTTCCTTCATTAAGCGTGTATTACATTGTACTTTTTTTGTCTAGAAAACTTTGACAAGTTTGTAAACTAGATGAAACACTAAACTAGAAATTCAAATATGCCACCTCCCACTTTTAATGGCTGTCAAGTCACCGTTCTTTTTACGCAGACTCCGCTAAAGTCCAATTGCCAATTGCCAATTTAAAGAAAAAAAATTGTTTGTGGTTAAGTGTTTGTTTTGGTTAGTTTCACAGAATACATTTTAGCTTACGCTGGTTAGTATATTATTAAAGAAGGGAAAAAGGAACCGCAATAAAAAACTACAAAAATTTAGGTTATAAAAACTAACAAAATTGAAAACAAGTTGGATGTAGTTGGCAGCTCTGAAATTGGCTCCAATGCGCAAGTCTAGTACGAAAACTTGGACAGAAAATTGGTCCGTACCTAGTTTCAAAACTTGTATCAAACTTGAACAAGTTTCTGAATTACACTATCAAAGTTTTGACAAGTGAATCTAGTACAAGAACTTGTGAAAGTTTTCTAGACAAAAAAAGTACAATGTAATACAGCTTTTATACACCATAGACAATGATGTTACCATGATACCGTGAATAATGATTATTCACTGCTGGCAGTGTATAATGGATAGCATTATGTTTGGTCACAAAATTATTTTGTCCACGACTAGTCAATAATCTGTCAATTATTCATGTGTTTGGTCAAACATAATGCTATCCATTAAGCCCATGTCACACGGTCAATTGTTGCATCAAATTTGTATGTCAAACACTCTCTGTTGACGTCATGGAAAAATGTTTGAAGACCTTCTGAATTCAGAGTGGTCACACGATACAACTTTGTTGTGCTACACACAGCTGTTAAAAGTGAGGTTACAATAGTTAGTTCTTTTGATTTCAAAATTAAAATCAAATTAAATTTATTATGCATATTAATACACTAACTACAACGATAATAACAATACAAAGGGCAACTCCAAATCAAAACACACGCTATCGACAGTAACCTCAAAATAAGATGAAAATATTTGTAACCTTGGCAAACAGTGCGCAGAATCGCATCCGATAGTTTGAAAGAATTAGAACGGGTCCTATATTTAGAGATGTTTGACAAACATGGTTGTCGACGTCATAAACTACGTCACCATTAGTGTTTGACATACAAATTTGATGCAACAAAATGACCGTGTGACATGGGCTTTATACACTGCCAGCAGTGAATAATCATTATTCACGGTGTCATGGTAACATCATTGTCTATGGTGTATAATGAAGGAAATAGGTTATGTTTCTAATCCTACCACTTCGTTTAACGTAGTCCTACCACATGGTTTTAGTAGCGTTGATATTTAAATTTTAATTAAAAATTCTTCGTATTTGTGTTCGTGGACAAACTATAGTATACAACTCGCTATAATGGCTACTATTACCTCGGATAATTGCAAAACTTCGTTCGGATTTTTTCGTGATTCGACTTCGTCTCATCCCTGTACTTTAATGATATTCATTAAGATACAGATTTTTCATTAAGATACAAGTTTATAACCAATAGCAGCAAAGTATTTTATTTGGTAACCATAGTTACGCGAGTTGTTGATGTTTCTTAATTGAGATAACCAATAGCAGCAAAGTTGTCAAAAATAAGGTTAGGTAGCAGCTTTTCGGAAGGTGCCTACACTTACATTTATTTGACATTATTTTTATTTTGACCTCTACCATCACCTCTTGAAGTATGGATTTTTTTTTTAATTTACACTGTACAGGATGATTTATTTACTTAGTGACAAATTTTTACAGAATGCTTCTGAAGTTAACTGAAGACAAACAAATCACCAAAGCCAAGTTTCTTTCCTGTTTTTATCAAGCTGCGAAATGTTAAAGTTGCAGAAGTGTTTAAGTAATTGTAACTTTTGAACTATCTGCTTAGTAAATATGACATTTTTATCGTAACAGAATTAATTTTATCATGATTTTAGCTTCTTTCATAGTTACATGGTTTCAAAAAGTAAACAGGCCACATTACACTTCTTTAATCAATTAGTAAACTTTTGTGATTGTCATAAAAGTAGTTAAAATAATAGTTTATAAAACCTTTTTCCATAAGTACATACAGTGATGGGCAAAAGTGTGGAACCAAGTAAATATCTCTGGAGTTTTTAGAGATATCGAAATGAAATTTGGGAGGTAGATATTACAGTAAATTGTGTATTTGGTTACTAATGTGATTGTTACATTTGTTTCATAGACTCTAGATCTCGTTAGCCTTTGCCTCAAAAGTGCTTTTTTTGATAATATCTCGGTTGGCCTTGAAATAGAAGATATCGAACTCCATATTTTTGTAATCTTAATAAAATGTGCTATTCAAAATTAAAATAATATGCAGGGTGTTTCATTACAAACTTTAAAATCGACACTACTTCCGGTCAAACTGGAAGCTCAAAATTGTTAAAAACATTCAACGCAAATACATAATTTCCTGTAATATCTACCTACCAAATTTCATTTTGATATCTCTAAAAACTCCAGAGATATTTACTTGGTTCCACACATTTGCCCATCACTGATATACGGCCTAGTTGCCAAGAAAACTTCAGCATTACCTGTTTTCCAAATTGCATTGTTATCCATATAACTGTTTTCAGTTTTTTTTTAAGTTGTTTTAGGCACCAACTACTAAGGTCATATAGCCATCCTAACTAATAAGATTTCAACCTCGATGGGTGATCAAAAATTTCAACCTTTGTTCATTAATCGTGGAGAAAGCTTCCAACCCCGCTAAGCCCCTAATTCTTAATTCTTAATATACTTCTGTGATGAAATATTGTTGTTTTAATTTATTTTTAATTCATGACAAATCCGTCATAATTCAATTGTTATATTAGAGCAGGTGAACTACATCTTGAGCAATTACTTTAACAAAAAAATTCAGACATTGAAGTGCAAGTTTGATTTATTTGTAATTTTTAAAGTTTTGGTTTAGTTTACGTAGATATTTTTGAAATAAAATATTTGCTATGAATTTATTTAAATTAAAACTAAAGCAAATATTGTTCATAGAAACTACACTTATTGAAATCGCTAATTAAAGTACTTAGGTATTCTAGGAAATATTCTAACCTGATAGTAAAAGTAAGTAAGGTTCTAAATGCTGTTGCTGTATAACATATAACTGATCATTAATGACTAATAATGCAACTAAATAATTTTAGATTATAAAAAAATAGTAATGCTGATGTTTAGTTGCAGCATCGTCATTTTTTCTTGTTAAATGTGCAAATTGAATTCTGCAACAACTTCTAATAAAAAATTAAATATGTAGGTAGATTATGTGTTTTAAAGATTTTCATGTTTTGGTGTCGTTTAGGTATCCGAAATTGTACATGTTGATTTTTTTGTCTTCAAATAACTTTGGGAACGAATGAATCACTATATACAGTATGTTCCCAGATTGAATTACTAAGAGGTTTACTCAAGTAAAAATTTGTGAAGTTTAGTAAACTTTTGAAGTCAATTTTGAGGACCCTTTATTTAAATATACACATTCTTTTTTAGGTGCCATATATAGTATTTATTGAAGAAGATACTTCAATTAATACTACAGTTTATTCAGACGTTCAGGTTACTGATGCTGATACAGTAGGTGATGCAATAGAAGTTGAGTGTGTTAATCTTCCAAATTTTAATAATGCTTGTGATGTATTTGATATTAAGACCATTAATTCAGCCCAAAGTAGTTATCATGGTGGTTTAATTTTGAAGCAGAAGTTGGATTTTAGGCTGAAGAATGAGCATCAGTTTTTACTAAAAGCAACGGTAAGATTAAATATTTTTCGATATTGTAGAATATAAAACCACTAAGTTTGTTATATGAGGTTTGTCTGATAAATTCCCCAATTTTTCGAGTATAAATTGTCCTGCATAACTTGAAAGTTATTTGGCTTTATTGCCTTAAATATCATTTTCAAATTGGGAAACAAAAAAAATGCTGGTGCTAGATCAGCGAGTAAGTAGACTATGGAATGAACTTTAAGTCTTTAGTCTTGCGTTTTGTCTATTGGATTAAAAGTGATTCATGGTAGGCAAGTTGTCAGCATGAAGCATTGATTTACCCTCCAAGCATCGCATCTTTTTTTTCTGATAGCCTCAAGAAGGTGTTGCATAATTGCAAGATAATAGAGTCCAACCGAAGTTTCGGTTTCGGCCAGTTTCGGCCTAAAATACGAATTTCGGTTTCGGCCAAAAAACAGCCGAATCTTCGGCCTAACCGAAACTGTCTTCATTTAAAGACGCCCGACCCGAGCGCGACTAAACGAAGTTCAGTCGTTACGTCTCGGATCGTCCTCGGGAATACTCGGCCAGCTAACTAACTATAAAATTAAGTTTGCTTTTGTAATCATTCAGTTCTTGTTTAGAATTTTTGTTTTCGTTTTAAACAATTTTAAATTTATTATAAGTGTCAGTAAAGAGATTTTATTATTTTCATTCTTTCTTTCTTTTCTTTTACTTTAAGTGAGTATAATAATGTTAGCAAATATACTGAAAGGCTACTTTTCAAATAATAAGTTAGTATAAAAATACAATCTAAGTTATAAAGGAATAATATGTATAAAAGAATAATTATAATTATCGTTAATTTCATGTTGATATTTAATTTATTGAATTAAAAAGAAGCCACATGACTACTGAAGAAATACAAAATAAATGATTGGAATATGTGTTTTCCTGTATTTAAAACAAGTAGTACTAACTTCTATTTAAAAAAAGCTAGTTAAATTAATATAAAGTTCATGTTTCGGTTTCGGCCGAAACTGGGATGAAAGCCGAAATTCGGTTTCGGTTATGGCTTCAAAACTTAGTTTCGGTCGGACACTACAAGATAATACCACTTGTTCACTGTTGCCATTTGGAAGAAACTCATGGAAACAACTTTAAGATTAGGCTTTTCTTGACTGTCTCCTAAGCTGATGTTTTTTTAAAAGGTTTTCATTCTTTTAACTCGATTCAGAACCTCTTGGCTCATATACAGCGTGTCCCAGGATAGATGTTACAATAGGTGTGATGGACAAAAAAATTTTGAATTTTATTTTAAGATTGTGGAATTATACCCTGCTTGGTTTGAAGAGAATTTTAAGAATATTTTCAGTTTTTGAAAAACAAGTCGGCCTTGACTTTGAAGCGAAAACTATTTTCTTTTCAGGTAAAGTACCCTTTTTGTTCATGATACGGCAAAATTTTACTAAGAAAAGTTGTTCATAATAAGAAATTATGGCCCTATGCAAAATTTCAGGAAGATCTACCTACTTTGATTAAACCGTCACATTTTAGATTAAACAAAATAAATTGTATTTATTCAAAATTTTCTTTGTAGAACATTGAACGAAACAAATAGCATTTACAAGAAATTTAACTTACGAAACATAATAATAACACTGATCTACAATAAATTATTTATTCCACATAACTGCCAGGAGGCCATGAAAAAACTATCGTTGACTAATCTTCCTGAAATTTTGCATAAGGCCATAACTTCTTATTATGAACAACTTTTCTTAGTAAAATTTTGCCGTATCATGAACAAAAAGGGTACTTTACCTGAAAAGAAAATAGTTTTCGCTTCAACGTCAAGGCCGACTTGTTTTTCAAAAACTGAAAATATTCTTAAAATTCTCTTCAAACCAAGCAGGGCTTAATTCCACAATCTTAAAATAAAATTCAAAAATTTTTTGTCCATCACACCTATTGCAACATCTATCCTGGGACACACTGTATATCAACGCGAATTTGTTCATTAGTCCATTAGGCAAAAGGCGAGACACCAATTTGGCTGCAATATAGCTCATGCTTAAATTGACATTTTAGCGGTTAATGAGACTCTATTGATGAATTTTACGTTTTTTTTTAATATTCAACCAAAACTGTCATCTTTACAAAACAAATTACACAGTGTAGATTATTATTATCTAAACAAAACACCAATACTGACTAACACATACCATAAAAATATCAGCAACACAGAACATAAGTAGTTCCGTTACAGTCTCCCCCCTCAAAACGTCTCGTGGTACGTCAGGTTAATTACTCCTTGGGATGCTTCCGTGGGCGGCCTCGGTTCCTCTTCGGGATGATCGCGAAACTGCTAGATCCTTCAAGGGGATTTCCTTCCAGATCCTCGATTTCAAAGGACGCTGGGGTTATCCGACGACTTATTTGATAGGGACCATCTCGTTTGGGAACAAACTTGGTGGTTATCCCCTTCTTCCCATTGCTTAGGACATGGCTTTTTACCAATAATTTATCGGAAGGTTGATAACCCTTTGCACCTCGACGTTTTGCATCTGCCTTTTCTTTACGTCGATGCTGCTCCCTCTCCAACCGTTCGTGGCTTTCACGTAGAACCGCGGTAAATCGCTTCAGATAAGGAGTGATTCCTTTCTTGAGCAGCTCCTTCTTTATTGGATTAATGCTGTAGGGAGACACTGCTATAGGAGGGTGATCTCCTGTCTTGATTTGATGTTCTGCAAAGGGAGTGGGATCTCCCCCTGGATGAAAGACGTTTTCATATACTTCGAATAACTTGTTAAACAGGTTCATTTCTTCGTTGTTTAATTGCGTACCTTCATCCTCGTGCAGTTGTAAGTGTTTCACAGAAATTACCTGTATAGAAACGTTTTCCTCTTGGGAACCCATCACGCCTTCTACATAATCGTATATATGATCCGGTTTGTCAGCAAAGTACCATCTTTGTTGCCCGTGATCGATTACTATGCCCGCCGCTTGAAGATAATCAATACCTAAAAGTGTGCGGTTATTTTCCACATGGGGCAACATGATCAGCGTTGTTTGTATCGAGCGGTCCTTGATGGTAATTGGGACCTGGGCCACCAGCACATCTTCCTGACGAGCTATCCCTTCGGCACATTCGGTGAAATTTAAGGTTGTTGTAGCAAGGTTTACTGACTTATTCGAGGTCGAAGCGCTGTTACAAGTGGTACAATTTGAGCGTACCATCCCTGGTGATCCACCACCGTAACATTTGATCCCGGGTGAATCTGGTACGGTGGCCTTTACAGATGGCGATTGCTTAGCGTCTTTCTATTCTTTCTTCTGTGGCACTCTTCGACCGTGTGCCCAAAATTCCGACAATATAAACAACGCGGCCGCTCTTCTGTCTGACGAGAGGGATCCGCTTGCTTGTGGGGTTTCCGGGCATCCGCTTCGTTCATAGACCGCTCCGCTTCGCGTGCTAACGTAAGAAGATCGTCGACATTTTCCCGTCGTCGCGTTTTACCAGTTTCCGGACTCGTCGATGAAGTAAGTCGTAAATCATGTCAATTTGTATATTTTCGGTAGGAGCTTCTTTTAGTTTTGACAGCATTGCTCTTGCGCGACTCACGAAAATATCTGTAGACGTTTTATCATCTTGTTCATCTGCAAATAAGTCGCAATATATTTGATAAGCAGGTTTTCGCGGACCGTACGAATTTTCTAACGCTTCTGTAGCTGCATTCCAGCTTAAGATGGCTGATTTGACTCCTTGCCAACAGGTGGCCGCATCCCTTGTCAAAAGTAGAGTCAATCCGCCTAACGCGTTTTGCTCAGAAATGTTCGGGCATTCTTTATACGTATTTATCGTATCTATAAACGCGTAACGTCTTCATCGGTCGCTCCCGAGAACGGTGAAGTACATTTTGCGAAACTTCCTTTTGCTGTAATTGTCGGTACTTCCAGGGTTGCGGACCGTGCTTGCTGAAAATCGAGCTGTATTTGCCGCATCTGTTCGTTTACTTGCATTTGTATACCAGCAAGTAGCTGCTGTAATTGTTGTGCAGTCATTTGAACCACGGGTGCGTTGCCGTTATCCATATTTACCGTTTCAACTACCGGCGGACAGACAGACACTTTGAATCCAGAAATGTTTTGCAGTCTTTCACTCCGACGGAGACCTTTTGACATTCACAAGCACTATTTTAAAAGTGAAATTTATGTAAATGGTTGCAAAATGGATTAATAAATAACGTGATACAGTTCCACTTTCATTACTTTAATCCCAATAACTCGAAATATCTTAAACACTCGCGTAAATTGTATAAAAGTTCCACCGCTATAATTTTCGTGAAGTAGTACTGCGAAAATTATAGTAGAGTTCTGCAACTATTTTCGTCAACACTATCTCGAAAATCGTTGTAAGAGTTCAGCGTTTTCACTTACCCCAGGTTAAAGTTATTAACCATGGTAGGTTGCCGAACTGCAAACCAAGCGTTCGCGGGTAGCTGACCTGCGGTGACGAGCCCCCGAAAACATAACGCTTTGGGTTTGATGCAGTCCTTGAAACTGATGACGTCAGTAGCAGACTGATTTTCCGAACAAAGGGACGGTGTGGTTTGGGTTTGCCACGAACCAAGAATGGCTAAGCACTTCACCCCCAAACAAAGGAAATCTTCAACTTTCTTTGTATTTACCGTTGGAAAATTGTCTTTCGCACTGGAGCGTCTCACTGATTTTTCACAATTTTTAACTTATTTGGTTTTTTGTAATGTTGGGCGCCAGTTTAGCGGTTAATGAGACTCATAAAAATATCAGTAACACATAACATACAAATATCAGCAACACAGAACATAAGTAGTTCCGTTACAACATTCAATATATCATACGGTGAATTTCTTTATCCTTGCATCATTATTTTATAATTATTATTATACAGGGTGTTTAAAAAAAGGTTGAATATTTTATCCACGTATACTACGTATAGTACTCATCAATAGAAACAAAAAAGTCTTAATGAACATAGGTCCGTAAATCAAGTGTTTCAAAGATAGAGTTGATTTTGTATTTCAATCAATAAACAGCATACTTGGACTTCTACTTATCATGTTTTACTTACTTACTTACTTATCCGGTCCTCTTCTACCTTTCAGTGTAGAGGATTTAGAGTTAGTTTTGATTTCCCTTACAAAAGTCTTTCCATTTTTTTCTGTCCTTTGCTGTCTCCATGGCACTGTTCCACTCACTATTATTTTTACTTAAAACCCCGACTATTTGCTTATCCCACGTTTTTCTAGGTCGTCCTCTTCCCTTTTTTTTTACCTTTACCTTCCATACTTGCTTTGCTGTTCTTGTGTCAGGCATCCTTACCATGTGACCCCACCAGTTTAGCTGCTTTCTTTCGATTTTGTGCTCTATTGATTCTACTCCCAGCCGTTGTCTAATTATTTCATTTTTTAGTTTGTCTCGTTTAGTTACTCCTAAGATTCTTCTCAAAAACTTCATCTCACATGCTCTCACCATGGATTTGTGCCGCTCTGTAAGATTCCAGGATTCTGCTCCGTATAACAAAACTGGTACATATACTGTATTGTAAATTTTAACTTTCGTTTCCTTGCTAACCTCCCTTTTATTTATAAATGGCTTTACCAATGAAAAGTAGATCCTATTTGCGCTATTAATCCGATTATTTAACTCCATGTCCATGTGTCCATCACTCTGAATCTTTGATCCTAGATATTTTATGTTATCCACTTGTTTCATAATGTCGTTTCCAATTGTTATCTGGGCATCTATACCTTGTTCACCCAGCACCATTATCTCTGTCTTCTTTAAATTGATCTTCATGTTATATTTGTCCAATTCTTTTTTCCACTGATTTATATTCTCTTGCAAATTATCCTTAGTTGTTGCACACAATATGAGATCGTCAGCGTACAATAGCTCTTTAACTATAACAGGCCTTAAATTTCTATAACCTATTGTTACACCTTTGGTCTTAGTTTTTACAGCTTTGGTTACTTCGGACTTAATATACTGCCTTGCCTAACACCCTTTCTTGTTACAAATGTGTTTGTACTGTAATTATGAATTCTTACTACATTACTTGTTCTTTTATATATGGATTGTATAACTTCTATTAGTTGTTTTGGTACTCCTCTCCTTTCTAAGACATTCCAGATTTTAGACCTATCTACTGCATCGAAGGCTTTTTGTATGTCTATGGCACATGTGTATATTTTCTCGCCCTTTTGTATAATTTTCTCACTAATTTGTCTCATCGTGAACACCCACTCTTGTGTATTTCTACCTTTTCTAAAACCCGCTTGCGTATCTTCTAGAGTTGGCTCGATTATTTTCCTCAATCTCTTTTCCACTATTCTTTCGTATATTTTACAGGCCATGCATAGTAAGGATATACCTCTAAAATTTTCACATACCATTTTATCTCCACGTTTGTGTAACGGCATTATGATAGCTGTTTCCCATCTACACTCAGGTGCAAAAAAAACGGGTCAGTTCTTTTTTTTTTAATTTTTATGTTGTTGTAGTACTTAGAATAAAACTTTTAGTGTTTTACAATGAAAGAGACCATCAGGGAGTAGAAAAAAAGAACATATGGTACTTATCAGTTTATTTAATGAACATTAATAAGCGAAAACGGTAATGTACGTATACAATAAAGAAAATGCATTTCCGCAAAATAAACTTAACAGAGATTAAGAATGAAAATTTCATTTGAATAGATTTCAATAATTTGTATTGCCTCCTCTAGCCCTAATTATTGCCTGCATACGGCGGCCCATGCCACTAATGAGCTCACGAATATCATTTTGCAGAATATTGTGCCATTCTTCCTGAAGTGCCACACGAAGATCATTTATCGTGGTTGGTGCAACTGTACGTCCTCTAACACGCCTGCCCAGCATGTCCCAAACATGTTCTATAGGATTTCCATCTGGGGTACATGCTGGCCAGTTTAGTTTTCCTATCCCAACTTCAGCCAAGTATTCAGTGACGCACCTCGCTGAATGCGGTCTCGCGTTATCCTGCATCAGAACAAAGTCATCACCGATAAATGGAGCAAATGGAACTACGTAATTTGCCAAAACCTCCTCAATATACCGCTGTGCAGTCAGCGACCCTCCATCAATAACAATCAATTCGGTGCAGGCATCCATTGATATTCCTGCCCACACCATCACTGAACCTCCACCATGGCTAACCCGGGGGTTAAACGTGCACTCCGCAAATCGTTCTCCCGTTCGTCTCCATACTCGTTCTCTTCCATCTGGTGAATGTAGGCAGAACCTAGACTCGTCAGTAAACAGTACAGTACTCCATTGTGCCAATGTCCAATTCAAATGTTCGCGAGCAAATTGGAGTCTGGCTACTCGGTGACGTGGGAGTAGTTTTGGTCCAGCTGCTGGTCTGCAAGCTTTTAAGCCAACTTCTTGTAACCTTCGACGAACCGTCCACACACTCACATTTGTACCACGAACCTCACGGAGTTGATTTTTTGTCTCCACTGAAGTCAAATGACGATTCCGTAGAGTATTAAGAACGAGAAATCGGTCATCGTTAGCAGTCGTTTTTCGTTTCCTGCCAGATCCCGGCCTCCGCATATTTCTGCCGGTCTCTCTAAACCGTTCAAGTACTCTTTGGACGGTAGAGAGACTGATATGAAGTAATCTGGCCACATACCGCTGACTTCTTCCGTCTTCCACAAGAGCTACAGCTTTTGCACAATCTTCAGCACTTAGAACCATAATGAACACAGCAATCTCTATTGGGAATGACAGTAAATCGAAAACAAACAAATGAAAACAGTAGGCACCTTGATACTCTACGAATAATGTCGTATGGGCAATAGGTAGTGAAGAACGCGTATCTTAAAATTTCATTTTCGCTTATTAATGTTTATTAAATAAACTGATAAGTACCATATGTTGTTTTTTTCTACACCCTTATGGTCTCTTTCATTGTAAAACACTAAAAGTTTTATTCTAAGTACTACAACAACATAAAAATTAAAAGAAAAAAAAATGACCCGTTTTCTTTGCACCTGAGTGTACTTGGAATTTCCTTGTCATGCCAGATTTTATTTAAAATTCTTCTTAATACTATTTCCCCCTCTTCTCCCATCTTCTTTAACATTTCGGGTTTAATATTGTCTTTACCTGGAGCCTTGCCATTTTTTAGTAATCTTAATGCATCTTTAAATTCTTCTATCGTTATTTCATCTTATTCTTATCTTCTCTTCTTGGTTCACACTCATTTCTCTTTCTTCAGTCTCTTCTGTCCCCTCTAATACTTCACAAAAATACTCTTTCCATCTTTCTTTTATATCTTCATCCTTGGTTAACACATTACCATTGTAGTCTTTAACCCAGTGTATGTTTGGTCCTTTCTCTCGCCTCAAACCTTTTAACATAGAGTATAGCTTTTTACCATTCCCTTCCCCTCCATTTTCCAGATCTTCTCCAAACTTTACCCATGACTCATTTTTTGCCTTTCTAACTATATCTTTTACTTTTTTCCTTTGCTCTTGATACCTGCCATAATCTTCAGTTGATTTTGAAATGCGATATTTTTGCCAACAGTCTTTTTTTATTTTTATTTCCGACTTTACTTCGCTGCTCCACCAGGGTGTCTGTTTTTTCTTATTGGATTTCTTGTTCACACCACATACCTTTTCTGCTGCTTTCGTTATCCCTTCTTCAAAACTATTCCACAATATGTCTAGTTCAGTCGACATCAGATTAATTCTTCTTTCCTCCAACTGATTCCGCACCTCGACATGATATTTCTCTTCGAACTCTTTTTCCAATAGTTTAAAACTTCTAATACTCTTAAATTCCACCTTTTTTAGTGACTCTGGAATCGTTTCCTTTTTCTTCCATTTCAACTTTGCTTCGACCAAATAGTGGTCACTACCTATTTCAAATTGTCGCTTTACCCTGACATCTTTAACTTTTTTTCATCAGTAACAGATCTATTATCGACTTTTCTTTTCTGATCTCTACCACTCTCGTGTATTTGTGAATTTCAGCATGTTCAAAGAAGGTATTTGTTACAAATAAGTCGTTCACAATATAGAAATCGATTATTCTTTGGCCATTCGTGTTTAGTGTACTTTCACCATACCTTCCAACCGTTTTCTCTGTTGCTATTTCGTTATCTCCTACCCTTCCATTAAAATCTCCCCCAATCATGAAGGTGTCCTTAGCGTTTTCCAATTGTTCTTGTAGATCTGACCAAAATGTATCCTTTTCTGCCTTTTTATCTGATTCATTTGGAGCATACACTATAATTATTGTTACGATCTCATTTTCATTTATTTCATAGTTTATGTTCATTATTCTTTCGTTTATTAATTCCCAACTTTTAACTTTATTTAAATTCTCTCTGTGAACTAAACAAGCTACTCCAGCTTGCCCCCACATGTTTCTCCACCCCTGAATAAAACAAACCATGACCGTCCCTTACTATTTTAAAACCTTTCTCCTTCAGTTTAGTCTCTGTAACAAGCATTATTTGTACATTCGCTTTGCTGAATTCATCTACTAGTTCATCTTCCTTATTCATTATGCCTCTAATATTCCAAATTCCTAGCTTCCAGTCTATAGTTTCGTTATCCTTAATCATTGTCCTTTTCTTTGCTGTGGTCGCCAACTTAATTTCGTTGGTAGAGGGTTCTAGTTTTTTGGCATACATTTCCTAGTTTCGTTGGTTATTTGTAAGTCGTGTATGTCCTCTTTCCATCTCCATTCGTTCTTGTTGATTATAATTTTCTGATAACCAATTTTTACTTCGTTTCCCTGTTGTCTTTCCAATTGCGCTCTTTTTCTAATTTTATACTCCACTTCTCTTTCTTTTGCTGTCAAATCATTTGTGATATAAACCGTTCTATATTTCGTTGTTCTCAACTTCTGCTTCTTTTCCATTATTTTGATTTTATCTCCCAAAGTTTCCATTTCTAGTACATATTTCTTCTCTCCTATTTTTTCGCCCCTTTTTATTTTAACTTCTACCTGCAAGTTTTCTTCCAAGAAATTTTCCACAACCAGTACCTGCATCACATTCTCTTTTGTAGGTATATCCAGACCAGTTATTACTAAATTATTTTTCTTCTTATCTTTCTCCAAGTTTTCTATTCTGCTTTGTAGTTTGTTGATAACTGTTCGCATCTGTAAATTTTCTTGTTTTAAATTCTTAATTTCTTGTAAGTACTCTTGTTGTCCTTCATGTAAATTCTTTATCTGAAGCATTAGTTCCGTGAACATGCCCTTTACTTCGTTTAATTCCCCCATTTTATTTTATTTTTACTCTTTTTATATCACTTAACACTTTAGGTTTTTAACTAAAATAATAACTTTATTCACTAAATTAAATTCAATAAGTTTATTTCACTAACTTTAAATTTCACGTGACTATGACCTTCGTGTTAAGACCCGAATTCGAATTTATTATCACTGCTGTCGCAGCCACAACACTTATCATGTTTTTCAAGGTAAAAATAAAACAAAATTGAAGTCGTTGTATTTTGTGTTCCGTAAGTTTCATTAATCTCGTTGCAGTGCTATCAGTTTTCGATTATTTTTTATTAATAACAGTATATTTTTGTATTAAAAGGAAATGCCAATTTATACAAATACAGAGATATGCACTTTATGTATGACCATACTAATGGCAACGCTTATGAAGCACGGTGTCTATACACGGAAGCATTTCCTAATCGTACACTTCGATCCGATAAATTGTTTTCGAAACTACATCAACGATTAAGTGAAAGTGGTTCATTTAATGTTAATGAACATGATGCCGGACGGCCAAGATCAGTAACTACTCCTGAAGCAGAAAAAGAAGAAGAAGCAGAAAATCCGAATATCAGCACCAGAACAATAGCTACAGAATTAAATATGAATGCTTCTTTAGACTGGAGGATTTTACGAGAACAGCAACTGTATCCTTTTCATATTCAACGGGTGCAAGCTCTTTTAGCCCCCGATTATCATTCCACGCTAGCTTTCTGTAGATTCATACTAAGAAAAGTTGCAGAAAATCCAAACATTGGTGCGTTTAACCTAAGGTCGGTGGTTCGATTCCCCGTGGTGGTATCATTTTTCTACAAATTGAAATTTTCGTATGGTTATTCAAGTAAAATTAAATAATGTACTTTATTTAAATTTTCTCTACTGAACATATTACTTCCACATTCTTAATTGCTGCTAATGTTTTAACGGGATCATCAATTTCCACAATAATTGTGTTTGCGTAGTTGAAAACCCTTATGCTATTATGGAGACAAGACATCAACATCGGTTTTCTTTGAACGTTTGGCTGGGTATTTTGGGAGACCGTTTGATTAAACCGGTGTTTTTACCAAATCGTTTAAATGGCGAAGTTTATCTTGACTTTTTAAATGACATTTTACCCCCACTATTGGACGATGTTTCCCTAATTGAGAGAGTTCACCTTTGGTTTTTACATGATGGGGCTCCTCCGCATTTCGCTATCGTCGTAAGAAATTTTTTTAATGCAACATACAACAATAACTGGATAGGACGAGGAGGTCCAGTGCCATGGCCACCTAGATCCTCTGATTTAAACCCACTTGACTTCTGCATTTGGGGATATTTAAAATCATCGGTATATTCAAGGTCCATTAATAATATAGATGAGTTGCAGCAGCGAATAGAAAATTACTGCCAAACTATTCGCCAAAATCCAGGAATATTTGAAAGAATAAGAGCTGCCGTTCAATGAAGATGTGAAGCCTGTGTACAAATGGAAGCTGGACATGAACATCTTCCTTAAGTATTTTTCAGTGTATGTTTTAGATAATAATATGTTTACTGCTCGTTTTTTCATAATAATGTAACGGTTTTAAAACGTTTATTTAAAACTTCGGTTCGTGGTATGAATTATTTATTAATAAATATCAAAATTATTAAACAACGAAGAAACACGAAATAACAACTTAATACTAAAACGCAACACTAATATTAATTCTAATACAAAACGCTAATATTAACCCGTAACACTAATTAATTTATGTGTACAGTTTGTTTATTGATAACTATTCACGTATATTTATATTAACTTCACCGACGCACATATTCGACCGTTTCGTAGGTTGGATTAGACTGCCCGTGTTCGTTTGGTCGCGCCTTATATATCCCAGCTCGTGCTTCCAGAACTCCATTCCAGAAAGTTTCACTAATCGCGCGAGTATGAGTAACCGTCGACCGCTGTGGAAGCTTCTCGGCGGATGACGAATATGATCCCACATGTGTGCTGACGAATCTCGTTACACTAATGTAGTTTGTTCACGACAATACAAAATCAACTCTATCTCTGAAACCCTTATTTAATTTAGTGACCTATGTTCATTAAGGCTTTTTTGTTTCTATTGATGAGTACTATACGTGGATAAAATATCCGGCCCTGTATATTATAAACTTCTTTGTGTAAATAATTTGAAAATGATCTTTGGAACACTTTTACTTCACATCATTCTTTGTCAATTCTAATATTTTTTAAAATATAAAGATTAAAAAATATTTTAAGGGAACTAGAAATTTAGTTCATTTTTAAAGTTGTAGATTCTGTCCACCAACATCAAAATAATAATAAAATTGTTGGATAAATATTTTATTAAATAAAGAGTTTTACATGTTAATTTTACAAATGTTATGAGTACGACATGGACTAATTAATACTGAAAAGTCATGGATGTTTTCAAAGTTCTAATGCATTTAAGTACAATTACGTTTTACTGTAGTTCTTCATGATTTTATACCAATAAACTATAACTATTTTGATTAATTTCATAAAACTAAACATTTGGCTCCTAACATTCTGTAATTTTTTAAGGAAGCATTAAGATAATAAGATTCACTTGCTGCAATCAGTTTATTTTGATACAAGCAAGCATGGCCCAAATTTGCTCCCAATCTTTTTCAAAATATCCTGTACAATATATTTTGATTTGCATACATTTTAGTCACAAATTGTTTTATTCATATAAATGACAAAACACTTTTTTGAAAAAAGAAAGGAGTTAAGTACTATACAAGGCAGGACAAAACAGACCTACAAAATATTTAAAAAAATCCCGTTGGTGATGAGGTGTTTTTGTTAGGTACATATAAAATATCACAATTTTGTTTAAATTGTTTGGATTTTGATTAATGTAACTTGCCTCACATTTTTCCTTTGGCAGATTTTCACTATATATCACTCAACATTGTTGCTTAATAATTGATAAACACAAAATTTATATGTACAACATGTATTATATTTTCCACCAAAACAAATTCTACTTTTAGGATGGAAGATTAAATAGTAATACCACAGTCTACATTAAAGTTGGCGATGTACAAGATACACCTCCAGAATTCATTGGTCCTTTGCTTGCAGAAATTAGAGAAGATGCTCCTATTAATACTTTAGTGTTAACTGTTCATGCTGAAGATGGGGACAGAGGAATGCCTAGAAAAATTGTATATGAATTAATAAAAAGTATGAAAGTTAATTTGTAAAGAAATCATGGTTTATACTTTTTTCCTTAGATCCAATGAACTACTTTTTAATTGATGCAGTAAGTGGAGAAATTCGTACAGCGAGACCTTTAGATAAAGAATCCATTGACAATCCACTAGGTATACTGAGTTTGACCATAAAGGTAAGAGTATATAAATATAGTTCCTAGTTCCCTCTTTTTTTCTGTTTCCTTAAAATAAACTGCTGATAATTTATTAATTGCAATACTCTAAATTGTGGTTTTTATAATAATTTTTAATTTGATCTAGTTAAAAATAATATTTACAAGTTAATTTTAGCTGCTTTTTATGGGTACTATTTTTTTTTCTATCCACTGATACCATTACCAGTTTTGTACATTTAAATGGGGAGCAACAGTGTACACTAACGTAGTTTCGATTGCAGTTTTGCTATGTTCCGTTTTGAAACTTTCCACCTGGTATACACCCCATGAGGGGTGTTTTGGCCACTATTCAATACACGTGATAATGCTTGAATACTGGCAATTAATATTACAATTGGAGCACATATTAAATTATAGTCGCCAAAAATGCGTGTTTATTGCCAGTATTTAAATGTTACCGTACCCATAAGATATACTCTCTTGCAATGCATCAAAATGAAAACTATAAATAGTATAAATGCCAAATAGGACCGGACCATCCTACCTATTATAAGATGAATGATTACTTAAGTTTTTAGAAGATTATCCTATTTTTAATGTCAAATTTTGGAATTTTTCAAAAGTTATTATCTTTTTATTTGTAACTATTATTATATTTTGGTGATGGTTCTTTTTTTGAGTACAAGTAGCACTATTCCCATATTGCATTTTAAAATGAATATGCATCTTGACGCATTGTCTAGTTCTAGTGTGTTTTTGTTGTTAAAATTGTTAGATAAGATGACAAGTCCATATTGCATTATTAAAAAAAATAATTTCTATACTAATGTTAGCAATTAGTTATAACATTATTAGACATTAAAATCCCAATTTTAAGCAAATGCCCCGTTTTGTATAAACTAGGAAACTCTATGGAAATTTGAATTATTGTAACTTGTTAAATATTAATTTTATAGGCAAGAGAAATAATTAATGGTACTAAAGGAAATGATCCATTAACAGTGACAAATGCAGAAGTAACTGTTGTTATAAAAGATGTAAATGATGAGCCACCTATGTTTAATAAAAATGAATATCATGTAGAAATTTCAGAAGATATTAGTAGTGGAGATGCTCTTCCAAATCTTAATATGACTGTAACTGATCCTGATGTAGTAAGTCTAGAAAAATTTAATACTTAATGCTCAATTTCAAATTAATTTGTTGTTATTTTGTTATGTTTTAGGGAAATAACTCTGTCTTCTCTTTAATGTTGGATGACATATTACATTCTTTCTCAATAGAACCAGAAGTAGTGGAAGGATCCAGTCCGGTTACTATTCGGATTACAAATAGTTCTTTAGATTATGAGGATCCAAATCAAAGGAAATTTATAATTCTTGTTATAGCAAGAGAAATTTATACAAATCCTCAGCTTTCATCAACAGCTACTATAACTGTTACAGTAACAGATGCAAATGATAATGCACCTACCTTTGATATGCAGTCATATTCTGCTACCATATCTGAAATGGCAACACCCGGAACTTTAGTACAGACCATCATTGCTAAAGATCGAGATAGTGGTAAATTTGGTGAAAATGGTATCATTTATCAACTGTTTGGAAGTGACTCTGAAAAGTTTATTGTTAACAATCGTACTGGGGTCATAACTGTTGGAGAATGTAATAACCTGGGAAGCATGGAGTGTCTAGATTATGAAACAAAACACGAATATTTTCTTTCTTTTAACGTAAGTTATGACTTTTATTGTATTAGAAATCATTACATTTGCAAATTTAACTTATAATAATAATAATAATAATGTATTAATAGTCTATTTTATAAGAAGAATTGTGAGAAACATGTTTATGTACAAGTGAAAGTGTTACATGTAGAAGTGCGTAATTCCACCAGCCCATAATTGTTTTACAATAGAGTTCTGTGTAGTAAGAACATGTGGAACAAGGAGAGAAAGTGAAGGATGACATACTCTTCCCATGGGGATATTTTGTCTAGTAATTTTTAGGGAACTCGGTTTAGTTATTTACTAATGTTGGCCTTGAGATGTTAATTGGTGACTTCATTTCTATTTAAATTCAAATTTTGTACATTTTTTAACAGTGTTAGCTTTCCTCTTGGTTTTTCTTTATCTATTCTTCTTCAATAGACGATAAACAAGTCATAAACGATAGAAATCTCAAGAAAAAATCTTAGGAAACTTCAATACTATTCAAAAACACTTCTTCTTCTTTCACGATCCCTTGATGCCCTCTAAGGCGTCGGGTAGTTTGTTTTAATCCAGCTCCTCCATGTTTGTCTGTTTTCCGCTATTTTCTTTATTTGCTCTGTTGTTTTCCCATGTTTTCCTGCTGTTTCTTCTATCACCTTCTTTAATGTTTTTCTTGGACTTGCTTTATTATTCTTCCCTTGTTCATTCTGCTAACATGGGCGAACCAGTTCATTTGCTTTTTTTTCTACGTAACAAAAAATAGTAGCGGTAAATAATTAACCTACTTTAAAGTTTTTGGTTATCCCTTCTGGCATTCTGACTCTGGCTTCTGTCGTTTCGATTATCATGTTAGCCAGTCATATCAGTTTGAATGGTAATTAATATTCTTTGATGCCTATACTTATGTAATCTTTTGGTTGTTGTTTCCTCTCTACACTGTCAAAGCTGTTTTTAAAATCGATGAACAGGATGTGCATATGTATGTATGTTGTATTCATACAACTTTGCTGTTATTTGTGTTAATACATCTGTGGCATTTCTCTGGCAGTCTTATCTGTGCCTGGTGTTTTTCTGTTTTTTATTTTGTTTAATATTTTTCTCTCAAATCACAACATGCAGCTTATACCTGTGCAGGCATTCTATTTAGCAAATTGTTTCCATTGAGTGTGTTTGGTTTACACCTATCCTGATATAGTTTGCCCTGGTGTGGTGCATGATTACATTGAGCTGGTTGGTGCCTATTGATGTCATGTCAGTGTACACCAGTGCAGTGTAAAACTACATTTACTGGAATTTTGTTTGAGTTTATGCAATAGTTCAAATAGCTGTTTTATCTTACAAAAATCAAAATTATACAGGGTGCGGCAACGAAACTTGCTGATTTGAATGGGGCGCCGTAAAGGGAGGCGTGGTAGGCCAAGGGTGGGGGTGGTCTCATTTGAAGAGGTCGGTCGGGAAGTTTGTTTATCATCCGCCTCAGTAGCGAAAATGCATTGGTCGAAGGAGCAACGCGCGTTTGTCGTAGAAGCCTACTTTTCTAACGGCCGGTCGATCGTCGCCGCGCAGCTTGCATTTCGCGCACACTTCAATGCCCTGCCCGAGGCGCGCTCGGCTGATTTAGCCCCTTGTGTCTTCTTTTTATGGGATATCTGAAATCCATTGTTTACACTGATCGTCCAAGCACCCTAGCCCACTTGAAGGAGAATATTCGCCAAGCAATAGCCCGCATACCCATCGCTATACTCGACAGAGTCGACCGGAACTTCAGAAATCGAGTAACTCAGTGTATTGACAATGAGGGGCGTCACTTACCAGATATTATTTTTAAAATCGTGTAATTTTAAATTTCCATTTATGTAGAAACAAGAGAAAAAAAAATTATAACGATAAATATAAAACTTTTTGTTTTATTGACCTTTCAAATCAGCAAGTTTCGCTGCCGCACCCTGTACTTGGTGAAGACCTACTATCATACAACAAGAATTTGCCTTGATAACCATTTCTATTCTACCTATAAATTCGAATTTCACGTGAAATTTCTAGTTCTTTGAAACTTATTGGAACCACAGGGAAAGCCTGAAGCTGATTATGTTCTCTTCCTACCATTTTCTTTAAGGAACCCATTCTTGGTAATGGCGCTTAGGCTCCTTGAGGTAAATCACTTATACAATGTGTCTACGGATAGGTGATACAAGAGGAAAAACTTTTTTATTATTGATTTCTCAGAAAATTTTATTCTTGATAATAATTTTTGCTGTGTTTAATAGAGTTATTTCTCATGTTACTTTTCCTGCAGGTAATCATTTAAGACTTAAATTCTCAATTTTCCTCAGTTTTGGACTCAGATCAAGTAGACACTACAACATTCTTTTTTTTTGTGTTTCCTTTATTCTTGAAACTTTCAATTTAAAATAAAGTTTTAGAAACAACATAATATCCTAATTTTGTGTTCTTGACGCGTCTACGAGCACAACAAAAGCCGTAAATTAACAAAAAGCAATTCTGTCCGAACAACTTCAAATTTTGCATACAAGCGTAATTTTGTGTTCTGAACAACTTTACTCTAATACAATTTCGCGATATTTGTTAAAATACTAAGACTTTACCTAAACCTCACCTTCGTTTTAACAGTGCTAACACAGATGTCTTGATTTAAAAAAATCGAAAGTCTGCTTAAAATGAATTTAAGAACAAGCAGGGATAGACTGCCAAACAGCGTATTGATATCTAAAAATTTTTGGTCATTTATACCTTTTGTATCACCTATCTGTGGACACATTGTATAATAGTAGACAACTGCTGCAGTTGATTCCATAGTTTCTGTTGCTCTTTTCTTTATAATGGTTATCACTTTTTGAGCTTCAACCAGTAGAACTATAATGATTATGTTCATTTAATTTTAGAATTACAGATTGAGCATGAATACGAATGTGAGCTTCGGGACTGTTATATTTTTATAATTACAGTACAAAGCTTTATTTTTTAATATTTACAAATATTCTAGTATACGTTTAACTGTATTTAGAATATAAGCTCAAATATAAGTAGCTAATTGCTTTTTCATTAAACTGCTACTAAAGTATGCTCTTTCTTTCTAACTATAGTCAGTTACTTGCCAAAACTTTTACCATTTTAAGAAACATTTCCTATTGCAATGTACAATTTCTGATATTTTTTTCTAATTAAAACGGGATGCAAATTTTCTAACCTGAGTACCTAACTATATTCAGAAGGGCTTTTACTTGATGCTGATGTTAAAACATGATAAAAATTGTTGGGCCCAACGAGAAATGCCTCTGAAACTAGTAAAATTTACTAAAATTGTTAGAATTTTCTGCCAGGCTATCATAATTAAATATTTTACTTAAAAATTAAAGTGCATAAGGTAAAGCCGGAATTTAACATTATTTTTGTTGTTGATAGCTGTTAGCTTAGACCAAACTTTTATTAGAATATTTTTTCAAATTTTTTGAAAAAATGTGGTTTACTTTTGTTGTCAATTTGTTATTCAAATTTCTTGCAAAATAAAAATGTACATTGAAATGCAATAGTTTTAACTGTAGTTTTAAAGAGTGGATAACTTTAATCAAGAATAAAATTTTCTGAGAAATCAATAATCAAAATGAAAACCCTGTATGTGAATATTTGTCACTTGATGTTTGATTGATTTTTAGTTTAATATAAATACTTTATAAACGTTCTTTTCTATATTTTTGCAAAATTGTTGTTTTATGTCTTAAAATTTGCCACCCAGACGTTTAACTTGGAAGAATTTTGCTACTTTTTACCTGAAAATCTCATCAAAATTTTAAATTTGTATCACTTAATTCAAATAATAATTTACTTAATGTTTTTTAAATTTGATTTTTTTGTTGTCGCTTGATACTCAATGTAACATGCTTGGTTGTTCATTTTTTTAGTTAAACTCCTTAAATCAGTTTTAATACCTTTATAATGAATTTTTTATTATAAAGCAATGTAGTTCCAAGTAAGTTTGTACTGTATAGAAGATACAGATCAAAATACACTATATATTTGTTAATACCTGGCTTACAACCGTCCCCTCGCCAAAAATTTCGGCACTATACATTAATAGCTCACGCCTAATTGTTGTAGACCAGCGGTTCCCAACCTTGTGGGTTGCGCATACCTCCTAAATAATATCAAAATTTACCCGTACCACCACCCTTCATAAAATATTGCGGTATCAAAATAAAAAAAATAGGTAGGCAAATAAAAAATATTGTAACGTTTTTACGACGTTTATTTAAAATAAACTCGGTTCGTGGTGTAAATTAATTTATTAAACAAACTTAAAGTACGAAATAATTATAAAGAACAACAATTAAACACTAACATAAAACTAAACGGAACACTAATATTATAACCGAACACTAAAGTAATTTATTTGTAACAGTTATTTATTTAACTAACTCGCCGAGCTTATCAGTTCAAGACTGCCTGGGTTTTTATCGGTCCGGCTCTTATATCTGCGGCGGCCTTTTACTCCAGGCGGTTGTGGACTTTTCAAGACGTATCGAATTTACTCGTTCGTTCGAGATCAGCTGACGCAGCGATGATGTCATTGCATAACTTGTTACAATATGACAAAACCAGAATCGCTAATGGAGATATAGTTTTAATTTCTTTTTTATACCAGTTTTACATTATTTAAATATAATTTTTCAAAAATAGTTTCTTTCGTGTACCACCTGTAAGTTCTTCGCGTACCACCGGTTGAGAATCGCTGTTCTAGACCGTTTGAAAATATATTTACAACTATAGTTTTAACTGCCTTAATTACACATAAATTTACATTAACATTTTTTATTTTAATTTCAGGCAACTGATGATGATGGTAACGGTCAGTCAACAATAGTACCTTTTACGATTAAACTTACAGATAGTAATGACAATCCTCCAAAGTTCAGTAAACCTGTTTATAATATCGTTGTGAATGAAGGAACAGTCAAATTTGAGCCTGATTTAATTATAATGGCTGAAGATTTAGATAAAACATCACACATAACTTATTCTATTATTGCAGGAAATACAAATGATATATTTAACATTGATCCTAATGCAGGTAAAATGAGGATTGCAAGTAATAAAGTGATAAGTTTTAGTAATGATACTAAAAATAACAATATAATTTTAAATGTTGAAGTAAGTATATTAAATCCAATTGTAATACGGTATAATGTGTGTAAATTTGTAGGCCACTGATGGAAAATATACTGCAAGTACTGTTGTTAATGTTACTATTATTGATATTAATGATCACAGTCCGGTATTTGAGAAAGAAAGTTACAGTATCTCTGTGCCTGAAGATACAAAAATAGGTAAGTAATAAAATTTTATTAACCCTACGCCTCTCACGCTAAATTTTGACACATTTGTGCTCGCGTACGGACTGCTACTCGGTGATGCTTAGTTAGTTAGTCCGGTCAAAATAGACACAAAAATGCCCAAAGTTCGGAATAATTCGCATGGAGCTGAATTTTTGTGTGGACCTTCATATTATAGTTCTAAATGAAATGTCAAAAGTCCCCATCGATCCGAGTGCTGCTAAAAATTTTTCGCTGGGTCAAATAAGAAACGATATTTTGGGAATATCTCGTTAACGGTTAGTTTTATTGTAAAAATACTTATTAGCGAATTGATAGATCATACAATTTTCCACAAGAAATGTTCAATTACTTTTTTTCATGAGAGTGACCATTATCAAGATATTGCGATATCAAGATTTGAACCTGTCATCTTTTTGAAGAAATGCATTCCTTTCCACACCACCTTCGAGGTAGAGTACTCGGCGCGTTTTTTTTATAATGTGGTATCCCCAGTAGGCCTAATCCACAATTTTCTTAAGAAAACAAAACATCAGTCATGTTTATACTCCATTTCTAAAGTTACATGTTCTTATTCTTCTTCCTCTAGCTGCTGTATTTCCACAGGATGCGCCAATAAACGCGATGGATCGATTACATCTTCATTGATGTCGCACACATCATTGTCCTTTAGTTGCCACAAACTGCTGAACAATGTAAACCTACTTTTCTGCAACCACAATTATAATTACAGCCCTTGCTGCAATTGCAAAAAATTGTGTGTTCAGCAGTATGTCTGGAGCAGGTGGGAGCAGAGTTTTAATTGGCTCCAAAACGTTGTTTTACCATACCCATCCCCAGTCTTCAACAAGAATCGATTTAATTCAATTTTGTGTTAAAAATTCATAGCTGATAATATCTGTGTAACACGAGCAGAAAATGACGCTGTTGTTATAATAATCGATACAGCCATAGAGCAGTCTCATGCAAGAACAAGTATTGTTGAAGATGTATTTGATTCATCCTATTTTTTGGCGCATCCTGTGGAAATACAGCAGCTAGAGGAAGAGGAAGATGAAGAATATATAACTTTAGAAACGAAGTATGAACAAGACTGATTTCTTGTTTTATTAGAAAAATCGTGGATTAGGCCTACTAGGGATACCACATTACAAAAAAAATGCGCCGAGTACTCTACCTCGAAGGTGGTGTGGAAAGGAATGCATTTCTTCAAAAAGATGACAGTTTCAATTCTTGATATCGTATTATCTCGATAATGGTAACTCCAAGGAAAAAAGTAATTACACCTTTTTTGTGGAAAATTGTATAAGCTATAAATGCGGTAATAACTATTTTTACAATAAAACTAACCGTTAACGAGATATTCGCAAAATACCGTTTCTTATGATGTTTGACCCCGCGTAAAATTTTTAGCAGCACTCGGATCGATGGGGAATTTTGACATTTCATTTAGAACTATAACATGAAGGCTCACACAAAAATTCAGCTCCATGCGAATTATTCCGAACTGTTATCTCTATTTTGACCGGACTATTGTTTGATTGCTTAAATTTTAGTTGAAAGTTTGACACAACTGGTCATAGTTTGTTGTATTTATTTATAAGCTTACATTCAAGACGTGTTAAATTTGTTTTTGATGGCCTTTAAGGCAGAAAAATGAAATTATGTAAGTATACATTATTTGTTACATATAAAAATAACTGCAATAAGGTACGCCATACTTATATTATTATACAGGGTGTCAACGAAACCTGGGGCACCCTCATAATTTTTTTATTTTTTAAGATATCTAAATGAAATTTGGTATGTTTAATATACTCTTTAAATGGCATTTGTTGACATAGGAAACAAGTTTCTCTCACTTCCGGTTTCACCGGAATTGACTACAACTTTGTTATTTTAAATGGAACACCCTGCATATTTATACATTTTTGGAATCTCCATTCAATTTTACGTATGGTAGTATCAAGTTCGAAACATTTTGATGACAGAGTAAATTTTTGCAGAAATTAATCTAGAGTGCCATGACTAACGCCAAATGAAAGTCAAGATGCCCCAACACTCGAGACAAATTGTTTTAGAACTTTAACTATTTTAGTTGCTGTATTAGAATGGCCTAAAGTTGGCAAAAATGCTTTTTCGAGAATAACTCTATTTTTTCAAATGGCACTAGGGTGGGACACTAGGATATTAAAAACGAGCGTTTTTCAAGGATTTTATTGATACCAATAACACGGGATTAATATGAAAATGTAATTCGGAATAACACTCTCCGTTCAAAAAAACCATATTTTGGACATTTAAATCTAGATACTGGGTTTCAAAACAAGTGAAACAAATGAAATGCACAAAAAAAAGACAGACTTGTTACAGTTGAAGTGCTAAAATAATTTGTTTTGAATGTCGTAGCACCCTGACTTCCATTTTACGAAGGTCATGGCACCTTAGATTAATAAATAAACTCTTCTGTAAGTAGTTATTTTGTCATCAAAATGTTTCAAACTTGATACTACCATACGTAAAATTGAATGGAGATTCCAAAAATGTATAAACATACAGGGTGTTCCATTTAAAATATCAAAGTTGATGTCAATTCCGCCGAAACCGGAAGTGACAGAAACTTGTTTCCTATGTCAGCAAACGCCAATTAAAGAGTATATTACATATACCAAATTTCATTTAGATACCTTAAAAAATAAAAAAATTATGGAGGTGCCCCAGGTTTCTTTGACACCCGGTATATTTTATCGTATCATTGATTATTAAGTCAACTTTATATTACACTTTTATTAGTAATTATACATAACATAATAGCTTAGCAACTCCAACTTCATAATTCGTTAGTTACATACTATTTGTGTACTGTTGCCAATGATACGATAAAGCTTGAAATATAACTCGAATATTATGCGATTTATAATAGACGAGGACGTTGCGTGGTTGACTCGGCTAGCGCCTCGTCACCTAGCAACGTCCTCGTCTATTATAAATCGCATAATATTCTTGTTATATTAATAGCTATTTTAACAATTGCAGTGGTTAATTAAAGTGCAAAAAGAGTAGTATTTTCTTAAGTTCAGATTAATAATTAATCAATTAAAACTTTTCCGATTCAGTTATTCTCACTGGTTTCAAAACAGTCACTGCACATTATGACAGAATGTTCTAAACATAAAAATCTTGTGCATGATTTTCAAAGTATTTTGTGCCCCTATTTTTCTTCCAGTTGTTTACTGCACAAAAAGTAAAACGCAAGTGCTCGCACACGGAGTAGCAGTGCGTGTTCTTAAATATTCTGGTTATTGTCTACCATAGACAATAGATTTTGCTACCTGATGCTAAATGGTACACAAAGGCTCATTGCTCTTAAACCAATAGTTACAAGAATTAAACAAAAATTCTGCATCGCCCGGACTGTGAGCCCGTGCGCGAGCGGCGGAGGGTAAGAAAGATTTTATTTTTTATTGAGGTTTATGAGTTGAATAAACTGAAAATACATATTCTTATTTGAGATAAATTTTATTTTATACTAAAGTTTACAAAATAACCCATTTCATAAAAAACATAGTGTAGCTTATAACTTTAAGAGCGAAAACACACGGAGGGGTTTTCGCCGTCTCGGCTGCCGATATCGGTGACAGCTTACACACACAAGGCGTTTTTGCCATCTCGGCAATTGTTTAATAATTCCAATTTTTATGCAGAAAATAGCAAATAAAATTTCAGTTTTACTTCAATATAAATGTTTGGTGATGGATAACGTGTACGAATACCTGATTCTTTTGTCTTTGTTGTACCTTCGTTGGAAAAAAAGGAAGAGAAAAATAGACTAATGTGAATACAAATGATCGATTGCAACGAGAGCAGTTTTACATTTTATTTGCAGATATTCAAAATGAGGAAGAAAAATTTTAACCATGGCCGATTGTAGCTGTAAGTCGGTAACAACACCAACTACAGCACGGTTGATACGCCGCCGGTAACGCAGGGAGTAGTAAAATATAAGTCAAGTAAACAGTTAAAATTATTACTGGCGTTTTACCTTTTACTAAAATTCTCATATTCTCTTTTTGGTCATATCCCACAAGGCTGGTCGAAGATCCACTTCATTTATTAATTTGTCAATATCAATTTTGCTTTCCATGTCGCAGCTAAAAACAGTCGCGTGTGAACAGTATCACTATTATGTATGGAGATAAGAACCGCCTAAGTAATAAAACCGCAAGCTGTGAATGGGCTAGACGACCCGTCCAATCGGCTTCGAAGCCGAGAGATGACATCCACCGCCCTGTGTGTTTTGTACAATTTAAAAATTCATAAAAGTCTGCCGAATTGGTGGCCGTCTCGGCAGCCGAGATGGCGAAAACCGCTCCGTGTGTTTTTGCTGTAACACTGTATGCACCCAGTTTACAGTTAAATTAATTCAAATTTTTAACAATGGCAGCAAGTATGGCACTCTGCATTTCATTTGTTTCAAATGTTTTGAAACCTAATGCCCAGTGGCGGCTGCTCCATAGGGGCTCAAGGGCTCGAGCCTCCCAAAACCATTCTTAGGAAAGAGTAAAAGTAATTTACTTATTTAATTACATATAACATACAATTGATTGTTAATTATTACAATATAAATTTTGCATATCTATATAAACAATTGAGGAGGCGGTACGGTAGTGAGTATTGGCATGACGCATCGCACTGCACAGTTAAGCATCGGTGCCCATGGTTGGAGCTCGGATGGGTGACCGGATTCAGGCTCAGCTCACTACGGCTCGGTGTGTCCTCCTCGACAAGCTATGGGCCTTAATGGCCTGTTAAAAGCTGAATGATGATGATATAAAGCATTAATAATGTATAACACATATTATTATCCGCCTGCGACGCGACGACTACCTATATTTTAAATCATTAGGGCTCAGCCTTCGTCCGCATAAGAAATATATGTAAGAACGAACCGTAAACAGAATTGCCGATTGCGGATTCTTTATTGCTTTCTTAAGTTACCTGAAGGCTCACGATGTTAGAGCCCAGTACGAGAGCACCGGAAAGATTTGTATTCGTAGCTATTCGAACCCTGTTTATTGAGAAGCGTGTTACAGAATTATTTCATAATAAACACAATTACTAGATATATTTTTTACCGCAAAAATAAAAAATAACTAGTGAGACTTTTAGAACTTTAAATTTGTAACAGAAAGATGATTTTGTGCATTTAAATGAAATTGTTTGTTTCAATTTGTATATCATTACAATATTAGGTGTTCAAGGACAGTTTAAATAAAAATATAAAATTATAAAAATATACCTACCTATTTAAAAAAAAAACACATACAAACATTACCTACTATAATAAAATATTGCTTGAACTAAAACTAAAGATAAATTGGTATTATTCCCTTAAAATTTATATTGCCCATCTAAAAGAATGGATAAAGAAGGATATGCTTAATATAATTTTTCAAAGCTAGTTTTGTATCCAGAGTTAATCATTTTAACAAATTATTACAGCTTTTTATTTACTCTTCAGTAAAATCTAAACAATGTTTGGGTTTTGGCTTCGATGGTTTCAAATTACGGCGTAGGAGTATGTTATGACTGAGAATGAAGTATTCGATAATTATTTATTTTGATAACAATTAGAACTCGCGAAAAGGCGAGTAAAAGTACCTAGAAACGATTAGTAACTAATCACTAAAAGTACCGATTTCGGGATGTGATAAGGTAAATGGTAAATGCTCTGTTTTGTTTTCCGTGTGTCTTATTTTATTTCGATGGGATGGACAAAACATGGTCGGTAACAGGCTTTAAAGATCTAAAGCATTTAAATCAGAAAATAAAAAAGCATGAATTAGTGCACATCATATAAAGTGTTGTACGTAGTTCGCTACGTTAGGCTCGGTAAATGTAGCAGCTCAGTTGGACTCAGTTTATAGACAAAATATTATAAAACACAATGAACAGGTGGCCAAAAATAGGTACATTTTAAAGAAAATTATAAACTGTATTAAATTTTGTGGAAAATTGGAACTAGCATTAAGGGGACAAAATGAAAAGGAGGGTTCTGAAAATTGTGGGATTTTGCTGGAGTATTGTGAGGCCAAAAATAAGGTTTTTTTGTTATATAAACATGGGGTCTTAGGGCAGCCGTTGTCGAGCTACAGAGTGTCAAAAATTTAAAAAAATAACGGTTTTTTATTTTTAATTTTTATACCGCTTGAGGAAATTTTACCAAATCCGGTGTACATATTTAGTATATCGATGGGTATAAATCAAAAAATTACCAGCTTTAGAAACTCACCAGTGGCGGAGGTGTGGGTATCATTGGTCATTGGTTATCAAGAAAAAGCATACCACCCTGTATAATTTTGCAAATAAAATAGATAATCTAATGCGCTATTTTATTAGCTTCAGTTTTTGTCTCTTTACTTTTTTTCGTATTCCTAACCGCTTAGCGACAAAATTGATTTATTTGAGGTGTTCATCACTCATTATCATTACAGTCATTACATTACTTAAAAATAACAGCATTATTAATTAATAATACAATTATTATGAAAAAATGAAAATGAATTAAACTTTATAAAAATTGCTGAAAATGACCACCTTCAGCCAAGATACACGCTTCAGATTTTCTTGAAAACGAATCCCGAACACGTGCAAAGAAGCCAGGAGTAGCTCTTATCCCATCACAACCAGATATAATTCGCTATTTTGTCACTAAGCGGTTAGGAATGCGAAAAAAAGTAAAGAGATAAAAACTGAAGCTAATAAAATAGCGCATTAGATTATCTATTTTATTTGCAAAATTATACAGGGTGGTATGCTTTTTCTTGATAACCAATGACCAATGATACCCACACCTCCGCCACTGGTGAGTTTCTAAAGCTGGTAATTTTTTGATTTATACCCATCGACATACTAAACATATACACTGGATTTGGTAAAATTCCCTCAAGCGGTATAAAAATTAAAAATAAAAAACCGTTATTTTTTTTAAATTTTTGACACTCTGTAGCTCGACAACGGCTGCCCTAAGACCCCATGTTTATATAACAAAAAAACCTTATTTTTGGTCTCACAATACGCCCCTGGATTTTTGACATATGTTTAATAAACACCCTATACAGGGTCCTGCAGCTCACCTCCCGTCTTATGTAGCTCATTTATTAATAGACATAGAATTTTTATATATCGCAGACGTTGTCTGTACCCGAGGGCGCATTTCAGGAAAATATTTTTGATTATACAGGATGTTCCCAAAAAGTGTGACGTTATTATGATATATTTTTTTAGATTACACGCCCGATATTTTTTTGCATATTTGGGTTCCTCTTGTGGTTGCCTACATACCCCTAAAATTTTGTTGAAATCGGTTCAGTGATTTCAAAAAAAAAAAAATATATAGATAAAAAAACTGTTTTGCACTACTGATTTTAAAACTTGATAAAAGATACAAATAGTGCCTCGTTAATAAAATTAAAACAGGTACTTATTAAGTAAGGTAATATCAGTTTCGTTAACCTAGTTTGGTTGATCCGAATTATACAGGGTGTCCAAAATGTAGTGTCAAACTCTTCAAATTTTAAAGCAATTTATTTACCTTATTTTCAATTGGAGCCCCTGTATATTTTGATGTCATTCGATGCTAAATTAAAAAATAAACATTTTTTCTAAATACAACCCTATCAAAATTCCTAACACATTAAAAGTTATTCGGCGAAAACTCGTTTTGGTAACAAACTATTCCAATAGTAATTTCAATGAAAAAAAGGTGGCATTGAAAAACAATTTATTGATATAATATGTTTTTTCGCATTCCGTACTGTAAAGTATTACTTTACGGGACTCAAAATCGTGATGTAATAGGCCACTTTGCAGCATAGCAACCAAACAGCATAGCAACGTCAGGTTTCATTAAAATGCAATTTGACAGCTTCTCGGGCAGCATTTAAAATATCTTCTGAATGATTTTCCAAGTTATTTTCGTCACTCAAGTCGATTTCGGAATTAGATTTAAAAAAAAAAACGTATTTATTTGTTTGAATTGAATTCTGTTATGTCAAAAACAGTTCCTGTCACATTACTTTGTTATCGAGAATCCACCTACCTTTTTCAGTGTTTTTATTAATTTTATTCAGAATGTATCTCAATAAATTTAGATAACTTTTTATGTGAGAATATAAAATGCGAAAAAATAGTATAGAAAAATGATTTAACTAGACTCGTATGGCATTTAAGTACTCGCTATCGCTCGCACTCAAACCTGCCATACTCGTCTAGTAAAAATCCACTTTTCTGCACTTGGCACGTCATCTACTATTGTAATTACAAAATTATGTCAAAATCCGTTAATATTAATAGGCATTAATTGGAATAGTTTGTTACCAAAACGAGTTTACGCCGAATAACTTTTAATGTGTTAGGAATTTTGATAGGGTTGTATTTAGAAAAAATGTTTATTTTTTAATTTAGAATCGAATGACATAAAAATATACAGGGGCTCCAATTGAAAATAAGGCAAATAAATTGCTTTAAAATTTGAAGAGTTTGACACTACATTTTGGACACCCTGTATAATTCGGATCAACCAAACTGGGTTAACGAAACTGATATTACCTTACTTAATAAGTACCTCTTTTAATTTTATTAACGAGGCACTATTTGTATCTTTTATCAAGTTTTAAAATCAGTAGTGCAAAACAGTTTTTTATCTACATATTTTTTTTTTTTTTTTGAAATTGCTGAACCGATTTCAACAAAATTTTAGGGGTATGTAGGTAACCACAAGAGGAACCCAAATATGCAAAAAAATATCGGGCGTGTAATTTAAAAAAATATATCATAATGACGTCACACTTTTTGAGAACATCCTGTATAATCAAAAATATTTTCCTTATATGCGCCCTCGGGTACAGACAACGTCTGCGGTATATAAAAATTCTATGTCTATTAATAAATGAGCTACATAAGACGGGAGGTGAGCTGCAGGACCCTGTATATTATTATTTGTTTAGGTATATTCTTTCAGCAACTAGAGCCCCCCAAAATAAATTATCACGAGCTGCCACTGCTAATGCCTAAACTTAAATGTCCAAAATACCGTTTTTCTGAATGAAGAGCATTATTGCAAATTAAATTTTCAGATTAATCCTACGTTATTGGTATCAATTAAATCTTAAATCCTTGAAAAGTACTTTTTAATATTCTAATGGTCTGCATAGTAGGTACCATTTGAAAAAAGATAACTATTCTCGAAAAATCATACTTGCCAACTTTAGGTCAAACTGATATACCAACTAAGTAGGTAATAAATAAATTTTTCTGTAAAAATTTACTTTGTCCTTAAAATATTTCAAATTTGATATTAGGATACGGAAAATTAACTGCAGATTCCAAAAAATGTGTAAATATACAGGGTGCTCCATTTAAAAGAACAAACTTGAGGTAATTCCTGCACAACCACAAGTGACAGAAACTTGTGTTCTATGTCAAATAGTGTAGTTTTAAGAGTATATTCTTCTTCTTCTCAGCCCCTATTAGTCCACTCCTGGACATAGGCCTCTCCCATAAAAAAACATTTAATATCGACATGGTTTTTAATTGGGAGGTATTGGCATTTAAACACCATGCTTGCGAAGCGGGTTGGCATGTGGGTGTAAGGTTTGGGAAGGATAAAATAGGTTATAGGTAGGATTTAGGTTAGTGCTCGACTTTTCCCTAGTATCCGATATCAGGAGGTGGAGAAGAATCGAGGGTCGCATCCCTGAAGTAGATCTATCCTCCACTGGGGTTACCAAGCAGTATTTACCCGTTACCATTAAGAGTATATTACATACACCAAATTTCTATTTAATATTTTAAAATATAATTAAATTAGATCGCAGCCACAGGCCTTAATGGCCTTTAGTGCTAACATATATATAAATTAGATCGCATTATAATGTGTCAATTATGTCTGAATTTGTTTGACATAAACGTCTATTTATAGCCCGTGGGTGTCTTTATAGGCCGCCGGTCTGTAATGAAACGTCAAAAATTGATAAACAGTTTAACAGTCTTATAAAGAATTTTTTTAAATTAAAATCGAATGTATGCTCTTTATTAGAACTCTATTTATGGTAATTTGTATTAACAACACAGTTAACACAATTATTTATGTGAATATTCCTAGGCGTAAATTCTTCAACCATTTGACAGTTGCCAGTAAAAAATTAAAATAATTGAGCAACTAACTACTCGATGTGGGTAGAAAATTAATTTATTCCGTTTATTTCAGTTTTAAAATCTTCGATCGTGCATAAAATTATGTATGTACCACTGGCGTAACTTGCTTTTATGGCCTTCGACGTGTCTTTAGCCCTCGACTAGCGTCTCGGGCTCAAAATCACGTCTCAGGCCATAAAAGCATCTTTACGCCCTTGGTACATAAATAACTATTATGGGATATAATATTTTTAAAATAAATAGAGGTTTTTATTTTCAGGGTCAAGTATATTTGAATTAAAAGCCACAGATGATGATACTGGAATAAATGCTGAAATAAAATATCAAATTAAAAAAGGGGCATTTAATGATTTTCATATTGATGGTGAATCTGGAATAATTACTGTTCTGTCAAAATTAGATTATGACCGTCGAGATACATATAATATTGAAGTTGCCGCTATGGACCAAGGAGCCATTAGTTTAACTGGTACAACAACAGTATCTGTTCGAATTATTAATACTAATGACAAGCCACCATATTTTGTACCAATAATTCAGAAAGCAGAGGTAAGAAATTTTCAATATGTGTATTGTTATGCCAAATAAAATTTTATTTGTGATTTGTAAAAATCTGAAGATTTACATTTCTAATAAAATCGTCTTTCGTTTTTAAACTAAATATAATCCTTAACATAAATAGAAACTAGAATAGTTTTAAAACTCAGTGGATATTAAATTTTGGTGATGCTGCTATTAGGTAGCTAGGTATTTGTTTTAAAAAAACATTCAAAGCAAAACAGATACACTTGGCAAATAAAGAATTGTACCGTGAGGTGTTTTGTATTTGTATACAGGATACCCATCTTCTTGAAAGTGATATAAAATAACTTCTTTTTTTTTTATATCGGGTGTTTGACTTAAGGGGCGAACCATAGGGAAATAGCATGGGAAATCGTATATATGCAGATTCCTGCTCCCCGTTTGATTTGTTAGGGTTGATAGTGGTATCAATCGAAAGACAAAAAAATGCTTATTTTTCCACCCTCTAAATAAGACATACATCTCTGTAATAACTTGTTTTTCTTTTTTTTGTTAAATTTTTTTTATTAGCAATCAGAAGTATACATTCTATAAGCCAAATTGATGCAAATACAATTTTCAAATAATATTGTACAAAATACTGACTTGAAGAGGTACATCATCCAGCGATTTCACCTCTGATTTATAGAAAATCCTGTGGGCATCGGGTTAGTTTAATTTTATAAAGTAGTCCTGGGTGCCATACCTTATCAAACGCCTGGCTTACGTCTAAGAAGGCTGCTGTACAATATTGTTTGTTTTCCATAGCTTGACTGATTAGATGTACTAGTCGGTGGCATTGTTGCACTGTGGTGTGGTCCTGTCTGAAGCCGAACTGGTGGTTTAGAATCCAGTCGCTAGGATCAAGGTCTTGTTTGATTCTTTTAAATACAAGTTTCTCTAGGAGTTGGAGAAGTTGGATAGTATTGGCAATAAACTGATGGGGTGGTATGATGATACGTCTGTCGGATTTTTTCCTGGCTTCGGTATCATTATTGTCTGTGCCGTTTTAAGTAATTTGGGCCAGTACTCTAGTCTTAGTATAGAGTTAAATATTATGTACATTAGTTTAACTAGGCCTTTTTGTGGAAGCTCTTTAAGCATTTTGGCTGTGATTAAGTCGATACCTGGTGCCTTTTTTTCGTTTAATTTGTTGATTTCATTCCTAATTTCTTTTGGAATAAATAGTCTTAGGGGTTCGTGTTTGGGAATGGGTAATGCTAGCTCTTGTTCTACTTCTTGGACTCGGTCATCGTCATGCGGAGAGAATACTTTTGACAGATATTCTGCCAACAGAGTGGCTTTCTCTTTATCACTTTTGGCCCAGGGACCTGGTGGAGTAGTGTTTTGGCGTATAGGAGGTGATGTTAATTTGGGTTTTTTCTTGTTTTTTTATAGGTTTCCAGATAGTGTTGTCATATCTAGACAAGTTTGGCACTTATGTTTCAAATGAGTTATTCCTCATTTCCTGGAGCTTTGTTTTTAATTTGCTACTTATTTGATTAGGTATATCTTCTCCTGCTGTCCGGGGTGTGTGTTTTTTGCCATCTTAACCTGGCTCTTCGTTTTTCTGCTACTAGTTTTTTGATTTCACATGGTATGTTATTGATCGTCCTTTGGGATTCAATGTGCGGAGTGACTTGTTTAGCAGTAGATAAATGAAATTTCCTGTTTCTTCGTCAATGTCGTTTGGTGTTTGTAGTCTTACTGTTAGGTTTATGTTTTCATTTATGGTTTGTCTGTATGCATCCCAATTTGTTTTGGAGTTGTGTAGTCTGGGCGTCATTTTTCTGGTTATTACCGAATTACTAATTGTTACTATTATTGGACTGTGGTCCGAGCTCAAGTCGTAATTTGAAGTGATATCTGTGTATGCTTGAGAAATTCCGTTGGTTACAAAAAAATCCAGTAGGTCTGGCGTCTTATTAGTGTCTGTAGGCCAATAGGTTGGCGATCCAGTCGATAAAAACGAATAGTCCCTGTCTTGGAGGACTTTTGCTAATTGTCTCCCTTTAGCGGTTATAAGGCGCGAGCCCCATAGGGTGTTTTTGCAGTTGTAATCTCCACCGGCTATGAATTTTGGTCCTAATGTATCGAGAAATACTTCTAGTTGCTCTTTGTTTAGTCTGTGTCTGGGTGGGCAATAGGTTGCAGTAATCGTTATTTCGTATGGAAGAGTTCGCACTTTTATAGATGTTGCTTGAATGTGATTTTCTTCGTATTTTAGTAGTTCATAGTGATCTATACTTTCCCTCACTAGGATTGCTGAGCCTCCATGGGCAGTACCGTCAGGGTGGTTTGTTTGGTATAGTTTGTATTTGGGAATAGTGAAGTAACTTCTAGTGGTTAAATGTGTTTCGCTGATAAGTAGAATATCGATTAGATTATGATCTAGAAATAATTTTATTTCTTCTTTGTGGCTAGGAAGGCCGTTAGCATTCCATTGAGCAATCCTAAGTGACTTAGCCATTTTTTTAGTTCATTTTGTTGACGAGCATAGTAATCATATTGAGAACCATACTGTTCTGTTGCATTAGTTGATTGAAGAGGTTTTTAAATTCTTCTAAGAATTTGGTTAGTATGTTATTTGTGTTGTCAGTGTTATTTGTATTTTTGGCTGTTATTTCGGCATAGGTTATGGGTTGTGAGTGTGTTGCAGGTTGTAGGTTTTGCGTGTATGCCCTCGTGGCTATTGGTGGTATTGATTGTGGCTGCGTGCTACCTTTATTTTTCCCTCTGACTAGTCTATAATAATGCTCGCAGCCTTTATAGATAGCTGGGTGGTTCCCACCGCATAGGGCACATTTTGCCGGAGTGTCCTTGGTTTTTACGCATGATGTAGTATTGTGGGCCCCTCCACATTTGACGCACACAAATGGTCTGTTGCAGTATGTCTTAGAGTGGCCATAGTGTTGGCACCTCATGCATTGGATTATGTTGTTTTTGTTTGTTCGGGGAGGTTCTATTTCTATTATCTTGTTTTGAATTTCTATTATTTTGTATTCGTCTTTGTTGTTTTCGCTGGTTCCAGATCTGCGAAAAACAAATTGAGTGGCTCCTTTGTGATTCTGTGTCTTGCGTTTATTATGTTGCGGACTATATGGTTGTGCTTTAATAGTTCTTCTTTTATGCTGTCTAATTTAATCGAGTGATGAAGATATCTTATTACAACTCTGTATGCACGTTCATTTTTTAATTGGTATGTGTGGTGGTAGATATTTTTTTCTTTGAAATGTTGAATGAGTGATTTGTATGATTCGGGTTTTCTGCAGTTAATTTTTACAACGTTGTTTGCTAGACTTTTTGTGCTGTACTGTTCTTTCCCTACTATTTGTTGAATTTGAGTTATCATTTTGTTGTAGTCTTGTACCCCTTGTACAAAAATTGGAGGGGGTTTTGGTGTGTAGGTACTAGTGGTGTTTTCCGTATTCGATTTGTCTGTTTCGTTTGTTAGTACTTGATAGCGATTATTGGTTTTAGTTAATGCCGTACTATTAGATTGTTTCGTGACCTTTTTCCTTTTAGTACTACGTATTACTTGCCACTCGTTGTTGGACGTTTTGGTTTGAATTTCTTTTTCGTCGTCACTTGAAGATGTCATTCTTTGCATCTGTTGTTTTGTGTTTGGAATGTTTGTACAGTTATATTGGATTTGTTGTTGTGTTTGTGGAACAAGGAAATTTGTGGATATGTGTTGAGTTGATGTTGGCTGTGACGTTAGTTGTGAATGGAGTGTTCGTTATTGGTTGCATTTGCATACCGGGTTGATTTGATTGTGTTAAGGGTGTTTGTTTGAGAATTTTGATTGTTCTCTGTAGAGAAGCCCTGTATGAAATTAGTATGTTTAAACACCGGTTGCCCGTTATTGTCATATCCGATTCCCGAGGGGAACATTTTATTTATTAGGTTTTCGCTGGTTTGTGTTTGTTGTAAGACAGTTTTAAATAAAGATTTAAATATTTAAAAATGTAAATGTAAATTGATTTTTATGTTAGTGTATTATTAAACTTTTAATCACTTATCACTCGACCAGTTGTCCTTGCACTTGTCACGTTGTTGCACTTGAATATCTTATCTGAGCTGAGCTGTACGTCTTTGCTCTTCAAGAACCCAATGCGAACTCTGTAATAACTGAAAGTAAAAAAGTATAATAACTGAGTGTGTCTTGAATTAAAAGAACGATATATGATATATGGAGCAAATGAACACAACAGTTGGTTTAGTATTTATACCAGCTTTGGACAAAACATTTCACTTGGGAATCCTATATAATAAAAAGTTTAGTATATTAAGTTGCTTCTACTTAGACGTTATTGCAGGTTATGAAAGATGCTAAAATAGGAACAGTTGTACATACTTTAATTGCCATTGATCCAGATATAAACCCATTGGAAGCTCTCAATTTTGAAGCTGTAGAACCAATTATAGCAACTGATAAGTATGGAAAAGTAGTAGAAAATACTCTTTTTAAAGACTTTTTTGCTATTGATAAAACTACTGGAAAAGTTTTCGTAATGGATCAGTTACAACGAGATATAGCTGCTGTAATTAAAATTACAGTAATTGTAACCGATACGACTGCTCCCACACTTCAACAGGGAGAAGGTAGATTTTTTTGGTCAAAAAGATTTTACCATCTATTTATTATATGTAATATGTTGTAGGAACTCTTATAATAACTATAATGGATATAAATGATAATCCTCCAAGATTTCTTCCTTCATGGACTCCTCAAAGCCCTCAGTACACGTTGCAGATAGAAGAAGAGCTTCCTGTAGGGACAATAGTCGCCACTTATACAGCAACTGATGAAGATTCGGTAATTGCTGGTTATTATATTAAACCAGAAAGTAAATATTTCGAAATTAATAATGGAACAGGTATTTTAAAGGAAGAAACTTTTAACAAAAAAATCATATTAAATGCTTTTAGGAATTTTACAAATCAAAGAAAGAATAGATTATGAAAAAACGAAAACATTAAATTTTACAGTAGTAGCATATGATTCTGGGATCCCCCAACTTAATGCTTCTGCCATCGTTTATGTTACAGTATTGAATATAAATGATAATATTCCTACATTTTCCCAAAAAATCTACAATACAACAGTCAATGAAAATTCTCCTAATGGTTCCCATGTTATTACTGTTACAGCAACTGATCAGGATGCTGACGAATATGGCCGTATTTCCTATAGTTTGATTGGTGAACACAATGAAAATTTTAAAATATCTCCACAGTCAGGCGAAATATTTGTTGCAAATCCACTATTTCTTGATCGTGAGGTTTTAAATGAAACTACAATACAAGTCGTAGCAAGTGATAATGCACCTGGAAATTTAAAACATAGCATATCTGTGCCAGTTTACATTTCAATTTTAGATGTAAATGATAATACTCCAGAATTTAATCAGAGTAGCTACAATGCAACCATTAGTGAGAATATACGATTTAATCCACCATTCTTGATTCTGCAAGTGTTTGCAACAGATACAGATGAAGGAATTAATGGAAATATTAATTATAAAATTATTTCAGGCAATCAAGATGGTTAGTATAATATAATTACAAACTTATTTAGTTATTTATTGTACAAATTTGAATTATTGTAAAAATGAGTCAAATTTACTATTTGTTATTTTGTAAAATTGAATAATCATTTTATTTATTTATTTTAACGTATCATTGATTAAATGATTATAAAGACAACTTTATATTACACTTTTATTAATAATTATACATAACATAATAGCATAGCAACTCCGGCTTCATAATTCGTTAGTTACATAATATAAACAAACTGTTGCCAATGATACGATAAAGCTTGAAATATAACTCGAATATTATGAGATTTAAACCGACTCCGACGTTGCGTAGTTGACTCGGCTAGCGCCTCGTCACTTAGCAACGTCCTCGTCTATTATAAATCGCATAATATTCTTGTTATATTAATAACTTTAAATGTTACTGTAGTAATGTTCATGAAATGAACTTTTTTATTATTTTCATTAAAAATAAAACAATAGTTATTTGTACAACTAGTAATGAAAGTAATACTTTTTTCATGAGTTTGAAGTTTGATGCACGACGGCGAAGCCGGAGTGCATCAATCAAACGAGTGAAAAAAAGATGCTTTCATACGAGTTGTACACAATATTTTTTTGCATTTTTACATTTTAAATCCCTCAGAACAGGATAAAAAGGATTTGAGAATTGACAGTTGTCAAACTGACAATTTACAATATTTTATTTAAAGCATACTTAATGCAAAATGTAAAATTAAATATTAACAAAACGTCTTCCGGATTGGGACCGTGCCATTTTGAGACAAGACTCAACGTTTCGCCCACTTTTATAAGGGGCTTCTTCAGGAGAAAAAGAGCACGGTAACTCAACTTGTCAACCAAGCCAGAGGCGAAACCCTTCAGAAGGGTTTTGCCTCTGGCTTGGTTGACAAGTTGAGTTACCGTTACCTTTCTGCCTCTTGCTAAAAGAGTTTCGCCTCTGGCGTGGTTGACACGTTGAGTTACCGTGCTCTTTTTCTCCTGAAGAAGTCCCTTATAAAAGTGGGCGAAACGTTGAGTCTTGTCTCAAAATGACACGGTCCCAATCCGGAAGACGTTTTGTTAATACTGACACTGACCGTGGAAGTCTTCGAATTCATTATAAAATTAAATAGTTAAAAAAAGTGTTGCTTTCTTTATGATTTATTTATTTATGATGCAAACTTCAAACTCATGAAAAAAAGTATTGCTTTCATTACTAGTTGTACAAATAACTATTCTGGGTTTATAAACTTATATTTTACCGTTTTAGATATATTTTTACTTGGAGAAGATACTGGAATTTTATATGCTCATAAATCTTTGTTGGGAAAAACGTATGACTTTATTTTAGAAATAGAAGCTAGAGATGAAGCTGGTAAAGGAAAGTTTTCAGATAAATGTATGGTTTATATTCATGTTGTAAATGTTAATGAACATAAACCAACCTTTATTGTACCTGCATCACCAAATACAACAGTGGAGGTAACAGAAGTAAGTAGAAATGGTTTTTCTGTAAAAACTTTTAATTAAATCATTTTCTGTAATTTTACTCTTCTTGCTCTTATGGTCCAATTTTTTTGCTAATCTCTGTAATTTTTTTGAAGTTCTTTGTCGAATTTGTATCTGCTTCTTATGTAACAATCGTTGTTCTGTATATTTGTATAATATTAATCATTTCTTATATATTCTCAAGTTTAACTTCACGTCCTATTATAAATTATGTTTATAATTATCCCCATTATCAAGCCTTATATCATAATTTTCTTTTTTTATTTTCCAATATTTTTTATTCCTGCATTTTGGTATTCATTTTTGTTTTTCTTTGTCTTATCAATTCTTTCTTTGAGTATTTTTTTCTTTTAAACTTAGTAGTTCTTCATTATTCTTTTGAAGACTCGCTTAATTAGTACCAACATCTCATCTATCATGCCTGCTGGTATCTGGTTTCAGTTTCCTTCCATTTCGGGTTACTTTTCTCAGTTTTCATTATTTGTTATTCGAGGTTGTTATGTCCTACATGTGTTGCATCTTAAAAATAATGTATTTTGTGTGTGTAGCTATAGAAAGTAATTAAACTAAAAATAATATAGGTACATTTATATTTTGTAGAATGCTGTTGAAGATTATTTAGTAATGACTATCAAGGCAATTGATAAAGATTATGGGGAAAATGGAAGAATTACATATCATTTTAAAATTAATGAAACAAATTTCCAAGAAACTGCTGAATTTATCATTAATGAAAACACTGGAGAACTGAAAACAAAATTATATTTAAATCGTAATATTAAGCCCAAATATGAGGTAAGTATAATTTAAATATATTATAAATTCAGAAAACAATAACTCCATAAAACTATTTTAGAATGATCACATTACTGCAATTAAAAATTAATTTTATCGATAGATTTTTCAGTACAGCTTAGCTTACGCAGGTGACTTGAGCCATAATTTAATCAATGTTAGGTGTAAAAGAAATCTTACTACAGGTTATAATTGTATTTATTTGGAAGTAATTCAAATCTCAGTATTTTTGGTAAAAGTATTCAAGGTTTTTAATTTCATTTTCTTTTAATTTTAACATAATACGAGTTAAAGTTTATACCATACAAATTCCTAAGCTTTCCGTTACAATATCATTTTTAGATGTACCATTATTTAATTAACAACGTGATAATTTTTCTGCAATAATTGTAAATAATATTTTTATTTTTTTATCTTGCAGCTGATTTTGGTAGCTCGGGATCATGGTCTGCCAATTTGGTATGAGACAATGCATTATTTGATGATACTTCTTGTAGACTCAAATGATAATGAAGCTAAATTCCCCATTTCGAAGAAAACGAATCCATATCACTTCTACATTACTGAGAATGCTGAGAAAAATACACTTATAGGTATAAATTTAAATTAACTAAATTGGCATTTACAGGATAAAAAATAGGATACATGACCATTTGCATCAACTGTTAATTATTTTTGAGTGTTGATTGTTCTTTACAAAATCACAACAAATTTTGCTTTTAGATGCACTTATTAATGTGGTTTATAGCCTGTTGCTGTCCACCACAGAATTTAAGTCACCTCAATTGTTTACTACTCTTTCCTTAATCTTACTTTTACCAGCCGGTTTTGTCCTGCTGTGATTTAAATATTATTTTGTGGGTGGATAGCTAGACGGTCATTTTGCCCTCTGTCTCTATTTTAATAATTCCCAGGTCTTCAATGTATGTCTTGCTCAACTTTTAGTTTATTGGCAGATGTTTTAGTTATAATGGTTTCAGTTCTGTATATCATATTAGTCCAACTACTTCAGCTTTAAATACAGGCCATCTGCTGGATTTTTGCATGCACTTTCATTTAATCGTTATAAATGAACAAACCCTAAGGATAAAAGACGTTCAAGTTAAACGAGGAGCGGAGTGTGGTAGCGACCACAGACTCGTAGTGGCGAAGATAAATTTTCCTTGGATAAGAACAAAAACAACAATGACTGAGAAAGAAACGGGAAAAGAAATAGAAGAATGCAAATTCAAACTGCATCTACTCCAAGATGAATCCATCAACGAATTATATCAAAGAAGACTCGACCAAAAATTAAACGAATTCCAATTTAATAACTTAGAAGGAACATACACACATATAAAAAATAGTATAAAAGAAGCAGTGATGGAGGCCTTAGGGAAGAAAGAAAAGGGAAGCAAGGAATATAAATGACGACACTAAAAAGTGCCTAACAGAAAAAAACAATTATACAAAAAGTGGCTCAATACAGACAAAACCGAAGATCTTGAAAAATACAGGGAAAAGAACAGAGAAGTCAAAAGAAGGGTAGCAACAGAGAAGAATGAAAAGTGGGAATCGATATGCCAAAATATAGAACAAAATATAGGAGGAACTAGGAATACAGAAGCCTGGTGAATAATCAAAACACTAAGAACAAATAATAAAGAACGGACGCAGATAAATTATATCCCAGAAAAAGAATGGCAAGAATACTACCAAGGATTATTTACTGAAGATCGACCAATGTTTAAGATGACAGAAGATAACAACGATAATAACGATAATAATGAAACCGATCAACAAAACACAGAAGAACAAGTTACGGTCACTTTTAAAGAAATAAAAGACATGGTAAAGACACTGAAAAATAATAGATCTCCCGGAGCAGGAGGTATAGCCCTGGAGTTTATAAAATATGGACCCGAAAAACTTCTTCGTATGATACAAAGAATGTTCGAGAGAGCCATTAACGGAGAAAAGCTGCCACAGGAATGGACAAATGCCTACATAACATCAATTTTTAAAAAAGGGAATAAGAAAATATGTGAAAACTACAGAGGCATCAGCGTTATATCTACAATGGGTAGGATTTACGGAAAATTAATTAAAGGAAAATTGGAGGAAGATATAAAGGACAAAATAGGAGAGTAACAGGCGGGGTTTACAGCGGGAAGATCATGTATGGATCACATCTACACAGTCCAACAACTAATTGAAAAGAAAATAGCAAAAAATAGAGCAGTACATCTTGCATTCGTAGACTTAAAAAAGGCGTAGGACTCAATACCAAGGAAAAAGCTCTGGAAATCTATGAAACAGCTTAACATCCCAAACAAATTGATAATTGCAACCAAAAACATGTATCAAGGGAACACGGTGGCTATTAAAACAAAAAATAAGATCGGACAAACCTTTGAAACCTCCAAAGGGCTATTACAGGGCTGTTCAACATCTACACTATTTAAGGTATTCCTCGAAGTAACATTAAAACCGTGGAAACAGAAGTGCGAAGGCATGGGAATCCCAATTAGAAACGAATATTTATGCACCTTAAATTTAGCGGATGATCAGATAGTAATGGCACAGGATGAAGAGGACCTAGGCTACATGATTCGCAGACTGACGGAAGAATACTCAAAAAACGGATTAGAAGTGAACTTTAAGAAGACAGAATACCTAGTCACAGGAACAGCAGATGTCACAGATCTGGAAGTCACAGACGACATTACAATAAAAGGAAAAAAAAGTTTTAAGTACCTAGGATTCACTATCTCCAAGTAAGCTACAACTACTACAGAAGACATGAAGAACAAGATAGGGCAAACTAGATCGTGCATTAGACAACTAAATGGGATTCTATGGAGTACGCACATCACCAAAAAGATGATTTTTAATACAATAATTAAAAGTATTATGACATACGGAGCGGAGAACTGGGTAATAAAAAAGAATGATCAAAGCAGAATTCTAGCCACAGAGATGGAGTACTGGAGAAGATGCGCTAGAAGAACATAAGACCGGATAGAATTCCTAATGAAGAAATACGGAGGAGGATGTCAGTAAAGGAGGACATGCTCACCTACATTGAAGGAAAACATTCGCTTACGATGTGACAAAACGGAGTTACGACAAAAGATGCACATTTTTTAATGAGAATAGGAGAGAAGCCATCAATGCCATGTGAAGTTTTGGAATTTAAAGACAAAATAATTGATAATATCTCATTTTCATCAGCAGGATTTAAAAATAACGTTCTATCGATGTCTACTCTCACTTCCCCTGAGTTAACTGAACCGGTATGGTTGCAACCGGAGTTCAAAGTTAGTTCATTTGGTATGTTAATAAAATACTCATTGAGTGCATTAGATATGATATACGGATCCGCAACCTCGACATCATTGATTATAATACTTTGCGAGGCTGTCGTAGAAGAATTGCTCACGCCCAAGCTATCATTTATTACTTTCCAAGTTGTTTTTGTTTTATCATTGGCATTTTGGATTTTATGTTCGAGGTACATCTTTTTCGCTAGATTTAATACTCGCCTATAAATTAATTTATAGTTATTATAGTATCCCGTAGTAATTAACCCAACTCTTTTAAGATGGAACAATTCCTTCAGTTGCGCAGCTGAGATTTTTAAACCTTTAGTAAGCCAAGGCTTGTGCGATGTTTTATTTGACTTTTTAAATGTCAGGAAAGACAAATTATAATAATACGTAAACACATTTATGAAATAGGAAAGTTTAGAGTCTATATCGGTTAGTTTATATAATTCATTCCAGTTTTCCGTTTTTAAATACAAAAGAAATTGTTGCAAGTTTCTTTGCGAAAAAGATATACCCGTGTACATTTGACTCAGTTCAGGAATTTTATGTTTTAGTTTTTTGAATCTGTTTTTTGGAGTTGTTTTGAATATTTATCCCATCTCCATACTTCCCCTTCTACTGTAATTTTATTATAACCAATTTTTACTGTCTTGCCTTTTTCTCTTTCCTCCCTGGCCATTACTCTAATTTGTCTTTGTTTTTCTCTTTCTATTTTCGTTAAGACATTGTTAATAAAGATTTTCTCGGCTGTATATTTACTTAGTTTTGCTTTGTTTTCCATAACTTTTGCTTTCTCTTGTTCGTTTTGTAATTCTATGAGGCACATCTTTTCCCCCATTTTGTATGCTGTTCTGATTTGGATATCTATTTCAAGTTGGGTTTTCATAAAGTTCTGTAGCTCCACTTTTAGTTCTGTGGGGTTGGTTTTCTCTATCTTCAACCCGGTTACTACCACATTGTTTCTTTTTTTTTCTTTTTCTACCCATTCTATGCCTTTCTTGATATTTCCGAGTTCTTTTTTTATTTCAATATTATCTTGTTTTAGTTCTTCGTATTCTTTTCTCAGGATCACGTTCGCTGCTTTAATTTTCACGATTTCTTCTAAGTTGATTTTGAACTCACTCTTCATTTCTCTTTTCATATCTTCTTGATTTCTCCTATTATCTTCTCTTATCTCTTCTTTCCATTGGCTTAATACTTTCATTATTTCTTCCATTTCTTCTACTTTAAGGTTAGGGTTGTTAGTATTCGTTTTCTTTTCTTTTATACCCTTGTTTTTCCCTTTGTCTGGCGATCTACATGTTTTTTTGCTTTTTTGGAGCGCTATCTCGTTTACTTCCCACTTTTCGAATTGCTCTGGTGAGTCTTGTTCTCTTTTCCTTTTTTGTTCTAAAAAATCCTTTAGCGAGTCGGTACTTTTTAGTCTTCTTCTGGGCGTTTCACTCATCTGGGATTAACACTTTGCTCTGGTCTTACTGTGGTCGCACTATACCCCGCTTTATTTTACTTACGGTTGTCGCGCTATGATGTGTATCTTACTGTGTTCGCGCTGTACTCCCCACGCTGTGCGTTTTCAACTTCATACTATTCGATTCACAAACTCACAACTTTCGCCTTTATGTTATCTTTATCTGAAATTTCCACTACCGTTATTTCGCTTTTTCCGTTCGTATTTACTTTAAAACACTTTTCCTAGATTGCTTTATTTCCACTCTACTTTTAATTTATCCTTCCAGAACGTTCCCGTAGTCGCGCGAGAATGATTAACCGTCGACCGTTTTGGAAGCTTTTTGGTGGATGACGCACATGATCCCACACGTGTGCTGACGCATCTCGTTACATTATGTTTATTGGTCAAAGTCATTACAAGTCATTATCAAATGTCTTACTGCATTAGAGTTATTGCTTAAAAAAACTTCATAATTGCAGAAGAAATGTATTTTATCTATCTATGTATTCTGTTAAATAAAAGATTAAGCTGTCCACTTGGTACCAGTCCGGTTTTAGTTTAAAAAGGGCTGTTGATATGTTCAGTGTAGTTTCATAAATAATTTATCAGCACTGGCTGTTTGAGAAACCTAAAAAAAAAAACATTTGTCTACTTTAAAATGGGAAGTTTTACTTGTTGTAGAAGAAAACAGAAATTTATCAATAGACAAAATGTGAAAACAGAACATGGTGGACCATAGCAACCTACTGCTGGGCCGTTATAAGTTGGCAAGCTCCGGCGCATACCGAACGTTTACTTTGGCGATTTCAAGGTCATGCTTCAGTATCGAAAGTAATGCAGTGGCGAAGGCGATTTATAAGTCTTATTTTATGTTATTTATTTTTAAGTAGTATTTGGTTAATGACTGTTTGTGCTAACTTTCTAAATTTATAAAAAATTCCAGTCGCAAAATTATTCATTATGTTTTGTTAGTACTAATATTGGTATTTGTACCCCATCGCGCTGAGAATAGTTACGCCAATGGTGAAGAGAGCTGACGTCACAATTCGACAACTACAGCGCATCTTGAGTTCTTGCCAACTTTTAGCGGCCCAACAGTACTGTTTGTACAATTTTAAAAGAACCACATACTCGTTAATAATCTTGATAAACTTAGACAGAGAATTGAATAGAAGTGCTTAGAAATTAATGAAGAGCAATACCACAAGAAAATTTTAGTTTCCATTAGTCTATTGCCACGAAGTTAATTGAGGCCATTTTTAAGCATTTATTCCATTGAAGATGATTTTGTTAGTTTTATAGTATCAATTGCTTAAAATGTTATAATTTTATTTTTGCACTAATAAATATTATAAATAATTTAGTTGTCTCTAATAGTTAAGTTACTTGATAATGACATACTGACTTGAAATAGACGTAAAAAAGTCATAACATATGGGCTTCCTATTAAGCAACGTTTGTTTTTGATACCATTTTTAAGAGTAATTAAGCAAATAATGTTGCTCTATTTAGTATTGAATTAATTAGCAATTTACAATGTAACAATCAGAAAAATCTGAAAATTTTTATCCATTTTTAACCACTTATTTATTTTTTTAGGTCAGGTAAAAGCATTTGATGCAAAGCAAGACAAAACTGCAAAGGTATATTATTATTTGTTGTCTGGAACAGAAGATGGGGCATTTTCCATTAATAAATTGGATGGAAGCCTTTATTCAAATAAAATGTTTGATAGGGAAGAAGAAGACGAATACGATTTATTAATTTTAGCTAATAATGAACCTGATTTTTATCTTACCGCTAAAGAACAAAACAGAATACTTTATAATGAAACAGTGCATGGAAGTAGTATTGCAAAAATTAAAGTAACCATTAAGGATTTAAATGATAATCCACCTAAATTTAATAAACCAGCATACTATGCAGCAGTAAATTCAATGGCTTATGCCAATAGTTTTGTAGCAAATTTAACGGCGACAGATCCAGATTTTGGTATTAATGGATCAATCGTATATTACATTAAAAGTTCTAGTTTGTATAAATATGGATCAAATAAGAGTTCTGGTTCAGTAATTCCATCACCTTTTAATATAACTGAGGATGGTCAACTATTTACTGCTACATCTTTAATAGAGAATAACCAACACCGTTTCATTGTTGATATTATAGCAAGAGAAGTTGCTTACCCGGAACGTGAAGGGTTGACAAAGATTTATGTAAGTAACGCTTTATTTAATTTACTTTATATAACTAAGTACCACCAACCACAGATTATTTAAAAGCAAGAACAATACACAGAGTGAATGGTGGATAATATTAACACTGCAGCTACATTAAAAGGAGTTAACTAAATAATAATTTAGTTGCTGTAGGATATTTCTCTCAAATAATGATTTTCAACATAATAAATAAATAGCCTGTAATTGTGCATGCTATACCCGTGGTTCTACATTGCTTGTATTTCTCAGAAATATAGCAGCAATGTAAAGTAGTATCTTCCTTACCTTTTTAAATTTTCATATTGTTAACGTTTCATGATGTCATAGGTGAAATTTATACATGTAAGCCTAGAATAAAATTCTTTACATAGTTTTTGGTGTAGAACCGTGCCGTGCAATTATTATTATTATCATTTAGGATGCACCGTGTATCATTTTGTTATTTTTTTTTTCCTAATAAGATGAAAGCTGGGGCACCACTATTTTTAAAATTATATTTCAATACATATATCAAAATGAAATTGGCTGTGTGTAATATACAGTGGAACTCCCGTAAGTCGAACTCCTGTAACTCGAAATTCTCTTTAACTCGAATATTTGTGCGTTTACTGTTGAGCTTATATGCATATTAATCTTCTTAATTCCAATTTCTCTAACTCGAATTTATCTGTAACTCGAATTTTTTTCTGGGATTTTGGTGGTTTGAGTTAGAGAGGTTCCACTGTACTCTTAAACTGAGATAGAATACAAGTTTTTGTCACTTGCGATTTCGCCGGAATTAACCTCAAGTTTGTTATTTTAAATGTATATTTATACATTTTTGGAATCCCCATTTAATTTTATGTATTATCAAGTTTGAAACATTTTGATGGCAAAATAAATTTTTGCGGAACAATTTATATATTAATCTGGAATGCCATGGCCTCCGTAAAACAAAAATCAGGATTTCCCAACACCAAAACAGAATGTTTTGGTACTTCAACTGTAGTAAGTATGTCACTTGTTTTCTGCATTTCATTTGTTTTGAAATTTGAAATTCCAAAATACCAATTTTCTGAATGGAGAGCGTCATTCGAAACTAAATTTTAGCTTTAGGCCATTCTAATACATCTACGAAAATAATGGAAGTTCTAAAACAATTTGTGTTGAATTTTGGGAACCTTGACTTTCATTTTGTGCAGGTCATGGCACTCTAGATTCATAAATAAATTTTTCTGCAAAAATTAACTTTATCGTTCCAAACTTGATACTAGCATTCATAAAATTAAATGGAGATTCCAAAAATGTAGAAATATACAGGGTGTTCCATGTAAAATAACAGTGTTCAGGTTAATTCCAGTGGAGCCGGAAGTAACAGAAACTTGTGTCCTATATCAAATAATGCAGTTTTAAAAGTATATTATATCCAAATTTCATTTTGATATTAAAATATAATAGGGGTGCCCCAGGTTTCATTGACACCCTGTGTATATTCATATACCAAATTTCAGAAAAAATGACGATCAATTAAGTAGGTAGTTTCGTTTTAAGATATGGTGTATCAGAAAACCCACATATTCGCCAACCAGATATATATTTTTCAGAAAAACGTATATTTAGTGTATTTAGATCCAAAACTATGTTCTTCCGCTTCAGATTTTTAAGACTAAATTTACTTTACTTTGCTTACTTAAGGACTGAACCGAAAAATATTGTCACTTTTCGATTCTAAATAAATGGATAGTTTAAAAATGAGACAATGTATTGAAAATATATTTTGAGAGCTACAAGTTTAACAAAAGAATTAATATCAACACATTTTTAGTTTTCCAAAATTCTTGTTTTTTTCCGGGACACCAGCCATTAAGTTTATTGATATCTCTTGAGTCACTTGCTTCGAGTGTTTATTCCACTTGGATTTAAATTCTTCGACGTCTTTTACTTGTTCAAGGCTGCTTCGAAGCTTTTGTTTCACGAGAGCCCAGTATCTTTCCACTGGGCGAAGTTCCGGAACATTTGGAGGATTAAGTTCTTTGGGGACAAAATTCACATTTTTGGCAGTGTACCACTCTATCGTTGATTTCGCTTAATGAGAGGTGGCCAAGTCCGGCCAAAACAATACAGATGTTTCATGCTTATTCAAAAATGACATCAATCTTTTGTTCAAACATTCTTTAATATAGACTTCAGTGTTTAAGGTACTTTTTGTAAAAAATGGTTGACTTCGCAGCCCACACTGGCAAATTGCTTGCCAGACTAAGATTTTGGCACCGAATTTTTCAATAGAAATGGTTTGTTCTGCAACGCTAGTGCTTGTTCTACTCTCAACAGTATAATACTGAGGTCCAGGGAGGGAAGAAAAATCCATTTTCGCATATGTTTCGTCATCAATGACGATACAACTTGAAGAGTCCTTAAGAACTTGGTTGAACAATTGCCGTGCCCATAACGAAAAAACTTATAGAATGAATTGGAAACTACACTTAAATTAAATGACAAACTGTACACTTTTACTTGACAGTTCATTTAAAACAATAGAGTTGCAGTTGTTCAACCAGGCGACTTTGTTAAAATGACAATTTTTTTCGGTTCAGTCCTTTACATAGCAAGTATGGAAAGTAAAAGGTTCCCACTTGTTGCATACTTTTTGGAAACCACTGTATAAGATTTATAAGTTTTATTTCAGATTTGGATATTCGAATCAGAACAATTAATTCGTGTTATATTATCAAGACCAGCAGAAGAAGTAATGCAAGAAAAAGATGAAATAATTTCAGAATTAAGCAATGCCACCAACTATCTTATTATTTGTGATGAAATTAAAGACCATGTAGATAAAAACGGACGTCAAATCAAAGAATGGTATTTTTGAATTTTTACAGAAATGTTCTGTGAATTTATGCATACATTTTTTAGGTCAGATATGTATATTTTGGCTGTGGACCCCTCAACACAAACAATAGGATCTGTTTATGATATTTTAAAAATCATTGATGCAAAATATGATTACCTTAAAGACTACTATGCAGGCTTTGCTATAGAAAATGTCGTACCTGCTTTTGCAGTGGAACCAGAAGAATCATTTGATCCAGCATTGTCAGCATTAATAGCCTTATTATTAGTTTTACTAGTAGGAATTATAACATTTGTTATAGTATGTTGTTGTCTACGTAATTGGATGATTTCACCAAGTAACTTAAAGAAGAAAGATGCACTTATAAATAAAGCCATAATTGACGAATTAAATACAACTGAAAATCCATTATGGATCGAGCAGTAAGTATTTTATTTTATTATTATTATTATTATTATTATTAACTAGCCTTAATACACCATTATTAATGGTCAACTTACATGAATAAATATCCACATTTATATACATACCTACAGTGCATTAATTAATTAAATCTTATATAGTTATCAGGAATATTTTGAGTTTTCAGTGCTTCCCAAATATATCTGAGATATAAGGAATCAAATGCCTTCTCGTGATCAATGTATGATATGATTTTATTTTCTTGGACGTTCTCAATTACTTGATTAACAGTATGAATTAAATTAGTAAACAGTTTGTATACGTTTGGCGTAAGGCTTATAGGTTTATACTTTGATAAGCTTCCCCTCCTTTTCTGTGTATCAAAATTATTAATAATGTGTTCCATTATGTTGGTATTTCTCTGGTTTCAAGAATTAATAAGAATAATCTTTGTTCTTAGTAGGAGATGATCATATTTTTGGTCTTATTATCAGGACTTTTCCATGTCCATTTTCTTTGTGCTACTTTTTTTAAAGAAAGTGTTCATGCAGTACAGATTTTCACAATCTATTTTTTTTTCCTTTTTTAAATATAGGTGTGATATGTGCTTCCTTCCATTCTGCTGGAATATCGTCTCCTCTTAAACATTTATTAAAAAGTTTACTTGTCAATTCTAGAGCTTGGAGCATATTTTAACAGTTCTATAGGACAGCCTCCAGGACCAGGTGATCGTCTGTTTTTCATACCCTTCAGGGCTGCTTGTATCTCTTCAACTGTTATTTCTGTGATATTATGTTGGTTTGCTTCTACTCTACTACTCTTGTAATTTATGTCTTTAAATTCATTTCTTCTTTCATTAAATAGTTGCTCTTAATATTGTTTCCATTTTTCTATAATTATTAGTTGTAGTTTGTTGCTTTCATTTTTCTCAGTGCCTTTATCGTTCTCCAGGACTCTCTTGATCTTGTGCTACCCATTCGTGAATTTATTTCTCTGCATTTGTTCTGCCACTTTCTGTCCTCAGGATCTTGGGTTGACAGCCATTTTCCGTAAAGCTGTTTTTTTTCTTGTACCAGACTTTGTATCTCGGTGTTCCACCATCCCTTGTTGTTATTGTAAGTTTCTTTGGTTTTTTCCCCTAAAGCTTCATTCGAAGCTCTGAAAAGTACTGACTTGAGTTCTTCGTATAATTGTTCTGTTGATCCATCCGTTTCATTATTTACACAGTTAGCTAGTCGTAATTTGTATAAGAATTTAATTGATTAATCTTGTAATTTTTCTATGTTGAATTTTTCTTCTCGGATCTTTTCTTCTGTGGTCTCCATGCTTTTTGTCGGTCTATTTGTGTTTGTTATAATTTTAAAATATACTTTGGCTTTTACCATAAAGTGGCCCGTGCCACATTCCGCTCCTCTTTGTACTCGAACGTCCATTACTTTGGTATTCGTTTGTTGTTTTATGATAATATAGTCTATGGTGGAAAGCTATAGTGAAAAGTGCCAAACAACACAAAAACTTGTAATCATAGATTTTAGTGAAATAGGGAGTAATCCACCCTAACAAATGGATTGGTAGAGCCTGTTAAAGGCGGTTATGATTCCCGAAGGGAATTATACCTAATAATAATAAAGTCTATGATGGATTCTAACTGGCGTGTAGGTTGTTTCCAGGTTATTTGATGAATCCTTTTATGTTTGTAAAACCCGTTTGTTATTTTTAATGAAAATTGTTCGCATAGTGCAATAATCCTATTTCCATTATCGTTGATTACAGCCTCTCCGAACCTTCCCACTATCTTGTCATCCTTCTTTTTCCCTACTCTACCATTTAGATCTCCCATAATAAATATTTCACTGCGTTCGTTTATCTCACTGATCACCGTACATAACTGTTCTTCAAAGTCATCTTTTATGTTATGAGTCGCATCATTTTTTTGTTGGGGCGTATATTCCTACTGCTGTAATATCTTGGGCAAATACTTTTAAATTGACTAAAATTATTCTTTCATTTACTTCTTCCCAGTTCTTTATATATCGTTTGAGTCTTTTATGTATTATTATCGGAACAAGGGGAAAAAATGTTATATTTTATTTGCAAACGTGGTTTGGAGCTCGTAATACTGTCTAAAAAATAAAATTAATGGAAATGCTACAGAATCAGGTTTATAACACAGATTGTTGATGATATATTGTTACTGGTGACTTTATCATTTATTGTTAAAGTGCGATAATTCTGAAGATTTCCGTCTGGTAATGAGAATTACCATAGTCAGTCATGTGTTTTTATGTTAACAGAGTGCTTTTTGAAAAGAGAAATGGAAAGATAACTATCAATGTGATATTACAAATACGAATGAAACTTTAAAGGTTTCCTGTTTATATTATTTAAACTTCCATTCTCCAGGAATATAAAATTTTCTTATAAAGTTGTAACTGTTTAATTGATTTTTACAGAAACAAAAATGTATTATTGTTTTTCCTTGTATTTGTATAAATTATTTATTGGTCTTTAGCATTAAGATAAAACATTAGATCCTACATCCTAAAAAAAAAATAATTCTCGAAATCTTAAATACCACCAGTTAAATCTTTCATTATAAGTTTTAGAATTTTAAAAAAGTTGACACACAATTTTTTGAAGCAAGTAATAATAAAATAGTAATAATATCACGTAGCTTGATTTATTTATCTAGTTTACACTCTTGTAATAGTATATTACGTGCCAAGTGCGGAAAAGTGGATTTTTACTAGACGAGTATGGCAGGTTTGAGTACGAGCGATAGCGAGTACTTAAATGCCATACGAGTCTTGTTAAATCACTTTTCTGACGCGGCGCGTATATTATTTTTTCGCATTTTATATTCTCACATAAAAAGTTATCTAAATTTATTGCGATACATTCTGAATAAAATTAATAAAAACACTGAAAAAGTAGGCGGATTCTCGATAACATAGTAATCTGACAGGAACTGTTTTTGACATAACAGCATTCAGTTCAAACAAATAAATACATTTTTTTTTTGAAATCTAATTCCGAAATGGACTTGAGTGACGAAAATAACTTGGAAAACCATTCAGAAGATATTTTTAATGCTGCCCGAGAAGCTGTCAAATTGCGTTTTAATGAAACCTGACGTTGCTATGCAGTAATGGTTGCTATATTGTAAAGTGACCCATTACTTCACGATTTTGAGTGTACTAATGTAATACATTAATGTATGAAATGCGAAAAAATTAATTAATTTATTTATTTGAGTACCTACCTTTCATGATCTTTATAGAAATTATTTCAATTTTAAAATATTGATTTACTAATGAAAGGATGTAAGTCTTGGGGTTGTTTAAACTCATTCTAGTTTCAGTTTTTATAATAATTAATAATAAGCTGTACTGTTTGCCAGTTGGTAGTTGTTTCCATACTTCTTTTGTTGATATAGACTACTTTAATATTTCTTCTACTTTTGCTGCTTCGCTTTTTTCCAATCTTATTGCTCTTTCTTGTTTATTAATTTTTTAACTTTTAACGTTTCTCTTAGTTACATTTTTGGTATTCCCTGAAGAAGTTGTTGTTATTATTATGTTGCTTTTTGTAGTTGTTTTTCCAAGTCATTGTATAGGTCTTGTAGTGTTTTGTTACTTTGGTCCATGTAATCGCTCTGCAAAAGTTGAAGTTTTGTTTTGTATAGATATCCAGCCCAGTGTTTTCTTGTTTCATTCAATTGGTTGGTCTTAAACATTTTCCTTCTTTCATAGGATTTCAGCATTCTCACAGCCATTTGTAATAAACTATAGTCACCTTTGAAGTCGAAATTGTTAATAATTGCATTTTTGTATTTGGTGTTTCTATTAGCTTTTTTCCTCTTGTGTTTCTATCTCCATATCCATAGAGTCCACACACAAATTCTTTACCTTTATTTCTGCAGCCCACCTTACTATTAAAGTCTCTCACAATTATTAATTGATTTTGTTTCTTGCTATAAATCATTATTTGCTTGTTCTAATGTTTAATAGAAAGTATCTATTTCTTCTCCTGAGCTGTTCTTACTTTCTTAGTCAGTGCATAAATTTGAATTATAGTGATATGTTGGTTTTTATTTAGTTTTACCGTTTTATTAAATAATACATACCTAATACATATCATAACTGCTACTCTATCGTTATCCTTTAAAATCATATTTTTTTTAATATTCCTTTTTTACATAGAAGCCAACTCTAGCAGATCCTTCGTTTTGGTATTTTCAGAGCATAACCCAACCATTTCTTATTTCAATGAAGCTGCACATGTCCATTTTTAATATGTTTTTGTTGTTAGTGCGTTTAATATTCCTGGATGGTATTGATCTTTATCGTCTCTTTTGACTTTAGTTCTGAGAAGAAATGGAATAGTTTAGTTTTGTTTCTTTGTTTGGGGTTCGAGGTTGTCTGTGTCCATAATTTGGTTGTCATCTGTTTTTTCAGAAAATTGTTAGCAAGGTTTGGATCAAATCTTAAGGTTTTAGACTTTATTCTTTAATCTTCTTCTTTCTTGGTTGATTTTAGTTCCTGGATTATATGAAGGTGAGTGTTGAATTAGTATTTTATCCCCGTTGCCCAGTTGTTTAATTAGTATATTGCAGCTCTTTTAGTGTGCGGCTTTCGTTACCACCTATAATGCTTGCTTTATACCCTCTATCCTTTGCATCTTTTAAGTAGGATTTTTTTTTTGTTTCTAAACTTAACTTATCCAGATCTACAAAAATTCCTAATGTGGTTCAATTTAATTTTTTTGTATTAAGTTATCTGCTCCAATTCAATCTGTTGTTGCCTTCTTGTTATTTGCCAATTTAATGTATATTATTGTTTTTCTTGTGGTTTTTCTGTTCTGACATTCCCTTTTCTTTTCTTGAATTTTTATTATTTACTTGAATCCCACATGATTAAGCAAAGGCCTGCCCCATCTTAGTTCAGGTTTGTTTGTCATTTACATTTATTTGCCACATTTTACCAGTTCATCTGACCAACGCTTAACTGGTTTGCACATGGGTACATCTTTTTTAATTTTAAAAGGTTTGTAAAAAGCCGCTCTTTTTGATCATTTGTCCTCTTTCATACTTATATGATCCACGGATCTCCACATTACTTTTTTACCTTGTTACATTGTTTCTTTTTTTGATGATTTTAATTTGTATTTTGTCCTTTAAGGAAATTCACAGGATTATTCTTTCCATTTTATGGTGTGCTATTTTTACTATTCAGTAGGTGAACACTGATATTATACATTTATTAAAGATTTTTATTAGTTCAACAGAAGTTTAACCCCCTTTAAATAGTTTCTTTAAGGCCCAAAATCGTCTTCATGTGTTACTTATTCTTCTTACTATTCTCTATATTTTTAAATTAAATTATTTGTCCCAAACTAACGGTTTTTTTGATGTATGTTCTTTCCTTCTAAAAGTACTAGTTCTTTCACACTGTTAGTTAAAATATTTGTTTTGGGTATATTTACTGTTTCTTTACTTAGTTGATTGATCATTTTTTCCAATGTGCCCTTATTTTCTGCAAAAAGGATCAAGTCATCTGCGAATCTTGGATTTGTTAACTTTCCCCCTTATATTAATTTCGTATTTTTTCTCAGGATAGTTTCTTAAATTGTCTCTTGAGTTTCACTAAATAATTAGAAGTTACAGCAGAGTTATTGGCCTGTAATTTTCTATTTTGTTTGTGTCTCCTTTTTTATGAATCAGAATCATTTCAGAGACTGCCCGTTGTGTAGATCTTCTGTTTTTAAATAGTAGTAAGCCTAGTAGCATTGGTTCAATAAGCTGGCGAATAGTGATATCGTTTGTTATCCCATTAGGGCTAGGAGCTTTTTCACTCTGCAATTTTTTAATGACTTGTCATATTTCGGTTTTTTGGAAGTTCGGTACGTGTTCTTCACTGGCAGATTTTAATAGTGCTTCATTATTTATAACAGGTGATGATTTGAGAGCAAAAAAGTGAAGGTAACGGCACTTACACCCCAAGAGGGAGTATGGCCGGCAACATGGAGGATTAAGGCCTCCTAAGTCGCTTTCATACCCGGTTCTCCCCCACAGGGTAATGTGGTAAGTGACAACCGCCTACCTTCCCTACTCCACTGTGTTTCGGTTCCCAATTATTTTCAGTGACTGGGTAGACCACCCGCTGAGCATCCGACTCGGGTTTGACCCTGAGACCGTCCGCACCGTAGTCGAATGCCTTAACCGCTCGGCCATGCCGGCGATCTTTATTTGAGTATATTTTCTTAAAATAATCGGTTCCAATTTTCACCATTTCTACTTTGTCGTGTGTGTTGTTAAGACTATAGTATGTCTAGCGGCTATACAGCTCCGGGTCGTTAGCGCTGCTAGTTAAGCGAAGCGATGTCAAACTAGTGGCATCCTCTTCTGCATTACTGGTTTACTCGCCGTAAAATGAACACGTATATATTTAAGAGTGTTCGCCATACTATCTTTGTTTGGCTGCTTTCTTCAACGCAGACAGAGCATCACTAGGTTGTCGTATTTGAAACTTGTTTTACGCTCATATTAAATACACCACGGTCTTAATCTGGCGCAGATACCAAAAGTTGTTTGTTATACCTACCGAACGCTTAAACAGTTTTTAATATGATTAATTTTTCATATTTCAAAGATTCAAATGTACCTACTCTTATCAAATTAAGAAAAAATAAAGGACACAGTCAAGAATAGTATGTATTATTTAATAGCGTTATTGTACCGTCAAACTATGTATATAATTTAAAGAATTACAACGCATTCCCTTTATTTACGATAAATAATTACAATATAAAATTCACACACAATGCAGTGGTGGAAACGAAAAGCGGCGCAGTGCATATTTCAGATTAATGACTCAGTCACGTCGCACCTGCATCCACTGTATAAGAATTTTAAGCGCTAGAGTTGTATATTCGCTAGACGACCTACATTGATTTTGTTCCACTGTTCATTTGCCTTATAGATCCTGTATTAGTTAATATTACTTGTATAAATTGTTTGTGTTTTTTCAATATCTCGCCTTATTGTCATTTTTGTCGCCTTTCTTAATTTACAGTATTCTATTTGATCCCTTGGTGCTTTGATTCTTGATTTTAGAAATGCTCCGTTCTTAATCATTTGTTTGATATGTGATAATAAGTTTTCATTTTTGGGACTTCTTTTTATTGCAGTCTCATTCCTTGCGTTAATTATGGATTTCTCTATGTTGTAAGTGTTCTGAATGTTTCTTTGTTGTAATAGTTTTAATTTATTTACTATGTTAAGATATTGTAGTTTTCTTGTATACATAATCTTTTTCAGTAGATTTTTCTTCTAACCATATTTTGTCTTACTTGTCGGTGTCGTATCTGCTTTCTATTTAAACTGGTTTCGTGCATCTCTATTATTTCAGTAACGTCAGTATAACCAACTTATCACGCCTTGTGTTATTAGAAATAAATTTGGACATTTTTACTTCTTTATAAGTTTAGCTTAGTTTGGCTTGGAAAAATGCAAAATATGCTCGGCTCATCTTGTAGAAAATGTCAAATATTTTTGGTTTGGCTGAGTTACTGAGCATTAAGTTAGTGATTTTTAATCTCTTCAGTTGGTCTGCTAGTAATTGTAACTGAGTATAATTATTACAGATAATAATTAGTTTGAACTTTCCAGAACGATTCTAATGCCTAATTCTAAAGCCCAAATACCTCAAAGTTTAATATTAAAGTTTGATGCTTTTATAAATCTTGATTGCCAAGTAATTGCATATGTAGTACAGGCACTGGTAAATAGATATGATTTACTGATTTTTATTTATGTTCTAAAACAGAAAGCTTAAAATTTATGAAGAACAAGAATTAACAATGCAAGTTTTCAATGAACCAGAACAAGCAATGCTGGATCGGCGAAATAGTGCCGAATTTGCACCAGTAAGTTATTTTAATATTATTACATTTAGTATTTATAAAGATTCTCTCTTTTACAGGATGATAATACGTATGCAACAATTCAACATCCAAATCGCCGTGGTTCTTCACATACAGCAACTTTATCATTAGTTGATGATATAGCAGATTATGCTACATTATCTAGATTACCCCACAATTCAGATAGTTCACATAGTTCTATAAAAGATGCTGTAAATGTAAGTTTATTATCGTATTTATTTTTAAGCAAATAATGTTAGTGGTAAGAGACATAAATACGGCATTATACAGGGTGTCTCAGATATGACTCCCCAGTCCTATAACTTTGTTATTTTTAAAATAACTATAATAGACTAAATACAGTGTGTCCGCGTGGTAATGTATAAAATCGATAAAATTGTTAAAAATGAGTTTCGGAAAAATCCGTCGGACATGTCGAGCGATTTGTATTAAATTCTATATTTTGACAGGATTTCCTGATTTTTCCCGCCATTCTTCTAATAGCTATGACGTCATCGATATTTTTTTTAAATGGCAACCCCTATTTTTTATTACGTCATTCGAAAGAGCGCATTTTTTTACAAATGGTAAGTTAAAATTTATAGTAGGTTGCAATGTTGCATTATAAACTTCTTCAGCAAAAATTATTTTATAGTAAAAAAAATTATTTCTTAGAAAGTAACACGTGTAACATTAAAATAAAATTAAACTAAATCAGGTGCTCAAATTGTGCTCCGTTTACAGCTTGACAGTGTGCAAGGCGTGTGATCAGGTGTTCAAATTTCTGTTCAATACACTATAGCTGTTGTAATCCACACACATTACTTAAATTAAAAAATAAAAGAACACTTAGTCAAGCAGTTCGCTGTCAACTTCTGTTCTGAAATAAGTAAGAAGAATGGTGCGATTATCCGAGAGGGAACGAATCGAAATACTCACCATCATTGGTTTTGGTGACAGAGTTCGGTCACAACAGGAGGTAGCCCGTTTATTTAATGAAATTCATCCTGATCGTACCCCTATTTTTCAAACGATGGCACCTGATTTAGTTTAATTTTATTTTAATGTTACACGTGTTACTTTCTAAGAAATAATTTTTTTTTACTATAAAATAATTTTTGCTGAAGAAGTTTATAATGCAACCTACTATAAATTTTAACTTACCATTTGTAAAAAAATGCGCTCTTTCGAATGACGTAATAAAAAATAGGGGTTGCCATTTAAAAAAAATATCGATGACGTCATAGCTATTAGAAAAATGGCGGGAAAAATCAGGAAATCCTGTCAAAATATAGAATTTAATACAAATCGCTCGACATGTCCGACGGATTTTTCGGAAACTCATTTTTAACAATTTTATCGATTTTATACATTACCACGCGGACACACTGTATATTCGTAAATGGAGAAAATTCTCTATAAGATGGGAAAAGAAAATGTTAGAAAATCTTTTTTCAAATTGCACACTATGCTTTTTTTCGGTCATTCTGATAGTACTCTTTATTCTCTTTATAACCATGTAAACCAATATGGGTCTTACATAAGAAAATTCTCGAAAAAAATACGATTGAAAGTTGAAGTCAAGGTTTGCCCTGGAAACAACTGATTTTTGTAATTTTTATCTAGTCGGCGATGAAAACAATATTGTAGTTTAAAAAAATTACCTATTTATTATTTTTATACAATATTACCTTAATTAACTGAATGACAATTACAAATTAATTATAATTACAAAAATTGTTCAAAATTCTCTCCGTTTTCAGTTCCGCAACATTCAAGTCTATGCAGAAATACTCTTCTTGTAACTTTTATTAATAATTCTGAAGGGATATTACTGCAGACTGTAGTAATTTTATCTTTTACTTCATCCAAATTGAATAGACGTGAGATTTTACACATTCCTACAAGAAATAATTCAATGGTGTAATATCGGGTGAGCGAGCTGGCCACCGGTTGTTCCGAACCAGCGATCTCTATAAACGTAATTTAAGTGATCTCGAACTGCAAGACTATTGTGAGGTGGAGCACCATCTTGTAAAAGCAAGCTTCTTCTGATATAGCGGCACATTTTCCAGCAGTTCTGTAAGCATATTTTGAAGAAATAACAAGTAACGATCACCGGTCAAAGTGCCTTCAAAGAAATATGGCCCTATTAAGTGTTCTCCAGTTATGCCACACCAAACGTTAATTTCCTACATGTGCTAAAATTTCTTTGTCTGATCCAGTACGGCTGCTCTGTTGACCAGTATCTTGAATTCTGTGTACTCACCAGTCCATTATTGTGGAACCTGTCCTTTAGAGTTCGGGGTAGCATCCCTCCGATGGCGAGGTTTCAGAATTACGTCACTTAGGATTATCCAAGAACTAAACTATTTTATAAATTTCCTACACTGAACTTTGTAACGATGTTGCCAGTGTTTCTAGTTGATTTTGTTCACATTTTAGGATCATTACAGGTAGATCGGAGAGGCTAAAGAGGGTCAGTGCCCCTTTCTAACTTAAGAATTACAGTCCGTTCGGTCCGCAATTCCTGTTTAACTTCTTAAGTTATTACAACGGTATTATAGATTAAAAAATAAGTATCATTGTGATTTTCGGGCATTCACTTATTGTTTTTCGTCCTTTTCTGTAATTAACCCTATTATTCAAGAGGAGTTTTAAAAATCTCCAAGTTATTTATTTTTAATATGCTAAACTTTGACTAAATTTCGATTAATTTTTAAGAAATTCCTTTAGCCAGGAGTCAGTGGTTCCAACTCTAGCGGAGTTAACGTCCTTTCTTTTATTTATACGTCCAATAATATCTGATTCGTGCATTATCTAAGCAACATGACCTAAAAGAAGTTAAAAACTGTTCCAATTATTTAATGATTAAGAAATCTTGCAAAATATTTGTGATTTAGGTTTACAATTTTAAGCTCTTTCCAAAAAAATTATAAGTATATTCTATTTAAAGTAACTTAGTTAAGGTACACCGCATTGAAGCAGGACCGTGTGGTAGAACGCTGCACAAGAGCGTGGGCACGATAACCTGACCACGTATGTGTGGAAAAGAAACATAAGTTTGACTATGTCTTACGCTTTTGATACTTATTATAAGAGCATTGCTGAATTTTTAGTTCTAGTTAATATTTCAGTCTTTCAGTTGGTATCTTACACACTGTTATTTGCTGAATACTTGTAAATATGCAATATCTTACGTACAGTTGAAGTTTTAAATCATATTGTTGAATAATTTTATTGTAAATTATTGAAATTAAAAAGTTGGTCGACAATTTTTATTAATACTGCCACTGTAGACATTTATAAATACTTTATACAGAGCTTTTTCTAAAACTCATTTTCCTTTTTCAGTATTATGAAGCAGCTATGGGTTTTCAAGGCTCTACATTTCAAGTACCTGATTCATCAGGAGGTAATCTAAGTTCACCTGATGACTATATATCCCAACATCATGGATCAGAATTAACCCTTAATAATGATGGTCAACTAGAATATGTTGCAGAACTTATATAGGTAAATATGTGTTCAATATACTTAAAATGTAGAAACTAGAAGCAGTATCAATGTTACGCTAGATATTACAGAAAATGTGTGTTAATATATTTTGAATAGAAACATTGTGGGACTGGTTAGAGCGCATTTTTTACATTAAAGTTTGTCAATCCATAAATGTAATTTAACTATTAAAATCTTTGAATATACAGTATGTTTTAAAAACTATGCATTAAGCCTGTCTTAGACGATGACATTTCTTGTATAAAATTTGTTGTAAGATTTGATAAGATACAATTGTTAAATTAACTCTGTTTTACTTATATTACACAAATAACAATTTTATTATTATAAAGGTTTTCCAAGATTGAACAGTATTTGGCTAAATTATTGCCAGGAGGTTAGATGGGTATGCTATGGGTTTAGTTTCACAGTTGTTTATGTACTGTTGACCCTTCATTTTGCACTCAACTGAGCTTGCCCGCAGCATGATGTGTTATCAAAATCAGGATTGCTAAATTTTGGACAGGCCAATGGTCGAAATTGGTTTTAACCGTCTAAAAATGGTCAAAGTTAGTCACAAATGATGTGCCGATCTCTGCGTGGATAGTTAATTTCTGAGAATAATTAAAATGCAAGTTATTACTTGTTTCTTCTTCTTTTTATAAAGACAATTTAATTTGTAATACGCAAAGTTGTTCGTAGTTTGATAAATAAAATTTAAATAAACGTATTGGCACTGTATGTGTTATGTGTTTATGCTTCTATTACTAACTGGTTTGATATTAAAATTCAATAATTTGAGACTAATATGTATTTTGACCGGGACAGTTAAAACTCTGTTATTAAAACTACCTTGGGTAAAACATCTACAGCCTTCACCGAAATAGAACACCCATCACAATTTATTACAACATCTTGTTTGTGTTGGATTTTTCTACTTTACATTTGCCTTGTTAACATTTTTGTAACATATTTATTAAAAGAAATGTCGTCATTTAAGACAGGCTTCAGTTAAGAAAATAGATAGAGTAAATATAACCACATCAACACAATCTGCTCCCTAAATAATTAACTTGCTCTAAACTAAAAGTAATCATTTCATATATTAACGAAGTCCAACATGTTTCCATATACAGTGTTTCTCAAACATGCAACACATGTAATTTTTTTTTATTAGGTATCGATTCCTGAAAATATTTCACTCTTGATAAAAGTTTTTGCATTCATTAAAATATGAATAGTATTTTAATCAAATTTGTAGTCAACCTACCATCTTGTGGGAAATTTAAATAAACTCTTATTTAAATAACATGCCCAAAATAATGGAAATATTAAAAAATTACTATACGCTACTCAAACTAATTCAGTATTAATGACTTAAAGCAAATACTCGATATACGAGGTTTGGCAATTTAATTCCAGGGCTTCCACAATAAAAAGAAACAATTTATCATATTCATTCAAAGTAATCTCCATTTGCATAAATACACTTATTGCAACGTTCTAAAAGTTTTTGAAAACAGTCGGAAAAGGCGTCCGAAGGAATTGCTATCGATTCGGCAGTTACATTTTTTGTAATGTCTTCTACGTCCTGAAACCGTTTTTCTTTAAGAACAGTTTTCCCTTTAGGAAAGAGAAAAAAGTCTGCCAGTGTTAAATCTGGTAAATAGGGTGGATGATTGATTTCAACAATACCGTGTTTTATAAGAAATGACTTCACAATCAGTGCGGAATTGCAGATTGTGCGGGACAAACTTTGCACAGATTTTTCTCTTTCCCAAATCTTCATGTAAAATTTGTCGAATCGTCTCCTTATTAATATTCAACTCATCTGCCATCATTCGGATAGTCAGTCGACGATTTCATTGACCTTTGCGATATCTGCGTTTTGAGCCATTTTAGCGTTATCTTGAACATCCTCATGACCATCTTTGAAACGTTTAAATTATTCAAACACAGTATCCCGACCTAAGGTGTTATCACCGTAGGCACTTTTTAACATTTCGTAAGTTTCTGTCGCAGTTTTTCCTAATTTACAATAAAACTTAATATTAATTCGTTGCTCCATGACGACTGACAGAAACACGATTTGTGAACTAGCGTCTTGCGAAGTAACTGACAGCTATTCGATGTTTCTATTAGCCAAGCCTTCTTGATAAAAGTGTGAATTAAAAATGCTGCTTTCATTTTGGCTTAATATCGGGTATCTTTAGAGCTAACGCGGAAGTCGTTCTGTTAACACTAACACTGACTGCGGAAGTCTTCAAATTCATCTTTAGAGCTGCAACGTCAGTCCGGGAATTAAATTGCCAAACCCTCGTCAGCAATTAATACCATACGCACAAAAATTATTCAGATAAGGGATGGCCATGGTGAACAAAATCACTGTCTTTGATAGGTTCAGCTTGTTGTTGGTTCTACATGTCAATTAAATGTCAGTTTCGATTTAAATTTTTATTCATCATGGTATTCTCGCAATTACATAAGCGATTCATCATTGAATTTTATTTTCGTAATGTTTGCATGAGAATGGTGGCCATTTTCAACATCTAATGTAATAAATTGAAAATAAACCCGTAGTTTAATAACTAAGTTTTTCGTGTACTAGATAGAAATCAAGCATATTGTTCAATGAAAAATCGTAAAGAAAAGTAGTAGTTTTCTTGTTAGCAATGCTTTTCTTCATAGCAACACTTTTTTTCATTCATTCAATTTATTTGTACCCATAAATATTAGTAAATGTACAATTGTTCAAATTATTAAACGTTGTGCAAATTTCAAACGCGTATCTTAATAATGCATTTTCACACTTGTATTGTACAATATTTTATCTACAGAGCCCGCGCAAAATCTTAAAAACGTTTAAAAATAATCTGATGTTTTACATAGTTTTTTTGACAAGTCGAAAATTAATTCAAATAGTAGCTGTAAAAATGGACAAATCCATGACGACCACAGTGAAAAATAATGCTATAGTGACATACCTTGATAAATTTGGAATATTTATTTTTAAAATTAACGTGATTTTCGTAAAGTACATGAAAAAATAGCATGTTCAACTCGTAAGAAAAGTGATTCTTCCATGTTCGTGTAAATTTTTAATCCAGTCGCAAGCTATGCTTGCTCGTGAATTAATAATTTACACTCGCTGGAAAACTCTCACATTTCTTAACTTGTAAAACAATCTACTATTTCTTTGACAAGCTGATTAGCTTACATAACCTATATGAATCAAACATGCAAGGTACGTTCAGAATTCCAAAGCCACCCTTTATCTAAATAATTTTTGTTCATATGGTACTACTTGCAACATGAAATAGTGTGATTGGTTTGTTTTTAGTTTATTTAAAGATGTAGTAGATTGCACTCAATGTAAGAGAAGTCAATTTAGTTTAAAATTTGTATCATATGATAATTTAAATAATATATATTTTTTAAATTTTTCTAACTCTAATTATTATACTGTGATGGGCAAATGTGTGGAACCAAGTAAATATCTCTGGAGTTTTTAGAGATATTGAAATGAAATGTGGTGGGTAGATATTACAGTAAATTGCGTATTTGCGTTGAAGGTTTTTAACAATTTTGAGCTTCCGGTTTGACCGGAAGTAATGCCGATTTTAAAGTTTGTAATGGAACACCCTGTATATTATGTTAATTTTGAATAGAACATTTCATTATGATTACAAAAATTTGGGGTTCGATATCTTTTAGTTCAAGGTCAACCGAGATATTAACAGAAAAATTACTTTTGAGGCAAAGGCGAATGAGATCTAGAGTCTATGAAACAAACGTTACAATCACATTAGTAACCAAAATTAAATTTATACAAAACAGTAGAATAAAACAGGAGTACTGCGTAAAGTGAAAATAAACTTAATGTATTAAATGTTCAAACTGAGCACCGTTTACTTCTTTTGTAAATTCTTGAAATAAAAGATATCGAACCCCATATTTTTGTAATCGTAATAAAATGTTCTATTCAAAATTAAAATAATATACAGGGTGTTCCATTACAAACTTTAAAATCGGCATTATTTCCGGTCAAACCGGAAGCTCAAAATTGTTAAAAACCTTCAACGCAAATATATACACAATTTACTGTAATATCTACCTACTAAATTTCATTTTGATATCTCTGAAAACTCCAGAGATATTTACTTGGTTCCACACATTTGCCCAACACTGTATTTAATAATACCCAAGTAGCTCTTTATTTAGAGGATATACAGGGTGGGGCACGGGAACCAAGTGTTTTTGGAAAGGCTAGTACTCGGCTATTAGGAGAGGGAGGGTCGTGCGGCAGGTGGCATTCCATTCCTTGGCTCATAGCATTTCACTTTCAGTTGCCATTTATTCTCCTTGGTTGCCATCATGGAGCCATGAACAGTAGAACACCGCACGTTCGCATATGATTGTTTTGTTAGGAGTGGCGAGTCGGTGACCGCGGTTCAGCGTGAGTTTCGCCGCAGAGACATTCAGCTGCACTTCGAATCAGCAATCGTACTGTATCAGACGGATTTTGCGTGGAGAATTACGTTTTCACCCATACAAGTTAGCGACTGTGCAGAAATTGAATGTAAGGGATTACCCCCAACGATTGAATTTTGCACAGGAAATGCTTGCACTTTATGGGCAGAATGAAAACATAATGGTGGCAATGAGTGATGAAGCCCATTTCCACCTTAATGGGGCCGTCAACAAACAAAATTGTTGGTATTGGGCTGCTGAAAATTCGCGACAACTGTATGAAAAACCGCTGCATGCAGTGTTCTAGCGTCCACGGCTACATGATGGCAACTGAAAGTGAAATGGTATGAGCCAAGGAATGGAATGCCACCTGCCGCACTACCCTCTCCCTCCTAATGGCCGAGTACTAGCCTTTCCAAAAACACTTGGTTCCCGTGCCCCACCTTGTATAAGATTGTTACGGAATTTTGACATCTAAATATTTTAATGACATGGCAAATATAACTGCATGGCTGTCCTTATGTTTTTTATACCACACTGCTGGGGCACCTATTAAATTATTTAAATGTTAGTGTATACACTGCCTTATTTTTTGAACATTACACCTAACTTTTTTGTTTGTAAAGATGAGAAACGGTTAAATAGGCAAAGTTGGGAGGTTTTTATGAGGAGTCTAATGGTGTGGCCAATTTGAAATACGAGGTGCGGTTAAGAAGTTATCAACGAAAAAAATATCACTGTTTCTATTATTCCAGGTAATTCATTTTTTTAATAAGTAGAAAAATATGCCCCAAATTCGTTTTTTACATAGAATAAAATAGGTTACACGATTTTTTGATAACTGTTGTCATTGTTAAGTAGGTATTTGGCCAAAGCTGTATTTTTTAAAAATAGAAACGATAGTTGGCTATGACCTAGTTGAAGCGCATTTTTTTTTTTTGATTTCATACTATGTTGATTATAGCATAGGTTCAACTTAACGATTTCTAGGTTTTTTATTGCTACGTGGGATAAAGGCAGTTTTTTGGTTTTTTACCATTAACTTTTTACTGCACCTTGTAAAGTATGATCAAAATTTCTGTTCATCAAGTATGGCCGTGGAAGTGCAAACCAACGCCTTTAAAATTGGCTTACATATATTTACTTCAAACTAAATATGTGTGAATTCGTTAATTTCAATATAATATTCTAATAAAATTTGGTAGTTTGAAGTAAATATAGTATGTAAGCCCATTTTAAAGGTGTTGGTTTGCACTTCCACGGCCATACTTGATGAACAGAAATTTTGATCATACCTACTTTATATCAAATTTATTTATATCATTGAGATCCTCATAAAAAACTGTAATACTTTGCTTATTTAACCGTTTCTCTACAATGTGTCCACAGATAGGTGATACAAGAGGAAAAACTTTTTTATTATTGATTTCTCATAAAATTTTATTCTTGATAATAATTTTTGCTGTGTTTAATAGTCTTATTTCTCATGTTACTTTTCCTGCAGGTACTCATTTAAGACTTAAATTCACAATTTTCCTCAGTTTTGGACTTCGAAAAAATTTCTGAAATTTTTATAATCAGATCAAGTAGATATTTTACAACTTTTTTTTTGTGTTTCCTTTATTCTTGAAACTTTCAATTTAAAATAAAGTTTTCGAAACAACATAGCTAATTTTGTGTTTTTGAAGCGTCTACGAGCACAACAAAAGCCTTAAACCAACTAAAAAACAATTCTGTCCGAACAACTTCAAATTTTGTATACAAGCGTAATTTTGTGTTCTGAACAACTTTACTCTAATACAATTTTGCGATATTTGTTAAAATACTAAGACTTTACCTAAACCTCACCTTCGTTTTAACAGTGCTAACACAATTGCCTTGATTTAAAAAAAATTAAAAGTCTGCTTAAAATGAATTTAAGAACAAGCGAAATTATCTTTATTTTCGAGATTTTAACACGTTGAGCGCCACGTGCATCCTTACGGATGCACATAAAAGTTTCCCAGGGGGCCACGTGCATCTTATAGGCAACACCGCAACACGCACAAAGGTTGACGTTCTAGCTCATAGTCAGTGCCTTATAAAACTATAGGCGATTGAAAAGGTTGGTCCTCTGTGCCAGAAAATGTAATTGTCCTTCGAAATTTTTGTCTGAGTCATAGATAACTCACAATACTGTTATTACGTGTGAAAACGATCAAAAAAATTGTTTTGTTATGGTTTATTTAAACTCAAATACAAACATTGATACCAGTAAAAAATAGAAATAATCAAACATTCTATATATTATAGTATTACAGATTTATTTCGTACAAGTGTGTACGTTACAAAAACAAATAATACACATATACGCTACACAAGCTGTACACTTATAATGAGTTTGAGTGGTTTTTCTTTGTGCATATGCTCTGCCCTGTTCTTCTTTCAATTTTTGGTAGCATGACGTACAGCGACTTTTTTTCTCCGGTACGGAATTTTGGGGCATATTTTTTGGCAATTTTAGCAATCCTTCTGCTACACTTTCCTTGAACCTGGTAATACTTATTTTATTTTCTGTTACTTTCTGGAATATACTGGAAGCATTGACAATAACCGTTCCAGTTAGGAACTCTATGGCTAGTTTCCTATACCACTTGATACATTTTCTCAAACATGGAGCGTAAGCTTTGAGCTGATCAGACAAATCTATATATACTTTCAGGGTATTATAGTAAACAATAGCTGTAGGTTTTTCTACCTCCCCTCCACGTCTTTTTGACAGTTGCTGTAGAATTGTCATGTTTCGTACTGAGAATCAAGACATTCCTTTTGGCTTTCCACTTACTGACCACACATCCAGTATTACTTACTTTGTTGGCCTAACAATCTGTCCAGCGGTAAATTTTGCAGTTATCACGTCTTTGGGGTTATTTTTATGATTTTTGCGCAACGTTTCAACTAAATGTGTTTTTCTGTTTGTCAATTGTTGTGCTAGTACTACACTAGTGTAATAATTATCGGTGCATAGCATTCTCCCACTATCCAAACAACCTTCCATAAGAGACATCACTACATTTGATGATACAGGTTGATTACTATTATCTATTTCTTTCCCGCAATACACTTTTAGGTCATATGTGTATCCGCAGCTAAGACAAAGTTTGTACAATTTAATTCCAAACTTATGAAGCTTGTTTTATTGACAACATTAGTCTACCGCGAAAAGGCTCTAATGTTTCGTCACTCACGTTTCTTCACTAGGCGTCACTAGTAACTTGAACCTTTCTATAAGATGTTCTGTTAGGGGATTTATTTTGTGTAGACCACTGGTCGAAGGCGCTTCATTATCGTTCAGGTGAAACATTTTCAGTAAAATTTCAAAACGATTTCTCGATAACGTTTTGCAGATTTCATTCTTGAACAGGGATCTTTCTCGTGCCCAGTGGTCCCTTATTTGAGGAAATCTACACAAACCCATCCAGAAAATTATTCCCAAAAATGTTTCCATCTCTTTAGCGTTAGTATCTTTCCATTTTGTTGTTCGAGAATAACGCTGTTGAGGGTTACCTAAGCACTGTAATGCAAATTTGTTAGTTTCGTTTACTATATGAGAAATTATTTCATCCGTAATAAAATTTGTAAAAATCATATGGCGTGACGGGATTCTCATTGTTGATAATTTCCATGTTTACACCAGCGTTGTCTTCAGTGAACTGAAAATTTTTTAGTTTGCTGGCATCTACTAGTCCCCATGTCACATTACTGTTTACTGTTTCTTCATCTGAACTTTCATCTAAAAAATTAGCAATGACATCGTCAATTGTGCGATCTACGTTGCGAAAGACGGATGGGACATCTGCGACATTATTGTCGTCATCGGAGTTTTCATCAGATAAATCAGCAGCATGGATATTTACAGGTTGTGAACCGCTTTTTTTTTAAGTTGAGGGTTTTGAGAGTTCGGCTAATAAAGTAGGTTTTCTAACATCGAATTTTTTTTTACCACCTAAACCTGTTTATAAAAACACTGTTGTGACTAAAGCAGCTCTATCAATGACTTTATGTAAACATACCTTTTCGACGTTTAGTCTGTGAAATACCGTCACTCTCAGCAGAACTTGCATCTGTTTCCGATTCTGATTCTTCAGCAATGTAATCGTCTGACGAATCATTTAAGTTGGCGTATGGGTCATCTTCCTCATCCGACAGAAATTCCAGCATCAGCTTTACCAAGCGTTTGTGCTCTCCTTCGTACGTAGCCATGGACGCACTCGATTACGACGATTACCTTACCACTTCCAGGCACAAACACTGCACTTGCATAAATGTTACAACGCACATGTGTTTGTTGAAATATGCAAGTTTGAACTTAATCTACAGAGCTGTGCGCGCGCATCCCTACAGATGCTAGTGGTCCAATATGGAAAGTTTTGACTGGTGGCCCGATGCATCTAATCGGATGCACGCCAATTACTAAGTAATTAAAACGTTAAAATTATAAAATTTTACAAGAAACGTCTCAGTACAACAGTAATCAGTATTTACCGTTTTCAATAAAAAAATACATGTGGACCGGAGGGAAATTTAATTTATTTCATACTGCCTGGTAAATTTAGTTTCCCGGCGCCATTTTGAGTCCGGAGAGTGAGCTATTACGGTATCAGAGCCGGAAAGCGTTACCAAGCAACACTTTCCGGACTGTTATTTTATGCACCCAATCAGAGCCCGTAAAAGTGTAACCAAGCCACACCTACCGGCTTTGCCACAGTAATGTCACATGTTGACGTTTTGAAAAAGTGTCACATGTAAAAATTAAAAAATCAAATTGTTTACAGTATGAAATAAAATACATAACGACATTTGTCCGTGAACTCTTTTTACAGTACTCGTTTCGAGTTTCAAGACTCGGCTCCTTTTGTCGCCTCGTCTTTAAACATATCACTCGTACTGTAAAATATGAGTTCCCGGACTTGTGACGTTAATTACTATTTTAGTATACGTGGCGCTCAACGTGTTTTAATAGATTTACAAAATTTACTAAAATGTTCTCATGTAATAAACAACCCTTGAAGAATTTGTGGTTTACATACCTACATAATTTTACACGATATTTGATGAAATAATTTGGCAGTTTCAAACATGTTTGTCTGATCTTAATTGGCCTATTTAATTGTCAAATTTCTGTAGCAGGCACTGTAACATTAATAATTTTACAACATAAATTTTTTTTCAAACACTATCTGCGAATAGATTACTTTTTGTTCATTATGCTAGTCTATCTGTTTTATCCTAACCTAAATAAAATCATTAAGTAAAACGTTTTATGCTATTATTTCTGACTAATTTCACATTACCTATTTATAGATATGAATTTTTATTTATTGTTTCAGATCATCCTGTTTTTATTTATAAATGCATTTAAGTATGGTACATACAACTCAGGATATTTAGAAGAATTCAGAAATAAGCAGCCAAAGTTTAGAGGAAATAGGTGATACTTTAAGCATAAAATGTAAATAAAATTGAATCTCTCTTAAGGCTAGGGAATTTGATGGCCAAATGCAGCGTCTTCTGTTATCAAGATCAGCGCCGAAACCACTGGGTATTTTATTATAAATTTTTCTACATTTATTTAAGAAGATGTGCTGATGAGACTGATATAGAGTTTATTCGAAAAAACACATTCTAGATACTTATAAAAAAATAACAAATATCAGCCTTCTAAGTACAGCTTTTGTTGCCAAATAAAGCCCATAATAAAGCACACGGTTGAATTTTAACTACTCAAAAATGAATAGGGATATTGCTGTATTAACCATATTAAGAACATAAAATACCACTCGGAACATTTTTACAATACCAACAAATGTGTGTAATAACAATGTCCCTATGCATTTTTGAGTAGTATATATCAGACCGGTCTTCTTTAGTAAATAAATCAAATAGTATAAAGTAAATTAGAATTGATCCGATGATCTGAGTGCTAATCTTGACGAAAGCTTGTCTCATAAGACTCTGCCTAAAATCAAAATAATGTTTGGTTGTGGAGGTGTGCAAGCAGTGTAGTGAGTCTACAATAGGTGGCGCCTATCTAAAATCTAAAAGAAAAGACAGGTAGCTGCATTACCGACCACACTCGTATTAAAATTTGTCGCAACAAATAAAGAAATAAAGAGACTAGTGCTGCCAGCTAGACGGTCAAACTCTCCATAACTTGGAAATTCCCTAACCTTAAAAATAAACAGATTTTGCGCTCCTTTGTAGAAATCAGTTATTTATGACAGCGTAAGCAAAACACAAGCTCTAGGCCCATTTGCTTCTGGCATCACGGCATTAAAAGCGGTTACAAAACAGTATCATTATTATATCCAAATTTAGTAAAAGAAAATGCACTGCACCTTTACAGTGTAAATCTAAAAATAATTCCCAGTTCTAAAATAAAATGTACCTCCTACTGCTTCTATAGAGTGCACATGTCTATGTACACTTTGCGTTTAGAATAACTCCATTCTAGCACCCAAATGACGTCATTTGAGTGTTAGAATAAATCGTTGGTGTGCTAGAATAGACTAGTAAAATTTACTGTATTGATGTTGGTAGCGTTGAACTGTGAACTGACATACGTCAAAAATTCTTTTTCATACTGGGATTTGGACAATACATTTTCGAACGTTTTTTGTGCAATTTGCCTAATTCTCGGCGGCATTAGTGATAAACTTTCTTCTGCATTCATTTTCAAACATTAAACGCGAAAATAAAAAAAACTGACGTTTCAAATTAATTTTTTCACAGCCGCCTAAAATTACGCCACATAAACGTCACCAACCACCGCAAAATTCCCTAGATTTAAAATTTTTATTTTTTAATTTATAAAATGGTATAAAGCGGCAAAATAGAAAAAATAGTATACAATATTCGTTGCAGAAGGTCTTTCGAGCACTCATTTGTTCCTCAACTCGCCTCTATGCGGCTCGTTTCGGAATTTCAAATTCGTGCTTGAATAGATGCCTTTTGCAACTTGTATTTTAATATACCATGAGATCGAAAAAAAATGATTCTTAGCAGGCCTTGACTAGTACAACACGATTGGCTACACTGGTTCTAGAATGCCTATGAATTATAATGTGACAGTGACATTTCAAATGTAAGTCAGTTTTGCAATCTTGTTTCCAGAATTATTTAAGTTTATCGTTGTAATACTAGTTAAGGATCACATTTTGAACACCTACTCTAACATGTATTCATCTTAGTTTTCAGTTTGTTCCCTAAATAAATACTGTTTTGTGTTTTAATTTATTTGACATTTATTAACCTCTAACCTACTGCCACATTTTGAAATCAGTCTTGCCAATCGTGTTGTACTAGTCAAGGCCTGCTCAGAACCTTTTTTTTTGGATCTCATGGTACTATTCTAACCAAGTAAATTTTATTTACATTTTCGTATGAATGATACAATCTACATCATGTAAACATTTGGCTGTATCTCCCAAGACATTTATATTAATTATGGTGATTTATTTGAACAAGTAATTTGCATTAGAAATATCAATATCAATGGTGTCATAAAAAAAATTAATCGTAAAATATCTTAATACTAGAACAATAAGTTTATTTATATCCATTTTTAGATAAATGATGTAAAACAAAGTATTTTTGTAAATATATATTTATATCTAATTATATACAATGTGAGATGTATTGTTTATATTTTGTATTAAATATACCTTTAAGGCATTTTGAATTTTCATTGTATTTCAAAATTACCAGTATTGTCTGTTGTTTTTTGTGAGTAGGATCAAGTTTCTTCTCTTATGCTAATTTAAGGCAGCTGGATCTGTTTATGCGAGCCTACACGTATAGTAAGTTTTTCTGGTTGCTGCTCTGTTTAATAAAGTTCCTGATATTCTGAAATAATAACAGTTGTGTGTATTTTCGTAGAATCCAAATAAAAAATAAAACTTATTTGCCAATTATTATCAAAAGCGTTTCACCAGATTTATACATTCATTTAAAGATTCTAAAACCGTTTTCATGTCTCATTTTTTCGATAATTTCTGCAAGAGCTCAGGTAATTAAAAAATATATAGTACCTAGTTATGTTCAACTGGGTGCAAATAATTGTTTTAATGTGCGAGAAATTATTTATTGCAATTTAGCTGCAATTACTTTGTATTCATTTAATGAGTTTCAGATTTTATCATCTCCAAGAGTTATACATCACGATTTTATTTAATACATATACAAATTGTAAACTTCAATAACTTACAAAAAAATAAGTTTTATATATTGCATATTTTAATATAACAAGGAAAGTAATTTACTTATTTAATTATAACATACAATTGATTGTTAATTATTACAATACTAATTTTGCATATCTGTATAAAACTTTACTAATGTATAAGGCAGCAGTCTCACTGAGCCACCATCAACCACCCACAACCTTCAACTAAAATTTAAACAGGTTGAAGGGGATTTTCGTTTTTGGTAGTGCTAGCGTGAATCGTCTGATGATGACATATTTTCCAACAATTGGGTTTATTATTTATTAAGCACTACGTAACAATAGTAAAGAAACACTGACGCAAACCAATGGACATAACCTAATTTAATAGAAAATAATAATAACAGTGCTAAGCTTGCTAGGTTGGCGATACATAAAACAAGCGCGAAATCTAAAATTTTAACTAATACTGGTGGTCACTACTTGCTTCAGTGGGACTGCACAGGATTATTTTAGTTGGTGGTGGTTGATGGCAGTGGGTGGTGGTGGGTGGTAGTGGCTGCAGTGAGACTGCTGCCTAACACATACTATTACCCCCTTGCAACGCGACGGCTATGTGACAATGATGCGCTTTGCTTACGCCCCACTAACCTATATTTTAAATCATGAGGGCTCTGATGAAACAAGGCTTCGTCTGCATAAGAATCATATGTAAGAACGAATTGAGAATGGAAATTGCCGATTGCGGATATCTATTACTTTCCTTAATTAAACCGTAGGCTCACTATTGTAGAGCCCAGTTTGTGTTTTACTACGTTACGGGTTTGTTGTTTGCTCAACTTGAGACTTGTATTCGAATTCGTTGTTTCGGTGTCCTGTATATGGGTACAAAATGACCGAAAATAATATAAAGTGCATTCTGAAAGTGAATTTTAAAACTTCCATTAAAGGAAAAAGTAAAAATTAAGAAACTCGGACGACCAATGCCAGAATTGAACCTGAACCAACCAGACCGAGTATGTACACGCACATTCATGCGGCATTTTCCAAAAGAAGTTTACAAAAAATGTCTGTGAATTTCGGGATGTGTTAAGGTAAATGCTCTGTTTTGTTTTCCGTGTGTCTTATTTTATTTCGATGGAATGGACAAAACATGGTCGGTAACAGGCTTTAAAGATCTAAAGCATTTAAATAAGAAAACATGAAATTAGTGCACATCATATAAAGTATAAAGTGTTGTATGGATTTGGCTATGTTAGGCTTGGTAAATATAGCAGCTCAGTTGGACTCAGTTTATAGACAAAATATTATAAACGCTGTGACTAGAGGCACGTTGCGGAATTGGGGGCACGTGAATGGCGCCAGAGTTGTTAATACGTGACTAACGTGCCGCTTATTGTGAAATTAGCGGCACGTGAATGACGTCAGAGTTGTTGTGATGTAATTATTTCGCGTGCGGCTTAAACAGAAATTAAAGGCACGTGTATGAACGAAGGTTCTAGTTTGTGGCAAAATCTGATCAAATTAGTTATATTATTCTGAATAAGTTAACGTCGCCCCCAACTATGGATGTTTGTGCATGTTAGATGGGGGGCCATATGACCCCTGCAGTTGGTGCCGCCCCGTAAGTGTAGGAAAAATAAATAATTAAAGACAAATAAAAAAGATATTTTTATTTCAGAATTAAAAAAGTAGTAAATTAACGAAACTATTAAGTACTAGGTAATCTACGGAAAAAAATTTACACTTTGGAACTTTGTAGCGAACAATCCGTTTCAAAAGATGCTTTCTTTAGAGCGTATAATTGATTTTTTAAATGTATGAATTTCTCACTTTTACGCCTTTTATTGCGTTTACTCAGGCCTATTATTGTGGTAGAATCATGACCTTTTGGTCGCCCCCTTTTTCTAATTTTTGGCGGCAACACTATTGATTTCAATAAATTAGTTTGAGTATTTTCGTCATTATTGCAATCTTCATTGTTATAGTCAAACTGATTATTAACTGGTGTAGTGTGTTGCATACCTACCCAATTCTCCATCAAATAATACTGTTGCAGTACTCGTTACTTCATCTTCATTATATGCCTCAATAACTATTGCATCTTTTTGAGAAGAAGAATAGAGCAGCTCTTCATTCACCTCATCTGTTATGGCGTAATTCCCGTTATTAGTACGCAAAATAATAATGCGGACACATGAGTAAAAACGCCTGCAAAGGAAAAAGACAATTATACATGATTTAAATGTTTGCTTTGTTTTTTAAAGTAAGCCTCTATTCAGCTATTTTTACATTTTATTTTTGTATTAATACCTATTTTCGTTTATTTTTACATTACCTATCTTAATAAATATTTAGTTATTTGAACTTATTTATTTATTTGTAAATTGTAATATTGTTTGCAAGTATAATCAATCAATTTAAATTTAAAATTTTAGCGCCCTATTTTGCACATACTTCGCCTGCGCGAATAGTTTTTTTTTTACATCCAAGAGTATGACGATCGCTTCGAGGTCATTCGATTTCAATTTTTGACATCAAAGGGGCCGACACGGAGTAACCCTACTGTTCTTTCTTATACTGTGTTCTTGTCCTCAACGTCAATTTGTGTCTCAGGGAAGATCCTATTATTTGCGTCTTAGTTACTCCAATAATGCAAAGAGTTTATATGGCAGGATTGGCATCGATACAAGTGGATCGGACTAACACGTGCGTGACTTTTATATTCGCTGGTACTAAGGTTGGTGCTTTACCTATAGCTGTTATTTTACACACAAGTCAATCGGGGATAATTATACTGTTGCCTTTCAAACAGCAAAAAATGTTCTTGAGAAAACTTGCAACAAGTTATTTCAACCAGGAACAATTATGACTGATGATAGTACCGCAGAGAGGAACGCATTGAGAGAGGTATTTCCCAACAGTAGGTTATTACTTTGTATCTTTCATGTCAATCAGGCATTGTAGCGATGGTTGTGGCAAAGTGAACACAAAGTTGGAAAAGATGATAGGCAGTCAACTATGAACAATTTTCGCTGTGCGATGTTTGCGTAAACGATGCATGAAGCGGAAATTAATATGTCTAATTTGCTGAACACAGTGAAGAGAAATCATAAATTAGAAAACCATTTAATTAACTTATGGGATCGTCGTGGAGAATGGTGTTTACCATATCGATGCGATATAAGGTAGGTGATGCAAATATGGCCAATGTAGGCAATACGGCCAACTAGTCGTCGGTTTGTTATTTTGCAAGTTATTCAACAGATGACGTTTGAAAACAGTTGAAGGCAGTCTGTGAGTGTCGTGACAACCACTTATTGAGAGCTCATGACGTGCATGCTAACAGGGGAAGCCCCATTGTTCTTAGTGCGCTGTCGGCGAGCTGCTCTTATAACTTTACTGCAGGTTAGTTTCTTAATTATTATTGATTGAGTATTTATTATAAACTCTCCCTATTCACTAAATTGTAGCTCTTTTAATGCTCCATAAAACCGTAGAACTGAAAGACATTCTCGGTGAATTTTAATAGGAAATATTTACGATTTTCAAAACAGCTGATTTGTTACCAATACGGCCAGCGGTATGGGCATATTACCTGCACCCATGGGCGTATTACCTTCCTATACTGTAATGAGCTGATTTTTTTGTTGTTTCTGTGTTCCAGACCATGGATCATGTTAAAAAGAGAGGTATGTGGAGCCAAGATAATTTGAAGGTCTGTATAGCAGCTGTACAGTCAGGTAGACTCAGCCAAAACGCCGCTTCAAAACGGTATGAAATTCCTAGACGAACACTTCGCCGCTACCTTAATGAAAATAAGAGCATAAAGTCAGGTTTGGGGCGAAAGCCAGTTCTTAACCCCGATCAAGAGAAAGAACTTGCTATCAGAATTTTTAGGCTTGCCGATGTGGGTTACCCGTTAACATCAAAAATTATAAAACTCTGTGTCTATAAGTTTTGTACGGAAAACAATATTACAAATAACTTTTCGCTGACGAAGGGCATGGCAGGCAGGTATTGGCTAAAAGGATTTTTATCAAGAAATCCAACTGTTCGCAAAAGGAAAAGTCAACGAATGAACCCTGCCAGAGCAATGAAGCTAAATAAATTTATCGTTGACGATTATTTCTCCAAACTGAGACAAATTTTAACAGAAAATAACCTCATGTCCTTTCCAGAAAAAATCTACAATATGGACGAGAAAGGATGTCGGCTTAGTTTACATAAAGATCCTAGTGTATATGCAAAAAAGGGATCTAGAAGGGTGCATTTGGTAACTAAAGAGCATGGGGTAAGTGTCACAATAGTAGCTTGTGGAAACGCTACTGGCGCTGTTATTCCTCCAATGATTCTCTACAAAGGCAAGCGTATGAAACCAGAGTGGGTAGACAATCTCCCCGCAGGGTCATCTTGTGAAATGACACCAAAAGGAAGCATGACAACCGCAACGTTTGTCAAATGGTTAGATCATTTTTCCAGATTTAAAACCAAAGGCCGTTGTCTTTTAATTTTTGATGGTGTTAAATCCCATATTGATTACACGATCGTGGAGGCGGCAGAAAAACATGGCATCGTTCTTCTTTGTTTGCCTTCTAATACGACGCATGAACTACAACCTCTTGACAAATCGTGTTTTCGGCCTTTCGAGGAGTTCTGGGATCAAGAAGTTCTTCTTTTTCTTGATCAGACTAGCAATGATGACATTACCAAAGCTAGGTTTGGTAGAATATTCTCTCCTGTTTGGGACAGAGCAATGACACCAGCTAATGTCCGAGGAGGTTTTAGGGGAACTGGAATTTATCCTTTTAATCCTAATGCCATTCCTGAGGAAGCTTTTGCTCCTAGTTCTATTACTTTAAGACGAGACCCTTCTAATGAAAATGGTGAGCAAGAACCACTGCCATCTACGTCCCAACAAAGTTATACTGCAATACAAGGGCCGTCTTCCTCTCAAATAACTGGTATAGCTAAACCAAGACAGTGTTCGTCCCAAAGAAGACCAGCTTCTTCATCATCAAATTCAAATGATTGTTACTCATCTGAAGATAGTAGCGAAGGAGAAGACAAAGCAGAAGATAATTCAGATGCAAATTCAGACGACAATTCATCCGTGCTAAACAAATCATTTCAAGAGTTGATGCCTACTCCTGTCAAAGTCCGCAAGACAACTCGTGACATAAAACCTGCAATCAACAGTCGAGCTGTCCAACTTCGAAAAAACCTGTTCGTTGAAAAGCCACCAGCAAGTAAAAGTGGTCAAGGTCAACAGAAAAAGAAGATTGTATTGAAAAAAACTGTAAATGCGAAAGATAAACATACGAAGCCTGCGCCAGAAAAAGAAAACAGCTGGTATTGCTTTGTATGCAGCGAGAATGAAGTGAAGGATATGCGGCGATGCAGTGTTTGTGAAAGATATGTCCACGAAGAGTGTGTCGGGCTGACGAAACGAGACAAAGAAACATTTATTTGTCCTGAATGTCAAAACTGAAATTTAAAATCAAATTTAAATTGAAAGTTAAGTTTTACATTTTTTTTCATTTTTCTATTTAGTCATTAGTTTAACATGTTTTTCTTGTGTTATGACTATGTTACTTTTGTAAAAATAAATTACCGTTTTTAATACACGTTGTCTCTTATTGCGTAAACCACTCCTGCTACTATTTTTAAGAGATTTTGGCACGGCCGTATTGCATGCAGACTAGCAATATGGCCATGGCCATTTTACATGCATCTGGGCATTTTACCATCAAATGGTAAGGGTTAACAATTTCAAGTTTTTAAAATGTTAAACGTGATTTAAATTTGAGTATTATATTTTCTCCTGGTGCTGAAGGTGGTTCTGTTTCAGAGTACATAACTGTTTTTGTCATAAGTGAACAATGAACATTATAAAAAAAATTATGTCTTAGGTTGGCCATATTACCTTCAGATACCTTACTTACCAGAGGTATCAGCACAAACAATTATTGTGAGTCATCGATAAGAATATTTAAGGACATTGTGCTGCAACGATGTAAAGTCTTTAATATATGCGCGTTGATAGGATTTATTACTAAAACGTTTGAATCATATCATAAGAAAAGACTTCTTCAGTTTGCTAATGGAAGATCGCGAAAACTTACCATAGCATATGAGAAATTTTGTCGAAAAGGTAAAGGAATAGATGAAATAGCCCCAGTTGATAGCAGTACATATTTTGTAAAGTCGGGTATTAATTTGTATGTGGTAAACTCTGACATGGCAACATGTGATTGTCAATTTGGAAAGGGAGGTAAATATTGTTAACACCTATGTGCTGTGGAAAAAAATATGGAATTATATTTACAACTTCTCTATCTTTAACGGAAGCAGACCGTCAAAATGTTGCAAAATGGGCTCTAGGAGACGAGTTCTCTCCAAAATTTTTCGAAGATATTGCTAATACCAGTGTAAACGAAAAAAACAGTCAAACAGAATGCACTTCAACTATGACCTCTAATGCTGAGGTTGTCTCAGACTTATTTCAATTACCAATAGTTCCAACAGAATCAATTATTACCCCTATTAATAGTGCGAGTATTAATGAAAACTATACGTATGCTATTAACAAAGTGAAATCCGAATTTTCAAGAATTTGTGGTGTTCTAGAAAGTGACTTCAATACCTCAATCCAACCAATATCAACATAATTACTTATGAAATTTGCTTCTATTTGTGACAACTACAAACTACATCCAATATAATATAATTTATTTGTGAGAGGAATATCAAAAGAAGATCAAGAAAAATCCATGTCCAGCCTACATCGATCGCTCGCCGCAAAGATAAAGGTTTACCTTGCAGTGGAAGAATTGGATCAGGTAGACCTACAAAAGCAGAATCCCGAAAAAGAAAATGTTCTCGTTCACACAATATGCCTTTGAATGTTAAACACAACGAACCTGTTGCAAAAAAAATCATTAATATTATGTATTTGTTTGTAGAAAATAATATTTTCAATAAATAATAAAAGCATCACTTTTTTGTTTGCTTGTGTTTTATTTTTTACTACAATAAGATGAAGATCTTTTGTAATAAATATATATTATACTGAAAGTTAAACGCAGATTTGTAATATTTAACTGGGCGTGTGTTGTATTACAAATCAGTGCGCATTTCGAGATCAAGCGTCCTGAAATCAACACTCGTTCGGAAATGAATATTGCAAACATTTCCGTGTTTATTTCAAGACCCCCACTATCTCGAACTGAGCACGGAAACGTAAATACGCAACCTGTAAGCAGGTTACCAAACGCGGAGCTACCGAACAGCCAGCCAAACCAATAACATGAACCTAAAGTTTATACAAACTAATTTAAACAATTTAAGCGGCTCAGCGCACGATCTGCTAACGCAGACTGCGCTGGAACTGCAAATCGATCTGGTCTCAGTGTCAGAACCAAACGTAAAACACATTGAAAAGGAACAATGGTTCTACAGCAAGAAAAAATGCAGCAATAAGAACTTACGCCGGAAATAAAAGGGTTAATAAAAGTGCCCACATCCACTTTTATTAACTCTTTTACTTCCGGCGTAATTTCTTATTGCTGCATTTTTTTCTTGCTGTAGAACCATGAGTGATGACTATGTATGGATAAGTATAGGGGACATAACACTATACAACTGTTATTGCTCACCAAACATCACGGATGACCAATACGAAATAATACTAAACAATTTGCGCCGCAATATACAAGCACAGGAAAATCAAAAAATATTGATTCAATGCAAAGTGCAGACTTTGGGGCTCTACCACAGAAGACAAGTGAGGGAAAATCCTGGCTGACTGGTTAGCCGCAGAGGACCTGCAAATACTCAACACAGAGGATACACCTTCCTATATAAAGGGCGACAGCTCCTCTTGCATATTAAATATAACATTTTGCACAACAAACATCAGCAGAAGCGTGAGAAACTGGAGAGTGATGGAAAAGGAAAACCTCAGTGACCACCGGAACATCTATTATGAAATTGAGAAACACAATAACGAAACGAAGACTGGATATCAAACCATATCGCACGGATGGAAGATGAAGCTGGAGGCAATGGAACACTTTGTCACAAAGCTGGATCAAAATATAATAGAACAAGAAAGGACACAGCAGGAAATAACACCGGAAGATCTTGTCCGACAGCTAAAAACTACATGTGACCAAACATTACCAAAACGAACAAAAAGATGTAAAAACAGGTATGCCTACTGGTGGAACGACATGACAGCGGAAGCATGAAAAGAGTGTGTGAAGAGGGGGAGAGAGATGACTCGGACGAATAAAAAGCAAAATGTGCCGAGGAGGAAAAAATTAGGTGTAGAAGAGAATATCAAGCGATATGGAACGCCAAAGAAAAGGCATGGAAGAGGGTTTGTCAAGATATAGATAAGAACGTATGGGGAGAGGGCTATAAAATAGTCTGCAATAAGCTTAAAATTTCCCCGAAAATACAGTTAACCCAAGGTGAGATGGAAAAAGAGGCAAACAAGTTGTTCCCAAACAAAATTGGGAAGAAATAACAGAGGAGGCTTGCCGGAAGATGACCCGGCACCGTTCAGCGAAGATAAATTACTAAGAGCTGCCAACAACATTAAAGCAGGGAAAGCTCCAGGACTGGATGCGATACCTGGGGAACTAATCATAGTACTGATTCACAGACAATCGCAGTACGCTCTCAAAGTATATAACAGGTTATTAAACAGGAAGGAATTCCCAAATTTGTGGAAAGAGATTGGTCCTTATAGAAAAGCAGGAGAAGAAGGTAGATGGGCCGCAAACATACCGCCCGCTGTGTATGTTGAATACAGCAGGCAAATTGATGGAATGGCTGATTTGCGAGAAGCTACAGAAGGAAACAGAGGTAAAAAAGGGATTATGCGAGATACAGTTGGGCTTCCGCAAAGGATGTTCCATAGACGCTATTGAGATGATCAAAAATATAGCAAAGACAGCAAACTCAGGAGATAGAAGAGGAAGGAAATTCTGTGCTATGCTGACCCTGAACATGGAGAATGCATTTAACAGCGCATAATGACACGGAATAGTACAGGAACTGAAGGAAAGGGAAATCTCCACATATTTCATACAAATAATAAGTAGCTACTTCACGAATAGAAGAGTAAAAATAGGGCAATCAGAGAAACAAATAGCATGTGGTGTTCCACAAGGATCCCTACTTGGGCCACTATTATGGAATTTATACTATGATAGTATTTTAAAGCTCGATATGCAAGAAGGAATACAACTAATAGGATACGCAGATGACCTTGCGATAGTGGCCTGTGGAAGAACTGGAGAGGTGGTTGAAGAGAAAACCAATATCGCAACACACAGGATACAGAATGAGATGACTCGTAAAGGGTTACGACTGGCTCCACACAAGACAGAATCGGTTGTGCTGGTCGGAAAGAACACACCAAGAGAATTAACCATAGATGTGAATGGATCGGAAATTAAGACCGCTAAAGTATTAAACTTGGGTGTTCTTTTCGACCATAACATGCACAGGACAAACCATGTAGAAAGTACAGCCAAGAAGGCAGAAAATATTGCAAAACAGCTTGCCAGGCTAATGTCCAACCTTGGTAGAGCGAAGTCTGGACCGACACGAGACGGATTATGTAACAAACGACTGGTAAGGTATTAAATATACAAAATTTAACGGCTCTAATGTTACAGAATAGAAGGAATTGGGACACTATTGCTGATGGATTAAAGAAAATAATAGCGACAAAGGAACAAGACGAAAGAAGTACGCAGCGAGTTTCATTTTGAAGTTGATTTTGCAAACCTTCCTATGATAACAGATTATTATTGTCATCTAAACAAAGTTACCTTTATCATTTACCAAAAATGTAATGTGAGTAATTTTACCTATCAATATGTCTATTGGGTTCGTCAGAACTTGAACGATTTTTATTATAATTTTGGAATAAATGTTTTTTTGATGTGGTGTCCAAGTTTCACTTTGAGCAACTGTATATCTAGACCAGTGGTTCCCAAACTTATTTTTCCGCGGAAGCCTTATACAATATTTCACATACCGTGGAACCCTCGCTATATCTACAAACATCCTAATCAACATCTTAACTGGGCATTTAAAAAAAAAATACCTACAAATAATTTATTCAGCCATATACGTATGATGCACAAGAGATGCAATAAACTGTACAAAACAATATACAAAATAAATATGAAATGAAAGATTAACGAGAAAAATGTAGATGTTTAGACTTCAATATTTTCTGAAAATTTGACTCGCGGAACCCCAGGGTTCCACGGAACACACTTTGGGAACCACTGAATCTAGACAAATACTTGCAGATGTCTTGCAACTGTCTCAAAGCAGAAAACGAATCAATTAGCATTTTCAAATTTTAGGAGATTTAAATAGTAAATTTGCTCCACGATCTACATCCCCAGCCGTACACTTAAAGTAATTTGTTTTCTCTTTATAACTTCGAATAATTCCTTTGCTTCTGTCTGATAATACAGAATTTATTTAAAAAGTGTTTATTAAGCTGAGAGGCAATTTATAAACGATATGTAGCCTCACCTTACGAACAGCTAGCTTGTTGAGAAGCCGTCTAGAGTAATAGATGCAAAAAGCAACGTTGAAACAATATATCAATAACATTTTTATTAAAAGACAAATACAATATTATTAAAGTCAATAAACCTATTTACTTATACTACGAGTAGAAATTAATTTAAACTTGTATTTCGGAAATTTCTTTTAGGAAAGTAGCAGAATGCTTCCTGAAAGATCTACCTCACTTTAGATTTCTGTGTGAATTAATCCTTTATCAGTTGCATCTTCGGAGTAATTATACCCAACAAAATCACATAATTTTAGGCATCTTATTTGTAACTTTATTTGCTAGTAAGGAATTTAAAAGTTAAAACAAATACATGAAATATTTCTTTTAAGACTGCCTTTAGTTATTTAAACAAATATTTAAGAAAAAATAGTTAAGATGCGTGCAAATTCTTAATCTGCTGTCCATATTTATCGTAGTAAAAAGTCATCGAAACATTCCTTACAGGATGTTACCAAAAACTTAGCAACAGCTGTTAACTTATGTTTGTTGCAGTGTAGCACAAGACAGAAATAAATACGGTTATCTGTATTTTAAATACTTTTTTTAAGACTAAGTCACTTTTAACCCCAACTACTCGTTTAAATTTGTATCGTTACTCATACACAATTTCAGATCGTCTTTAGTTACACTCCTGTATTCACTAAGTTACAGACAACCGGTTTTTCTCCAGTATGAATTTTCATATGCAACTTCAGCTTGTTTTTAGCTACACTCCTGTATTCACATAAATTACAAGCAAATGGTTTTTCTCCTGTGTGATTACTAAAATGCAATTTCAGACTGGCTTTAGTTACACTCTTGTATTCACATAAATTACAGGTAAATGGTTTTTCACCAGTATGAGTGCTCATATGCCATTTCAAACTTCTTTTAGTTACAGTCCTGTATTCGCATAAATTACAGCCAAACGGTTTTTCTCCAGTATGAATTTTCATATGCAATGTTAGATTCCCTTCAGTTACGCTCCTGTACTCACATAAATTACAGGCAAATGGTTTTTCTCCGGTATGATTACTCATATGTCTATTCAAATAACTTTTAGCTACACACCTGTAGTCACATAAATTACAGCCAAACGGTTTTTCTCCAGTATGAATTTTCATATGCAATTTCAGATTCCCTTCAGTTACGCTCATGTATTCACATGAATTACAGGCAAATGGTTTTTCTCTGGTATGAATACTCACATGTTTTTTCAGATGGCCTTTATATGCACTCCTATATTCACAAAAATTACAAGCAAATGGTTTTTCGCCGGTATGAATTTTCATATGAGATTTCAGCTTGCTATTAGTTATGCTTCTGTATTTACATAAACTACAAGCAAACGGTTTATTTCCAGTATGATTACTCATATGCAATTTAAGATTGTATTTTTTTGCACTCCTGTATTCACATACATTACAGGCAAACGGTTTTTCTTCTGTACGAATATACAAATGCTGTTTAAAATCCCCCTTAGAAGTAGTCCTACATACACTTACATTACAAATAAATGGATTTTTTGTTAAATGTATATTTTTATCATCAGATGTAAAACATTTCCCTGTATTTTTATTCTGGTCATCCTCATCAACTACATCACTTGCTTCAACTTTTAATTTGTCCGTTTCATGTGCTCTACTCTCTATAGTTAGTATAGTTGCAGTTTTCTCCTTCGTATTCCGTCCAAAATTTTGGCTAATATTGGTGGTAGTTTCATTTTCTTCGGTATTGAAAAGGATATCATCATCGAATTCACTCTTTGTATCGTCCAAGTAGGGTTCAAGTTTGATTTCTTCTTTGATGATATCCAAATCGAAATCATATTCGAGGTTAGCCTTTGAATTTATTTCCGACATTTTGCTGTAATAATACAAATCACAAAAAGTTACAAATAGCGTTTGGTAGCTAGTAACTAACCTGTAATTATTTAAAAATAGATATACAAATAATGTATTCTGCAACGCACACACACAAAACACAGGAACAAGGGGGTCAATAACACTAACACATAAGCATTCTTGAACAATATGACCACAAATAGGACTGTGAATGTGTGAATAACTTGTGGAGATGGTTATTATATCGGCACCGCAGAGCAGTAGGTACCTATATAAGATAATAAGAATTCTAATAGTAACTTATCAACTTTTATCTTTTATTAGTAGCAGTAGTCAGTAGTATAATAAAATGTGCATTAAATAAACATTTGTTTCAAAGTTTTAAATAATTCCGGTAATTTCTACGAACTGCCCGATTTAAAACTTCCGCTGCAGTTGGAAAATTACTTTCTAATTACTGCCATAAAGTGTAATTAATTTGTAATTTTGGTTGATATCAACTGCAAATACTTTCTTCTAAGTTATTCAGTAATTAAAAAGCAATTTGAGTAATTCTTGTACAGAATATGTTTAGAAGCTTGATACATTGGTTCGAAAATAACTTAATACTCCGAGACGCCTATAAAAGTCCAAATTCTCATAAATCCATCCTATACATTCAACCATATCTCGTGGAGTCATATATGATTTTATAAGAGTTGGGAAAATGAGACTATTTTGACAGCAATTTTTGATCCAAACACGTGATCAACACAAACGTCATTTTAATTGTCATCACAGTGTCACTTAACCAGTCAAATATAAAAACCGCAAATATTTTAACACAAGATTTATTTGAACAGATTAACATTATTTTCCTTTATTTCAGCTCTATTATTACAATTTATTGCGCTGCAGCCAGTCATTTTGTCGTATTTGACCCATTATTAATAAACATCAAAAGTGTCAATTTTAACAGATTTCAAGTAAATGCATTTTAATTAAGTAGTCCATGCAAAAATTGATCCAAACCAATCAAACTGTATCACGGCATTTTCCCAACTCTTATCTTTATCCCTCTAAACAGGACGAAGTAGGTTTTGATCGTTTTGTTTAAAACAAAGTTCGTTATTAGATACTTACCTACATCAAAATTTAAAGATATTATTGTAAATTATAAATTCCAGTGTATTTATTTTAATTTTTTATATTATGGAGAGAGAAGGTACTGTAAGAGTTTCAATAAATTTGTAAATTTATGTAAATACTAGGTACTTACTCATGAAAAAATATCTCTGTTCGGATAGATTTCATACAGGCCGCCGATGGGCAACCCAACGTGTTTATGTGCAAATGCTGTGCCATTGGGTTTAACGGCCATAGAAATAATATCCAGAGACATGTAAATACAAGATAACACAGGATTGCCAGTCAAGCGTGGAAGTTAAACAGGGTATGTATGAAAACATTTGAATTATGCAATTGTATTAATATTCTTCTTCTTACAGAGAGTGGATAATCTAGAAAAGTCGTTTAAAATTGTACAATATGGGGCTATTTTGGGTATACTTATAATTTTAGCAGGAATGATCCTTATTAAATTGTGGTACTAGTCCTGTTTCAATGATTTATTCTTAGAATATAAAGCTACAGGAATGAGAGTATCCCTCATGATACAACGACAAGAAAGATATGATAACAGTATATACCGGGTGATCATCGGAATTTATAATTAGAGGAGGCTGTGATTGGTGCTATTTTATGCTGTGTGGTTGGACAAACTGAGAAATTAATAATAAATTGACAATTGTCATATTTGAGGTTATGCTCGTGCTTTGTACGATCTTTGATGATAAAATAAACATTATTTTGCTGAAACGCAGAAATAAAATAAGTTTGAAGAAAAAATTGAAATTACTTTCAGTGAGAAAAATTGTATATTGAATATCAAACATTTTTAAAAATAAATGTCACAATTCTGACACTTAAAATTTTTAATTTCAAACTTCAAGCCTGTGTTGCCAACTTTATGGTAAATATCACAGCCTGCTCTAATTATAAATTCCGTTGATCACCCGGTATCTATACTGTGATATGATATTGCGCAGGTGCAGCCATTTGCATTTATGTCCGTGGCGTAGGTCGGTGAGGTGAACCTAAATACGTGAACTCACATATCTTTCAGCCAAAGTCTACAGACTTTAACTTTCAGCAAACGTGTTAACATTCCGTTGTTTAATTATTAATTGTTGTTTTTATTTAATACTAATAATAGCAAAAATAATAACATGTGATCGAAAAAATTTCACCTCAAGTTGGCTATGAAACATGAAAACACAAAATTAGGCATGTCGACTTTTAAGCCATACAAATGTCAGCTGTTGTTTTATAGGTTATGTGAGGTGTGTGAGGTTATGTCTGTTTTGCTGTCAGGCATATAAAAAGTCACTAATTCTATTAAACACAGAATTCAAATCTGCCACCAAGAAAATGGAGGTCACATAACTCAACTACTTTAAAATAATTTTCCGTTAATAACATGTTTCTGTTCAATTTGTATTTAATTTTAGTTTTTAGCATAATTTAATCTGCTCTAATTTTTATCAGTTAGGCGTGGTTTTAGATATAGTAGTTCTAATGGCTTATGTTGTATGACTTTAGCAAAGACATGATTTATATTTTTCATGGCAAACTTTGAGGTGAAATTTTTTCGATCACACGTTAGTTTAAAGTTATCAAAAATGCGGTGCGCTATGTATGGTTGTAATTCCGACAATCAGTGTATTAACAGAGAGATGTAAGTGTAATGTTCTTTCGGTTTCCAACTGGTGATGTTAATTTGTTAAACGCGTGGATAAAAGCTTGTTGTCATGAAGATAATTATTATAATGTAGTCCAGTCAAATGGTCGAAATAAACAGGCAAACTTTGCATTTTGGGTAGGCAGCTATTTGTTTTTATCGTTGTGTAGAGGGGTCAGCGATGAGTCTAAATCAGGGTTTTCGGGGTGGTAACCCCCTCCATTCGGCCGCCATTTTGAAAAGAAGGGTTAGGTGGTTTTTGGGCTATATCTCTGTAGTAGGGAATTTCACAAAAAATTAGTATACAGCTTTTTTATAGAAAATCGTATTATGCATGATTTTTATTCATAACTCTTTTACATAGCATCAATAATAAAAAAGTTATAAGCTGGAAAAGATAAAAACTTAAGGGCTTATAACTGTTTTATTATTAATGCTACGTAAAAAAAGTTGTTAATAGAAATTGTAGAGAATATGGTTCTCCACAAAAAAGTTTTACACAAACTTTTTGTAAGACTTACGACTACAGAGATATAGCCGAAATAGTAATTTGTAATACAAGTGTTGAAAGCTTGCGTTTGCCACACGAATGTGAAGTTTGCAGCACGAACGATAGTGAGTGCTGCAGTCACATGAGTGTGGCAAATACAAGCTTTCAACACATGTATTACACACTATTTTTTCTACAACCACAAAAAATTTAAATATTTCTGCAAAATCAAATCTGACATTCATCAAATGTCATTTATGACATTTTGATTTGCGTGCGGAAAGTAAACAAATTAGCGTGTGGAAAGTTTACTTTCCGCACGCAAATCAAAATTTGAGTGTGGAAAGTTTACTTTCCGCACGCAAATCCAGATTAATCCAGATTTGCGTGCGGAAAGTAAACTTTCCGCACGCTAATTTTCACTTGTTCGGCAAACACTCATTTTCAATACTCGTATCTATGGAGACGAAGTCTGAAAATCCCACTTTCCATGGTGGTTGTAGAAAAATTTAATTAACCCTTCTTTTCAAGATGGTGGCCGACTTGGGGGGTGGGGTGGTGGGGTCATATTAATAAAAGTTGTAGATAATACGATTCTCTACAAAAAAACCTTGTACAAACCTTTTGTAAGACTCACGGCTACAAAGCTATAGCCGAAAAATTAATTAACCCTTCTTTTCAAGATGGCGGCCGAATGGAGGAAGTTACTACCCCGAAAATCCGGATTTAGACTCATCACTGACCCCCACATACATCGCAAAAAGAAAATCGCTACCTACCCAAAATGCAAATTGAATTACCATTTGACTGGACTAGTCCAATCAAATGGTTGAAATAAAAAGGTAAACTTTGCATTTTGGGTAGGCGCCGATTTTTGACGATGTGTATGGGAGTCAGTGGTAAGTCTAAATGAGGATTTTCGGGGTGGTACCCCCCTCTCCATTTAGTCGCCATCTTGAAAAATTTTGTTTAAAACGTTTTTGTAAGAAATCGCATTCTCTATAAGTTTTATTAATAACTTTTTTACGTAGCATTAATTATAAAAAAGTTGTAACCTCTAAATTTTTTGTCTTTTCCGGCTTATAAAGGTGCATTCAGACTCAGAAATTTTGTCCGGAAAGTTGACGGAGAAATTTAAACGAACCAACCAGGAGGTGTGTAGAATTTGAATCGTAAGAAGCGGCAAATTCTACACACCTCCTAATTGGTTCATTTAAATTTCTCCGTCAACTTTCCGGACAAAATCTCCGAGTCTGAATGCACCTTAACTTTTTTATTATTAATGCTATGTAAAAAAGTTATTAATAATAAATAATAGTTAATACGATTCTCTACAAAAAAGCTTTATACAAACTTTTTGTAAGATTCTCGACTACAGAGGTATATCCAAAAAACGAATTAACCCTTCTTTTCAAGATGGCGGCCAAATGGAGGGGGTTACCACCCCGAAAACTCTGATTTAGATTCACCAGTGACCTCTCTACACCCCGATAAAAAAAAATCGCTGCCTACCCAAAATGCAAAGCTAAATTACCATTTGACTGGACTAATGTTAAAAATGCTAGAATTTGCTCCAAACATTTTGACACCAGCGATTATGCTAGAAATCTAAAAGAGGAGCTTTTTTGGGCTACCTATACCTATACTGCAAAAACGGGCCGCAAATTGAAACCAAATGTAGTGCCATCCAAGAATCTACCAAAAATAATAAATGCAGTAAAAGATGTTTCGGCTGTCCAAATTCGTACCTACATGAAATTTTAGAATTAGGTACAGTAAGTTCAGTTAAAAGTTATAATTATTACTAGGGTCCGGATTTATATGCAATTACATATCCTTTTTGCTATTATCTAGAACACTAACATTTGGGATATTTTCATTTTAGCACTCGAGCAACTTATTTACAAAGTTTTATTTCGCATATAACTGCATATTTAGGCTGTTTACCACATATTTACATATTTTACATATTTCGCCTTATAGCAACATATATTCCGCATATTTTTCATATGGGATATGGGAGTTAAATTTTAATTCACTGTAAAGTTTGTGGTTTTAAATACCTAGAGTTTTTCAAAGGAAAAAATTGTAGTTAAAATTTTGTTGACTACTTTCAAAGGATTTGTAGATAATATCTTTAAGCTTCTTTCACTTATTTTTATTTACTTGAATGCGATTCACTGTTTAGAAGATTCGCTGGAATTATAACTTGTCTTATTCTCTGAGGGATATTGTAACTCAAACTACAGAGCTAATCTTGAGGGGTTGCACCTTGAAATTCCAACCCGGCGTTTTCCTGGAATTTAGATGGTTTTTACACCTGTTCTAAGCAGAAGAACTAAAATTTTTACCGCATATTTTTATTATATCTGCATGTTAAGTTTAATTTAGTTTGATGTTATCTTTAATGCTGGTTCAGCAGCAAGAAGTTGTTAGTGTATAAGTGAAGTAAGCAAGACATTTTGGATTTTAAGAATATATATATTTACACTTTACACTTTTAGTAATTATAAATTATCAGCAAGAAAAGCAAGATCTTTCGTAGCGTGCTACAAACAGGGAACTGACGCGGGTGGTCTTCCCTTTACCCTCCAAGGGTTGCAAAAAGTAGCCCATGCGCAAACAAACTTACTTAGCTGGGGCTACTTTGAATGCAAATATTCTAAACAAGAAAATTAACATTTCTCCCGCCTTGAACGGACCAGTTCAATGCAATTTACAATAGGGAAATAAAATAATTACAAGTAAGATATTATAGGAATAAAAATTAAACACTAAGCTTATATATTAGTCCAGATCATATTGTTCTTAAGAAAGATAAATCGTCAACAAGTGTCAATCATGAACTCGCATCACATCACATGCACTTAATCTTCCGATCCGGGAAAGACGCACAATTTGTGGATGGTACGTTTTATCATGTTACCATTTGAAGTCACCAGAGTAGCAGTCCTAGGAATGTTATCGCTGGACATATGAATTTCGGTCATCTTTCCCATGGACCATTGTAGGGGATTTAAATTGTCATCCTGAATTAGTTCAACAGCACCAACCTTTAAAAGAGTTGGCAACCGTTGGTACCATTTCGTTCTTTTTTGAAGTTCGGGCACAACTTCCCTGCTCCATCGCTTCCAGAATAGTTGCACCAAACGTTGCATTCGTTGGTACAGGTTTTGACGATTTTCTTTAAGTTCCAGATAACTAGGCTCCGGTATGGCACATAAAGGTTTGCCAATTAAGAAATGACCCGGAGCCAAAGGATTTAAATCGGAAGGATCATCTGAAAGGAGACTTAGGGGCCGCGAATTTAGTGTTGCTTCTATTTGCACTAATATAGTTTGAAATTCTTCATACGTTAAGGAAGAGTTACCCAGTACTCTTTTTAAATGCAATTTTGTATATTTTATAGCAATTTCCCAGCTTCCCCCTTGATGGGCAGCTCGGGGTACATTAAATTCCCACTTGATACTTTGATTTGAAGCAAATTCCATAACTTCGTTTTTGATGGTTTGGGAATTAAAAAACTTGTACAATTCACGTAATTGATTTGCAGCTCCTATAAAATTCTTAGCATTATCAGAGGATATGGTGATAGGTTTTCCTCTACGGCCTATGAAACGTTTTAGTTTTAATACAGCTATGAATGCAGCGGTAGTTAATTCTGTAACCAGTTCCAAATGCACAGCCCTGGTTACTAGACAAGTAAATAAACATATATAGCATTTTATTAATTTGGAACCGCGAGTTTTTCTGTCTTTTATAAGTATAGGACCTGCATAATCAACGCCGGTATTGGAGAACGCGGGCAAATTAGCCTGCAAACGTTTCGATGGTAAATCGCCCATTAGCGGGTTATATGTGCGTGGACTAACTTTGAAACATTTAACGCAGCTACGAGTAATAGCCTTGGCTAAATTCCTGCCATAAATTGGCCAGTAATGCTCCCGCACAACTGCAAGTAATTGTTGTGCACCACAATGTAGCAATCTTTCATGATAACTTGAAAGGATCAATTTAGTTAAGGCGTAATTTTTTGGCAACAACATAGGAAATCGCTTGTCAAAGGAATAATCAGAATTCTTTATTCTACCACCTACCCTTAATATGCCAATGGTCTCTATAAAGGGATTTAACCGCAAGATATTTGAATTGGTTTTTAGACTCTGATTTGAATTTAATGCCTTTAATTCTTTAGAAAATGCCTCCACTTGACATAACTTTATTAGCATATGCAAGGCTTCTTGCAATTCAAAGGTTTTAAGAGGACCTAAGGTACTTGTGGAATTTTTATTGGCATTGCGTCGAAAACGTAATATCCAAGCTAACACTCGCTTTAATCTCGTAAAGCTAGAAAATTTTTGCCATATGTCAGAGCCTTCAGTATTTACAAAACTTGCTACAGTTTCTGCGCTACGTTTAAATTCCGATTCGGGTAAATTGCAAGAAATAATATTTTGTTGAGGCCATTCCTCTGGCGGTAAGGATAGAAATTTTGGACCAGAGAACCAAATCGGCTTTTCGTTAAGTTCCGTAACTGAAGTTCCGCGGGAAACTAGATCAGCGGGATTATTTTGCGACCTAATACATGCATCCACTGTCTTTTATTTGTCAGCTCCTGAATGGAGGCTATAGTCCACTTTCAAATGTACATCCGTGGGATCTTTGATGATGCAAGTGTGGTAGTGGTCTCAATCTCTTTGTTTGGCCTTGAAGAAACACATTTTCGATGTTGGGACTCTCGAAAATGATGCATTTGAGTGCTGCGAGCAAGAAACAAAATGGCCGCCACCGCAAACACTTTTTCCAATTTATCTAAGTAACCATTGGGATTACGAAAAAATATTTTCTCACTACCACCTTGGTAAATTGACATTTCATTGTCAAAAAGTCGACAATAATGGAAACTAAAACATTTAGTTGAACAAAAACAGACTGTATCTAAGGGCAAAAAAAACGATTTACCGCGCCAGGTCACTTTCCGCGTTTCCGCGCATGGTACCCCATAACGCTACACCATAACGGATATAAAATAAATAGTTATAATGGAGAATACGTGCTTATTTATTAATATTAAAACTAATTTTACAATTGGAACAACGTTGAATGTTAAATGAAAGTGTATTTACAAAATGTTTGATTTCATTCTTTTCATTACTGAAAACAGAAATTGTGTTTATTTGTTTGTTTGTACCATAGAAACAGCGCCGCTGTCATAAATATAAACGTCATAATTTTTGTTAAATATTAGTAGGGGAAGGTGTCCATCCTAGGGACACTTTTTTTGTTTGTATTTTTAAAAATAGTTAATTGTTTTATAAAGGCATGTTTTAACAAGTACTGCAATCAGACATGTCTCAAGTACCTGTTCTGCCAATATGATTACTTTAGATTTTCTTTTTCATTTATTTTACACCCTTTTTTAAAAGCAGTACAAATGTCCCTAGGTACGTACCCAGTATGTACCTAGAGACAAGAGGTGTTGTTCCTAGGGACACCTAAAAAACTGAAGTGGTATAAATGTTATATTTATTTTTAACGAAAAACAGGATACAATATGCACTAAATCAAATTCTACACTAAAGAAAAGCCGGTATTTCAACTTAACGCATATAATAATTTGAAAAATCAATACCAAATTTTAGATGATTTGCACACCTTTTTGTTGATCCAACAGACTCTGGCGGAGGCAGTTTCACTATAATGTCTCTCAGCTGAAGGGTAAAAACCTTAGGATTTTCTTCCACAAAAAATGTATCAGTTTTATGCATCTTTTTCAGATAAATAACTTCAAAATCAACTCTTCTACTTGTTACAATTTTGGCAACAAAATGCTCCTTGTTCTTTTCTCCCATGCACTGCACTAAAACAAAATCTCCTTCTTCTATGTCTTCCTTTTCAATTCTAGCTTCCATCCCAGAATCTGCTATTTCATCTTCCATATCAAGATCAGAATTATCGTCTAATTTCAGGTCACCATCATCATTGTCACTGCTACTGTCTTCCCATAACTTCTTGGTAACTTGTTTCTTCTTAATTTGCACCGATTTGGTGGAAACTCTTCTTCTAGATTCTTTGTCTTTTTTAATTTGTATTTCTTCTGGCGTGTCAGTTATTATACGTGATTTGCCTACCCTTCTTCTGTTAACTGTCTTTCTCGGAGCTGCTTTTATAAATGGTCGTATCATTTCGGGCGTTATATTTTCAATAGGAGTAATAGCCCTTGTGGTAAGGGTGGTAACTGCATCTTCAACAGGACTCATAACCCGTGGAGTAGCGGCATGAGGCGATATGTCCAATTCTTCTGTAGTTTCCTGTACTGTTACGGAATCAGCAGTTATATGCAGTTGTGATGGACCGACTTCTTGATTATCATCCACAGGAAGTGGTCTATCAGTCACACTCGATGAAATAAAATCAGATTCGTCAAAAATGTTGGAGTTTAATGGTACAATTCCTGTTGCTCTAAACCCACTAGTGATGTTTCTCAACGTGAATGACAGTTCGTAAGCTATTCCAGCTAGTTCGCAAACATCATAAATTGTAACTGGCTTACCAGCATTATTAGGGCTATTCATCCAGTCGTTCATGGTTTTATGATAAAATGTTTTGAATGGTCCAAACACCGTTTTGTCCAGTGGCTGCATCCGATGAGATGTATGGGGAGGGAGAGTTACAATTACAAGCCCAACTTCTTTTGCTCTTGCGATGACGCGAGGAGAATAGTGACTCTCATGATTGTCCAATATGAGAATGAGAGAATTATCTTTACTGGGTCGGGTGTGTTTAATGAAATGCTCAATGAATAAAAGGAATATTTCCTCATTGGACCACCCACTAGGATTTGCTGCTCCAATGGAACCTGGTGGAGCCCCCTTCAACATATTCGATTTAAAATGTACCCGTGGGAATACAAAAAGAGGAGGAACGCTGTTCCCAGCGGCGTTAATTGCAGCTATCATAGTAATTAGTGTACCCCTCTCTGCAGATGTCATATTTCCCACCTGCTTAACACCCTTCGGTGCCAAAATTTTGGGCGGCACATGCACCGTTGAGAGACCAGTCTCATCAATGTTCCATATCTGGTGGGGCTGGTATTGCTTCCTATGGAGAATTTCTTCGTACTTTGAGAAAAACTCCCCTACATTAGTTTTGTTAAATGCCGACGCTCGAGCAAGGCTCGTTGCCTCGGGTTTTCGTAAAGAAATATTTGGGTGTCGTTTTCTAAACTTACGCAGCCATCCTTCTCCGGCTGATTTTGCATCTTGCCATTGAGGAACCTCCATTTTGTTGGCTACAGCGTAACCGAACGCCAACTTCTTCATTTCTGACTTAGAAAGTCCATAATTATGTTTTGATGCTAAAACCAAATAGTCTCGAAGTTTAATTTCCTGTTCAAGAGTGAAAATTTTGTGAATATCGTATCTTGGGAGATATTCAAACTCGTAGTTTTCACGGTATTCATTAGCTTTACAATTTTTCACGCTTCGAGCAATAGCAGATTTGGAAATGCCATATCTCTCGGCAGCTTTTCTAAGCGCCATCTTATTTTCAATCACTTCCCTAACAGCAATTTTCATTAATTGCTTTTCGGGCTGCTTCCGCTTCTTTCCTGCTTTGCTTCTTGGCATCTTTGGTCTAAGAAAGATAATATTGTTAGATAAGTAAGCTTGTCAGGGAAGCTACCTACCTAGGGACACAAGAAATGTATGAACCTGGGGACAGGAAAAGTGTCCCTTGGTACATACAGGAAAAGCGTCCCTAGGTATATCGTCTACACCTTTATCAATAAATATTGAATTATGATGTAAACAGATAATTAAGGATCAACTTACCAATCAGTTAATGCACTCAAGTAAATGCTTAATCAACCCAGCACAATGAAATAATGTTATTGAAAGAAGATATCTCTGTAATCTGCACGTGAATTTGAGCGAAAAATTTACTTTTGCACTACTAAAACACAAAATCACCAGCACAAAATTTATTCGGCGGCCATTTGTAATATAAAGCAATATAGGCAACCAAATAAACATAAGAATGCATGTTCTGCATAAGTCATTCTATTTGAACATATTTAATGTGATAAACCTGCAATGTCCCTAGGTACAAACTGTCCCTAGGATGGACACCTTCCCCTACTGTTAATGAATGTTGTTTTGTGGTAGTGAGAAAAACGTAATGCGCAACGCGTAGGTAAGTTTCTTTTTTATCCTCGGTGGCAAATTACCACCTCGGATAAAAAAGTTCACTTACCATAACTTGGAGCGCAAATAACTATTTATACAAAAAATATTCCTACATTAATTCTACACAAAAAAGGTTATTCCAAATTTTATGCAGGAGTAACCGTTTTCTCAAAAAGTTTACTTTTATAGTTTCCAATAATAAATATGAATATATTTTTACATGTGTGACATTATTTCTAGGGACACTATTACTTATTTCTAGGGACATTAAAAGTAATGCATAACAAACACCAATAAATTAACAAAAAAACGCCATCTTCCGTATGTTTTACAGTATAGGAAGGCATAGGAAATTGAAAGATGTAGTAATTTTAACGTTTAATGAAAAACTTTTCAAGAAATACAGTTGTTACAGATTTATATAGACAGAGTACAAACAAGCAATACTTTTCACTCATACAATGACATTTTTAATTACAATCAGCGTCACTTTCAATGAAAATCAAACCGGAGTCCATTCGACTGACACGTACAGGAGGAGAGCAACGTCTTTGGGAACATGAGCAGCGACAAAGTTCCAAGATAAGCTCTGGAGCCCAAGGTTTGGTACAAGCAACTGGCTCGTATGTGCTCCCTACTTTCTTCCATCCAAAATCTGAGGTAGGTTATTGGGATGCTGAATGAGGTCATGATTCCACTCCCAACACTGAAGATGGGCCCTTAGCAAAGCCGGATCCAGTGCAGATCTTGTTGGAGGAAGGTTCTTACCTTGACATTGTTTCTGAGTGAACAACAACCATCTCACAGCTCCTATGTCGGTCAGTGTCGTTTTGGGGATATAAAGCTGACAAATGAACGCTTCCAAGTTAGCCCTGACATCTTCAGTGAGAGACAGTGTAGTCCCCAATTTAGCCAAAGCTTCTAGCAGCTTATAACTTGTAGAATTGAAGGCTTTCCACCACTTTATTTTATCCTAGTATGATAAAACTGGGTAGACTGCTTGTTCTCAACTTGCCTATGAGAGAGACAATTTAACATCAGAATTTGTGACATGTGACGAGCTCGCCTTTCCACTTCTTCATGCTTTTCCTTCATCTCTGATGAAATGCCTCTTTCCCCCCAATGCACCACTTAAAAAAGCTATTTAGTTCATTTGGAATAATAACACTGAGATCTTCTGGAACAGAGCCATCAAAATTCCACAGCTTCGATTTCAATGCAAGATTTCTGATTATGTTTGCAGCCTGAAACAAAACATTCAGTTCTCTCATTTTTTGTTCACCATAACTTTCAGCCTCCGCTAACAAATCTTCTCTGGTACACTTCATGGAAACTCTCTCTGGTCTGTTCCACTGTATGGGGCTCGAAAACTCAATCTCCTTGTCCGACAGCTCCGTCTCAATAGATACCTTTAACTGCTTACGTGACATGAACAATTCGTGTACATTATTAGAAGCACAAATAGACTTGTATGTTTCCTCAATAGCCCAGTGGCCAGGTCGTGAAAATGGGGGGTTACCTTGCAAAAGGTCATGTAGTTTTGGATTTTGGATATGTTGTATGTACCTAGGACCTTATTAAAAATCGAAGTTTTCTAATTTGGCAAGCCTGTGCGCGCGTCAGTACAACCACTTTTGTGTCACTTTTTTCAGTGTTTGCTCGATAACTCTTTACTAGTGCGTCCTACAGAAAAGTTATTCTTACCTTTTTTGTAGAGCACAAAATTTGCTATAATTTACTCCCATAACATGTTTTCCTAAACCTCATAATTACCCGTAAAGTTTGGCGGAAGCATTACCTAACACCCTGTATATTCGACGTATAGTGGTCCTATTTGTAATTTTTTATGCACATATCTACCATAGTGTTACTCATTTTGTCTTTAAATTGAACCAATAAACCATTAAGATGATGGACACTGTGTTTTTTGTGGTAGTTTTCCCTAACTTTTGGGTACATTTTGTGCTTTAAAGCTTTGTATTTAGGTAACTATGAGGTTTAGAAAAACATGTTATTGGAATAAATTGTAACAAATTTTGTGCTCTACAAAAAAGGTAAGAATAATTTTTGATATAGGACGCACTAGTAAAGAGTAATCGAGCAAACACAGAAAGAAGTGATACAAAAGTGGTCGTCCTGACGCGCGCACAGGCTTGCCAAATTAGAAAACTTGGATTTTTAATAAGGGCCTAGGTACATACAACATATCCAAAATCCAAAACTACATGACCTTTTGCAAGGTAAAATGTACTTGGCCACTGGGCTACAAGAACATCCATTGCAAAAATTTGATCCTCTGACATTTTTTCTTCCAGAATATTGATGAATTCGGCTTCTGCTGTCATTGACGAAACACGCCTTTGTTCGTGGGGATGATTTTCATTAATACTCTGAATGTGTGATCGAAGAACATTCGTGACATATTGGGTCCAACATTTTCGATGGTAGGTACATGACATCAATTGCATGGGCATCATTAATATCTATTGCTTCACTTAACCTTACTCTTAGTTTATTATCATTTCTAAGTTCTATAGCTTCACGTAACTGCCTGATCACAACAAAAGCCCTTGTCCTTTTCGTAAGCTACAGTTTGTGACCTAGTATACCTAGCACCCTGCGAGGAAAGTATATTTTTCTGAGGTTCAATGCACTCTGTAAAGGGCTCTTGATCTTTAGACGTTGACTGCAAACACTCGTACTTTTTTTGAAGTATATCAATTAATTTTTTGTGGGTAACACTTCACATTGTTTTGTTTCAGTGTCTCTACGTTAAACTCGCTTCCGAAATTCTTCAATATTCTGTCACTATTCTCTTCGCCATATTTGGCACGCTTTGTCAGACATTCAATAATTTTCTCATAACCGTCATTTGAAGGTTGTGAAACCCATTCCTCTGATGATTGAGCACTACAAATGAAACAGCACAGCTTATTGTCTGCCTTCCTTTTCTTATTCAAGTTAGCATATCTCTTCTTATGTTCTACTCAACAAATTGTCGCTTCGTATTGTCGATACGATTGGCTCAAAAACGTCAAATCTTGCATTTTGATTGGTCGATTTTTGACAGATGACATATGAGTTAAATAAGTTCAATAAAATTGAGAAAATATCCCGTTGGATTACAGGACCCGCAATTTGCGCATCATTTACAGAGACGCCTGTAGTGGATTTAGCACTTCCATCAAAAACAACTCGAACACGTGTAGTTAATGATCCCGATTTAACTACACAATGATGAGGTAAAAAGTAGTCGCGAGTATTTGCTAAAGAAACACAAGAATTTATAGTGTTTATTGCATAATCAGTTGATTCCTGAATATTTTGATCGAGAGTTTTGATTTCTTTCATGTGGCCTAATTTCACATACTCATGCATAAATTTGCGATATTCAGCGTATAATTCGGGATTTTTCGTTAGTCGATTTTCTAAACGAAGAAAGCGCTCTAAAGCTTGTTGTTTGGATTCACCTAATTCCGCCAATTTTGAATTGAATGGTATGGATACTATTAATCTTCCGGTAGAGTCGCTTGTTATGGTTTTTTGAAAATGTTCTTCGCAAAATCTCTCAGAATGTGATAATTTAGATATTTCGTACTTAGGCTGGATATTTTCTATTTCCCAAAATTTATTAACTAAGATGTCGAGTGTCTGTTGCTCGTTTTCGTTACTACTATTTATGATGAAATTGCAACGGGCAAAAGTTTGTGTTTTTGAATTTTTCTCGAAACAGTGATTGCCAGAAACTACCCAACCGAGTACGGTTTTTTGTAGTGTGGGCTTATGATTACCCAGTGAGATCTGTCCTACGCACAAAAGATTATAGAACAGTGACGCTCCAATAAGCAAGTCTACAGTTGAAGATTTGTTGAAACTGAAATCTGCCAGTTGAATGTTAGCAGGTATTTTTAGTCCGTCTTTGTCAAAGGAATTTAAAGGTAAATTTTCAGCAATTTTTTATATAGTTACGCAAGATAATTCTGTTTGGAATTTAGTATATGAAGAGGCTATTTCCACATTTACAATTGAAGATGAGAAAGAGCTGTTCGAATTGATTCCTAAAATTTTGGTATTCATTAGCTTTCTAGTAAGTTGCAATTTGTCAACTAGCCTTTGCGTTATTAAATTAATATGCGAGCCAGAGTCTAACAAGGCCCGGGCTTTATACCACTTTTTATCGGGAATGTCTTCAACGCCCGAATATTCAAAACCAGAATATTCAAAAGCAGAATATGCATACACAGAATAATTCAACACCCGAATATTCAAAAGTAGAACATTCAAAACCAGAATATTCATACACAGAAACATTCAAATCCCGAATATTCATACACAGAAACATTCAAATCCTGAATATTCAAATACAGAATCGCGCATCACCAGAAAACCGAATACGTGGGTGAGGCCAAGCGGAGGTCACTTTACGCTACTGGTCGCTAGATGTCACTACGAAAGTCAGTTCAATATGTGCTTTGTCGATATTCTAGTGTACTTTAATTTATTTAAATGAAAATAATAATAGACATACGTTCTCAATTGTCAAAAATGACAGCTTCATCAATAATTACATACGATGTTGTGTGAAATATTTAATAACTTAATTCTAGCTAGGTACAGTACAGGCATGTCGACGGAAAATATGGAGAACTTAATAACTACATATTAAAATATTTCTTGAATATAAAACCATTGTACCGTTTAATAAATAAGCAATTAGAGTTAAATTTTTTAATATTTGAAGATAAATAGTTAAAGACACGAAGTGCCAATATTAAATATCATACCATTCGCTAAAATCGTGTAATAAGTACATAATAAGAAAGAGAATTTCATGCTGAATTCATATTTTAAAACCGCGTTGTCCTATTTTTAACCGTGTGAGAATAGTGAATGAAAAAAGAGCAATGAGCCGATTTGAATATGTGTCTATAACTCGCAAATAGTCACCTGATCTTTATACAATCGAAAATCTGTTGGAAACCATTGACAGAAATATTGCAAGGATATAATAATAATTCCAAGCAATTATTTAAAATTATAACGGATGCATGGAAATCTATAAACCACAAAATCATCGATAATTTACTTAATTCGATGCCACGACAAATTAATGCAATCTATAATAAATAATTATTAATTAAATATTAAATATGTAACATTGTTTACTCTTTGTCTAATTTAAGTTTCTTTCATAAATTGTTATTCTGGTTAACTTTTTAAAAATAAATATAAGATTTTTATACAGTCGCCTATTTTTGTCGCACCTCACATATTCAAATACATCAGTAGCTACTTGTGAAATTTAGTGCACTTATTTAACGTCCATAAGGTTTATGAATATATCATCACTTACATTAGATTACATTAGATGTAAGTTTGAAAATATATTGAATAATTAAAATATGGGGGAGTATTTTTTATAAGTTCCTACGGAGTCGCTCTATTTATGTCCGATACTGTAGGTTTGCATTTGCAGACAGACAAATTGAATATTTAACCAAATTAAGACTTCTAGCTATATCCATCGTATACTTAGGTAGGGGAAGTCGGGGCAAAGTGAAATGGTTAATCTTTGAACCATTCACACTACTTACCCTCCAATTCATGTGTAAACAGTTTTGCTCTTCCGTAAATCTTTTCTCAAAAATGTCTTTTAATTAAGGGCTGCACTTTTTTTACTTTGCCCCACCTGTAGGGGCAAAGTGACAAATTGGAGGCATGGCTGGCTTATTATTGTGTTTTCATAAGGTAATAGATTATATAAATATTTATTTTTGCAAATTTTATTGAAAAGTAGTAAACTGTCACATGAAATCAAGCAATAGGTACAAATTTTAAGAACATTACAAAAATATTATAAACTAAGGTTGAACATAACATGCGATCGAAAAAAATTCACCTCAAGTTGGCTATGAAACATGAAAACACAAAATTAGGCATGTCGACTTTTAAGCCATACAAATGTCAGCTGTTGTTTTATAGGTTATGTGAGGTGTGTGAGGTTATGTCTGTTTTGCTGTCAGGCATATAAAAAGTCACTAATTCTATTAAACACAGAATTCAAATCTGCCACCAAGAAAATGGAGGTCACATAACTCAATTCTTTAAAATAATTTTCCGTTAATAACATGTTTCTGTTCAATTTGTATTTAATTTTAGTTTTTAGAATAATTTAATCTGCTCTAATTTTTATCAATTAGGCGTGGTTTTAGATTTAGTAGTTCTAATGGCTTAAGTTGTATGACTTTAGCAAAGACACGATTTATATTTTTCATGGCAAACTTTGAGGTGAAATTTTTTCGATCTCACGTTATGATGAAAGTTCTGGCACATGATAAAACCCTCGGCGTAGCTTAATTGTGAATGTAATGTAAATGTGAACTTTTCTAGAAATGACATTGATTTTATTTATAGAATCAATAGCCATAAAAACCTTAATAAAAGTCCTATAAAATTAGGCCTTACTACAATGTTGAAAAAAATCGAAATATTTAAAAATGCAAAAAAACTGAAGGGCTCAATGATTGCAATTAGTGACGACCTGGATAAGAATAGTCTCGAAGCGAGAAAAAAACTAATACCATACTTATTAGACGCCAAAAAAAAAGGGGTTACAGAGCTAATAAACAAACTAAACTAGCAACTATAACCTATAATTACTTCGATTGTTACCTTAACAAAACTACATCCCTTTGATTTCAAAATTTTTTAAATAAAATAAACTACTATTACATATGCATAGATAAAGTTTGGTGTCTTCAGAGCCTTATATAGCTTGATTAGAATCTATTAGCAAAGAGCAGTATAATATTCCTACATCTATTATTTTCTACCATTTTAAGTTTAAAAAAATCTGTTTACCTATGCATAATATTAGGCAAATTTCATTTTAAATGGCGAACGTACAAACATTTATCAAAATTATTTGTTGTTGTTGATTTTCTCTGTACGTTCGTTTAAACAAGATGCATAATTTACTTTATTCGACTTGAAACACAATACAAACAATTATACAACAACAAAGATAACGGTTTGTTATAAAGCGCAATCAACATTGGTAAATTCATTTCCGAAAGTTAGGTTAAAATAAACATAAACAAATATAACTGAGGTTACGTAAGTTTATAATGGTGTGCTGCCAATAGTGCCAACATATTATATTGAATATAAGCCTCTTTAAAATTACTAAAATCTTTTTCACTACAGCCATCTTTCGAAATAACATAATATTATTATAGGTATCTAATTTTTTAGTTCAATAGCAAATTTACATCTTTCTACAAGACCGTATAATCAATAACCGACACAAGATGACGCTGGCACAAACGCCGTAAACGATGTTACTCTATAGCTTTACATATACAAAGATGGCCGGCTTGGCAGTTCACTTCGATTGAGCTTTTCACATTAGTGGCATTATTAGAGCAAGAATTGATGTAAAATTGTGAATGAAACTATAAAATAGTATGTGAAATCGGTTGGTATGCAGCAAAATGAAATGTTCTACTTAGATATCTTAGACTAAATTCAATTACCTTGAACGGGAATGCCGACATTCAAGATGGCCTTAGTTCGAGCTTAACATTTTGTACTTCGAAGTTACTTTTTAACATTATTAGCATGATTAGAACAGGAATTGACACGAAATTTTTACTGAAACTATAAACCAGCATAGCCGATCTTTTAACAGAAACGAGAATCATTCACACGCTTGGTTTTTGCATATTTTAGAACAATTTAGGAATGGCGCGCCGAGCTCGCCCATTTGAATGCCCGTGTACTTTAAACATTATTTATTCAGTTCTACGTGCATGGCAGCGTTTGATTTTTCTTGGGAAACGCGCAGAATTTTATGTAGAACAGTTTAGTGTGGATGGCGAATAATTGTGTCGCTTAAATTTTGAATTATTTAAAGAATTATGAAAAGGGGCGTTTTGTTTACTTCGCATGGCGGCCATTTACATGGGTTTCCCTATCTCGCTTTCAGAATACGCAACCTGGGTTTTGTGCGCATGCCCGAAAGCTCGTGTATATGGAAGCTCGTGTATAACTTCACACACCTGTATAACTTCACACACCTTATAACTTCAAGGTGTGTGAAGTTATACACGAGCTTCCATATACACGAGCTTTCGGGCATGCGCACAAAAACCAGGTTGCGTATTCTGAAAGCGAGATAGGGCAACCCATGTAAATGGCCGCCATGCGAAGTAAACAAAACGCCCCTTTTCATAATTCTTAAATAATTCAAAATTTAAGCGACACAATTATTCGCCATCCACACTAAACTGTTCTACATAAAATTCTGCGCGTTTCCCAAGAAAAATCAAACGCTGCCATGCACGTAGAACTGAATAAATAATGTTTAAAGTACAGGGGCATTCAAATGGGCGAGCTCGGCGCGCCATTCCTAAATTGTTCTAAAATATGCAAAAACCAAGCGTGTGAATGATTCTCGTTTCTGTTAAAAGATCGGCTATGCTGGTTTATAGTTTCAGTAAAAATTTCGTGTCAATTCCTGTTCTAATCATGCTAATAATGTTAAAAAGTAACTTCGAAGTACAAAATGTTAAGCTCGAACTCCGGCCATCTTGAATGTCGGCATTCCCGTTCAAGGTAATTGAATTTAGTCTAAGATATCTAAGTAGAACATTTCATTTTGCTGCATACCAACCGATTTCACATACTATTTTATAGTTTCATTCACAATTTTACATCAATTCTTGCTCTAATAATGCCACTAATGTGAAAAGCTCAATCGAAGTGAACTGCCACGCCGGCCATCTTTGTATATGCAAATCCACGTTTATCGCGTTTGTGCCAGCGCCATCTTGTGTCAGTTATTGATTATACGGTCTTGTAGAAAGATGTAAATTTGCTATTGAACAAAAAAATTAGATACCTATAATAATATTATGTTGTTTCGAAAGATGGCTATAGTGAAAAAGATTTTAGTAATTTTTAAGAGGCTTATATTCAATATAATATGTTGGCACTTGGTTGGCACTATTGGCAGCACATCATTAATTAATATAAGCTTGTGTAACCTCTGTTATAAATATTTGTTTATGTTTATTTTAACCTAACTTTCGGATGGATGCGATGGATTTACCAATGTTGATTTCGCTTTATAACAAAACCGTTATCTTTGTTGTTGTACAATTGTATTGTGTTTCAAGTCGAATAAAGTAAATTATGCATCTTGTTTAAACGGACGTACAGAGAAAATCAACAACAAAACAACAAATAATTTTGATAAAAGTTTGTACGTTCGCCATTTAAAATGAAATTTGCCTAATATTATGTATAATATGTATATTTATAAACAGATTTTTTTAAACTTAAAATGGTAGAAATTAATAGATGTAGGAATATTATACTGCTCTTTGCTAATAGATTCTAATCAGGCTATATAATCGGAAGGTATACCTTTGTAAAGGTAAATAAGTGGTAATAGGTGACCTCCAGGAGGTTAATTTTCTATTTACGCCATAGTTTTAAGTTCTTTTATAGTGATAATAAGTTCATAGCAACTTTGTTGGTGTGTCTTCTTGTAGGTGCTTGACACAGATTACTGTGGAACACAAGGTCGTTGCCGTTTCTGCTTGGAATTGGATGTGCAAATAGATGAAAACGGTGACTGACGAAAGGAGTTTTTATTTTGATTTTCAAAAAAAGTTTCAATGAAACTCGAAACTTTTTATTAGTTATGCTGTTATGCAGAAATAAGTGTTACAGAACAAATACGTGCATTCTGTAAACTTATCAATATTATTATTGTTTAGTCTTTTATACCCTCATTTATTATTGTAGACAAAATAATTTACGTTTGACGTTCTGAATCTGAATGCATAGTCAACAAATTTCGGCTTTCCTTCCAATTCGACTCATTCTAGTATTTAAAAATTCTTATCGAAGGTGGCGCCAAATATTCTGTTCGAGTTATCAAGATATTCGAATAATCGAAGTTCGAGTTATCAAGTAAAAATTACATATAATTCTCTCTCTTGACGCTAACGCCAACCAATTTGTTTGGAGTTATCAAAAATTCGAGTTATCGAAGTTCGACTGTAATTGCATTCAGAAAAGAAAATTATTGCGTATCAGATGGGTAAGAAACACGGGGAATGTTCGACAGATTTTGTTTGAATTGTTAGAGAAGCCAAATTAAAAGTTAAAACAAATTCACAACTCGAGATGTTTAAAAAAAAAGATGAAGTTCAACAATTTGCTGTTGATAACGTTTCTTCTAGTGATACAGTAGAATCAAGTAACTTTGATCAATCTCATACTATTTTCAAAAATAACGATACAACAGTACGATTTGTAAGTGATAACAAAATTTCTGTGGAGCATACCTCGTCCCAAAATTGTAACAGTAGTGCCGCAAATTGTAAAAAATTGCCCATATTTGTTGAACCTAACGAAACTGCAGTTTTAAACAATAATTCTAATAATAGTAATAAAGCAATTATTAATGATACGTTTCAAGTAGGTAACCACTTTTTCTGATCTTTTAAAAACCATTACCGATAAAAATCATACACTTGAGTTTAGTAATATTTCTTTAAATTGCTCTTCAGATGCAATTAATAACAATCCTAGTTCAACAAATATGGCCAGTCAAAATGATGATGCGATTAATGAAGTTTTCACTCAGAACCACCAACTTTCAATTCAGTGTAACAAAAGCTTATTTCATTTTAAAGTAAAATTTAATGATATTTTTGAAGAAAATTTGACATTCAAGCAAAATTATAATTACTTCTTACGTATAGCAATTAAAAGTGTTTATTCTGTGTGCACGTTGTACATTCGAAGTCCTCAGGTTAATCGTGGCATCATGAAAACGGCAGTAGTTTATATGTATTGCATGTATAATAGTTGTCGTTCATTTATTTCCACTCTATATTATAATACCATAAGCGAAGACGGTTTTATACATTGTATATTACAAGACTTTGGCAAATTCGAACATGGTGATACAACTGAACCAGTATGTTTTTCACAAATTAGAAATTACGAAAGGATACTTGCAAAACAAGAATTAAAAAACATATCTGCACAAAAATATATTCAGGGAAAGATTCTAAATTCCGATCAAAATTTATTAACAGTCAAAAACACTCAAGGTATCGTTACAGAGGCAGTAGCACGTAAACTTAAATCAGAAGCTTTGTGTGAAAATGATTTTGCCAAAGATGATTATAAAGCCGTCGAAATACTGTATACAAACCAAAAAAGAAAGACGAAATAATTAAAACTAGCAGCAAGAATCTACTCCAACAGATACAAGGTTAGTAATGTAATGGTAATCTCTATTGAAATTGTAGGTAATTAAGTTTGTTTTTTTTTGTTTCATGACAACGACAGCTTTACAGTATATTTCCAAAAGCAGCAATCAGCATCAAAAGGCTCTGAAGACACCAAACTTTATTTATGCATATGTAATAGTAGTTTATTTTATTTAAAAAAATTTGAAATCAAAGGGATGTAGTCTCAATTGGAACAGCATGTGTTTTTTTTTTTAGTTTTTTAGACATGACACCGTTTTCATCTATTTGCACATCCAATTCCAAGCAGAAACGGCAACGACCTTGTGTTCCACAGTAATCTGTGTCAAGCACCTACAAGAAGACACACCAACAAAGTTGCTATGAACTTATTATCACTATAAAAGAACTTAAAACTATGGCGTAAATAGAAAATTAACCTCCTGGAGGTCACCTATTACCACTTATTTACCTTTACAAAGGTATACCTTCCGATTATATAGCCTGATTAGAATCTATTAGCAAAGAGCAGTATAATATTCCTACATCTATTAATTTCTACCATTTTAAGTTTAAAAAAATCTGTTTATAAATATACATATTATACATAATATTAGGCAAATTTCATTTTAAATGGCGAACGTACAAACTTTTATCAAAATTATTTGTTGTTTTGTTGTTGATTTTCTCTGTACGTCCGTTTAAACAAGATGCATAATTTACTTTATTCGACTTGAAACACAATACAATTGTACAACAACAAAGATAACGGTTTTGTTATAAAGCGAAATCAACATTGGTAAATCCATCGCATCCATCCGAAAGTTAGGTTAAAATAAACATAAACAAATATTTATAACAGAGGTTACACAAGCTTATATTAATTAATGATGTGCTGCCAATAGTGCCAACCAAGTGCCAACATATTATATTGAATATAAGCCTCTTAAAAATTACTAAAATCTTTTTCACTATAGCCATCTTTCGAAACAACATAATATTATTATAGGTATCTAATTTTTTTGTTCAATAGCAAATTTAAGGTGCATTCAGACTCAGAAATTTTGTCCGGAAAGTTGACGGACAAAACGGATGTTTTCTGCCGGACAAAATTTGACAATTCAGACTCGCCGGACGTTTCGCAAGTTTGTTGTAGCTACGATTTGCTTTAATTGCGCAAGTGCAAAGTGAACAGCTGTTAGTTGAAACCTTCGTTTATCATCTTTGGTTGTAATATTAGACAAATTGAAAAAATAACCTACGATAAGTATGCAAAGCAAACAAACGAAAACTGAAAATCACAAAACAATAACCTTTCTGAAAATAATGTAGGTTAAAGTGTGGTTAAAAGAAACAAACATCACGTGTTTATTAACAACCTACTCATGCGCACACCACGGATCGTTTGCTTTCCTTACCGGGGTACTTGTCGGACAAATCGGAGAATTCGGAGATTTATTTACCGCTTCTTACGATTCAAATTCTACACACCTCACGATTGGTTCGTTTAAATTTCTCCGACAACTTTCCGGACAAAATTTCTGAGTCTGAATGCACCTTTACATCTTTCTACAAGACCGTATAATCAATAACTGACACAAGATGGCGCTGGCACAAACGCGATAAACGTGGATTTGCATATACAAAGATGGCCGGCGTGGCAGTTCACTTCGATTGAGCTTTTCACATTAGTGGCATTATTAGAGCAAGAATTGATGTAAAATTGTGAATGAAACTATAAAATAGTATGTGAAATCGGTTGGTATGCAGCAAAATGAAATGTTCTACTTAGATATCTTAGACTAAATTCAATTACCTTGAACGGGAATGCCGACATTCAAGATGGCCGGAGTTCGAGCTTAACATTTTGTACTTCGAAGTTACTTTTTAACATTATTAGCATGATTAGAACAGGAATTGACACGAAATTTTTACTGAAACTATAAACCAGCATAGCCGATCTTTTAACAGAAACGAGAATCATTCACACGCTTGGTTTTTGCATATTTTAGAACAATTTAGGAATGGCGCGCCGAGCTCGCCCATTTGAATGCCCCTGTACTTTAAACATTATTTATTCAGTTCTACGTGCATGGCAGCGTTTGATTTTTCTTGGGAAACGCGCAGAATTTTATGTAGAACAGTTTAGTGTGGATGGCGAATAATTGTGTCGCTTAAATTTTGAATTATTTAAAGAATTATGAAAAGGGGCGTTTTGTTTACTTCGCATGGCGGCCATTTACATGGGTTGCCCTATCTCGCTTTCAGAATACGCAACCTGGTTTTTGTGCGCATGCCCGAAAGCTCGTGTATATGGAAGCTCGTGTATAACTTCACACACCTATAACTTCACACACCTTGTATATGAAAGGTCGTGTGTAACTTCACATGCTTTGTATGGCTACTGTTCAGTAGGACATTAGTGTCGTATAACTACTAATCTCTATTGTTATTTTGAGATTTTGACAGTGTGATAGTGTGATTAATTAGGCAAAGGATTTGGTAACGGTTTTATGTTCTGTGGATTTAGTTTAGTTTCAATAATAAAATTAACGATGTGTTTTGGCTTTGGCATGGTGTTTTTCTAGTTCTGTCAAATAGGCCGATAGTTGTGTACATATACCTCTACATTAATTACATATTAATTACGTTAGTGTGAGTGGTACAAAGGTTTTTTATAAATTTGTATTTATAACAGTAATAAAAGATAAAAATAATGATGGAACTTGATAATTGGATAGAAATTGCTAAACAGTGCAAGTATCTACCAGAAAACGATTTAAAGAAATTATGCGACATAGTCAGTGAAATTTTACTAGAGGAATCAAACGTACAACCTGTTTCTACACCTGTAACTGTCTGTGGAGATATACATGGACAAGTAAGTAATTTGTAGCGTAAGTAGTAACAATAAATCTTGGCTCTATTTAAGTTAGACCTCAACTCTGAAAATTTATATATTTTCTTCATAAGGGGTGTAAATTGAAAAATTGCTCTACTTGATTGATATCTTGTTTACAATAATAAAAAGTAATTGCTGGCCTGGATAACATAAAGATTAGCACACTTGCTTTATAAATCAGAGATCTCGGGTTCGATTGCTGATCCAGGTTGATTAGATTTTGAATGTGGAAAAATATCTAAAAGTTTGTCCTCTTTTGGATACGAGGTAAAACCATTGGTCCTATACCAATATGATGTTTGGCACAATAAAGAAGATCCCTTTCAAGGGCGATCCTTTGGATTCGGCAAAATTCTAATAGGGTAGTGTTAAATGACCATAGACCATAGTCTATGCGGGTTAAAATTCCCAGGTTTTGCCTAGTAATTATTTATTCTGTGAACCTTCTTGTGAAAATGAAAACAAGCAAAGGTAAATATCCTCTGATGGATTGTGTGATTTCTAATTTGTTGAGAATGCGTTGTTTCATTTCATATACCATACAGCGTTTTGATAGAGGTGTACCTTGGAGGTTATGTGTAGAGTTATCGTTTTTTCAGAAAACAAATGTTTCTTATTTGAGCAAAACAATGGATTATCACAAAAACCTCTTTGACATATATTGTCAATTACAAGACTCCTACATGTCCGATTTTAATAATATTTGGTTAATAAATTTTTCGTCTACATGCAAAAGTCGGTACCACGGAGAAAAGACAGGAGCATGCCCTTCCATATAAACTACCGACTGAACCCTTGCCCAAGTTAGTCACCTAAGTAGAAGACAAAGACAGCTCGAAAATTCATGTAAAATTATTAAAACACTGATGTACTTATTTCACATTTTTATTAACGAGTTAACGACCATTAATACAGACTTCTCAAAAATAAAGCAATAAGAATTTGCCTTTATTTCAACATTTCGATCATAGTTTGTGATTATCATCAGGATCCTACAATACACAATGGCAAAGATATACTAAAATACTGTTAGTTTTGCAAATAATTTAAAATAATACTCCTGATTATCGAGTTATAACACAAACTTGTATTATTTTTTTACATTGAAACCCTAATTTATTTAAACATCATTAAAAAGCTTGTTTTCTTTCCTTTCTAAGGATATATCACTTGACATGGTTTATCTTCAATTTTTTACCTTAGGGCCTTAGGGATTAGCGTGCGAGCGTGCTATGATAGAGTAACAAACGTAAAATACGATAATATCCAAGCTTATTTAATAATTTAACTTAGCTACCAAATTTTATGTTACAACATAGATGGAATGCTCTAATTTTTTTGTTTTTGTTTTATTTTTCTTCTAGTTTTAACTTTTGTTAAATCAAGCTGCAAACAGGTGCATACACACCTCTGCAGAATGCAGTGCTACTAGTGTAATGTTATAACGTATCTGTATTGTTACTATTTTTGTAACCTGGTCTTCAAATAAAATAATACTAATTTACGATACTAGTAACGTTATGAAGCATTTTACATTACGAGAGAAAAGTTTCAAAGGACGAGCGACGAAGGAGCGAGTTCTTTTACTTTTCGAGTAATGTAACCAGCAAATAACGTTACGCGTGTCGTAACACGGTTTATATCATCCTATAATATTTTTCAAAAAATAAAAAATTATTTTCAGTGACAGTTCAATGACAATTCATAAATAGTAACGTAAATCAGCCATATCGTGCTGTTATAAGCTTTACAGCACTAGTGCTGTTAAATGTATCATAACATAACTCGTTGCTAAGGAGTTATTAGCATGATAACGTTATAGGATGATGTAAATAAATACTCCTAATAGTTATTTATTATACATGCGGATTAAATTAATGTTTAATGAGCGGTACGTTTAATCGCGCGAGCGGCGGTATTCAATTTGCCGTATAAACTGACGTTTATTTGTTTCTGGCCTGCCCATAAAAGTTGATGTTTTATAAACAATCGTTTAAAATTTTTATTCCGCTAGCGATTTAAAATTTTTATTCCGCTATCGCTTTAAAAATGTCAAATAAATGTCAAAATTGAATAAACAGTTGTATTACACTTGCGGATTAAAATTAATTTATTAACTCGCGGTATCAACGCGCTTGCGGCTACCGCCGCTCGCCCGGTTAAACGTACCGCTCATTAAACATTAATTTAATCCGCATGTATAATAAATAACTATTAATCCGCACGTGTAATACAACTGTTTATTCAATTTTGACATTTATTTGACATTTTTAAAGCGATTTGACATTTTTAAAGCGCTAGCGGAATAAAGATTTTAAATCGCTAGCGGAATAAAAATTTTAAACGATTGTTTATAAAACATCAACTTTTATGGGCAGGCCAGAAACAAATAAACGTCAGTTTAAAACCTCAAAATTGAATAAATAATTATAATTATAACCCTGATTATTATTGTTTTTTAACTCCATATTATAGTTAACACATATGCGAGAGGTCGCGCGTATGGTTTTTTTCTAACATTTGGCTTTTTATTACACATTTTTTAATTAAAAGAATTGTTTAAAAAAATAATAACAGTTATTAGACAAATAATTTATGAAGAGGAGGAAGAGGATCAAGGCGAAAAATCAACTTTGGAATAAGTTAATACAGTAAATAGGAAAATTGAGGAACAACAAAAGTCCAGGAAAAGATGAAATGGTGACGGAAATGATTAAATATGGAGGGGACAAATTACTAGAAAGTATGTATCAAATAATATTAAAAATAATAATAAAAGCAAGGTGATCCGCTTTCACCAGTTTTGTTCAACTTGTTACTGGAAGGGGTGATAAGGAAATCTGGGATGAATAGAATAAGTACAATAATAAACAAAATGCATATAGGGTTTGCGGATGATATAGCTCTGGTAACGAGAACAAAGAACGAATTGATAAACATAACAAGCAAATTAGAATGTGAAGCTAAGAAGGTTGGATTGATAAATAATTAACAGCAATAAAACCAAGTATATGGTGATTAACAAAGCAAAAGAGGGAAGAGTGGACAGCATTGGAATAAGGGAGCATGAATATGAAGAGGTGCAAGAATTGAAATATTGATAACTTCTCAAGGTGATCAGAGTCGAGAGATAAAAGCAAGAATAACAGCTGGAAATAGGTGCTATAGTGTGCTTTTAGGGATGTTAAAATCAAAAGTGGTATCAAGATCAGTGAAGTTTAAATTATATAAAACTGTAATTAAATCAGTAGGAAAGTAGGTATGCCTGTGAAACCCTAACATTAACAAAAAGTGATGAGAAAAGGTTAAATACGTGGGAAAGGAAGATATTACGAGGTATATTGGAGAGTAAACGAGTTATGATGTATGGGTAAGAAGAACTAACCTAGAGTTAAGAGAACTTTAAGGACGCAGACTTAGTCACTAGCATCAAAATGCAATGGTTAAGATGGTTAGGACATGTTCTAAGAATGGATAAAGACAGGGTGCCATTAATAGTATTACAAGGACAAATGCAAGGAAATAGAAAAAGAGGCAGACCGAGGAAGAGGTGGATGGATGCAGTCTACAAGGATCTTGCAGCGATGGGGATTAGAAATTGGCATGGGAGAGTAGGGGACCGTAACGACTGGAGAAGGGTCGTTCATCAAGCCATGGGTGTGCAAGGCCCCTAGAGCTTTTATATATAGGTATATTAGACAAATGCTTTATTTTAAAGGGCACAAACGTGATCAGTCGTGTGTCAGATAAAAAATATTAACATGGCCTGCCCGAACTTGAACACTTCGAGTACCCCCACCTCAATTTAAATTGTTCTACGGGTGCATGACTAACCCCTTTCGGCACTCCTAAAGTAACAGCGAAATAGGTATCTCAAAAATTAAAAAAAATTTCTATAGCGAGTTTACATTTCTTAGAACAGTGCGACCGATCGCGGGTTAAAAAGGGAAGAAAACAACCTTTTCAATTATGTAAAAATAAGGTTAGGTTTCCATTAACAAAATGCAAGTTTGTTTTATAACACCCATATCAAGAGTATCCTAAAGATTAATTAAAGTTTATTGAATTCTATCTAAATTTCTATAAGATGGCGAATTCACTTTTGTTCTAAATTAAATGGTTATGAAAATATAAGAAATTAAAGAATTGGCAGTTGCTTTGCTCAAAATATCTCCAAGAACCACAAGGTATTTCATATCTGAAAACATTATCAGATTTGCAATTTAATTTTACGCAATTTTTAATGTACCTAGTTCTTTAAATAAAAAAATTTAATAATGGGCACCCTTTATTTATATAGTTCAGGCGTTATTTATTCACTTGTTTGTTTCACTTTAGACATGTCGCACCATAGCTAAGTCGAAATTTCAGAATATAATTTGCAAATCTTTTAAACAAAATTACTAAGACGTAAAAATTCTAAAGTGTTTTTATCATGCAGGGTGATCGAACAACGCAACAATTTTTCTTAAAATGTTTAAATGGAATATCCCATATAGGTATTACACTGTTAAATAGCCGGTTTTCTAAGCTTTCAGAATATGTTAATTTTTTTAGCCTATTTTATTTTATGTTAAAAGAAGTGTTTTTGTAGCCGATTATTTTTTGAGTACTATTTATAGTTCTTTCATTTGTTGGGTCTACAATTATTAGTTACGAAGTTATATTAGTTTAATTTTTCATATTTGAGATTCACAAAAACAGTTAATATTATGAGGACAGTCTGACAAATTCTCGGCCTTGATTCTGGATTGTTTGTGGAACATCCTGTACAATACAAACTATTTTTAGATTGTAGAGCCTATCACTATAGATATCGTTTCTATATAAAGTTTCCTGCTAATTTGTGTAACAAACTCGTGGACCACCTACTATTTTTTTGAAAAACTAGTATACACCGTGTTTCAAATTAACTCGGCACTATTACTATCTTTGTTATTACTGATTTTACAAAGTAGGTTAATTTAGCAAACTAGTAGTGTGTTTAGCGCTGATTAATATGCAATTAATAAAAAAACAATAATTGAATAACACACTTTCGAGGAAATTACAAATTTAATATTTTTGTTAATGGAACACCCTGTATATTTTTATTGTAAACGACAGAGAAATGAATTCTCGACAAAAATTCTTATACACTCTTACATCAAAATACTTAAGATAAAGTAGATATTGACAATTGTATTATTTAATCAAGGTAGCCGTGACTTTCTAATACGTTTATTAAACGGTTCAAAATTGCATTAAATGTTCAAAAATACCACCATTTCCTTGAATGCACATTAAAGCTCTCCTATGAACGCTCCTAGTATAATAAATGAAGTGTATTCAGAAATCACGGCTACCTTGATTAAATTTATAGTCGTCAATATCTACTTTATCTTAAGTATTTTGATGTAAGAGTGTATAAGAATTTTTGTCGAGAATTCATTTCTCTTTCGTTTACAATAAAAATATACAGGGTGTTCCATTAACAAAAATATTAAATTTGTAATTTCCTCGAAAATGTGTTATTCAATTGTTTTTTTATTAATTGCATATTAATCAGCGCTAAAAACACTACTACAGTATTTTTCATTTAGCATTTGGGTTGACGTCAACTTGCCCCGTCCAAAAACTGTCTGTTTAGACACGCATTCGTGCGCAGTAGGTAATGAAAACCTAGTTTAGAAAGAGATGAAGTATAGAGTATAGTTGGATTGTGAATTTATCAACGCAGTGTTGATAAATTCACAATCCAACTGAGGACACAACCCAAATCCTAGGTGAAAAATACTGTAGTTTGCTAATTTAACGTACTTTGTAAAATCAGTAATAACAAAGATAGTAATACTGCCGAGTTAATTTGAAACACGGTGTATAGAAAATTATCATTTTTGTAGAAATTTAAACCGTTTGGCTGCTCTACAATTCAACTTGTGTGGCGACGCGAGAACTGAGCACATCGGCTCCGTCACAGGGGAAAGTTTAAAAGAGTTGTTATCATAGTGAAACCACGATTAAATTGGTGAAAAGTGTACAAGAGATACATCATAAAGCCAAACAGATAAGGAACTAAAGAACAGGTTAGATAGCGGATAGATAATAACAAATTAAAATTTAGATTTAATAACATTGAAAAGGGCTAAAACGAGGCTAGGAATTACAAACGGGAAAGTAAAGCGAAGCGCTTATCGGTCTCCTAGGGATCGACCCTAGCTGCTAAGTGCGTGTAATCGCCTAGCCGAGTTACAAATTATTACAAAAGTAAATAGTTAAGGAATATTTGAGACTTGCACTGTCGTAGGTATTTTAATAGATACAGGTAAAAGGTAACGCTAAACATCTACCCAAGGCTACGAACTATTTATCTCGAACGAAACAATAATGTCAAATACGGAAAGCGAATCGACAGACAGGACGTAGAAGAGGATAGCGAAGAGGAGGGGATATACCTTTGGGAGGAGTAAAAAAATAAGCAGAACGCCAGTAAAACCAAAACAAATGAAAGATACCTTTGGGAAGAGTAAAAAAATAAGCAGAACGCCAGTAAAACCAAAACAAATGAAAGAGGATAAACAAAAAAATGAAGACAAACTTGACAAAATCTTAAATATGCTACAACAGCTTACATTAGAGGTGAGCCAAATTAAGCTAGAGCAGATCAAAAATGGAGAGGAGGTAAAGGAATTGAAGAAAGAAAATGATAAACTGCGGAGTGAGAATACCAGTATAAAAAAAGAATACAAAGTAATAAAAAAAGAGATACAAGATACAAATGCAAGGCTGGAACAAATGGAAAAGGAGAGGAGGAGAAACAATATTGTAATACACAGGGACTAACGATAAAATCAACCAACGTAACGGAGACAAAAAAGGACATAGAAAAATTGATTAGTGAAAAATTAGAAATAAACACAAAGATCAAATCACCGTAAATACGGAAGCCTGATGACGCTCATGATGTCAAAAAATGTGTCAAGAAAAACAAAAGAGAGAATCTACAATACAGTCATAAGATCTACTGCCACCTATGCATGCGAAACGTGGGTATTGAACAAGGAGGAGGAAGAAAGGATGAAGAGATGGGAAAGGAAGATGCTGCGAGCTATACAGGGTCCTGCAACAGTGCGTCGGGCTTTCCTAGCGCCCTTACCGTGAGAGATAGAAAAAAAAGTTTAAAGCATAAAATTATTGGTTCGAAGAGGTCTACGTCGCGAAATTATTTTCAATAATACAGAGTGTTCCACTTTTGCGCTATAATAAAAACATACATTTTTTTAAATGCAACACCCTGTAACTTTTCATGTCTTCCGATGTCATTTTTTAACCTCTACATAACTGTCTACCCACTTTTGTATTTTGTGTCAGTGTTACCAACTTATTAATTTTTTTCCGAAAAATCTTTCATAAACAGACTTCACTTTAAAAATCATAAGCGACCTTGATTTTTGAAGTAGAGGGATAAATTTTAGCAATAATTGTAGTCCGGTTAAAGAGCAACATTTTGATATGAGAAAATGGGATTCAGTTGATACAGGGTGTTACAAAAGAAAATGCCAAACTTTCCAAACTTCAAAGTGACATAGCTCATTTTTTTCAAATGGAACCACCACTGTTTTATTTCGCGAATCGATAGCTTTTTTTATCCTCTTTAATTTTGTATGGAGATGTCCGATACCTAAACCCCGTAGTTTTAGAGATATTAAATACTTTTCACAAAAGTACATTTTATGCACCGAAGTGGGCCGTGCTAATGCAAAAAACCAAAACAATATGTAAGTAAGCCTCAATGTAACATTTTAGTAAATTTAGAATCAAAACGGATAATACTTATGTAATAAAATTAATTGTTTTATTCAAAAACTATGAAAAGTAACAAAATTCAAAATGCATAAAAGAAAAACGACTACAATAAATGTTCGAAATGTATTCCATTTTCATTCAGGCACAAAACTTGATTTTTTTTGTGGGGATACGTGAAGAGAATTGTTTATAACGAACTACCGACAACACAAATAAATATGCAACAACGAATTGTTGACGCTTTTGCAAGTATTTCATCTGAAATGTTACGAAGAGTGCAAAGATCTTTTCAGCAGCGAATTGATTTGAGCCTGAATGAAAATGGAAGACATTTCGAACATTTATTGAAGTCGTTTTTCTTTTATGCATTTTGAATTTTGTTACTTTTCATAGTTTTTGAATAAAACAATTAATTTTATTACATAAGTATTATCCGTTTTGATTCTAAATTTACTAAAATGTTACATTGAGGCTTACTTACATTTTGTTTTGGTTTTTTGCATTAGCACGGCCTACTTCGGTGCATAAAATGTAATTAAATTGTTACTTTTGTGAAAAGTATTTAATTTCTCTAAAACTACGGGGTTTAGGTATCGGACATTTAAATACAAAATTAAAGAGGATAAAAAACGCTATCGATTCGCGAAATAAAACAGTGGTGGTTCCATTTGAAAAAAATGAGCTATGTCACTTTGAAGTTTGGAAAGTTTGGCATTTTCTTTTGTAACACCCTGTATCAACTGAATCCCATTTTCTCATATCAAAATGTTGCTCTTTAACCGGACTACAATTATTGCTAAAATTTATCCCTCTACTTCAAAAATCAAGGTCGCTTATGATTTTTAAAGTGAAGTCTGTTTATGAAAGATTTTTCGGAAAAAAATTAATAAGTTGGTAACACTGACACAAAATACAAAAGTGGGTAGACAGTTATGTAGAGGTTAAAAAATGACATCGGAAGACATGAAAAGTTACAGGGTGTTGCATTTAAAAAAATGTATGTTTTTATTATAGCGCAAAAGTGGAACACTCTGTATTATTGAAAATAATTTCTCGACGTAGACCTCTTCGAACCAATAATTTTATGCTTTAAACTTTTTTTTCTATCTCTCACGGTAAGGGCGCTAGGAAAGCCCGACGCACTGTTGCAGGACCCTGTATATGGAGGAGTAAAAAATGAAGAGGGGTGGAGGAGAAGAACAAATCGGGAAATAGAGGAACTTCCACTGCTGTCCAAACTCTTTGAACGTCTATTCATTAAACGGCTCTCTTCCATCATTGAAGACGAAGAGCTCATACCCGAGCACCAGTTTGGTTTTCGGAGTGCTCATTCCACAATAGATCAGATCCACAAAGTAGTGGGCACCATCAATGCTGCCTTTGAACACATGAGATACTGCACTGCAGTCTTCCTTGACGTCAGCCAAGTAGTAAAATAAGTTATTTAAATGTGATATGATGTAATATTTAAAATATGTAAAATGTACGCCCTAGGCCTTCATGGCCTGTTAAGCAAATATAATAAATAATAAACAATTGAACTGTAAATTAAAGTAACAAGTTTTATGAACAGTAGTGATTATAATTTATCGGTTGCTTAATTTATTAATATATTATGTACTTATATTAATATTAATATTGGTATTTTTATTTTAGTTCTACGATTTGGAAGAATTATTTCGCCGTGGAGGTCAAGTTCCAGACACTAATTACATATTTCTGGGCGATTTTGTTGATAGAGGTTATTACAGTTTAGAAACTTTTACTCGACTGCTAACTCTAAAAGCTAAATATCCAAATAAAATTACATTACTGCGAGGAAATCATGAAAGTCGACAGATTACTCAAGTTTATGGTTTTTATGATGAATGTTTAACTAAATATGGCAATATTAATGCATGGAAATACTGTTGTGGTGTATTTGATCTTTTAACTGTTGCTGCTGTAAGTATTTAAATTTATTATTATTATTAATAGTTTAGTTGTGGAATATAATATAAATAAATATAAGACTATCGAGACTTATTATTGATTTATCTTATATGTTTATTATAATCATCTTTCATATTTTCTATATATTTTTTATGATGTTTGTATTGACCAGTGGCGGCTCGTGTATAGGGGCCTTAGGGGCCGGGCCCCACCTATATTTGTATAACTAACCCAATAATTGTAGTTTTAAAAAATATGTTTCTTGTAATTATTAATTTTTGATCTATTTCCAACACGTTTTATTGTTTAATAAAAAATTACTGCAGTATTTTGTGGTAATATTGTATAATGCGACAAATTAGTACAATCTTTGAGGCCAGCCGTGTGTTTTATAAGTGTAGAGCACGGAGCATGACTGTATGACGTGCTTGACGCGCTCGCACTACCAGTCGCGTTTGCTTACCGCGCACAAAGCTTATCTTGGGGCCCGTTTTAGCTGGCCCATCGCTGCGTTTGTATGTATTTACGCGCGCTTCGATTCTTTCATTGCCTTATTATTTTTTCCTCGTTGTTGATCTGTTTTATTGTTTTTAGTGTGTTTTTCTAACACTAATATCTTATACTGTTTCTATGGTGCATAAGAGCTCACTTGTTATGTTGCCTTTAAAATACGTTTTCTCTATAAAATACGTCGTCAATGACAACGTATTTTATAGGCCTTTAAAATACGCTTTTCTCTATAACATACGTCGTTGCCTAGCAATCTTCGCATTTTGTGTATTGTAACGCGTCTCAAATAATAATTTATTAAAATTTCTCATAATATATTAGTGAAAGATATTAGTGTTAGAAAAAATCTTGAAGACAACTCGTGTTTTATAGTTTAAAAATCTCGGTCTATCAAATCCTCGGCTCACTTCGTTCGCTCGGATTTGAACTACGACCTTGATTTTTAAACCTTCTATAAAACACTTGTTGTCTTAATAGCTATTAATTATTGTTGTTGTTTTTTGTTATAATTTATTTTAAAGTTTAAATTTTTATTACGTCCATAAACGATACATTTTAACTATGAACAAAATCGATAGTTTATCGGAATAACGGTTCTCGTTATTAAGTCGAGAAGAATAAAAAAATTAAGTTGTATTTGTCCCCTGGCCCCACCTGTTTCTATTGTCACCAGCCGCCACTGGTATTGACATATACAGTTTTAATGAGAACGCTGTTATCAATGTTAAAATTAGAAATTAAACAGATGTTCAACTCTGAAAATGTAACGTGTCTGAGAAAAATATGTTTTCAAAGGCGAGAACAAGAACGATACTACTTTCAAAAGGTTAGCAATAGTATACTTCTTCTTCTTCACTTTCATCCTTGTGCCATTTCGGCGTCGGATATTACGGTGCTGGTTTATAATCTTTTATCCATCTCTTCCATTTAGTTCGATCCAGTGCTAATGTTTTCATCTCATTCATTTGTTTACCTCTCTTCTCTCCTAGGTCTTTAATTCTGTCTAACCATGATTTGTTCGGTCTTCCTCTTTTCTTTCTTTTCCCTTTTCCAGTTTCTGTTATCTTCTAGACTATGTTTTCCGGGGTCATTCTGGTGATGTGTCCATACCAGTTGAGCTGCTTATTTTCAATTTTTGTTATTATTGATTGTTGTTTTGTTATTTTTCTTATTTGTTCATTTCTTATCCTTTCATATTTTGTTTTCCCCGCCATTTTTCTTAGGTATCTCATTTCTATTGTGTTTATTTTCTCTTCATGTTAGCATCGCCCAAGTTTCGCTTGCATATAATATTGTTGGTAAGGCTATAGTCCAGTTAAATGGTCGAAATAAACAGGCAAACTTTGCATTTTGGGTAGGCAGCGATTTTTTTTATCGGTGTGTAGAGGGGTCAGTGGTGAATCTAAATCAGGACTACTACTACATTGTATACTTGTGATTTCATCCGGGTGTCCGATCTCTTTTTTCCTAGTACTGTTTTATTTATTGCATAGTAAATGTTTGTAGCTTTCTGTTTTCTTTTAGCGATTTCCAAGTCTAGACTTCCATCGTTTGCTATCACGCTTCCTAGGTATTCATATGTGCTCACTTGTTTGAGGATTTGTTGTTTGCATGTTATTATTATATTTTCCTCTGTTTTTATTTCATTTATTATCATAAGTTTAGTTTTACTTATATTAACCTCCATTTTTTGGGTCTCAATTTCTTGAGTCCAGGTGTTGGCTAATGTTTGTATCTGTCTTTGGTTTTTTGCTATGAGGACTATATTGTCTGCATACAGTAGACTTTGCATTTTTGTTGGTATTAAATTACGATATCCGATGGTTGTTGATTCAGATTTATCTTTTGTGTTTTTAATTAGTTTATCCATTACTATTATAAATAGGAGTGGGCTTAGACAATCTCCTTGTTTTACTTCTGACTTTAGGTTGAATTCTTCTGATTTATGTCCCTCGTTTATTACCTGTGCCCTGGGATTGCAATATTGTCCTTGTATTATTGTAATTAATTTTTTATTTACGTTTAAATCTTTTAAGCATTGCCAGATGATCGGTCTTTTAATGTTGTCAAAGGCGGCCCTTAGGTCTATAAATATACGGTACAACGTTTCATTTGTTTCTTTCGCTCTTTCTATCAGGTTTCTAATTATTGTTATGTTGTCTATTGTTTGCTTGTTTGTTCTGAAAGCTGCCTGTTCATCCTCTAATTTGTTTTCTATTTGTATGCGGAGTCTCTTTTCTATTATTCTAGTAAAATCTAGGGTATACTTTATATCCTACATTGGATAGGCAGATAGCTCTATAATTTTCACACTGCGTTTGTTCTCCCTTCTTGTATGTATATTGGCAGTATCCGGGTCAATTCCGTCCTCTCCTGAGCTTTTCCAATTTTGATATTTCTAAGCGCTTCTTCTATTTCCCCCATTTCAATTTCGTTTAGCTCTTCATCCTTCATTCTTTCCATCTCTGTAATATCTCTTTTTTGTTAGTTATTAACTCGTTGTTATAGTATACAAATATTTAAACAAAATTGTAAGTAATTTATCCCACAGAAATTTAAACAATACTAATTATAGAATGTCTTTTAAAAATACTAAGATAGAGAGTAAATTTACAACACAACAACAAAGTTATATGGAGACTAGTTAATATAAGAAGACATGATTCAAAAAAACAATGTATGCAAATAGTAAAATTATGATAAATGGGGAATTTATTGAAGAAATAGAAGAATTCAGCTACCTTGAAAGCATAGTTAGAGTAGTCAAGCGGCACTGATACAGAAATTATAAGAAGAATTGGTAAAGCACAAAATGCTTTAACAGGTTATGAAAAATATGGACATCAGAGAGTCATCAGGAAAAAAAGTATTCTTCTGTACAGAGTTAAAACGTGTGGAAAATAAAGACAATATAAAAATATTACAGACATTCATAAAACCAAGTGCTTTAGGATAATATGCAGAATTCGCTGCCCAGATAAAGTTCGTGCGTTCGGAAGCATTCGGCATCTAAACAATAGCCAAATGCTTTGTGATGCTTTCCCAGCGGCGTCGTATAATTCGGTTTATTTAAAGTGCGTAACTACATGTAATGCGAGTCACCTCGGAATTCATAATATTTTTGTATGGCAGTTTAGTGGTTTTTAATTACTCTACAAATCATTAAACTACACAATGCGGCATTAATTCACTGAATAAACAATATTCCAAAAACTTTTTTTTTCATGGAGTACATGTGATGCAGTTTAGCGACGACGCCACTGATATCAGCTGTTTCCCGGGCCTGGCAATTTTAAAATTAGATGAGTGCGCACCCGACCTTGGGGCCATCTTTCATCGTGCGTACTTGTATTCAGAAACATAATACATACGTAGGCTATATTTAAGTACTCAGTTATTTAAAAAAATCTGATATGAGAGTCTGTTTATATAATTGTACGTGACAAAAAGGCTAACAACCGACTGAGTACATACATGATGGGATTTCGTCTTGTAAACTATTTCTTAAACGCCGGGGAATACCCGCATTGTGTACTCTGCGATTAAAACTATTATGTGACTTTTGCTGATTTCGCATTTTAGAAGTAAAGTAAGTTATAAGAGAAATTAAGCAGCCTACGGGAAGTATTTTTGGTACGTTGTAAAGGGTCTTTCAAATTGAGCGGTTTTTTTAATTCTTGGATAAAACACACCATTTGCGTTGATTTCAAAAAACTTTTTATTGGTAGTTGGTAGTTGAAGTATCTAATGTGACATTTAAACAAGAAAAACAATATCCGCCAAATGTCCACCTCTTGCAGCTCCATATATGTCCACTCTTTTGTCAAAATTTTCGATGACATTTTGGCATAACTACGGTTCTGACTCACCAATAACGCTAATAATTTCGTCCTTCAGCTCAGGAATCGATTGTGGGTCGTTCTTATAGACCTGGCTTTCCACGTAACCCCAGAGAAAATAGTCCAATGATGTCAGATCACATGATCTTGGTGGCCAATTGAAAAATGCACGTCGTTTTGAATGATCCAATGGCTTTTGTTCCTATGTTATTTGAATCTTATATGCCTTCAGAGCTAAATCTTTTCGTAAAATACGCCATGTTGTGGATCCTTGAAATCTTTGAACAATTCGATTGATGGTGCTTTCAGATGGACGATTATGCAAACCGTAAATATTACGTAATTTTCTAAAAACATTTTCACTGAACGGCCCCGCGCCCATTTTCATAAAATAATCCAACAATTTGAACGCGTTGTTGTATTGTATACGACTACATTTTTATAAATGTCATACATTACACTTCTCAAATGTCACAAAACCCAGGCAAATTCGCAACGCCATTTGTATTTTATCCAAGAATTTAAAAAACCGCCCAATTTGAAAGACCCTTTATAAGAAGTCCGTAGTAAAAGAAGTACGTTTTAAAAGAACAAATACACGACGTATCCGGCGGAGATCAAGAAGCTATATGTGCGCAAACTTTTCCCGAAGAAATTGCGTAATTAATGGATCCTGCAAGAAGTTGAAAGTGAATATTCTATTACACAATAAAGTCATTGATCAAGACATTTTTGGTAGAAAAAGATGTTGTGTATCCAGAGCTGAGTGACAATAAATGGATGCAAATGTTTTATTTTGCTGTCGACATGACCTTACATTTAAGTCATATTTTCAAACGATATAAATAATGGAAACCTCTTCCGCTTCAATAACTTAAGATTGATACAACATATTTTATGACAGCTCTTTCAAAAATGCAAGAATCATTTAGTAACCGTTTCACTGACTTCAGGAAACAAAAATGAACTTTATCTTATTTGACCAAACCACTTTCTGCCGACATCAGTCAGATAAATTTGTTGCCGTTTCCTACAACTAACAAAGCCGAATTTGAAGTTCAGCTGATTGATTTAAAAACAAAAGAAATGTGGTCTTCTATCTATGAATCATAAATGGGCAGAACTTTAAAATCCTGCCAAAGAAGATAACATCATATTTAAAAAAGTGCTCTTCCAGAATCATACAATCAAATAAAAATATTGGATTATGGACTTAACAATTTTTGGTTCTACTGTGAACAAACATTTTCGAACATGAATGTTATCAAAAGCAAAGTAAGAGCACAATTGACCGATACAAGCCTCGAAACTTGTTTGAAGTTAAAAACAACTAACTATTCGCCAAATGTGAAGAAAGTTAGGGGTGCTATTCAGTCCCAAAAGTCCCATTAGCTATTAGCTCTGTAGAACTATTGTTAAGAATCATGTTTTTAAATAAATATTTGTTTTGTTTCTTTTATTTATTATTTTATTTATACGTTTAACTTGTATTATATAAATAAACTTTGTGCAATGTAACTTATTTAAACCTTCTTATCATTTGGTGGCTCTTTGTAAATTTTGAGATATTTTTTTAAGATTATTGGCTCAGTAGCCCAAAAAGGTTGCCGACCCCTGGCCTAGGTGGTGCAGTGGTAGGACATTAGGCTAGTACTTGGTTCGAATTTTCTAGGCAGGATGTTCTTGCAGTCGGGACTCCTCCAGGCTTAATGACCATTCATTATTGGGCACCAAATTAATTACGCTCTCCTCAAAATACAGGCCTAAGAGGCACAGCAACAAGGTTCTAAACGTTTACACACTTTTGACGATAAACTTGCTTCAGAATGTAGGTATACATTGCACCCATAAAAGTCTCGTACATTAACATACCAAAAGGTATAGGAGGTTAGCGATATAGATGCAGGATGCAGGTACACCATATCTTGTAATGTGGATGTCCAAGAGCCTCTACTTCTTTCAATAAAAATTATGTATAAGTTTATTCCATTTTCGTAGGCTTGTTTTATGATTGTAATATATGAATTGAGTCAATAGTGCTTCTACTTGGTCTAAAGCCCTGCTAGTCTCCCAGAATATTTTCTAAATAGGTTTCCAATCTGTTTTTTATTAGGATTGCAACAATTTTGATTAGAGTAATATCAAGGTAATTATTACAAATCTCCCAATTGCCTTTCATGTGTAACAAAATTACACTTGCTTGGGCCCATTCTTTGGGCATTGTTTCTTTATCCCATATTTCAATCAAATTTGTTTAATTGCCCATTACACTTCATTATTTCTTTACATTATTAGTTCTAAAACTTTCTTATCTGGACCTGCTGCTTTGTTTTTATTTAGTTTTATAATCCCACTATACAGGGTGACTGACAAAAAACGCCCCAAGCCATAGCGCCGCTATTTATAGTCCGATTGTGATGAACAAAAAAACAAATATGTACTCAAATACTACGAGGAGGCACTAATATTTTTTTTTTAACTTCAACTCTAACAACAGCGACTGTCAATTTTTTTTTTTTTAAATGGTAACATATTTTTTTAATTTGTTTCTGATAGAGATTTTTTTTCTGAATTCAGTGTTGTACAACAAGTTGACTTTCGCGCAGACGCTGTTGTTAGAGTTGAAGTTAAAAAAAAAAAAAATTGTTGGTGCCTCCTCGTACTATTTGAGGAGTCATTTCATTTGTTTTTTTGTTCATCAAAATCGGACTATAAATAGCGGCGCTATGGCTTGGGGCGTTTTTGTGTGTTAGCCTGTATGTAAGATATCTTACTAAATCATGATTTCCTGTATGCCTTTGTTGGTTGATGATTGATTTTAGTCCACTTTGGCTGTCTTGATAAATACAGGCTATTGCAACAGCGAGTGTTCTAGCAAAAACCTATGTTTTCTACTCCCATATATGAAGTAGTAGTTTCACATACTGATCGCAGTACGTGAAATCGATGCATGAAGTACAATGCATTTCTTATGGAGTTTATTTCACGCATTTCTGCTATAAGAGCCTATACACTTTTCGGCACGAGTAAACATTTAAATAGATTGCTGTGCTTGTTTTTTGTTTGAACAACGAATTTGTGAGAACTGTCAAGTGAAGTGAGCGTTTGCTAATTTAACTCATTTTTTAAGTTTGACGTTGTAGAAAAAGTATAGTGTGCAACACATATGTGAAGCCGTTTTTACAGTCGTGTGCTTGCGACACTCGTGTAAATAGGTCAGCTTCACGTACTTGTTACGCAATATACTATTTCAGATTTAATCCTGTCAGTTGTGGAAAGAATCAGAAAGTTCTTCCATTGTCATGCAAATGCATAGGATTTACTTCCATCAAGCTATTTGAAAGGAAAAAGTTTAATGTTTATGAACTACTAAAAAAATCCAAAAAAGTTACTATCTTTTTTAAATAAACGTTTGAAATTTTGCATGTGGATCTAAAATTAAATTCTAAGCTATTTTTTGAATATTTTGTCAACTAACCCCACTTTTGCGAACTTTATAGTAATTTTTTTAAAATTTGCTGACATACCAGTGTTAACCTGACCACTGGTATGTCTCGTTTATTACATTAACATGTAGAATCGATCTCCCCAAAAAGTTTTTTCAATACTTGAATAATAAAAATAACAACAATGTTTCCCATATGTTCCGAACTTTTTCTGGGCCACTCTCTGATTCTTTGACACTAACATATGATCGATCTGGATGATTCTGTGTTATCTGTTGATGCTGCGGATATAGAAATTTTGTTATCGCTGTGTACAAATTAAAGGCAGATGCAATTTGATAAAGAATATGTCCATTATTGTTTGCCTTACTATGTATTTTCCTGTCGCATCTTTTTGGTATTCTTCCATCCCTAATTGATTAAAATCTCCTAAGAGTATGATGGCATTATGTTTAGGTATTTCATTACATAAATTTTGCAAAGTTTCATAAAATTCTTCTTTATCCTCATCATTTAACTGTATATTTTTAATAATAAAATTTTTTACATTTTTAGTTAATTGATGAAAAAATATTATGTGTTCATGGAGGTCTTAGCCCTGAAATAAAAACTGTTGATCAAATTCGATGTTTAGAACGTAATCAAGAAATACCTCATAAAGGAGCATTTTGTGATTTGGTATGGTCTGATCCAGAAGACGTTGACACATGGTGAGTAAACTGAAATGAATTTATAATAATGTATGTAATTAAAATTGAAATCAAAGCTCTTTCTGAAACAATTTCAGATGTACAGATGTGAAAATTATGAAAATAAAAATAAATTTTTTAACATTCTTATGCCACCTACAGACGTTGGCATTAAAATGTCGACATTTGTGTCTAGATCAATCTACAGCTTGTTTACATTATGTAGCAAATTATTTGCGTAGAGCGGTATCTAGAGCACTTCACTAGACTGTGTACACTTTATTTCTTTACCATGTGTTCAGACGGGCATAGGAAATCAGGCACTTGATGGCACCTAGTTTTTAATCATGTCACGAAAGAGATGTCGTTTAGCAGCCGCAGTGATCATTAAATATATTATAAAAAAACGAAGGAAGAAGTGAACGAGAAAATGCTGGGTTAAAGAGTGGATAGCAAAGAGAAATACGGAAGGAGCATATTCTAAGTTGTTAGCAGAGCCCAGATATGAAGATTCAAATTGTTTTAAAAATTTTCTTCGAAAACTCGTCCGACTTTTATTGCAAATTAGTCCTCCTATCAAAAATTTTAATGAGTCAAAAAATTCCCAGCTACTTGTGAAAACAACATCTCCAGATTTCTTCTTTTTAATTTTGCTCATTTCATTACTTATTTGAGTTCTTATATTGTGTAATTTCCGCAGTAGTTACTCCAAAATGTTCTCCATAATTGTTACAAAATTTTTTTTGATTCTATCTTTGTAAATTTTACATGTTGTATCCCATAATTCAGGACTTGCTTGTAGCATTTCTATTAGTTCTTTAGTTTTATTGTTCGACCAGTAGCCTGATTGTGCCATTTTATATGTATTATAATATGATACTCTAATTTGTAATCTATTATTGTTGAGCGAATTTACCTATAAACGTTTACTTACTGCATACAACAAAACGGCTCTAGCAACAAATTTCTAACCTGCCGGTGCACTTTAGATTGTGTGTCGACACTTTCTAGAAATGTATTCAGACGGAAGTCTACGAATTTGCGAGAGTGGATATCGTGACACCAGTCGCTGATCTAACGACACTACTCTACATAGTGTACTGTGTACATACAAAGACACTCGGCCGAAACTGGGATGAAAGCCCAAATTTGGTTTCAGTTACGGCTTCAAAACCAACTTTGGGTCGGACACTAGCAGAATTTAATTTTGAGGTTGACAATTGAAAGCAGATTAGCTAATTTTACTGTACATAACTAAACATCGTAAAAAAGCGGCGACATCTGTTGTTAATAGGAAAAGTGGCCTGGATTTTTCCAGCCACTCTGTACATTATTTTTAATGTTTTTTACTATTGTGTTTTTTCTTTTAGGTCAACTAGTCCCCGAGGGGCAGGATATTTATTTGGTGCAAAAGTAACCCACGATTTTATGCAAATAAATACATTAAGTCTTATATGTAGAGCACATCAATTAGTTCATGAGGGTAAGTATGTAGCATTGTTATTTACAATAATCCGTTAGAAACAGTTTGGCATGGAAAAAGTGAAATTTCTGATTGGAATACTGCTTCCCAATAATTAAGAATATACGAGGTAGAGTCAAAAATAAACCGAGCTTTTTTGAAGAATTTCATGTACAGAACCAAGAGAGATTCCCAACATGTTAACCAGGTGATCTATCTTTTGCCGGCGGTCTCGTCTGATCGCTTTCCGTACTCGATTGACCATTTTTTGCGCATTTCCCGCGGTAGCGGGTCTGCCTGGATGGGGATTATCATCCGTTGATTCATGTCCTTCTTTGAAGCGCTTGTACCACTCAAAGCTCAGTCAATGTTTTACCGAGTTTCGTACAAAATTTAATGTTTACACGCTGCTCGCGATGCGTCAAGTCCGTGATCCGACAGCGTGCACTAACAGTGTTCTATTAAATGTAGCGTTGTTTTTAATTTGTGGCAGATAAACCAGATGTCGCTTGCTAGATTTTTGTCGACATGTCTACCCAACATTGAGTATGCATGCGCATTTTATAGCTGTTGTATTTAATGCGCAGGCCGCAAAGTTCGGTTTATTTTTGACTCTACCTCGTATTACTGTAATTCTTATGCCAGTACTTCTAGCTATAGTTTTTAAATTCTAAGTTTACTACGGAACCACTCGTTTTCAACGAAACCCTGCGATCAGGCAAAACCAATAGTTCCACTGGAATGTCTTCTATTCTGTTCTTTCGCATTATACTTATGGTAGTTTATCACTTTATCACTATTGGTTTTCCCTGAAGCAGTGTTTCGTTGAAAACGAGAGGTTCCGTAGTAAGCTTAGAATTTAAGAACTATAGTAGAAAATTTGTACATCCCCACAAACATAGAATTACATTACACATAATCATTTTTATAAATAACATGAGTATATGAGTAACGGCGTACCCAGCGCGGACCTCACACAAAGTCTAATCACAGTTTACAGCTAATCTTAGATAATTTTAAAGTTATCGAATCCAGAATTAGTGATTGGCTTATTGCCAATAAATTACAAAAAAATGATTCTAAAACGCAAAAGGTTATTTTTTCCCAAAGGCCGATCATTGGCTATGAAAACATAGATACCATCAAGTTTTTGGGTGTTTATCTGGATTCTAGTTTAAATTGGACTTCTCATATCGATTACATCAGTAATAAACTATCAAAAAATATTTATGTCCTTTGTAATATAAGAAACAATGTTACTATGGACGTAATACTAAATGCCTATCATTTTCTCATCGGTGCTATTCTGGGTTACGCTGTGATTTGCTGGGGTCACTCTTCCCACTCCAGCCGTGTCTTTGGATTACAGCGCAAAGCGTTAAGAGCAATATTGGGCTTAAGTTTCAGACACGATGTTAGTCAGAAATTTAAGGAACTAGGTATCCTAACCCTCCCCTCTTTGTATGTTTACCGTTGCTTAATTTTTGTCAAAGAGAACCTCCATTTATATACCGCTCAAAAGAATATCCATCCTCACCTAACGAGAGGGGGTCATCGAATCAGGGTTAGATACCTCAGACTGGATCCAGTCGGAATGGAGTTAATTATTACGGCCCTGTCTTTTTCAATAAGTTATCGCCTAACTTAACGAGTCTGCCAATTACGAAATTTAAAACAACAATTAAAACATATTTATTGAATCAAGGTTTTTATTCTATACTTGATTTTTTACGTTGTGTTGTAGCAGACCTGTGATTTTGTGCCTCTGTTAATTCGAATAACTCGATGTATCTTTAGCAAATTTGTAAGTTTATTGTATTGTTTTGACGTGTGTAAACTTTATGTTTTAACACAAATAAAGATTGATTGATTGACTGATTGAAAGTAAAAAAACAAAAATAAAGCAGTTAACAGGTGTACAAACATACCATTGGTTTCATTTGGGCAGAGACCATTTTCTGGTTATTGCTTGTATAAAAGAAAAAAAGTTAAACACATGGGAAAATATTTACCAGAACGTAAAGTTTTGGAATACACAAAAACTAGGTGATAAGGAACTACAACAAGAATATGGAAATAAAATTACCTAAATGATATAGCAACATAAAATGAACCAAGACATTGATACAGTGATAAAATTAAAAGAATGTTTACAAAGTACTGCTAAGAAAATTATAGGTGACAAACAGAAAAGCGAGAATACGGAATGTTTTATCAAGAATGTTACAACACAAGTCATTGACATGATTTTTTGACCTTCTTCTATCTTGGAAGCTAACCATTTAAATCTTGCTTGACGCAAATACAGTGGAACCTCTTTAACTTAAACCACCAAAATCCCAGAAAAAAATTCGAGTTACAGATAAATTCGAGTTAGAGAAATTCGAGTTAAGAAGATTAATATGCAATAAACTCAACAGTAAACGCACAAATATTCGAGTTAAAGAAAATTTCGAGTTACAGGAGTTCGACTTACACATGAACACAATAGAATTGTACATATTATTCATAGCCTGTAAGAATACCTTCTGCAGGATCAACAAAAAAATAATGCAAAAAATAAGAAGAATACCATAAAAACTTTGGATTCTAATTGAAATAATATTAAAGGGGTCTTTAGCAGCAGTTTTAAAATCAAAAAACAGAAAAATTAGAAATAACATCTGGAGTAAAGTAAGGAAATCCTTTCTCTTCATTATTGTTCAACTATAATTAGAAAAATAAATGGCAAAGGGAACAATAAGATCTCAAAGTATAGAAATTATTGTGTATGTCAATGGTATTGCTATACATGATTAGCAGAAGTAAAACTGAATTGCTAATAGTATTTGAAAACCTAGAAAGGGAAGCAAAAAGAATGGGATTAGGAGTGAACGAACCAGAAATAAAATATATGAGATTTAACAGAATAAAACAATGCAAATTACAAACCTTATAAACAGAAACATATAAATTTGAAGTGGTGGAAGATTTAATCGTTTAGGAATGATAATTTCAAAAACAGCGAAAATATCAAGAAAAGGATACAATTAGGATATTATATTTAAATTTATTATGCAAATAAGAAAAAAACTAATCAGGGCATTTTTAGTTAATACAGTTTCATATCTCCTCATCTCCCCCACTCACTTGCATCTTGTCATTACACTAATCCTTAACCACTGTATATTAACGTATTGTACATTAAGTGAAAATAGGAATCTCCGAGTTTAGAAACTCACCATCAGTTGGCTCTGGGACATGTTGTGTATAGGAAAATGCAAACTAGAATATTTTTTAAAGTTCAGCTTTTAATTAATTTTTTCGTAAATCTTTACAAGCAAGATTGAATATATTTAACATAGTACATACACAGAACAAGAAAGAATCAGAAGGCAAACTCGATGTTACCGCCTTTGATCTTTTTCAGCACACTTGCGTAGTGGCAGCCATGTTGTTAGAGTAGAAAGTCAGGTCCGTATTTAAAAATTATATGAACGTCAGGACTTACATAATTTTAAATTCAAATTGAGCCTTTGCATTTCAAAGAAAAGTGCACAATATAATGTCAAGATTTTAGTGGTAATTTTTAATTATCTTGAAGAATTAAATTGCTGCTTATGTTAGTTGTTTAGGGAGTATTAATGACAGAAAAACTTTTGTTACAATTTACAATAGCAATAATTATTAAAATGAATAATTAGCGATCTTTTATTAATAGACGTTTACAAAAATGTCAAAACTATTATTATTTGGTTTAAAAGAAAAACATGAAAGAACAAATAAATATGGGAGAAATATATGGTGAGGTAAACAACACTTTTACTTTTTTCTACGAATTTGATTCGTGTTTCCAAATTGACCAAATTATAAGTTTTTTCGATTTAGGACATTTAAAGTTTTTATTTATAAAATAATCTTATATAATAAAGTTTAATTAAATATAGGTACCTACATGAGGAAAATTTTTACAAGGATGTTGGAAAGAAATTTCCCTGCTAAAATTTATTAATTGTTTTACAATATCTTTCTCTATACATATTTGTTCAGGTACATTTTATCTGAAAAATAACCACGTGAGGGCCCTAAAATATAATGAAAAGTTGCTAATATTTACTGATTCAAAGTTAATTTATAAAAAAATTTAACAAAATATTATAGCACAACACTTTTCAAAAAAAAATAAATTTATTTCAACAACGTAATTCCCTTTTCTGTTAAACATAGAATAGGTAACTGTAAATATAAAACTATTTAGAAATCATTTTACCTTGCTCGATATTTAGGAAAAGTAAAAAATGTCAAATCACAATTATAAGCTTTGTTATTGCAATCTTTTGCTGCACAAACTACTCCTTGCGTTTACTCATTGTATGAATGAAATAACACAAAAACACTAGATCTCAGCCGACTATACAATCTCACGCCGCTACTGGTCCCCATACACTTCAAACTCTGAAAAGAAAATGCACGCCGCTGGTCAGAAAGCTACTCTCTAAACATGGCTACCGTAGCTGCGCGAATAGGTGCGCAAACTTATCCCGCCAAGAAGAGTTTGCCTTCTGATTCTTTCTTGTTCTGTGGTACATATCTGACTACATCAAATACAACCCAACACAAAAGATTATAAGGGAATGCCTCTTCTAACTTTAATGGATAAGAATTTTTTTACAGTACTGTCTAAATCTATATCACTTAACACATCTTTTTCTATTGCTAACAACGCTAAATCTGATGTCCTTGCTTGTGACATTGTAGTTCTTAAATATGTTTTAAGTCTTCTCAAAACACTAAATGATCTTTCAGCACCCGCTATTCCAATAGGTAATGTAATAAATACTCTTAAAATGAATTCGTCGTTCGGAAACACGACCGACAGTTTTTGATTCATTATACCGGGTGTCAACGAAACCTGGGGCACCCCCATAAATTCTTTATTTTGTAAGATATCTAAATGAAATTTGGTGTATGTGATATACTCTTTAAATGGCATTTGTTGACATAGGAAGCAAGTTTCTGTCACTTCCGCTTTAGCCGGAATTGACATCAACTTTGTTATTTTAAATGGAACACCCTGTATATTTATACATTTTTGGAATCTCCATTCAATTTTACGTATGGTAGTATCAAGTTCGAAACATTTTGATGACAAAGTAAATTTTTGCAGAAATTAATCTAGAGTGCCATGACTTACGCAAAATGAAAGTCAAGGTGCCCCAACACTCGAGACAAATTGTTTTAGAACTTTAACTATTTTAGTTGCTGTATTAGAATGGCCTAAAGTTGGCAAAAATGCTTTTTCGAGAATAACTCTATTTTTTCAAATGGCACTAGGGTGGGACACTAGGATATTAAAAACTAGCGTTTTTCAAGGATTTTATTGATACCAATAACGCGGGATTAATATGAAAATTTAATCCGGAATAACACTCTCCGTTCAAAAAAACCGTATTTTGGACATTTAAATCTAGACACTGGTTTTCAAAACAAGTGAAACAAATGAAATGCACAAAAACGTGACAGACTTGCTACAGTTGAAGTTCTAAAATAATTTGTTTTGAGTGTCGTAGCACCCTGACTTCCATTTTACGCAGGTCATGGAATCCTAGATTAATAAATAAACTCTTCTGCGAGTATTTACTTTGTCATCAAAATGTTTCAGACTTGATACTACCATACGTAAAATTGAATGGAGATTCCAAAAATGTATAAATATATGGGGTGTTCCATTTAAAATAACAAAGTTGATGTCAATTCCGGCGAAACCGTAAGTGACAGAAACTTGTTTCCTATGTCAACAAATGCCATTTAGAGAGTATATTACATATACCAAATTTCATTCAGATATCTTAAAAAATAAAACATTTATGGTGGTGCCCCAGGTTTCGTTGACACCCGGTATATTCAAGATATCCTAAAGCACCTCTATCTAAACAAGGTTTCTTCTGTGAAAAGTATATACCTTGAAATTGATTCATTTCATCCATTAAGTAGGGCAAAAGAAATTTAAATTTTTCAATTAAAGTTGCACAGTTTTTTTCTAAATCCTCTTTTTTAGAATTTTGTAGATTTGGTGGACTCAAAAATGCAAATAATTCTGCCACTTCTTCGATACCCGCAATTCTATCTGTCATTTCCATTGCCATCATGTCAAGTATTACGTTGATTACATTTGTTTTAAAATTAACAACAGAATCTGTGATAGGCTCATCTTTGGTGCATTCATCGTGAAAAGTTTTTCTTTGCCGGCTTCGTTTGTCTTGGAAATTCATTTCGTCTTCACTCGTTTTGCATTGCAACCATTTAGATTTTGCATTTTGGAGAAGGTTTTCCAAGTACGTGTCACTTCTTAATGTACTCAATTTTTCTTTACACTTTTTCATGAAGGAAACTACTTGAAACAAATCGATTTCGTTTTTTTGAAGTAATCTGGACATGACATCCACAATTTGCAGAACGTTGTTTCAAAATATTAAAGTTACTAAAAACTCAAAATTGAAACTATTCAATGGTCCTGAAGCTGTGGCAACTTCTTTTTAATCATGCTTTAGGTCGATAAGTTTTTCCAAACAGGTAATCACAGAATTGAAATTGAGAAGGAGAGCACTAGTGGCCTTTGCTCCAGCGGACCATCTTGTATTAGATAAATTTTTAAGAGAATAGGTTTTTGTAATCTGCCTGCCTAAGTCCCACTGCTTCTTCGTCTTGTTCTTCACCGATATCTACGAATTCCCGAGTATCTGTAGTAATTTCTGTAGTAACGCCCATCGGCGTTGTGGTGAATCAGCTAAAATGTGTAACACTTCTGAATATTTCCTTCTTCTTCTTCTTTAACTAAAGCCTTATGCCTTTATGGCGTTGGCTGGATTGGTGTGTAGACCCATTTCTTCCATTTTTTTCTATCCATAGACATGTTTTTTAATTCGTTGGTTGTTTTCCGCCTTTTTCGTGCTAGTTCTTCCAATCTCGATTCCATACTCTTCCTCGGTCTACCTTTCTTTCTTCTTCCTATCCTTTTTGCTTCAGCTACTCTCTTAGTTAATGCTTCTGGCGACATTCTCTGAACATGCCCGTACCATTTTAATTGTTTTTCTTCTATTATTACGTTAACTGGTTTTTGTTGTACTTTTTCTCTTATTGCTTGATTTTTACATTTATCTCTTAGGGTTTTTCCTGCTATTTTTCTAAGATACTTCATTTCCGTTGCAGCTATCTTGTCTTCCTGCTTTATAGTTAATGGCCAGGTTTCGCTGCCATAAATCATTGTTGGTACCGCAACCGCATTATATATTCTAGTTTTTGTTGAGGTACTTATTTCTTTCTTTCCGAAGATAGTTTTATTTAGTTGGTAATACACTTGCGTGGCTTTTCTTACTCTGTTCAAGATTTCTAAATCTATTTTTCCATCTTTACTTATTGTTGTTCCTAAGTATTCGAATGTTGAAACTTGTTCTATTATGTCTTTTCCCCACCTGATATCTTTTTGTTCTTCTGTTCCATTAATTTTCATCACTTTTGTTTTCCCTGTGTTTACTTCCATGTCCATTTGTTGTATTGTCTTATCCCACTGATCTATTATTTTTTGTATATTTCCTCGACTATCTCCCATTAATATTATGTCGTCTGCGTAAAGAAGACTTTGTAGCTGTACTGGTACTAAATCTTTGTAGCCAATGGTTACCTTTGGCAAATTTCTTTTGCATGTCTTTAGAATGTTGTCCATGTATATGTTAAACAAAAAGGGGCTCAGACTATCGCCTTGTTTAATTCCTCTTTGTATTTCGAATTCCCTAGATCTTATGCCTTTTATCCGCACTTCCCCTTTTACTCTTGCATAAACACTTTCGATCACTTGCCTGAGCTTTGTCGATACTTTTAGTTCTTTTAGACAGTTCCACAGTTTTTCTCTTGAGACTGTATCGAAGGCAGATTTTAGATCTACGAACACTAAGTATAATTCTCTCTCTGCCTCATTTATTCTCTCTATTACTTTTCTAATTATACTTACGTGATCCTGTGTTTGTTTTCCTTTTGTGAATGCTGCCTGCTCTTGTTCCAACTTCCCTTCTAATTCTTTTCTTAGCTTTTTTTCTAATATTTTCGTGTACATTTTATACATGGTCGATGCTAAGCAAATAGCCCTATAATTTTCTTTAGGTATTGTGTTCTCTGTCCACGCTTTACTAAATAGCCATGTTATCCACTTTTGAATTTCTTCTCCACCCCATTTTATAAGTTCTGGTGCTATTTCGTCGCTGCCTGTTGCTTTTCCTGTTTTTATAGATTTTATCACTTCTGCTACTTCTTCTTGTGTCATTGCCTTCTCTGTTTTACTTTCTGTATTTATCTCTGCCTCTCCATCCGTATCTCGACTCCTCTTATCCTTAAATTTTTCTTCGTAGTATTTGCACCATACTTCTACTATCTCTTTTATTTCTGTTCTGAGTACTTTGTTATTGTCTTCTATATTCCATATTTGCATATTATTATTATTTTTTAAACTTTTAATTATTTTCCAGAATTTATTTTTATTTGTTTGGTGTTGAGTCTCTATCTCTTTTCCAAGATCCTCCCAGCATTTTGTTCTTGCCTTTTTTACTTCATGTTTAGCGTCATCTCTTTTTTGTTTGTAATCCCTTTTATCCTCAATTTTTCCCGTTGAAATAAACTTCTTCCATGCTTTCTTCTTTTCTGAATATTTCCGAAACACTTTAAAGTTTGTATCGAGGCACGTTTTTGTGCTGCATGACTTAATACTAAATTTAGTTGATGTGGAGGGCAGTGAACATACGGTGCAAAAGCTTGCTGATTTCTTTGAGTGATAGCTTTGCGTAGCAAGGCGTGCACACCTTTTTCTGCACCACTCATCTCTTAAAAATTTTTCATAGATTGCCCCGTTGAAATTTTGGGGAAGAAAGTATGGCCCTATAAAATAGCGGACAATGACTCCCATCCACACATTTTCAGAAAACTTTATTTTGAAATTAGTTTCCCTTATTAAATGGGGGTTTTCGTCGGCCCAATAATGTAGGTGTGGAAATTTGTTCTACCCTCGCGATCAAATTTCAACTCATCCATCCATAAAATGTTTAGTAAGAAATTTGCTTTGTCTGCATCTGAATTTAACATAAAGCGGCAGAATTCCACTCTCCTTCCAGGATCGCCTTCATGAAAGCCTTACACAGGAGTATAGTGGTAAGGATGGCATCCAACACTGCGTATCGTAGACCAAACTTTCCGTTGTGGCGTTCCGGTTAGTCTTGCGACTTTATTAGTTGAAGTTCTTGGGTCTCCATCAAAATGTCGCAATATTTCTTCCTCATCATCTGGTTGACAAACGCGAGGAGCATCGGCGTCACCTTGTCTACATTTCACGGAGCCATTTTCAGCGACATTTCGATCTGTCGTACTGAATACACGAACTTTATTTGGTATACGACGGTAAGGGAAGAGACGTTCATATTCTCGGCGAGCTTTGGCAGCGTTGCCGTCACAATATCCGTAGACAAGGAAGATGTCAGCGTATTCTGCATTGGTGTACCTACGTGGCCATGACAATTAAAACACAATAACAACAACAAGGACCTAAACCAAAATCTTCAGCAACAAACTCAACAAGACCAACAAACTTAAGGGACATGGAGATAACAATGTCAGTTAATAATACACATGCGTATTGCGTAAGCATCAAAGTCGAGGACTGGAACGATTTGTCATTTTTTTTCTACGCACACTTTTACTTTTTACTGTTTATGCAAAAATAGGAACCATACTACTTGCATCACTTTTACTATTTTTTTTATTAGAACTATCAAGGGCACGTTGAACATTTGTACCTTGATAGATAGCTGTTGAAATAAGGAAGTTTTCAAAATAATTTGTACGCATATTATGTTTCTAATTTTTGAGAAAAACGAATAGGTAGTTTTCGTAGCTGATTTTTAAAAATTATTTTATTAGTTTTTATTTAAAATTTTCACATGATCGAAATGTTTCCGGATATTTTCCATTCAAAACGGATGACAATAGAGTGGGACAAGTAATCCAGTAAAAAAGTTCAAAAATTGTCAATTCGATTTTTTTAAAATTAACTTTAAAGACATTAAGATCTACTTTTTTGAGAAAAACACAAAAATTGAAATATCTCAAAAACTATTGAGTTTTGCATAATGTATGTTAGGGTTAAATTTGTTTCTTAGCTCCTGTCCCATCACATCCCCAAAGGAATGTATCGAATTACCAATAACGCTGTATATTATATTGTTGGAAAGCTCTCGGTTTTTATATAGAGCATAATCCGAAAGAAAATCATGCTCACCAATGTTGTGAATGCTGCTATTGCTAGTTTTTGCAGTAATTTCACTGTCAGCACTATGCGAAGAAAGATCGTTCTCCGATATTTTTCTATATTCGGTGGTTGTTGCACTGTCGGTAATTTCATTTAAAATGCAAGGTGATAACTCCGAAATATTTTCATTTTGACAACTTTTAGTGGAGGAAGTAGAATCAGTCGAGGGATCATCAGTTGATGTTTGTGAACTAGTAGAAGCTGCAAAGAATTTGGACACTTTCTTGCATTTCTTTGCAGCATCGTCCCTCTAGTTTTTCTCAAAAGCCGTACGTTTTTGAGCACCAGACTTGTGCTTGTATTTTGACAAAAACATTTTACTTTTTTAAAACAACCACGTGATGTAAGAGTAGTATGTGAACTGGCGAACTGTAGTTTCATATTCATATTAATAATTACTCTTTATTAGTAAAAGTTTATTGACTGCAGCGGTCGATTGGCAACAAAGGAACAAGGATGCTGATGCTGAATAACCGCAAATCGGATATCATGTTTCAAATATTATGTTGTGCACTCAGTAACAAAAACCATGCTGAATGCGAGTAGGCTTGGAACTATCGTTTCAACGTTGTTGATGTTTCTAACAGAAGTTATATAGAGCACTTATAAAGTACAAGACAAAACTTAGACAGTTTTCCTTTTGATTGATGTATTAATCATTTTGAATAACTGTTTGTATTGGATTTATGATAAAAACAGTTCAATTAATAGTATATTATTATATGAGCAATTATGACAGCCATTATTCACGAAGATGACGTTTGAGCCCACGAGCCGTCAGGCGAGTGGCGCAAATCATCTGAGCGAATAATGGCCATAATCGCAAATGTAATACGATGCTTTTTCTACACCTATTAAACAAATAGATTAGACTCAAATTAATTAAGTATATACGTTGAAAAACGTAAACAAACAATATGACAACACACTTGGGCGTTAAGCGAGTCGATTGTCAGCTGCAGAAAGAGTTGATCACGAACTATTTAAAATATTGGATCAGCAAAATAGTGATTATTGGATTTGTATTTGTGATTGGCCCGTAAACAGTGAATTATGAATCCATAATTCACTGCAGTGAATTATAGGTACTATTTTTACGAAGAAAATGCTAATAATTGCAATATAATTAAATAGGTGTAGAAAAACATTTTTAAATTGTGATCTGATTGATTAGGATACCCAGTTTAATTAATGTAATTTAATTTGTTTCAGGCTATAAGTATATGTTTGATGATAAACTAGTAACAGTGTGGTCAGCTCCAAACTATTGTTATCGTTGTGGAAATATTGCCAGCATTATTGAATTTCAGTCGATTGATAAGATGGAACCCAAACTATTTCATGCTGTGCCTGATTCAGAACGAGTTATACCAAGTCGTAATGTTACACCATATTTTTTGTAAAACTATGTTATGTACATGTATTCAGGATAAAACTTGTAAAGTCTTGAGAACTGTTAATTTTATTGATCAAATTTACTTATATTTTACCCCTGATCACATAACAATCAGATTCGCCAAGTTAATGTAAAATTTGGCAGGCAGTTTTATGATTAGTTTGCCTTCGGTTGCCAGGCAGCGCCAGGATTGCAAGAGCAGAAGCGACCCTGAAGTGCTTGGAATCATACAAATCAGCTGATTCTAAACACTTTAGAGTCGCGTAGCTCGTGCTATGGTGGCGACGCCTGGCAACCGAAGGCAAACTAAGCATAAAACTGCCTGCCAAATTTTACATTAACTTGGCGTATCTGATTGTTATGTGATCAGGGATTTTACTAATATTATTTTAGTTACACATGAACACATGCTAAAGAAAGCCAGTGGAATTCGATACAAATTCAAAATTTATTTTAAAAATAAATTTTTAAGGACACTCCTTTGGGGAAATATTTTAAAAAAAATTCAAATCTGTTATCTTAATTATGTGATTGAATCAACACAAAGTTTCCTGATAGTGATAATAATAATCATAACTATTCCAAAAATTATTTAAATAAGCTTGAATATTGTGGTTCATGTATCACAGCAGCCTGATCACCAATATAGGAAAAAAGTGAAGACAAACATATTAAATCAAATCACAATATGGTGAATTGCTGCAGGCATCATAGGAATTTCAATGCTAAATTTTTAGTATGTAATTATTTGCTTCCTTAATTATTTTAAACCAAAGGTATAACTAATGAATTTCGTGTACTGAAAAAACTGTGAAAATTGAATCTTACACTTTAACAAAAATCACTGATGATATGGAATTTGGGAATAAAAGGATGGTAGCTGTGACGATTGAAATAATTTTGTATTGAATATTTGACATTATTTGCTAAAAATGAACTAGGCAGTAAAATGATGGAAAAGTGTCACTTTTTGGCCTTAGTACAGTGGAGTTTCCAATAAGCAGACAGTGACGGCTCCACATTTTTTATCTGTTTATTTGAGGGTAGCCGCTTAAGTGGAGGAGGGGATGGGGGAAGCTTTTGCCCGCAACTGGGATGGATAGGCTGATGTAAGATATAAGTAAGAAAGCTACACATGGTTTGGCGCGCTCCGCCAGCCCCTCCAGAGCATGCTTAAAATCCGCTTGTAGAATACTTTGTAGTTCCTTCGTTACGTTAATTTGGATCATCTTGATATTCTCTAATCACTCTACTTTTAGCTTCAATTTCAGCTTTGGATACAAAAAGTAATCTGCTGGTGCCAAGTCCGCCGAGTACGGGGGATGATATAGCACAGTAACACTTTGTTTTCCTGAAAACTAACGAATTACTGCTGCATTGTGAGATGGGGCGTTATCGTGCAACAAGAACCAATTTTTGATTGCGTGCAAATCGATGTTTAATTGCTCTGCAAGCAATCTGATCGTTGACCAATGATGCAATGATCATCTTTCAACTCAGCACGGACATCTTCGATGTTCGCCTAAGTTCGGTCGGTGCGGAGATACCTCGCTCTTTCGTCATTGTGCATGTCCTCTCTATCATCTCGAAATTTACCAAACCACAAAAACACATTCAACCCAAGACAAACACTCTTCACCATATTTATATACAGTGTGTCCCAAATTGAATCCCCACCATTAGGATCTCGGAAACTATAAAAGCTACAAAGTTGGTTAAATAGGGAAAGTTTTAGGAATTTTAATGCTCATTTCATATCTGTTGAGAAATCACAGCCAACTTTGACCGTTTTCGAGATATCTTGAAAAAACCGAAATTTTGAGTTTTCTGTTTTCCAAATATCTCGGAAAGTATTAAGTTATTAGTTTCAAGACCTGAACATTGTGAAGACACTTTTTACGGAGAATCGGGTGGTACCATATTTTTATATTTATGACGCTTTGTCTCTATTCTATGAATAACCACTTTTGATTTTTATATGGACGCCAAATTGAACTTTGTCGTAACTAAACTCAGCTCCTTTTTCTCTTTTCAACGATGTGTCACACGTACGGGGTTTTTGAAGAAGAGCGGGAATAAAATACATTTTTTTTATCATAGCCTACTACGCGAATAAAGAAAAAATGTATTTTATTCCCGCTCTTCTTCAAAAAAACTGTACGTGTGACACATCATTGAAAAGAGAAAAAAGAGCTGAGTTTAGTTACAACAAAATTCAATATGGCGTCCATATGAAAATCAAAAGTAGTTGTTCATAGAATAGAAACAAAGCGTCAGAAATATAAGCATATGGTACCATCCGATTCTCCGTAAAAAAGTGCCTTCACAATGTACAAGTCTTGAAACTAATAACTTAATACTTTCCGAGATATTTTGGAAAACAGAAAACTCCAAATCTCGGTTTTACCAAGATATCTCGAAAACGGTCAAAGTTGGCTGTGATTTCTCAACGGATATGAAATGAGCATTAAAATTCCTAAAACTTTCCCTATTTAACCAACTTTGTAGCTTTTATAGTTTCCGAGATCCTAATGGTGGGGATTGAATTTGGGACAGACTGTATTCTGCATCATTTGTTAAGTTTCGGCAGCAGTTTTACTACTTTTAAAACAAAACTTGATTGCACCAAATGTTTTTCCATGACAACCGCAAATAACACATGATACTCAAAATGCTGTATCTTGAAGGGAACTCAACAGAAACCTGTGCAACTTGGTAACCCTATTCAGAAGGCTTTGGACTGCATGTTTCCCTTTGTTGCACATAAGTAGCTCCACTTACAACGTTTCTATTACAGCAGTCCTAACACTTTTTAGGCACTCTGTATATGTGGAATTGTCGAGTTTATATCACTAAAAACATGAAATAGTATTGAATCCTATCAAAAGCGAGCAAGTCAGTCATATACCAAACGAACTTAAAATTTAATAAAAATACTGAAATAGGAATTTGTCTAGTCAGTTGTACAGTGTGTCCTAAATTCGACGTGTATGTACGGGTAACTTTGTTTGTTATTTGGCCAACTTTTTAAGACTAATTTTATGGTGGAAACAGAAATGGGCAATCTTCTTTTGTTTTCGAGTTATTGCGCTTAACTGAAAATTACTTCGATTCTACTAAGTCTTATAATTTGTTTATTTATAGAAATATCTGAGTATAGTATAGAGGTTATTTATAGATATTTTTACGTAGATTCCAGTGGCATACATAGATTTTTTCCATTTGCTGTGGTGTTTTTTTTTTTTTTTCAAGGAATCTCTTGCTTGTGTCGTTTTTCCTAATATTCCGTATAGGGACTTATTTTCGTTTATAAGCAATCCGACTTTATTTGGTTGAAATCCATATTTATGGTGGAGTGAAATTGTTAATAAATGAACGAATAACGTCTTCTCCACAGTTTAAACTGTGGAGAAGACGTTATTCGTTCATTTATTAAAAATCCAACTTTACTTCCCTGCTTCACCAATTTTCTTAATAGGAATTTCAGTTCTTCCTTTGTCCTGGCCATCAACACGATGTCATTAGCGTAAGCAAGGCATTGGTAGGCGTTATTTAGGATGTTAGTGTTGGTAAAATAAAAAATGAGGCGTTAGACAAAACCTACGAGTTCGCGGCGGTGGAAAGTGTAGTGTATCTAGGCGCTGAGATCTCGAGTGACGGGCGTCTGAACAGTGATATCGAAAGGCGGGTAGCGGCTGGTTCGAGAAGTGCGGGCGCGTCGCTCAAAGTACTAAGGGACAACAAAATCTCAAGGTGCCTGAAAGAAAAAGTGTACAGAACGGTAGTAAGGCCGGTTGTGACTTTCGGAAGTGAGACGTGGACATTAACGAAGGACAATAAGAATAACCTGCTGGTATGGGAGCGAAAAATGCTGAGAAAAATATATGGAGGAATCAAGGAGGTGGATGACACATGGAGGAGGCGCACTAACATTGAACTAATCAATATCTATCAAGCCCCGGACATAGTTGCTACGGTCAAACCCCAATAAAATGTGATCATAGATTAACTTCAATAATACAGGTATTTATAAGTTTTTACAACTCCACTTTACATTTATAATTATTATTAACTTTGTTTAATTATTGTTTAAATATAATACGAGGGGAAGTGGCAATGTATATATAAATGTGGTTCAGAAAGAAAAGTCTTTTAAGTCCGTTTTTGTCAAGGGGTTAATACAATTTAATAGGTTAGATAATCGGATTAAAAACGAAACATGTTTAGAGAGATTTAAGGCAGGGCTAAAACAATATTATTTGAGTAGATACTAGATTTAGTTATTGCGTATTTTTAATTTTCTTTTTTTGTTTTGATGTATTATATATTAGCAGTATGCTAAATAAAGGTTATATTATTATATATTATTATTAGTTATTCACGTTAACTAATTAAATCTTTTTAACAATTTAACTTCAATTATTAAAATTACGTAAGCCTTTTATTTCACTTTATTTTTATAAACAAATAATTTTTATATTAGGTTAAGTTTTTCAGTTTAATTTATTTTATTTTATACGTCAGAAATTTCCTTCTAGAACAAACCTAAGTCGTCATTTGTTTTAACTATCGATTTAATTTTACTAAGCAGATAACAAAAATACGTCTGCCTCCGGCCAAAACTGTTTTGTTACTAAAATCACGTAAAATAAACAAAAGCTCAACCAATCTCAAAGCTTGGATTCTGTAATTGACCCCATTTAAAAACTAATTAAATCTAATACCTATCTAATTATATTTACATATTTACAAAGCTAATGAAATTTCCTTCAAAATGATACCTAAATTATAATTGTGTTATTTTTAAAATTTTATTCAGTCTTGTTTTAATTTTGCCTAAATCTACTTTAAAATTACTTTGAAAATTCAATATTATTGATTATTTTAATTTTCTATTTATTTGTTTAAAATTGCCTTTCAGCCTTCAAATTTTCAATTAATCAAAGCTTCTAAGCTTAGTCAACTTTCAATTATACTTTTACTTCTGTTAAATATCTTTTGTAACCACAAATTACTAAATCAAAATTCATACGACATAACCTTTAAATTATCCAAATTCAATTTACATTTTACCACATAATTTATAAATCACCCTGATTTTCTAGCTTGGAAATTTAAATAAACAACCATCTAGGAATCAACATATCCAACTTAATAACTCAACAAACTGGAATAATGAAGATAATAACATATCCAATCTACGCCTTTCTGAACGACAACTCTCGGATCCAAGTTTTCACTTATATCATGGAACAAACAATTTTACAGTGTTTTATTTATTAAGAATTGTTTATAACAACTACTTTTAAACTAATTTATAAAGAAAAATTGATTGAAATCTTATATTTTGTATAACTATAAATTGTAATGTGTTACATGTAAATTTAAATGTTAAATGTGTGTAAATATCACAACAATGTTTTCAACATTTTTGCCTAATAAACGCTAGTAAATAAAGAAATACTTTGCTTTATACAAGTTTATTAGGTACTATTTCTTTGTAACAGCTTTGTGTGATAAATCACGTTTAATTAAAAAATTTAAATAATATCGGAACCAACAGTATATTACACCAATTGAGCAGTAAAAAGAGGTAAGCATAAGTGGCAAAAATGGTAGAATATTTTGTAATCCAAATACATAATGTAAAATATTGTCATACAAAAATAAAGGCACCAATCCTGTTAAATATAAACTTTCAAATAAATTCAACATTGGCAAGCTATACTTAGATAAATATAATGGATACATGTTTGATAAACTATAAAATGCGAAACAACAATATAAAATCAAAAATGTTACTTTAATTACAACTAGTGACTTCGGAAACAGCAACGGAAGTATTGAATAATGTCCAACTGTAGATAATAAGAGAAACACCTTGGCATCTTCGGGTTCAACAATACTTAAGATGCTGTAAAAAAGAATTATTAAAAGAACATCTGTATTTTTCAAAATTGTCAAAAAAGTTTAATTGACATGTATGTATGTATTATCTGAAACCTCTTATACCTTTCGGAGTCGAGGCTGGTGCGTTAACGTATGAGGCTCTGCGCGTGCAATACACAACCCGGCTCGTCTGCGACTTATGAAGTTGATGCGTCATTTATACCTACATACTGCACTATTTGTAGAGTGTAATGTGCATGTATGTGAAAGACCTTGTTACTTTACCTCCTAGGACATAATTTATATACGCGGTCCCGTACATAAAAGTACCATAGGGAGCAATTGAAAGTAAATGTCTGATTTTAGCTTTGTAAATGTTACTGAGGAGGCCTTTATTCGCTGGATGGGGTGTCAATCAGGCTGAATAATAATATACAAAAACAAATTACTTTACAGTATCTGACTGAAACTAAAAAAATTTAATTATTTAAAATGCCACGTTTGACGGCAGGTCAAAAAAGCAAGCAGTAACCCTTCTTGAAAATGGGTTCTCCTTACAAAGGGTGGCCACTGATGTGGGTAATAATATCAGTACTGAACAAATATGGGCTGTAATATTAGTGCCTTCTAATCACTTTGTCCTTGGTACAGTATATAATCCAAATCAAAAAGAATATAAACAATTTTTGACGGAATTTGAAAACTCCTTGGCAATGTGTTTCCCTTATTCTGATAAAATATTTTGTTTTGGGGACTTCAATATAAATTTACTAAAACCTGATGATCCAGCTACAATCTATCTCCAAGACATGCTGCAAACTCTAGATTTCACTCAGATTATCGATCAACCAACTAGAATAACTACCTGTACAAGCACCCTTATCGATTTGATAATTACTTCCGATACCGCTTTAGTAAACGATAGTGGCGTGGTTGAGTGTGAATTGTCTGATCACGATTTAGTGTTTTGTAATGTTATAGTTGGAAAATCATTTATTGATCCCATAAGTAAAACTTTCCGAAATTTTAAAAGGATTAATTTGACGGAGTTTTGTCAAGATTTGGAATCTATACCGTTTCGGCATATTCTCCAAATGGAAGGCATAAATGAAAAACTCCAGTTTTTTAATGATCGCATTTTGTTACTGTTTGATAAGCATGCTCCTCTTAGAAAATTTCTGTTTAAAAAACCTTATAGCCCTTGGATAACAGATAATGTACAATTACTTATGTCCCTTAGAAATAAAGCTAAAGCTAAGTACCGGAGAACCAAATTACCACAACATTGGGAATATTTCAAATCATTGAGAAATTTATGTAACCGTGCCCTACAAAATGAGAAGAGAGATTACTTTAATCACGTAATCGTTAATCGCGATAGTAAAGTGCTTTGGAAAGAGTTGAGTTCAATAGGTCTTAATAGAAAAAATGTTATTGCCATACCTGAGCACTTACCTAATACTAATATGATGAACGATTATTTTATAAATTCTATACCTCCTGTTAACGATGAAGATGATCCTATTCTTTTACAAAAATATGCTAGTAAACAACACCATCATTTGAACTTTTCTTTTTCGTTAGTTAATGAGGAAACAGTGATTAAAATCATTAACAATATCAAATCAGGTGCTACAGGTATTGACGGTATTAACATCCAGATGCTTAAATTATGTTGTCCTCATATCATCCCTTACATTACTCATCTAATAAAATAATTGTATCGAAAAAAGCTTATTTCCTCAGTGCTGGAAGTATGCTCTTATTAAGCCTTTACCTAAAATTAGGCAACCAGCTGAAATGAATCTACGACCAATTAGTATACTGCCGACTCTTTCCAAGGTACTTGAAAAAATTATTCACCAACAGTTAACCGAACACTTAAACAGAAATCATTTTTTACCCGCGACACAGTCAGGTTTCAGAGCAGGTTATAGTTGTACCACAGCTTTATTGAATGTAACAGATGATATTCTTACCGCTACCGACCGTGGACGTGTTACTGCTTTGGTATTGCTTGACTATAGTAAAGCTTTCGACACTGTTAATCATGAAACGCTGTTATATATTTTGAGGTTCTTAGGTGTTAGTTCAGAAGGTATTTCACTGCTTAATAACTATCTAAGTCATAGAACCCAAATTGTTAAACTAGATACTTCCACCTCAGCTCCATTACCTGTTATCCAAGGTGTACCACAGGGATCAATATTAGGACCTCTATTATTTTCTATTTATACATCTGTTTTTATGAAATATATTAAATATTGCAATGTACATATCTATGCAGATGACACCTCAGTTATATCGTTCATTTAATCCGTTGGATTGGGAGACGGCATTGTTGGAAATCAATTTAGACTTGCAGTATGTCTATAATGCCTCTGTGCAACATTCTCTTAAAATTAATCCCAATAAATCTGCTGTGTTGTTATTTGGAAATAAAAATATTTGTAATAATCTATCTGAGTTGTTAAATATATCTATTAATAATGTTCGCATTCCTATTGTTAATGAAGCTAAAAATCTTGGTTTGGTCCTAGATAACACTTTCCGTTACAGAGATCAAATTTCTAAATATATATGTACAGGTTATCAATACCTTAAGAAGTTATATCCACGTAGATCATATTTAAATACTCAAATTAAGAAAAAACTTTGTGAGGCTTATGTACTCTCCCAATTTAACTACTGTTCTCCTATTTATCATGCTGCAATTGATAGTATAACTTCTCAACGCATTCAAAGAGTCCAAAATGCCTGCTTAAGATTTATCTACGGTATTAGAAAATACATGCATATATCCCACAAGCTGGCGGATATTGGTTGGTTGTCGATGAAAAATAGGCGCATTTTACATTGCCTATGCTTGTATCATCAAATTTTGGTTAATAAAAGTCCCCCTTACTTATACAATAAAATAACATTCCGAACCGATATTCATAATCTTAGTACCAGATTTAGAGGGCTCATTTCCCCACCAGAACATGTCACGTCTCAATTCGAACGATCATTTACATTTCAAATTTACCATATGTATAATAGTTTATCCCATGAGTATACAAATTTAAACGGTAATAAATTTAAACGTAGCTTGTGTGCCAAATTGTTTCAGAAACAGTGTGGTAATGAACACTGAACATTTGTAACTGTCAATATATTTAAATTATTTGTTAACTTTTAGGTATTTTTTTATTTTTTTTTTTTACAATATTCGTATATCTATGTATATATAATGATCCATTACAGAATTTAGGCTAGGTTAGGTTTAGGCATTTATACTCTTTTTTTCTTGCTCTATTTACTCATGGTTTAGGTGGAAGAACAGAAATTTTTATTATTTCTGAACCTCGCCATGGGATTGGTTGCTAAAACTTACTGTTATTTTTTTTTCTTATTGCGTTATTACCTTATTACCTTTTAAGTTATAACAAATGTATGTAAGTGACCAATAAAGATAATTATTATTATTATTAGGAAAAGTGGTGTATATAAACTTAACCCTACAGTACCCGTATTCGGTCTGTGAGACCGATCAAACATATAATGCAGTATATTACCTAATGCGTAGGCATTATTTTATCGCGCATTTTAGTACCTTCCTATATATTGCCATTGAAGGTCAGTACGCAGTTTAGAATTCGTGCGTGCAGTGGTTCAAAAGTTATTTATAGTTTTGGTTTCAGAGACCGAAGCTGGTACCCACGTTGTTTCTATTTTTACTTTTTATTTTGTTCAAGCTGAGTAAAAGGTAGTATTTTCTGTATTTTTTAGTAATATTGTTATACTAAAACATTACTGTAGTCATGGGAGATTATGAGAGAGTACAGGCGCGACTAGATCAGATGATGCAAGATCTAATGGCGGAGGAGGATGACGGCAACATATTTTATGATGATGTGCCATCGTCTGTTTTGTTTAACTTGTTGACATAAATATATCACAACAATTATATTAACCCTCTCAATGTCATATGGTAGCTCATTATTTTTCTGGAGGCTGCAGAGGGTTGTCGGACTGTGAGACCAATGCAGGTACTGATGTTTTAGAATTTCATGCGGATACTGGAGGGTTAAAAGAAAATGCGAAGAAACGCATACCTTAGCCTCAGCTCATGATGGTGGTTGATGCCAAATTTCTAAACAACAATAAAGATCATGAGTTAATAACTCATTTAAGAAATAATCCTTTTATGTACTAGCGCTACAGATGCCATTCAAGAAAGCAACTTTCCTGGATCACGATGGACCGCAACAGAAGAATAAAATCCTCGGAATTACGTAATTTTAGTGCTGCCTGGAAATGTGCTTTAACTGAAGACCACAAACGAAATAGACTCCATTTCGCAAATGCTTTTGTTAATGAAGACGTTATGTAGCGAAATGTAGTCTTCACTGACGAGAAAGTATTCCAATCAACAGCCTTCGTGTATAGAGCTCCAAATAGCCGATACATAGAGGATTATGTTAAACCAACGTACACAATGGCCAATTTTCTGTAACCGAATGGGGCTGGATAGCTTTGAAGGGCCTGGTGTATGTTGGAAACCTGATGAGCGATTTAATAGTGGTTATTACTGTGATTGGTTAGAGAATATTATGTTACCATCTGTAACACAAGTTCATGGTAATAATTTTATTTTCCAGCAGCACAATTTGTAACGGTTCATTTTCCGTTATATTATTTTGCTCCTTTCAATTGCTTATTTACGGTGAATGCATTTATTGAACCTCTATTTATTATATATTCACTGGTAAAAGATTACGTTGTTAGTGACTTTTTGGTTTTGAGTAGGTTTTCTGATTTGAGAACGTCATGCGCGTTTGATGATAGGCGTTGCGTTCTAAAAATCTTGGCTTTTTCCGTTTGGGTTGTCTGTCGAAGCAGTTGAGTTTATCCCGAAGTTATTTATTTAATTCTGATGGGATTATTGTAATTATTACTCGGTTAAATAACTTCCGAGATTTTCGGTTTTGTTTCACGTTGTGAAATTATTTTTTAGAAGCACCAAGATACTGGTGGTAAGTGGAGATTTTTGTCTTATCATTGAACGCACGTGTTAATGGCGACTTTGTTACAGCTTCTTTTCTGTTGGTTTTATTTTCCGTTGCTTTACCGTACTCCGGCTCTTTTGGTTATTGCCTTTTTGCGGCTGAATTATTTATGGAGTCTTGGATACGTTACTTGCAAAATTGGTTGACGTTTATCAAGAAAAGTTATTTTTGATTGCTGGTTATTCGCAACTCGATCGCTTGGAGGATTCAAGGTCGGTGTTTATTGAATTGTTAAGTGTCGTCGAATTTACCTGGTTTTAGTCCATTTATTAAATTTCTTAATTTTTAACTTTGCTTTACTTAAATATTTGTACAATTGAATTTTAACGCCTTCAGCGAATTTAACTTGCATTAATTTAATTATCTCATATTAATCTTTTTTCGCTTCACGAAATAAATTTATATTTTTGGTTATTGTAATATAATGTAACGCTTTAGGTTGGTTTTTCCATTTTATTTTATTAGCATAACGAATTTGCGTGTTTTTTCAAGGTAATAAGCTTGAGTTTAAACAAGGCTATTGCTATATTTTTTTTGATCGTTCATTTTTATAAGACTTGTTTTCACTCAGGTAATAAAGGTAAGCGCTTATTTTTTTATTTATCCACCTTGATCGTTTTTTTTTTTTTCCATTCATGTATTATCCGTATTGAATTCAACTAACGTTGATATTTAGTTTTTGGTTCAGTTTATTTGCTTTGAAATTTTTACTTTGAAATTTTTACTTTGAAATTAACCTAAGCGATTTGTTTTTGTACGTTTGGTTGCATATTTTTGCTCTTACTTTTTCTATTTAATTTACATACTGTTAAATATTTTGAAGTCATTAAAATTACTTATTGGTATTTCTATATTTTTTTGAAAACTGAAAAGTTTTCTGGCGCCCAATTTTTTCCATTTTTTAATCAGTATTCACTTTATGAGTTTTAACTTTGATAAGGCAATCCTCGGCGATCTACGGCCCTCGCAAACAACTAAGTTAGTCGGCGAATTCTTTTGAGTTTTTTTGTAAGTATACAGGTAGGTGATTATTTTTCTTTGTTTCGCTTTTACCTGTTATAAATTCTGTGATCCATACTGCTCATAATATCATTCAACGATGGTTTGAAAATAATAATGTAAATTTATTGCCTTTTGCAGCCAAACGTGCAGACCTTAATCCAGTGGAAAATGTTTGGAATATTTTAGTTAAAAAAATTTGCAAAAATAATTATAGATTAATAATAAAGATTAGCTTTGCAAAGCAATAGAAGCTTGGGAAAATATAGAAAATGAATATACAGTGTGTCCCCGGATGGAGTTGACAATAGGTATGATGGACCAAAAATTTTCGAATCGGATTTTCATATTTTGGGATTAATCCCTGCTCGGTCGGAAACTTATTTTTAGTTTACTTTCGATTTTTTTTAATCAAGTAGGCCTTTACAGTTGAGCAAAAACCCTTTTCGTTTCAGATGCAAAATTGTTTGCAAACTGTTATTGAAAATAATGGTTTGTGGACAAAATATTAAGCCAAGTCTTAAGCATTCGTTTTTCATCTGTATTGTGTTCTAAATAGCAGGAGTATTAAATAATTGTAAATTATAGTTTAAAACAAAGTGTTTTCAATTAGGTACATATAATGTTAGTAAGCTTAATTTAATAAACAGAACGTATTTGTAATAATGTTGTATTTATTATTATATTATATTAAAAATCTCATTTACACAGCCAGAAAACTAATGCCGTGTACTTTCAATTGCTCCCGATAGTACATTACTGTATTGCACGTGACCAATAAAGTATTTTGCAGCCGTTGCTTTTGACAATTTTGAAAAAATAATGTATGCGGCTCGGCCACAAAATGTATTTGCTCTCAGAATCTTGAAACTTTCGGTCACTAAACATTTTTGATCTAGTACCCTGACAGAAAGATTTTTAATGACCTGTCAATCATTCTAATAATCCTAATAGCTTTGAATATTGTAACAAATGCTCTTATTGGTATTTGGCCTTTTCTGTAAATAACGAACATTTTTGTAAATAATGAAAATGTATCGAGAATTTATCACTTGTGAAATATGCATATAACAGCTGCCTTAATTAGTTAATTAGTAGCTACATTGTTTTTATTTGCCAGTTTTCTTTTCGTTATGCTTGAACATTTTTGTCTGTCTGAAATATTTCTTTATATAGGTAATTTAATTAAAAAAATTTTAGAAGAAAAATATGTATAAAGATTTGTAAATATTGCCAAAGTTCAATGTTTGTAATTTTATTAGTCAGTTTGATATATTTTATGACTTCGCAAATATTTTAATTTGTTCATCCTCGGAAGGCAATGGCAAACCACCGAGGGATTCTGCCTGGTAAGTCTTCTCTGGAGTAGAAGTGCAAGCACTTCTGTGGTTCGGAGCCCACGTTAAGCTGTAGGTCCCCTAAGTCTGTAGGCCACTTGACACAAGCACACCACAGGCATATGGAGATAAGATGGCAACGCCTTGTAAAGGGCAAGCCGCTCGAAGAAGAAGAAATGCAATGCAAAATATATAGGGTGTCCCTAAAATGCCTTACAAGCTTAAAGTAAACGTTTTCTTCTTGTGAATTCTTAAGGCAAAATTGCAAGAAAAAATTTCCTCCGCAGCTTAGTTTTCTTGCACGAGGGTGTTAACGTTCATATCTTTAGTACCTACTGAAATTTATTGAAGTTTAGCCAAACGATTATGAGAAATTAAGTAAAACATGTATTTGAAATTGAAATTAATTAAAAAACGGTAGTTATTATTGAATTAGCAATTTAGTTCTTATTTTGGAAGTACTGTTAAAAATCATACTTTTGGTAAAAGTACAATTTGACAACAATACAGGTGCTGTAATCCAATATATCTCCTTTATCTTTATCCCACTGATTCACTATTGTTCTGTGTCCAATTACTTGTTTTTGACAAGAATATGTCAATTTTTTGTTTTAAATGTACGCCTACTGCGTTACAGAATGCTTAACAAGTGAATTAGGCGCCGCATTGCTTACTTCAATAGCAAATATCTTGGAAACAGTTTACTTTAGAGATATTTAAACAATATACCTTTTATGTATAGAAAAGGTGAGGCGATTGTTTTTTCAATTCAATCTACCTTAATTTTAAGTACAAAAAAGTTGAAGTATTTTTAAGGTATTAGGTGTAGCAAAAATAACGTTAGGTATTTTAAGAGCTAGGTCCTACATTAAAATTGAGAACGGATTATTGTTTCTCGTCCCAAAAGAGGCAGTTTCACCAATTTTCATATAAATATTGCGAAAACTTTAGAAATTACAATTTCGACTTTGACACCCTGTATCTCCCTAAATATTAAGTTTTGGCCTAAGGTAATTTTAGGTAAATCGTAATATTTTGGCTTCACGAATCTACAGTTGGTCTATCTCTCATTACTTATGGACCACCCTGTATACATGTAGTCTAGGCCGTATGTACATATACAGGGTGTAAAATTAGTGCGATATTCTTATGTAGCTCCGTAAATGTTTTAGATAGAGAAAAACTTTAAACATAAGAGTTGCTTATTAGATTCTTCTTTGTAACCATAAAATATCTACAATTCTACAGGGTGATTCCTTTTCGACTGCCAGTATGCAACTTAAATATTTTAAATAGAACACCCTAGAAAAATCAAGTTGAATTTTATTCTTACCAGTATTTAATGTACGTACTTTTATCACAAAAATTAAATACATGACTATTAAAAACAAATACAAACAATGTTTAACATTACTTTATTACAGAAGATGTTCAAATTGTTCGCCATTAACTATCTGACAATGTCCAATTCGATGTGAAAATCCCTGTAATACATTCCGAATTACTTCGGCTGGTATTGCCCATATTTCTTCCCGAATACGAATTTTTAACTCTTCTAAATTTCTGGGCCTGTTTGTGTAAACTTTACTTTTAAGATGGCCCCACAAGATCCAACGGATTCAAATCGGGCGATCGGGTTGGCCATTCGATACTACACCCCTTCTACCGATCCACCTATTCTCAAAAATTGTATCCAAATAATAAAATAATAATAATAATAATGTTAAACATTGTTTAATAGTCACGTGTTTAATTTTTGTGATAAAAGTACGTACCTACATTAAATACTGGTACGAATAACATTCAACTTGATTTTTCTAGAAATTTCGCTTATTCAACCGTATGATATTTTTAGATGGTCACAAAGAGAAAAAAAGATGCTATAAAATTTCGACCTAAAAAATATAGGTTGCCATTTAAAAAAAGTACCGATGAGGTCATAGCGCAAAGGTATGACCTTGAAAAAAATATTTAAAACCATCAGTTTGTGAAAAATAATTTGTTATAAACCTTTTCTCTAAAACTTTTTTTTCTTAAACTAATAATAAAGGCTTCAGCATCGAGGTTTCTTACTTTTTATTCACTCTGTATATGTACAGTGTGTAAAGTGATGAGGTTTCCTATAGGGAAAAAAAAATTAATATGAGTTTTAGGAGAAAAATTTATTCTTAATAAAAAATTGTGCTTGTATCGAAACCCCTTATAGTCAAAGAAAAATCCAGTAATCACTTAAGATAAGATCAAAAACTTGAAATGATGTCGAGTTGTTGATTATAATTTGTCTAAGCCCGAATGTTACATCAGTATCGTGTTACCTGTAATTGTCGACGTTAGACAAAAGGGAAATGTCATTTCGATAAAACTTTTATTACTTTTCTGTTTGTAAACAGTATTGCATATTTATATGAGACTTCTCCTACACCATAACATTTCACCAGGTAGATTCGCAGCTCTAACGTCAACATTTTTTTCAGATTAAGCTGGCTGGAACTGTCAGTAAATGTCGTTGATTAACGAGTAATGCATGGGTAATATGATATTGATGTAACATTCGGACTTAGTCATATTTAAAATCAACAACTCAACATCATCATTTCAAGTTATTACTGGAATTTTCTTTGAGTATAAGGGGTTTCGATACAAGCACAATTTTTTATAAAGAATAAATTTTTCTCCTAAAACTCATATTCAAAAATTTTTCCCTATAGGAAACTGTGACATACGTGTAATCATCTATCACCTTGAGTGAGTTCAGTTCCACTCCAGCAGTCGACACGGTAGCAGGTAGCTTCCTGTGTACTGAGCACGATAATAGATGTATCTTAAGTAAGGTTGCGTTTAAGTATTACATGGTGGCAGCGGTTAAATCCAAGTGAAAAATTGTTTTGTATAGTGATTATTTTATACCAGTCCAAAATGGAAAAAAATATAAATATACCAAACGCAATGGACTACGCAGGGAGCGTTGCAACAAACTGGGAAAAGTTCAAACAGAGATTTGAACTATACCTAGAGGCAAGTAAGAAAAGTTCAAAATCTGACAAATTAAAAGTAGCCCTACTTCTAAATTTGATGGGGGACGAAGCTATCGATGTGTACAATACATTTACGTTCGCGGAAAATGAAAGCCGAGACGAGTTGAAGGTTGTAGTTTACAAATTCGACCAATACTGCAAACCTTGTAAGACTGTTGTGTACGACCGGTTCAAATTTTTCTCACGATCCTAAGAACCAAATGAAACAGTAGACAGATATGTCACGGAACTCAAAAAACTAGCAGCCCGTGCAATTTCGGAGATCAAACAGAATTTCTAATCCGAGACAGGCTAGTTTTAGGAATCGCGGACAAAAATGTACAAGAGCGGTTATTAAGAGAGCCAGATGTACAGCTAAAAAAGGCCCTTGATTACTGCCGATCCAGTGAAGCGAGCAAAATACAAATTGTCGAAATCAAAGGTTCAGGTACGTGCGGCGAAGTAAACGTCGTTAATCGGATAACTAAATTCGCGAAGAAAGATAATAAAAACACAGATAAACCTAAGTGCGGATTCCAGCACTCGATTGACAATAAATGTCCGGCAGAAGGAAAATCGTGTTTAGAATCGTAATTCACACGTACTACCTGATCTTGAGATAAACCAAGAGGTTTTGGTTCAGAACTCCACAAGAAACTGGACACCAGCCAAGATCACAGCTAAATGTATAGAACCATTACGAAGAAATAGAATATATCTAAAGCCGCTGAAAAGGAAAATTTCGGAACAAGGGGAATTAATAAGCCCGGGAAAGATAAAAAATCGTTAAATCAAAGTTCTTGTGAACCGGGAGTGGCAGTGAAACCAGAATCAGAGCAATTAAATAAACCAAGTGCAGATAGTGACAACTTAAAAGTAAGTGCTCGGAAAAGCTTCAATGAAAACATAAACACTCATGAATATGCAAGGCCTAAAAGAACCAGCAAAAACCTACATATTTAAATAGCTATGTACTGTCATTAACCACAAGTATGTAATTAGTTGTAAGATGAAGTATTTCAAAATTAATTAAGTATCTTACACTTTTGTTAAAAAAAAAGGGGGCGTGTGACATACGTGTAATCACCGTGAGTGAGTTCAGTTCCACCACAGCAGCCGAAGCGGTAGCATGTAGCTTCCTGTGTACTGAGCACGATAATAAACGCAACTTAAGTAAGGTTGCGTTTAAGTATTACAGAAACCTCATCACTTTATACACTGTATATAAATACACTTTTTCTTCAGTTGCATGCTCTTTACAGGGTATTGCCGATCTTCTCTCCATATCTCAAAGCAATGGCAAACCAAAGAGGTATTCTGCCTAGTAAGTCTTCTCTGGAATAGGAATAGACCACTTCCGTGGTTCAGAGCCCACGTAAAGCTGTAGGTCCTCTATGTCTGTAGAGTAATTGACACGCACACTAAAGAGATATCCTGTAAAGGGCACGCCACTTCAAGAAAAAGAATAAAGAAATTACGATTGAAATCCCTGTGTAAATTGTTTCTACATCCATTATAGTATTTTGTCCACTCTATAATGTTTTTTATATTCCTTTTATTTTTACTTATTTTCCATATTTGTTTTTGTATGTGGAGTAAAGGCTGATTCATACTATCATGCATGTAGGTTATTGGTTCGGACAACCGGACCATCGATTCACATTATGACAATGGACGTTTTAACACGTTCCAGTAGAGAGTGGATTTGCCAACATGATCCACATAGTACCTAGGTACTACTTACCAATGATTGTGTTTTTAAATAATGTTACGATATTTTAATAATAAAGAACTATATGCAATTGCATTATTGCTTGATGAAGATGAAGTTATGTTGTACCGCAAAGGAACAAAATGATTTGACTTTCAGAAAGTGTTTAAAAAAGAAAAACAGAAAGAAAATCTTGGACATCGTAAAAGGAGTTGATTGATGTATATATTAATATGAATTAGTTATGCTTTTATGAAAACTCTATTCACAGGGTTGTTACTGAGGTTCTTCAAATTATAAATAAACTCACTCAATTTTAAATAAATGTGGATTTATTACAAATGGATAACTCCTATCTTCGCTACTTAGAAATAAACTTATCTACACTCACAATTTTTAAATGCTTCTTTCTTATGGTTCCCAATTCTTATAATTTAATCTTCACCAATTTGCTATCCACTTACCATTACTAAAATTCAAATTTAAAATGTTGCAAATTCTAATTTCGTTCCAATCCAAAATATTCTTGCATCCAAATTTATATACTTAGTAAACCAAATATCTAATTTAACTTTATAGAGCCCTAACTTCTGCTCAATTCCATCTCATCATTTGAAGACTATTCTCTTGTTGCGAAACCAAATTAGCTTTTAGTGTTAAGTATATTTCTCCAAATTAGCAGAATTTTCTCTTCTTTAACTGCTTTTCTCTATTTTAGAGAATTACTGATCTCAATTAACATGAAAAATGAGATTTTTAGACGTATTTATATCAGCTGGAAGATTTTTTACTTCCTACTCGTGAAATTAATTTTCACAAAATTGTTTATTACCTATTTTCGAATTGTTTTTGTTGTCCCCGTTTTTCAAAATTCTCCTCCTATTAAATTACTTCTACATGTTGCTAACAACCTTATTTATAACACCCTTATCTAGTATTCTATTTAGCTAATCTTTTTTACATTAAGAATAATTTTTAAAATTTTTTATATAATAAAATTAACAATCTATCTAGCTACCTTATTCATTTTATATTACATATTTATTTATAGCTATTAATATAACAAGAATATTATGCGATTTATAATAGACGAGGACGTTGCTAGGTGACGAGGCGCTAGCCGAGTCAACCACGCAACGTCCGAGTCGGTTTAAATCGCATAATATTCAAGTTATATTTCAAGCTTTATCGTATCATTGGCAACAGTACACAAATAGTATGTAACTAACGAATTATGAAGTTGGAGTTGCTATGCTATTATGTTATGTATAATTACTAATAAAAGTGTAATATAAAGTTGACTTAATAATCAATGATACGATAAAATAATTAAATCCACATTATCAAATAAATTAAATTTTATCTCAGTAACAAGCAACTTATAAATACTAATTAATAATCATCTTTCAAATCCAGTAAAATAATATTATAACTCACTTAATAACATCTCAATATGTATTGATACGATATGTTTTGAATGATCTTTTAATAAAGTGAGTTATGAACACCTTTAAAATTATGTAAATTTAATATTAAAAAAAAATGTAAATAGTTGTTAAGTTAAAGATTTAGAATTGTATACAGGGTTACTGGTAATTCGATACATTCCTTTGGAGATGTGATGGGGCAGGAGCTAAGAAACAAATTTAACCCTAACATACATCATACAAAACTCAATCGTTTTTAAGATATTTCAAATTTTGTGTTTTTCTCAAAAAAGTAGATCTTAATGGGCCATATTCTGATCTTATGTTTAAAGTTGTCTCTAACTAAAGTCGTGTTTAGCGTAAACATAAAACGATATAGCTTTATATAATTTTATATGTGTATAAGAGAGATATACGATGTTGCCATGGTAATTAAACATGACGTTAAATTTAAATATGAGATCAGAATACGGGCCATTGTCTTTAAAGTTAATTTTTAAAAAATCTGCTTGACATTTTTTGAACTTTTTTACTGGATTACTTGTCCCACTCTATGGTCATCCCTTTGGACTGGAAAATATCCGGAAACATTTCGATCATGTGAAAATTTTAAATAAAAACTTATAAAAAATAATTTTTAAAAATCAGCTATGAAAATTACCAATTAGTTTTTCTCAAAAATTATCAACATAACATGCGTACAAATTATTTTAAAAACTTCCTTATTTCAACAGCTATCTATCAAGGTACAAATGTTCAACGTGCCCTTGATAGTTCTAATAAAAAAATAGTAAAAGTGATGCAAGAAGTATGGTTCTTATTTTTGGATAAACAGTAAAAACCGTATTGTAAAGGTAATCGTTTAATTCTTAATTAATTTCAAAGTTGTACTACATTTCTTGCTCAAAATGGGAGCCCCTACTCCGTATACAAGCACGGCAGCGTCTTCTTATTTCCGTCTTTGTTACTCTGGTTGTGAGGATATGCCGTATGTGTTGGGCAACGACGACTATCCTTTGTCTAAGGTATTCTCCGTATCGACTGGTATTTCATAGACCATCTCTTTCATATGGCTCCACACGTAGAAATCTGGAGGTGTTAAATGTGAAAATCGCGCTGGCCAAGGTATTGTGCCTGTCCTTCCAATCCAACGCTTAGGAAAACGTTGACCGAGTAACTGTCGTATTGTTAGCCGATAATGTGCTGGACAACCGTCGAGCTGAAATATCATTCGCTGTCTCACGGTGAGAGGAACATCTTCATCCGTCCATAAAATGTTCAGTAAGAAATTTTGCATTGTCTGCATCTGAATTTAACATAAAGCGGCAGAATTCCACTCTCCTTCCAGGATCACCTTCATGAAAGCCTTGCACAGGAGTATAGTGGTAAGGATGTCATCTAATACTGCGTATCGTAGACCAAACTTTCCATTGTGACGTTCCGGTTAGTCTTGCGACTTTATTAGTGGAAGTTCTTGGGTCTTCATCAGAATGTCGCAATATTTCTTCCTCATCATCTGGTTGATAAATGCGAGGAGCACCGGCGTTTCCTTGTCTACGTTTCACGGAGCCAATTTCAGCGACATTTCGATATGTCGTACCGAATACACGAACATTTGGTATACGACGGTTAGGGAAGCGACGTTCATATTCTCGGCGAGCTTCGACAGCTTTGCTGTCACAATATCGGTAGAAAAACAAGATGTCAGCGTATTCTGCATTGGTGTAGGTGGCCATTAGGGTGGAACGAAAAAATGAAAGTTGTTTTTTTGAAGCGTAATAGTGCGGAAAAGTTGCATTGTGATACAAGTATGTAACCCTTAAAATCTGGTTGGCCTACGAGAATTCTTTCTGGTGCCCCAACAGGTTTGGAATTTAAAACTTTTTAACAAAATATAATTATGGCTGAAAAAATAAAAATTATTTTTTTGAAACGTAATAGTGGGGAAAAGTTGCCTTATGATACGCGTATGTAACCCTTAAAATCTGGTTGGCCTACGAGAATTCTTTCCGGTGCCCCAACAGGTTTGCAGATTTAACAAGTGTTATAAATAGAATAAAAGTTCGAAGGCAAAGGCAAAAACTTCGAAAAAACATCATAAGAAAGGAAAAAGAAAATGTGTCATCTCTAAATGGGTTATATTTCGATGGGCGCAAAGACGAAACTCTAGTTTTAAAAGTTACCGGAGCCAAGTCGCATCGCAAAACTATTACAAAGGAACACTACGTTTTAGTTCAAGAACCCGGTTCAAAATGCATAGGACATGTAACACCGTTATGCGAATCCGCTGAAAATATAAAACTGAGCATAGTTCATTATTTAGAAGCTAATGAGATTGATATGACAACAATTAAAACAATTGGATGTGACGGAGCAGCAGTGAATACGGGGCCGAAAGGTGGTGCTACAGGTTATTAGAAGAATACTGTGGCAGACCATTACAACGGTTTGGTTTATTTGCCAATTACATGGGAACGAACTTCCCCTGCGGCATCTTTTCCAATTTTTAGATGGTCCAACAACTGGACCACGTGGATTTTCGAAGCATATTGGTAAACAAATGGCTGAATGTAAGAAACTTCAAGTAATGAAGTTCATGCCAATCAAATCAGATTTACCGGATGTTGATGTTGAAGTTGATCAGAAAGAGTTAAGTACGGACCAAAAATATTTGTTGGACATACGTCGTGCGGTTATTACTGGTAAGTGCAGTGAAAGTTTAGCTCGAAGAGATCCTGGGAAAGTATGGCATTCAAGATGGTTGACAACAGCTAATAGGTTGCTTCGATTATATATTGGAACAACGTTTCCATCAGAAAATCTTAAAATATTGGTGGACTATATTGTAAAAGTATATACTGTAGTTTGGTTTAGAATTAAGTGCAACACAGACTGCAAAAACGGTTCTCAGAACTACTTGAACTAATAAAACGTTGAAGTTATCTTAGTCATAATCCATCGTAGATCCGGTAATTCAGAGAAACGCGTACTTTGCTCACCACGGAAATATTATTCTTACAATGTTGTGTGATAAAAGACAACATGTAAGGGAACTTGCTCTAAGAAAAATTCTGAATGCTAAGACAGAACCAAGATTACCAAGTAAAATAAGATGTTTCCAAATTCCACCATTATATTTTGAAGCTCAAGATTACACAGACTTGATATCATGGCAAGATTGCAATTTAACGGAACTGCCACTAACTTTTCAATTTTCAAACAAAGAGTTAAAGGACATGGTAATTTCTGATGGTTGGAAAGAAGATGGAAGTTATATGGAATTTCCAAAATTTCCTTGTCACACCCATGCTGTCGAGAGGTGCGTGGTGTTAGTAATGTAGGCGTCCTCAGCAGTTTGTGGTCTTGATTCTAGAGATGGATTCATTCGCTCCAGATTAGAATCTCGTAAATTAACGCCACAATTCGATACCAAGCGACAATTAGCAAGTGAATAATTTTGTTTTGTTTTGTTTGTTAAAGACCAAAGCTCGTGAGTATACATTTTAACCAAATACCTGTTGTTTTAATTATGTCTTTGAGCAAAAAAATTTTTTTTTTCAAAATTTTAAAATTGTAATAGTGCGGAAAAGCTGCTCGTGCGGAGCTCTGGGATATTGTGTACATAAAATAGCTTTTTAACTATATTAAAAGTAAAATGTGTGAAGATTTTTATCAGATAAACTATGTTCTAATGAACACAAAATTCATTCCTTCTGGGGCACTGGAAGATTTTATTTGACAACGTTCAGATTTTAGGGTATAAAAGAGTTTGCCAACCGGCAACTTTTCCGCACTATTACAATTTAAAATTTTGAAAAAAACTTTTTTTTGGCATTTTCGTTCCACCCTAGTGGCCATGGCACTTAAAACACAATAACAACAACAACGACCTAAACCAAAATCTTCAGCAACAAACTCAACAAGAGCAACAAACTTAAGGGACACGGAGATAATAATGTCAGTTAATAATACACATGCGTAAGCAACAAAGTCGAGGACTGACTGACTGACATGAACGATTTGTCATTTTTTTTACGCACACTTTTACTTTTTACCTGTTTATCCAAAAATAAGAACCATACTACTTGCATCACTTTTACTATTTTTTTTATTAGAACTATCAAGGGCACGTTGAACATTTGTACTTTGATAGATAGCTGTTGAAATAAGGAAGTTTTTAAAATAATTTGTACGCATGTTATGTTGATAATTTTTGAGAAAAACGAATTGTTAATTTTCATAGTTGCTTTTTAAAAATTATTTTTTATAAGTTTTTATTTAAAATTTTCACATGATCGAAATGTTTCCAGATATTTTCTATTCCAAACGGATGACCATAGAGTGGGACAAGTAATCCAGTAAAAAAGTTCAAAAAAATGGCAAGCAAATTTTTTTAAAATTAACTTTAAAGACATTAAGATCTACTTTTTTGAGAAAAACACAAAAATTGAAATATCTCAAAAACTACTGAGTTTTGTATAATGTATATTAGGGTTAAATTTGTTTCTTAGCTCCTGCCCCAACACATCTCCAAAGGAATGTATCGAATTACCAGTAACCCTGTATAAGTAGGATAGAATATCTAGATAGTTAATTAAAAAATATGTCATATAAAAATTTGTAGAGTGTTAATTTATAAGAAATTAAAAAATAACCAAGGTAATATAAATATAAAATAGTTGAATATTAATTTGGGTAAATGAAAGTTGGTTTTTTGAAAATTCTCAAAAAACCTTATTTAAATACCACAAAATAATATTCTAAAACCAAATTAAAATATAATTAGTTGAAATATTGTGTGAAGAGGATTATTGTTATATGAAAATATTATTTGGATTTTGAATAAATAAAAGTTTTATAAAATAAAATTTATTTTGGAGTTGTTATAAATTTGGATATTGGTGAAGTATTAATTTGATAAAGAAGGAAAGTTGGAGTTGGAGTCAGGGGGGAAGGTGTATTGTTGGAAAGAGGTTGGAACAGTGCTTGGTGAATTGGAAATCGAGGCAGGAAGTGTATTAGTACGAGTTGTTTTTGAAAAGGTAGTTTGTAAATTTTAATTTTAGAAAGTGTTTATTTATTAGAATTTATTGTTTTTGTTTGTTAAGATTTGCATAATTTTAAAGGTGTTTGAAATTTAACTTTGTGAATTTTGTAAAAGATTAAAGTTCATGAATACGATCCCTTTGGGGTCCTTGAATTAGGAGATCTTTGAAAATTTATAAAAAAATTATTTAACAAACTAGCTGGAATTTTTAAAAATAAAATTGTATGCATTTATATTAATTAGTAAGAGCATAGCAGTATATAGAAATATGCTGCAATAAATTATACTTCACCAACAAAATAACTAATGTTCACCAATGATAGATGATACTGAACGAAACCGAACTGATTGTAGTTCGCACTGTACGGTCGGGCATGTTCCACCATGAAATGTATCAGCAAAATATTCCTAGCAAGAATACCGGCCGTAAACATAACGTGCCTGACTTGATACGGCACGTATAATATAAATACATTGATTGGAAACCATTTAACAATATTTTTTGGTACTGAAACGCTACCTGCCTGAAACGTTTTGTGCATGATAATATGAATCAAATATTAGGCAGTTTTGAGCGATTAAAGCACAAAAGATGTGACAGTGTTATTTAATAATAATAGATCATTGTAAAAAAGATTTCGCAAGATAAGATTTTCATATTTGTAAAAATATGAAAATACGTTATTAGGTAAATTAAAATGAATTAATTTAATGTCATGATCAGGGCTCGGCAAATATACTCACCCTAACTGCATAGAATTTTTCAAGTAGTGACTAAAAAACTGGGAGGCTTCAAAAGCTATGGTAATAATGTTATTATTAAAGATATTGCCTTTTTGAGGTGGGTGAATACCGTTTCTGTCTGGTGACTTATCGAGGTTTAGTCACGATACTTGTAATGCACCACATTAAAAAATAATTTGCGACTTGCTTACCTTAATGGAATGATAGCCATTAATATTGCCTTTTCGTGTACATGCCATCCAAATAAATATGAAGTTAAGGCACATATAACAATACACCTTATAAACTGCAGAACATTTGGACCCGAAAACCAAAGTTTGATCAATGCAGGCAACATAAAAATTACAGTCAAAATGATTGTCGCTAATGGCATCACATTTGGTAATACAGAATGAGAAAATTCTTGTACTAGTCCACCAGTCATGCTCGCTGCATCTGTAGTTACAATCAAATCCATTTTATGTCCTAGAAACAATGCATTTTATTAGATTTCTAAATTCCCATTAAGAAACCGTATCATAATATTCTCGATTTGTAATAATAATAAACTAGGAGTATTTTTTTAGCTCCGTCTACTTACAATCCGTTCTATTAACTATTATATCGGGTGGGGAGTCTCAAAACGGAACATAGTAAAATTGCATTCAAAACTATATTAGTGTACACTGTTGCTCTTCATTTTAACATACAAAAATGGCAATGGTATCAATTAGGGCATCCAAAATTACCGAGATTTTCTTTTACCGGTAAGCGGACAAGTCTGTGGTCCGGGCAGCGCCGGCCTTTTGATTTTGGGGCCCCGGGCACAAATATGGAGTGGGGCCCCCAGTAAATAAGAAAGTGAATAAATAAATAAAATCTTTAATTTTTAATACAAGAAAGGAACATATATACAGGGTGTATACAAATTGGCGCAAAAGATCCAGGTAGCGATTTCTTGTACAATTCTGAGTCGAAAACCTTAATACAAAAATGTTGTATCATGCTTCCCGTGCCCTTACGAACCATTTAAAAGAAACGTACATTTGGCAACATTGAATCCATCCCACTCATGGTATTCATAATTAAAGCATGGTAATTTAGGCGGTCGTGGCTGCGTTGGTTCAGCGTGCGTCTGACCACTGAGATGGCCCGGGTTCGATTCCTAGGGTCACATATACATCGAAAATACCCGGCCGCTCCCCTCGGAAGGCAATGGCAAACCACCGAGCTGTATTCTGCCTAGTAAAGTCCTCTCTGGAGTAGAAGTGCAAGCACTTCCGTGGTTCGGAGCCCATATTAAACTGTAGGTCCCCTATGTCTGTAGGCTACTTGATACGCACACCACAGTCATATGGAGAGAGGATCGGCAACGCCCTCTAAAGGGTAGCCACTTTAAGAAGAAGAAACTTAGGATACAGCGTTGGAGTTGTTAAAATTAAATTTTCGTCATTTTACTCGTTGGTAATAGCAGATGGATAGGCTTAAGACTAGCCCTGGCAGAAATTATCGATATATCGATAATATCGATATTTAATGAAATATCGGAAGACGATATTTAAAACATGAATATCGATGTATCGATAATATCGATAAATATCGATATTATCGATAAATATCGATAATATCGACAAATATCGATAATATCGATAAATATCGATATTTATCGATATTATCGATAATTTTCAATAATATCGATAATTTTCAATAATATCGATAATTTTCAATAATATTGATAATCGAATATTGATGACTTCGATAATTTCGGTTAAATCGGTTAAATCGATGAGTATTTAGTAGATTTAACAATTTCTCATAATAATTGCTCTTTTTTGAATTTCTTCTAAAACGCAAATTTTCTGCACGTTATCTCTTATAATATCTTAAATAGTCAGATTCGGCAGATGACTCTAACAAGTATATTGATAATTTAAGTATCGATAATATTGATATCGCTAATATCGATAATACAAGTACAAGTTAGTTAGTAGATATCATGATACAATGTGATTTTTTAAAAACTCAGTTGCAGCAGGCCGTATTCTGACTTAATACAGATACAGACAGTTCTAAGGTTATTAAGACAGAATATGGCCTGCTGCAATTGAGTTTTTAAAAAATCACATTGTATCTACTAACTAACGTATACAGTATACATATATTGATACAGAAGTTATTAGTATTAATTAAGTATATTACCGGTATGATAGACCAGTAATTAATTAGCAATTGATATTATTGGTATTAATTACCGATAATATCGATGTTTATCGATATTATCCATATTATCGATAATATCGATAATATCGGTATTATCGATATTATCGATATTATCGGTATTATCGATAATATCGATATTATCGGTATTATCGATGTTATCGATAATATCGGTATTAAATCGATATTATCGATAACATTTTGGCAAATATTATCGATATTGAAATTTCAATATCGACAGGGCTACTTAAGACCTTTAATTGTAGGTGCCACTAGAGAGATAAAATTAAGTTCAGAAATTATTTACTTTAAACATGGTTAGTGGAATATATTTGATAATTGTGTATCTTAAAATTTGTTTTACTGCTAAGGTGAGTTTCAGATATAAGTAGAATATCAATATCATTATAAATAAACCTTATAAATTGGGAGCCATTTTTGTTGCTTAGTTTTTCAGTGAGAAGTCTAATTTGTGCGGTTAGTTCATTTATTGTTTGTTGTTGAGCTGCAATGGTTTGTTGTAGTGAAATTATTATAGGCGTTAGATCATTGGTTTGTTGACTTGTTACCTGACTGTACAGTTTTTGTTGAGGGTGTGGGGCTGGTATTTGGTTTTTCCATTGTGCTTGAACATGAGATTGTAGAGGGGGGGAAATGTGGATTTGGTTTGGGTGTTGTGAGGGTTGTTGATTTCTTCTAAGATTATCTAGGTATACACTACAGCCTTTATAATTGGCAGGATGCTCGCCTTGGCATAGAACACATTTTGGTGGTTTGCCGTCATTTCGTTTTTTTTTACAGGTGCGATAATCATGAAGTTCGGTACATTTGACACATCGAGCTGGTCTAGTGCATCTGTTCCTGGTATGCCCATAGCATTGACAATTTTTGCATTGGGGTATCTGCATTTTTTTTCTGGGTTCCTCGAATTCTATTATTGCGTTTCCGATACGCTTAATGTTGAAAATTTCTTTGTTGTTTTCTTTACGTTTAAGGCCAATAAAAAACAAATTTTTTTTCTGCCTGGTCTCTCTATTTAGCACATTCATGATGTTAATTACTTCATGACCTTCAAGTTCTAGAGCTTCCTTTATTACTTTTTCTTCAGTGGTGTGATGCATATTTCTTAAAACAACTCGAAACTTTTTCTCTTCTTCTAGTCTGCAGGTGAGTCTGGCTACTTTAATTGTGTCTAAGATATCCCGTAACTTTTTATAATCTTCAATGGTGTAGGTTTGAAGTTTTAGTTTATTTCCTTGCATGAGTTGGTAATGGTAATTTTTCTAAGGAATGGTACCTTCCACTAGGGTGATAAGCGGATTTACTGTTGTTATGTAGTGAAGAATAAATGGGAGAATTTGTGTTTTCGTTTGAATTGTATCTTGATTTTTATCCTGTTTGTCACTAGTGCTTGCTTCGGCTGCTAGGGGTTGATATCTATTTTTTGTAGTAGTACCTGGGTTTGTCTGTTTAATCTTTTCAGCAGTACTGTTTCCAGTACATTTTCTTTTATTTCGAGGTTTTACCTCTTGAAAGTCGTTAAGTTTAATTACTTGAGAATCATCGGTAGAGACAGACATTTTATCTGCATTTGATTCTAGTTCATTACAGACTGGAGGTAATGGTGCTAAAAATTGCGAGGAGTAGTAATCAGGTTGAAGTGCTGGGGATACCGTATGTGGTTGAAGTAATCCTTCGTAAGGTACCTGGTTTTGCATTTGTACTTGTGACAAGGGGACTGGCAGTGGTGGGAAACCAATGTTGGGCGGATAATAGCTATCTTGTAGTTGATTTTGTATTTGCATATTGTTTTGTGTTGGTGATGGTGTAGTAAACATTGATAATGCGCATGATTGTTGGAAATTTTGTTGAGACCGAGTTAGCGGAATAGTAGGGTACTGATTTAATAATTGAGTTAGGATAGTATCCCTGATTTACGGGAAAACTACGACTAGTATTTTGCATGATTTGTTTCTTTTAAAGTCTACTTTAGCGTATAAATTTAGTTTTACCCCTGATCACATAACAATCAGATAAGCCAAGTTAATGTAAAATTTGGCAGGCAGTTTGATGATTAGTTTGCCTTCGGTTGCCAGGCGACTCTAAAGTGATTAGAATCAGCTGATTTGTATGATTCCAAGCACTTCAGGGTCGTTTCTGCTCGTGCAGTGCTGCCGCCATCTGGCAACCGAAAGCAAACTAATAATAAAACTGCCTGCCAAATTTTACGTTAACTTGGCGAATCTGATTGTTATGTGATCAGGGGTTTTACTTATCTGGTAACGAGAGGTCAACAGCTGACCATTCGAGAATTATCACTCGCTTACGGACACGCTTGTGGATGGCCAGCACAACTTTACGATGCTAAAGTCAAACCACAACTATTTACAAATATTGAGTGCGCCTCTAATTTTAGCTAAATTTACCTATTTGGATGACTCATCACCTAAAATCAGGTCTCTGGTTAAGAATACATTTTTTAAATTGGCAGTTATTATGTAGTATAAAGTATAATTCATGAAGTACAAAAGTATTTCTATGAGTTAAAGAGACAAGTGACCAAATGGCTGAATTTACAGGCGTGAGACTTGTACAACAAGTTTGTGCTACGCTATATCAAATACATACAAGTTAAAGGGGACTATGTAGACAAATGTTGCCGTTAATAAGTAGGAGTAATATTTATCTGTAAAATTGTGTTGTAGCTGGCCACTGGTACCTAATTAAAAAATGCCCTTCATATAAAAACAGTCAATTTAAAACTAGAATGTTTCATAACCTACCTAATTTATGTGTAAAATAGTAACAAATAACTTACCTATTATTACAGCTGCTTTATCTATCACATTATAAATTGCCCAAACGTTTGGTGCCCAATAAGCATGACACAAACCTCTCTTAAAAGGAAATAATCGAGAATATATCTATAATTTGTTTTGTTTAATAGAATAGTTTTTATATACTCATTAGTTATAGCTTACCTGTTTTAACTGATGAAGAAATGGCAGGAAGGTCAATATATAAACAAAAAGAACTGTCGTAGCCAATCGAAAAAAGTTAGTAATAGAAAAACTTTTGAAAATATTATTAAAATTTAGTGATTTGGTAGAAAAACAATAATTACGAAGTAAATAGATAAAATAAGCTGGAGCTACATATAAATACAAGTGCTTCATGTTTAATAAAATCAGAAACCAGAAAGCCCCCTTTATGTAATGATGCTGCAAATTATTATTTATTAATTATAATATTTTTCATTGAAAAACAAAAGTAAACTTACTTTAAGCATGTATGCAAATGATATTAATAATGTTCCATATAAAATTCCATTATATTGGAAATGAATGTGATCTATCATTAATAATCCTGTGTTTGTTATCAATAATAAAGGTAAAACAACTGTAGAACGCCAACCAGTATTGAACATCAAGCAACATCTACAAAAATATATCTTTTAGAAACATCTTATTACTACTATTCACCAAATAAGAGCTCATGAACTATGTCAAATTTTATTCTTGTATAGTTCTATACTATGTAGTCGCATGCTTATCATTCGCTAAACAATACTTTCTTTTATTTCATACTGTCTGGTAAATGCAGTTTCCCGGCGCCATTTTGAGTCCGGAAAGTGAGCTATTACGGTATCAGAGCCGGAAAGTGTTACCAAGCAACACTTTCCGGGCTGTTATTTTATGCAGCCAATCGGAGCCCGTAAAAGTGTAATCAAGCCACACCTACCGGCTTTGATACAGTAATGTCACATGTTGACGATATTGAAAAAAGTGTCACATGTAAAAATTAAAAAATCAAATTGTTTACAGTATGAAATAAAACGTTATACGATACATGTCCGGGAAGTTATTATTAAAGTACTCGTTTAGAAATTCTTGACTAGGCTCTTTCATCGCCTCGTCCATAATGCAGCACTCACTATCGTTCGTGCTGCAAACTTCACATTCGTGTGGCAAAAACAAGCTTTCAACACATGTATTACACGCTATTTTTTCTACAACCACATTTCCATAAAAACATTTAAATATTTCTGCAAAATTTGACATTTTTATTTGCGTGCGGAAAAATTACTTTCCGCACGCAAATCAAAATTTGCGTGCGAAAAAATTACTTTCTACAGCAAATCAGATTTGCGTGCGGAAATAGTTATTTGTACAAGTAGTAATGAAAGCAATACTTTTTTTCATGAGTTTGAAGTTTGATGCACATGTTATACGTTGATTTTAAGACAGCTTTTGACAAAATAAAAAGAAAAACTAATTGAGGACTTCAGTCAGACTCAGCACTCCGCAAACAAAGTATAAGTCGCTCAGTATACGGGGGATCAGTCCGCATGTTCCTTGTTTGTCGTTCGTCTATTACTACAGATTGTTGTGTGTCTGTCCTTTCTATTTTTTATTAATTCTCTCCAGTTTATTATCCCCATATCTCATATATCTTTCGTTACTTGATCTTGCCACCTGATTTTTGGTCTTCCCCTTGGTCTGTCTTCTATAGGTCCCCAGTTTAGTATTTTCCTTATTAGTGCATCGTGTTCCCTTCTTTGGGTGTGCCCGAAACACCTAAGCCTTTGCGCTTTTACAAATCTAACCATGTCTTCGCCTTCGGATAGGTTTCTCACTTCGAAGTTCATAAGTTGTCTAAGTTCTCCGTCCGGTGCCGTCATCTGTCCAAGTATCCTTCTTATTATTTTCCTTTCCAGTATTCTCAGCCTTTCATCTTTACTGGATAGGCACATTGTTTCGGCGGAGTAAGGTATAACTGGTCTGATGGCTGTTTTCTATATTTTGAACGCTGTTGTTTTGCTAAGATTTCTATCCTTCAAAAACTTTTGATATTTCCAATATGCTTTATTTCCCGCTTTAATTCTTTCAGTTATTTCTGTACTTCTCTTGTTATTTCCGTTTATCATTACTCCCAAATATTTAAAGTATTCTACTCTTTGAAAGCTGTATCTTCCTACCTTCATTTCCGTTAAGTTTTCAATTCCTCTACTTGTGCTTACCACGTATTTTGTTTTTTCTTCAATTATTTTCAAACCTCTGATTTCGGCTTCCCTTGTGAGTTCCATTACCTTTTGCTCTAAACTTCGTTTGTCTCTTGCTATAAGCACTAGGTCGTCAGCGTATCCAATTATTTGTGTAGAGCTGTGTGTTACCGTTTTATTTCCCCACTTGCCTATGACTCCTTCCAACGCTATATTAAATAGCGTGGTTGAAAGGCCATCTCCTTGTCTCACTCCCGCTTCTATATTAATTTCCTTTGTATTGCCCTCAGTTGAGGATATTTTTGCAGCGGAATTCGTCATTGTCATTCTTGTTAGTATGATTAGCTTTCCTGGTATTTGCATGTTTTTCATTTCTCTCAATAGTTGCAGTCTATAAATGCTTGTGGGAAATCTATAAAGGTGATGTGTATTTCCATGTCGTGTTCATAGCATTTTTCTATTATTTGTGTTAACATGTGTATTGCATCTACCGTTGATCTTCCTTGTCTAAATCCCTATTGATACTGTCTCAGTTTTCGATCGGTGTATTAATGTAGTCAGTCTGTTTCTTATTATCGAGGTTAATAGTTTGTATGTACGTGTTCAGTAATACGATTGCCCTATAATTGTTACATTTCGTTGGGTCCCCCTTTTTATAGATTGGTGTTATTTGCCCATTTTTCCAGTCTTGCGGCATGCTTTCCTCTTTCCATATCTTTACTATTAGGTAATGCATTCGTGTTAGTAGCTCTTCTCCTTCAGTAATTCGTTATTTATATCGTCTGGCCGTGCGGATTTCTTTAATTTTAGTGGACTAACTACTTCTAGGATATTTCGTATGTAGGTATATCTTCTTCATTATCTCTCTCGTCATGTAGTTCTTCTTCTACTTTTTCTGTAGCATCTTTATAAGTCTGTGAAGTGTGTCTTTCAATCTCTTTTACTTATTTTTGCTGTTGTTGCTTTTTTAGTGTTGAACTGTCTTATGTACTCGAAGAGCCTTCTGTTATTTTTATTGTTTACTGCCAGCTTCTGCATTTTTTCTTTTTGTATAATTGTGCTGCCTCTTGTTTAACTTCGTGTATTCGTTTAGTTTATTAATCTCGTCTCTATCTATTTCTTTCTTGCTTCATTTTTTGTGTTACTCTTGGTTTGATATGAACGCCAAGGTAGGGAGAGAAAGAAGATACGACTACATAGCTGGAAAGGAGAGCCTACACGAGGAAACGAATAAAAACGGGCAGAAATTGATTGATTGCGCGGCAAGGAAATACATGGTGATTAAAACAACTCAGCTCAAGCATAAGGATATACATAAAATCACATGGAAAAGTGCAGACGGCCGTACAAACAACCAAATCGATCATGTACTGATTGAGAGGAAACACGCAAATAGTATAGAAGATGCAAGAACATACAGAGGAGCGGACACCAACTCTGGCCATTTTCTAGTCAGAGTTAGATTAAGGCAGGAAGTTCCGAAACTATCAGGAAAAAAAAGGAAGGAAAAGAACTAGATGGAATATCGAGGCACTACAAACGGAGGAAAGGCAAAATAAATATTTAAAAGACATAGAACAAAGCATAACTAGCAACCAACAGGACACAGTAAACGGAAAGTGGGAAGCAATTAAGCCCAGGGTCTGGGAAGGTCCAAAACAAGAACGAGAAAGGAGTGGTTTGATGAGAGCTGTAAGGAAGTGTGGTAAACGAGCGGAAGAGAGCAAGGCTTACAACGCTAAAAGATAAGACGGCAGAAGCACAAGGGAAATACAAGGAAGCCTGCAGAAGAGCAAAGGCAAAGTGCCGGGACAAGAAGAGCGAAGTCATGCAACAAAAAATAGAAAAGCTAGAAGAAACCCACTAAAGAAAGCAGATAAGAGAATTCTATAGAGGCCTAAAAGAAACCAAAGTAGGAGGCAAAAACAGAATAATATTCAATAAGAATGAGAGGGGAGAGATAATTACAGGAAAAGAAGATATACAGAACATGTAGGACCTACACTTTAAAAGAATATTAGAGCAGAAGCAGGGGGAAGAGGAGCAGGTAGAAGCAACTGCGCATAGTAGCACAATTAACACCGAACTAAGGGCACCAGCAGAGGAGGAAATCAAAGGTGTATCACGAAGATGAAAAACAACAGAAGCCCAGGAGTAGATGTACTACCAATTGAACTCTTTAAGTACGGGGGAGAACGGATCCTTAATGAGGTATATGACCCAATAATGCAGATATGGCAAGAAAAGCAGATGCCGGAAGAATGGTCAACGGCAATTATAACCCCGATCCATAAAAAAGGTAACGAACAGTTAGCAGACAATTACAGGCCAATATCCCTACTCTGTGTAGTATACAAGGTGTTAGTCACAGTAATAAAACTTAGGCTGGACGAATGGGCAGAAGAAACAATAGGGCAGAACCAGGCGGGCTTCAGGAAAGGTAAATCGATCATCGACCAAGTATTCATAATGAAGCAGATACAGGAAAAAATGGACAAGGAAGACTCATATGTACTCTGTTCATTGACTTCAGAAAAGCGATACGGTGCTAAGATTAAACGTATACGAGCCCAGAATCATCTCATTTGCCCAGTTTATATTCAACAGATAATATTTCAAACAACTTTATTTTACAGACAAAATGGAATATATTTTCAGACAAATTGTTTTAACAATAAATGTAATAAATTTGAACAACATGTTATTGCTGTTAACAGTACTAAATAACAAACAATAGTTAGGTAACAATTACCAAAAAATTACTATAACGATTCATTTCATTTGGCCCAAATATAATACTTACAGTTACCACCGTGTTAAGTCACCTTTGCTTCGTAAAACGGCCTGAATTCGCTTAGGCATATTTTTTTCCAAATTTTTACAATCTTCACGAGTGCACGCGTGACGCGTTCCAAATTTCAATAATCCTTTCTTTTAATTCAGAAATAGTCCTAGCTGGCTTAGCTCTTAATTTTTTCTTCATTATATGCCAAAGAGTCTCAATGGGCGAAAGGTCAGGGCTGCTGGATGTCCAATTTAGTAAACTAATATCATGTTTTGACAACCATTCTTTGACTCTTTTTGCCGTATGGCATGCAGCTCCATCCTGCTGGAAGATATACCCGTTTTCCTCTGTTTGTAAGCTGTCAATAGAAGGGATTAAACTATCTCTAAGAATTTTTATATTCTCAGCAGCTTTAACAGTGCCTTCTATGAAGTGTAATTTTCCAGTGTCCTGAGGCACCATGCAGCCCCAAATTAGAAGGGGCGCAGGAAATTTAACTTTTCGGCGTAAACAGTCAGGATGATAAGTTTCAGTTTTAGTTCTCAAAACCTTACTTCGGCTATCTCCAACACACACCTCGAATCTTGACTCGTCGCTTAATATTACACTATTCCACTGAGTTTGTGTCCAATTTACAAAGCATTTTGCCCAAATCAGTCTATTCTTTTTTTTGTTTCGTTGTTAGCAAAGGTTTTTCCTTCGCCTAAAATTGCGTACCTTTATAGAAAAGCTATATTATTACCTGGTGTACTTACTTTATAAAAAGTAAAACCCAGTTTTTTGATGGCTCTAAAACAGGTTGATCTTGAAAATTTTTTACCGGTTGCTTTGTTCCATTTTACACTTAATTCTCCACAGTTGGCACGACGATTTTGTTTCAAAATACGCCGTAAAGATCTTAAATTTGCTGGTGTTACAATTGAAATTCTACCTAAATTCGGTTTTTCAGTTATTGATCCCGTAGTTTTATGTAATTTTATAATATTTCTAATGGTATAGCGTGACAATTTCAGTTGTTCGGCAATTTTGCCACAAGATAAACCTGAATTAGACAAATTAACAATATAATATAATCGCTACCCTTTTATCATATTATGGTGTGAAATTTGATTTTACATCTGATAATATCTTTATTTCAACTATTTTATTTAATTACTATTCCACTTTAGTTTAATGTCTGTTAATGTATAAATTTTTGTTTTTTTTTGTTTTCCCGCCCTATGCACCTTCAGATTTAGTTATAACAAAATATATCGCATGGCAAATTTCACGAGTCAGAGCTGGACACGTTGTCTTTGCCAATGGACCACGGCGCGGATGTGGACGGCCTAGGGCGGGGAAACAAAAATCCGTTCAACCGCCATTTAAAACTTACTTAGACTATACTGGTCTAAGTAAGTTTTAAATGGCGGTTGAACGGATTTTGGGTAATTAAAAAAAATGAGTAAAAAATAATAAGTCCGAATTTTTAGCTGAAAATTTGCAAACCGACGTAAAATGCCATTCTGAACAACTTTTTCAAATGAAATCTTTCGAAAAAATAGGGCCACTTCTGAAGATTTTTTTCAAAAAGTGTCAAATTTGACAGGTACAGAATGTCATTTGACCAAATTTGTGTGCACTTTTTTTAGTCCTTAGATAAGCACAAACCAACGCCGTATTGATTTTTTTTTAAATACTTTAATAAAAAAAAATCCCATATGATCCGGACTTTTTGACAAACCCTGTATATTACTTTAAATACTTTCATTTTTGTTTCTCTTATTTATAAATTTCCTGTTCATTGCATAGTATAGGTGTAATGTCTTCTCAATTATATTATTATATTAATAAAAAAAAATCCCATATGATCCGGACTTTTTGACAAACCCTGTATATTACTTTAAATACGCACTTTCATTTTTGTTTCTTTGGAAATTTCACTCTTATTTATAAATTTCCTGTTCATTGCATAGTATAGGTGTAATGTCTTCTCAATTCTATTATTTATCTCTGCTTCTTGTGTTCCTTTTCCGTCTATTATTACTCCCAAGTATTGGAAAGTTTGCACTTGTTCTATCCTAGCCTCTTCGATTTTTATGTCTAATTGTTCTTGTTCTTCTCCTGTTATCATAACTTTAGTTTTATTTTTATTCATTTTCATTTCATTTGTTTCTAATACTCCGGTCCATATTTCCAAGTTCTTTTGCAATTCTATTCTATTCTCAGCTAAAATTACAACATCGCCTGCGAAAGCTCCCTGTGATATCTCTACTTTCTTTAGATTTCTATAACCTACTTTTAGCTTTTTCATTCTTGAATTGCACTGTTTAATTATTTCATCCATAAAAGTTATGAAAAGCACTGGGCTCAGACCTCCCCCTTGCCTTAATCCTCCCTGTGTGGTAAATGTTTCTGATCTTCTGTTGTTACTTATGACGTTGTTAACATTATTCCTGTATATTTTTTGCATTATTCTTATTAACTTGTCTTCCACTCCTCTTTCTTTCAAAATATGCCATTCTCCCTTGGTACTCTGTCGAAGGCTTTCTCCATGTCTATAAATGCTAAAAATATCTGTTTCTTCTCTTGTATTGCTTTTTGTGTTAACTGTTTTATCGTGAATATATGGTCTTGACAGCTCCTTCCTCTTCTAAACCCGCTTTGTGCTTCGTCAAGGGTTTTCTCTACAATTTCTCTTACTCTCTTTTCTAGAATCTGTTCGAATATCTTCATAGTTGTACTTAATAGTGTTATCCCTCGATAGTTGTTGCGGTCCGTCCTGTCTCCTTTTTTATGTATGGGAACTATTAATGCTGTCTGCCAATCTTCAGGGTATTCTTCTTCTCTCCATATTTTATTTAGTATTTCCACGAACATTTCTTCTCCTTTCTGTCCCATATTTTTGATCATCTCCGCCGTTATTTTATCTGCTCCTGGTGTCTTCCCATTTTTTAACTTTTTTATTACTTCTTTTATTTCTTTCCACCATTACTACATCATGTTGGGTATTTGCGTCTATCTCTGTTTGACAAAATAACAATAACTTTCCGTAAATCAGTTGATAAACTTTTACCACAAACCATTGTTCCAAACTAAATAATGAAACAAGAAATTGTTACTAAACAAGAGGCAGCAATAAGCAATTGTTTTGTTTTAACCATAGGCTGACTTGATAAAGAAAATGAACTTTAATCACATTTAAATACATGGGCCAAATGAAATGAATCGTTATAGTAATTTTTTGGTAATTGTTACCTAACTATTGTTTGTTATTTATTACTGGTAACAGAAATAATATGTTGTTCAAAGTTATTACAATTATTGTTAAAACGATTTGTCTGAAAATATATTTCATTTTGTCTGTAAAATAAGGTTGTTTAAGGGGTGGAGGGGGCGGAACCAGTAATGATGGCAGACTTCCAAATAAAAGTTTCGTCTCTGGCGTGGTTGACACGTTGAGTTACCGTGCTCTTTTAGTGCTCCCTTTCCCCCTTATAAAAGTGGGCGAAACGTTGAGTCTTTTGTCTCAAAATGACACGGTCCCAATCCAGAAGAGGTTTTGTTAATACTGACACTGACCGTGGAAGTGTTGGAATTCAAGTTCTATCATCCTTGGAAAATTTAAAATCGCCTGAAATCAAAATTTCGTTATTCGGATACAGATTTGCTAACTGACAGATCAAATCATCTAGTCTGAGCAAAAATTCGTCAATATGTGATGCTAAGTTAATAGGAGACCTATACACAGTAACAATAATGTAGTGTTTGTCATTTATTGCCACCAAACAGCCACAGTATTTGAATATCTGTTCAACAGCTAGATTTTTCAGCCCATCAATTTTCGTATATGGAACCACCCCTGTTTTTGCTGCTCATAAAAATATCACCTTCATTGAAATTTTGTAGAGCGAGGCTCCTAAGCGAATCTTCATGAAGCCTGTGTTCGGTTAAGCAGACGACTTTTGGTTTGTATTCGCTAATAAGTACATACAGTTTATCGACATTATGAGTTAATGACCGTATATTAGTGTATAGTAATTTAAAATGTACATCTAAATATATTTTACTAAGAGAGCTAGCTTGGCGCTCTCTTACACTTTGCTTCGTTTTAGGAATTTGGTTTACATTAATCAAGTTTTCAGTATTTCGGGATGACGCGGCTGAAAAAATTTGGATATGTAAGTTCCTGATGGCCAATACTCCGGTTTCATAATTTGTTTCAGATTAACCTCGTCAATAATAATTTTAAAGGAAGAATATACGTTGGGGTGCTTTCGGAAAGTCTTCATTTATAAAGTTTTGCACTTCGTTCTTAGTGGTGGCTGGATCCAATCATGAAACAAACAGCATCGCTTTTTTTGCTACCGTTTTTAAAGTACAACCATCATTATTACCTATAATTGATTTACGGGGCTTTCTTTAATTGTTAGCCACAGTAGGCCATTCAGAATGATTTTGTTTTTTTTCCAAAGTTATTTTATTTGTCTCTATGACATTTTCATTAGGACCTTGATCTCCCAATGTCATCATCTTGTCTATAATATTTCGAGTATTAGCAGCAGCTTCGCATGCAGCATTAACTTGTTTAAGTGATACCTGGGCTTTCTTTTTATTGTTATTTGATATGTTAGTAGAAACGCTGTTTGTTGAATTTTGAATATTTGATTTATTTGTCGAAGTTTGAGGAATTTGCTCTAAACTTTTTGTTACTACTTTGCGGTCGGTTTTAACTTTGTCAATTTCTAGTTGGCGAATTTTGTCCTTTAATAAATCTATCTTTTCATATAATTCGTGAATTAAGTTAGTTTTATCACTAACAATTGTCATTAACAGTGTAATATTATATGCCACACATTTTTCTGTATTAATGTCATGTTCTGATTTACCATCAAAGAACTCACAGTTGATTATGTCCACTTCTTTTCCACAACAAATAATTATATTAGTATCTCCAGTGGTTTCATACGTTTTTAGTTTTTCCACACACGAATTGTGATAAAAACAACCACATATTAAACACTGTACACGTTTTGAGACAGTTTTACTATTACAAACACCACATAATTGCGCATTTAGTTGAGACGCGCTTGTACTGGCCGCCATGTTGCAAATGACTGGCTGCAGCGTAAGAAATTGCAATAATGGAGCTGAAAGTGGTTACATTTTTAAAGCTGTTCCTGTCAACCCAGTGAAACGGGCAGAATGGATTAAATGCAAGATTCTGCCAAAATCATTTCGCGGAAGACCAGTGGCAAATATATGGAAAAAAATTAAAAATACACGCAGTACCCACTATATTTTAATCGAACAAACCTTTTTAAACTTAAACAAATATTTAATGAATAGCAAGGGTATTAACTTATTAAGAATTATGAAATTTGCAATTAATTCTGATCCTGAGTTTCAGTCAATCGAACTTAAGTGTTGTGGCATTAAATCCAAATTTGCAATTAGATTTATAATTTTTCGGTTAAGGACACACACTTCCAAACTTAAAACCCAAATTAAAAAACAACAAAGAATAAAATGGTCGACTAAAAGCCACGCAATGAGAGACTGTAATAAAGGAAAATAATGTTAATCTGTTGGAATAAATCTTGTGTTAAAATATTTGCGTTTTTTATATTTGACTGGTTAAGTGACACCGTGATGACAATTAAAATGACGTTTGTGTTGATCACGTGTTTGCTGTCAAAATAGTCTAATTTTCCCAACTCTTAAGGCCAACGCGCACTTAACCACGCCACGGCGCGCCACGCCGGACGGCAATTTTTAAATTACATTGGTTGTTATGGAATAACGCGCCGTGGCGTGGCGTGGATAAGTGCGCGTTATTCCATAACAACCAATGTAATTTAAAATTGCCGTCCGGCGTGGCGCGCTGTGGCGTGGATAAGTGCGCGTTGGCCTTTATCTTAATATAGAAAATTTAAACTTTTAACATCTTGTATCTTGAAAACAAAAGGCGATCGGACATTAGCGTATACGAACTTTTTTTATTATTTTATGGTCCTCTATCGCGTGGTACTATGCATTGTAGTTTTTTCAATGTCACCCTGTATACAGGGTCTCTAGTTTTAGCTATGTACAGAGCCGTAACTAGATATTTTTGTGCCCGGTGCCGATGAACCGATTTACGCCCCCGTCGTCGGGGATTCAAGTCGATATTTTATTTATTTATTACTCATTTGTTCATGTGTATTAGTTTTTAGTTTATATGATATAATTTATACTAAAATTTATTTGCGTCCCCTTGAAGATTGCGCCCGGTGGGGGGGCACCGACAGCACCGCCCTAGTTACGGTTCTGGCTATGTATAGGATAATATTTATTTTTATAGACGCTGTTCTTGCTGTTTTTAAAAAAGAAAGGATCCTTCATATTTAGGATTTTTTTTGAGTTGCAGTTGAATTTTTTTTTGTGTTACCTATTTCTAATACACTGACCGGCAAAATATTCCGCCACCTAGTGTTTCTGGTGGTATTGACATTCTAGGTCGCATTAGAATATTTTATCATATGTATAAACAATTTATTAACAAGAAAATGCATATTATATACAAAACCAATACCTTCGCTCTATTTCTGCGGCATCAATTTACCATAGGTGTCTGGTTTTGCTGATTTATTAAAACATTAACTTATATTCTCCAAACCAGGAGAGATGACCCCTGCCTCATCACACGCTGAATTTAGTAACGACAAACACGCGTGTACATTTGTTCACAAACCCCATGCACACGACAAGGATAGCATTACAATAAGCCTGTGTTATGATTAAAGTGCTTATTTGATTAGAGTAGTTTAAGTCACATGCGCGATGCGCGTGTTGTCACTAAAACGTCAAACTGTCAAATTATTACTACATTACATTATTTCATTTTATTAGTTATCTAAATTCCTATGTTCATTGGAATTCGTTTTTGTAGTACCTATTTGTGTTGTGAGGTTTAGATAAATGCACATTTAATTTGGTTTATTGCGTCGCAGAAGAATTACAGTTGTACATTTATTGGTTAGATTATTATATCATTTGAAATTTTGAATTGGTAAATAATTTAAGTTGCATCTAACCTTAGTCATAATAAAAGTAAATAAACGCAAATAACTAAAACAGCACAATAGAAAACGGATTTTTAAATTTCTTAATCAAAACGAAATTAACCTAATGTCAAATTCGTACTTGACAGCTGTTTGTTTTCCGGTTTAAAGCGCCAATCCTAATTGCTTGAGAATACAACTGATGCTAATTTGACTAGCAAGTAAAATCTTATATCATACGGATAGCATTGATGAGGCAGGGGTCATCTCTCCTGGTTCGGACAGTAAACAATGACTGTTATTCAGTTGTTTTCTAGCTTCATATGTTTCAAATTTGTATCTATTGTCAAGTTTAAAGTTTCTTCGCATTTACCATGGTTTTAATTGCTACAGATGTCGCGAAAGCCATAGCATTAATCGAAGATGGTCGTACCATGGCATATACAGCTAGATTTCTGGAAGTACCCCGTTCTACCCTCCGCGATGCCGTTAGTCGTTACTATGAAACGCGAAGCCTTAACAGAAGACCTGGTTCAGGACAGAAACAAGCCACTTTGGTACGTCATGACCGCTACATTGGAACAACAATTTTGAGGAATCGCCATTCTACCGCCGTTCACGTTAAAAATGAGCTTCGACGGGTGCAAAATGTGAATGTAAGCGAAAGAACCATCAGGAAAAGATTTACCGAAGCAGGATTGTCCGCTTGTAGACCAATGCACGGACCCGAATTGCTACCACACCATCGCACAGAGATTCAAAACCACAATCTACCGCGACAAAAATGATATTTAGACCCAAAATAATTAAAAGTATCAAGGTAGTGCATCGATTCTGCATTGTTTACTGTGTATGTCTATTGTTTGTTTTTAACTCGTCATTGAGCTGTTTGGGTATTATCGCGTCGTCGTCGACTGTAAGAAACACGAATTTTTCATTTAGTTAGCATTTAACATTCATCCCCGATCTCGGACGGTCTCAACCTCCTGTATGTTACAAAATAGTTTCACCTTCAAGATGATACATATTATTGGAGGTAAGTAGGATGTAGTGTGCTGAATATCGAAAATAGTGACTATCATCCTCCCAAATATAGGACAGTTTTCGGTCCAAAAAATACCTCTTTTTTATTTTGTAACACCTGTAACGTTAGTGGTACACTTTGGTACATTGCATTTCCTATCAGGATGTATAGTCCTATTGGGCAGTGTGTGAATTATAAAATATTCATTGTCAGGTTTTGTCATCGAAGAGAGTTTTTTATTTTTTTATATAGGAAGTCAATTATAACGAGGGTAAAAGAATTTTTTTTATGGAACAATAGAAGAACTTCCTCAACCCGATACTGCAGGCCGATTAAATTTTTATTTACGAAAGAGACTAACGAGGTAATAAATAGAGACTTTGGTTTAATTGAAGACCAAATAAAAAAACTTGTCTCAACAAGAATTAATTATGATAACAAACATTTCCTTGTTTCCCACAACCTATTTAAAACAATGGTTGATGGGAAAATTTGTAACTCTCTTACACATAATTTATCAAGCCAAAAATGCTACGTTTGTAAAGCAGGGCCCAAAGAATTCAATAAATTGGAGTTGGTAACTAAGGACATTCCTATAAATATAGATACTCTCAATTTCGGATTGTCATCATTGCATGCATATATTAGATTTTTTGAAGCACTTTTGCACATAGCTTACAGGCTTGATTTTAAAACCTGGCAAGCCCGCGGGGAAAATCATAAAACATTACTTTCCGCAAAGAAGAAATGTATTACATCTAAATTTAATATTCTGAAAACTTTTGAAATTACAGCAAAAAATTAAATTAAAAATTTGGCTTTTACACCCTGTATCTCCCTAAATATTAACTTTTGGACTAAGGTAATTTTAGGGAAATCGTAATATTTTGTCCTAGCGAACACATTCCTAAAATGGTGCCGTGCAATTTTGAAATGTATAATGCTTCTAGCTTCAAGACCCGGTTTCCCATGTCTAGAGGCCTTGGATGTGATGTATATGTATATTCAAAACATAAAAGTATAGAAAAAGTTCATAAATCATTATTAAAGATATCGCATAATTTTTGTCCGAGTAGATTGTGATTTCGAATCTCTGTGCATCGTGTAGCCCATCTGAAGTTTTTTTTCCATGAAAAAAACGGTTTTTTTTCAATAAAAAACCGATAAAAAACCAAATTATTGAAAAAAACCGTTTTTTTTCAAACGGGCTCTGAAAAAAAACCCCCTTTTTTTACAATTCTCCCCTGACCGATACATCAACCAGATTTTGGAAGAATTTGTGGCCCCTTTTGCTCCTTTTATTAGACAACATTTTATTCTATATAATGCACGACAATGCTCGTCCATACGCTACTGGGTGTGTTACGGAGTACTTAAATGAAGTCCAAATCAACAGTTTTGACTGGCCTGCACGTAGTAGACTTGAATCCCATAGAACACCTATGGGATAAGTTAGAAAGAGCAATTAGAGGTCGTTTAGTTGCACCAAACAACCTAAATGAACTTCGAATTGCTCTGTTGGAGGAGTGGGGATAAATTCCTCAAGAAGAAATTCTTCATTTGATTAACAGTATGCCTCGGCAGCTAAATGAAGTCATTCGAGCGGGAGGAGGAAGCACTCAATATTAGAAGCTGCTGGTTAGCATAAACTTCACGTTTTGAGAAATAATTTATGTTTTCGATATTTATAAATTGTATCTCTGTTTTCTTTATTAGGTGTTTATCAAATCTTGACTTGTTTAAATTTCTGAAAAAATTGTAAAATTTATGTTATAAATATTTTTGAACTAGGAGCTTTCATCTTCCTACTCATTCAAATAAAAACTATCGGGCTATATTAAAAAAACCGAGATGGCGGATTTTTTTGCCGGTCAGTGTATATTTACTGAATCTTTTTTTAAATATCATGTGCTAATATGTGTCTTTGCTCGGTTTTTCACAATTGTTAAACAAATTTTCAAAAATTACTATCCTTTTCAGCTATTTATAAGTAGTAGTCTCCCAGACGCCAAGCAGTGGCGTAACCAGGGGGGGCCCAGGTCCCCCTCAAGGTCAAAGCTATTGATCAAAATTTAATTTAAAAAAAATTGATAATTGTAGGTATCGGTATTACAAAAGCCACCCAATATGGTGAACTTGTAAACCAATTTTTACGGTTTGATCTGTGGCCAATCAGTATGTTTATTATATCGGTGATGGATCATACAATAAACAGTGGACTGGGCCCCCTACAAACTACGTTTCTGGTTATGCTACTGACGCCAAGTGTCTGTTTGTGCACTAAAATTTCACCTGTCCGGTTAAGGGTTAATAATAAAATTATAAACTTTACTTACCGATATGTCCCATAAGCAAAAACAAAGTCGGTGATAATTACACTTAATCTTTGGAATAATATTGTTTCAAAAGATGCATAATAATGGTTATTTAATTTTAACATCTCAGCATCGAAAAACTTTGCAATGTATGATAAAAGGTATTCAAACCAAGCAAATAATGGTGGATAATCCAATGTCCATTCAGAAGAATCCTCAAAATACCATTTATCTATCGGTAAGTTATATGCAATAGCTAACCAATTCCTGTGAACTTCAAAGTCTGTGGAGCGACTAAAATTTAAATCGTCATTGTTACAACAAGTTTTAATAATCTAATTACTTACTAAGCTGGAATAAATAAAAATTTAATACATGATACTAATAAATATGAAATAAATATCATTGTTAGGGATTATTAAGGTTCAATTTTTGTAAACACCATCACTGACGTGAGCTAACCTTACTTAACTTCATAGAACAAGTATTTACGAACCGTAGCATGGAATAACCAACGACTAACCGCATGCGCCACAAAAAAGGTCCAACAGCACGGAATTACAGTGGCTCAAAAAAAGTTGATTTGACCCTTGTTTAACTGGTTTCATATACGTGTAGGCGTGTTAGGGCAGTGAAATGCTGATGTATCTACCATGAGATCGAAAAAAAAAAGATTCTGAGCAGGCCTTGACTAGTACAACACGATTGGTTACACTGGTTCTAGAATGCCTATGAATTATAATGTGACAGTGACAGTGACATTTCAAATGTAAGTCAGTTTTGCAATCTTGTTTCCAGAATTATTTAAGTTTATCGTTCTAATACTAGTGAAGGATCACATTTTGAACACCTACTCTAACATGTATTCATCTTAGTTTTCAGTTTGTTCCCTAAATAAATACTGTTTTGTGTTGTAATTTATTTGACATTTATTAACCTCTAACCTACTGCCACATTTTGAAATCAGTCTTGTCAATCGTGTTGAACTAGTCAAGGCCTGCTCAGAATCATCTTTTTTTCGATCTCATGGTATTATATCAAAGAATACCTAATAATTTATATTCTTTTTTAAATAATTTTCATCGATATTTTGTATAAACTTTACTTAATAGTAATTTAAAAAACTAGTTTCATAAGACACGATTTTAGAGCACGCGTCCAAGTTTAGAAAACGAGCCGCACAGCGGCGAGTTTTCTAATAGACAAGTGCGCTTAAATGTCTTATGAAACGTGTATTTTATAATATTTTTTCTATTTTGGTTATTTAACGCCAAGAAATACAAATTTCGTTATTTAAAAAAAAAAACAGTAGTTACACCCACCAGTAAAGCTCCGCCCCTTTTGCTTTGCCTTGATTGGTTGATCAGTAAAGCTCCGCTCCTTTTGACATTTTGCTTTGCCTTGATTGGTTGATTGCCGGATTCTTTAAAGTGTTACTTTATAGCACCCAAACGAGTTTCATAAAGTAGTCATTAAAGAACCCAAATAGAAAAATTACTATTATTGACTTCTTGGAAGCAAAGTCTATGTATCACAAAGAAAGAACATCCAGTCGACTTTGCCGCATGGTTGATCTTAAGTAACTTTTCACTCGTTTTTAATGCAGAGAAAGACCTATCAGCAGAGGCATTGGACAACGGGATTGTTGCCTCTTTCTTGACCACTGAATAATAGAGAGTTTTAGTAATAATGTATGTAAATACTGCAGTTTAGTGTCTCAATGTTTTTGTCGCAATTTAACGTGTTTAATATGACATTATCATGAAACTTGTAAATACATAGGTATGGTCCAATTTTCGAGCCTGGTAATGCACGTCATCAATAAATTTTATGACATCATAACTTGGTACGTCTACATGAAGTTTCAAACGATTTACAAATTTTATAACCTAAATTTTCTGTTGACATTTTCCTATTCTATCGCAATGACAATGACATACAACACGATCTGTCAAAAATTTGTAAGTGAAATAATATAAACATGCCAAAAATAATACTAACTTTACAAAAAGTAAATATGAGTTAAATTAGAAAATAAAAACCCGATTTTTTTCTTATTTTCAAAAATTTATAGACCTTGTGATTAAACACGGCTACCCAATCTTAGAAAACTACAAAAATAATTTATATTTAGCAATTACATTTTGTATTTTTTTCTCGCGCATTATTGGTAACGCCGACCGTTGATCATGTGATTGATGACGCGCATTACCTGAATCGCCAATTCGACTATAGGTATATAAGTTTTAACAAAGAGCAGTATTGCAGTATACCATTATACCACAGTATAAACACGTAATTACGTATTTATACTGTGATTATACCTACTGCTCTTTGGTACAAGCAATATTTTAAGTAATTTTAATAGGAAAGCACCTTGCATGCAAATCTGTACATGGGCTTGCATAAACAGTTATAACTGGTAAATCAATGTCTACATTTTGAGAATTACTGGAATCTAATCTCAAATTCATCAAGAGAATTTTGACAGTAGAGAAGACAGTGTTGCCAACCCTACCGAAATTTCGGTAGATCTACCGATTTCGACTTCAATCTACCGATCTACCGATTTTAAACTCATTTCTACCGATTTTGTAAAGTTTATTAAATAACCTTCAAAAAACCTGTTTTGCTTATCTTGACATCACAAAATGCACCTGACTCGAAACAAAATTTTGTTTATCAAAATACATCGCCTGGAGATTGTTTTAAAATGTAACTGATATTTATGGCCCACTACGTGCGGATTATACAAACACTTTTTCGTAATAATATCGGATGTATAAAGTTTATCTTTCAGCGGCGCTGGCAAGTAAGAAGTCAGGAAATTTTAATTTTATTTTTGTAATAAAATCCTATTTAGTAACTATAAAGGGATTATATTTCGATAGGGAAAAACTCACGTATTAATTTGGATTGTTTCCGGAAATGACAAAAACCAGGAAAATTATTAATTTCTGAATAATAATAGCTAGCCATGGTGACAAAACTGAAAGTAACATATAAGTAGGTATATTTTTTTCCATTTTCAATCATTATTGATTTTTTTTTGATATCTCATAAATATTATAAAAAAGTAAGTACCTAACATTTAGATTGTGCATGGTACTTGTTGGACCCAAGAGCGAGGAGCCAACGTATCAGACTTACATAAATACATTTTCTTAAACCGCATGTAGTTGCTTTTCCTAAAAACGTAAATTTTCATTACAGGGCTTGGTAAAAACGGCGGTAAAAACTTATATTTTTCTCAGCTTAAATGTCTACCGAAATCTACCGAAAAATAGAACCGAAAGCTACCGAAACCAGAAAATAAAAGATGGCAACACTGAGAGAAGATCTATTCTGAAATTGCTGATGCATAGAGTGTTCTTATAATAGGGTGTTCTGTGCTTAGTTTATTCGTTCTCGGTTCTCCTTGGTTTATTCTTCTTGGGTTCTTGGTTCTGTGTGCTGGCGCTTGTAGCACGACTTGGTTATGATGTGGATTTGAGATTTTGTTTTTACTGCAAATATTTCTGATTATTATAATAGTTGTTCTGGTTAACTATCTATCTTTAATAAGATGACTACATGAAGAATGGGCTTGTAATATAAAATGTAAAACATGGTTTTATAAGACAATCTGAACTAATTTTTAAGGTTAGTGTATACTTATAGGTGAATGTCCAGCATAATATTTTCGACATGGTAATGCATAGAGCATTATTTACTTGGTTTATACTCTTAGTCTTTTTTGTATTATTATGTTTACGATTAGAATCCCGAACACATTGGAATTGGTTTATAATTTTCCTTCCATTGTGGGTTTATGATGCTATTTTATTAGTATATGCCTTATTTAATATTATAATACATTGTAAGCATGAAAGTATTCAAACATTAGCCAAAAATAAAAACAATCTCTTTGTACTTATAGTTATTTTAAAAATAACTACACAGATTGTTATCTGTTTAAAATTAGAATATCATTCTTTAAATTTATCAGTTTATCACGTTTTAATACCATTGTGGCTCTTGTTACCAGTTTTAGTTGCCGATGTTTCTTTCACGTTGTTAAAAAGTAGTAATAATTAATAAAAATGTGAGTTTATATCATGTGTTCCAGAATGATCATGACAAAAAAGTATTTTAATAGTATGAGCATATGTTGATAAGTCTGTAGCTGTTTAGCAATATGTTTCTATTTATAATTAAGGTCAGCCTATCTGTAGCAAAAATTGCCGGTTTACGTTAAATAATGTGAAGGACCATCTTTCAGAAGTGGACCAAGTTTATCAAGTGATCTTGCTTCAAATGGGAACTAAGCACCTCAAACATTATGAAATTTTTTTAAATTGACGAGGATTAAAGGGGTCCACTACGAAAAAGTCATACATTAGTAAACAAAATAGAAGGAAGAAGGAAGAAAGAAATAGAAGACTGGAGTTTACCTAAAAATTAAAGATATGTCAAAAGAAGTTTGGAAAATTGGTCAATTTTAGTGATTAAAGCAAAATTAATTTATTTGGATGCGATAAGACGGAAAATGATTTAGTGAAAGAATAATACAGCATAGAAAAGAAAGAATCTTAGTGTCACGATGTCACATGGAGAAGGCAACGTTATGGTTTGGGGTGTTGGAAAATTAATATTTATTACGTCCATCATGTACAACATAATTTATTTAAAAGTGCACCGACTGGACAACATCTGTAGGAGGCTTGTAACTCTCCCTCAACCTCCCAACCTAAATACCAGAGAGAGCATTTTAGAAGAGAAAATTAGAAAAATGAAATTTTCTAATGAAACTGAATTAAAACCTATATTAAATGAAGAATGCCAGGAAATAGGGCCCTCACAAAAAATACTAAGTTGAATCTATCCCCAGAAGGCTTCAAGGTGTTATAGACGCCAAAGGAATAAATATTAATATATAATTCAGAATTATTTTATACAGCTTTAAGTTAATAAGTTCAAATACTTTTTGTCTATAATTTTCAGTTGTTTTTTAATAAAATTGAAGTAGGTATGTTATCTTTTTAAAGTAAACATTACTGCTATTAATTTAATATTAAGTTCATTTATTGTAAAAACAAGTAAAATTATAGTATGATTCCTAATAAATGAAATATGTATAAACAAAACGCTGAATGTTCTAATACTTTTCTGCTCACTGTACATATGCTACCGCTTACATATCAGCAATAAGCAGACATTTTTGGCCACCATAATTTCGTAGGTGGTGTAATGGTTACTTATAATGCTGTTTATGCAGTGGCGGCTCGCCAGGGTAGGCAAGATAGGCACCGCCTACCCTGCTCTTTGTATCGAAAAGAAAAAGAAAAATTTTTTGATAATTAATACATAAATATATTATAATCAACTATTCAAAAACACTTTGCAATTTCATTTTCTTGAATTTAATTCAGCTGCTACAGCGCAACCCCTGCTCAGCAAACCACCCGTAAAAGTAGCGCGTATTTCTGGATAACTGAAAACCAAGCCGAGCTCGTAAGCAAGCAGCGGCATAGGCAGGCACTGGTAGAGTTCGCCTGCATTTATCTGATTTATCATTAGTTTTCTACACGTGCTATTATGCTATTTCGTTTGCAGTTGCATGCTTTTGTGGGCACGTTAAGAAAAATTATGCGAGGATTAGGCGACAGATTCGTTCGTCTTCGAATAGTTTCGGGTATTCCGATCGCTTTAGCGAACCTCACTACGCTTCCAAACAACCCAAGCTTATAAAAGCTGTTTGTTTTAATTGCAACCATTCCAGTTACCACCTCTTCAGTTTAACGCAACTTCTCCTGTTTAAAAAGAATTTTAACCTATTTGCGTAATTCTATGCTGCAAAACAGATTAACTTCGCTTGCGTTACTGTCAGTTAAAAAGGAACTGCTAATTAAATTATACAGTGAAAGACAGAAGAATTAATCTGATTTATGAAACATAGTTGTAAAATATGTTCTGAATGTTAGTTGTTCAAAGGTTTTGACTGGCACTCGACAGATTGTACTGCAAAACCTCTTTTCGTTTTTTAACATTTTTAATTGGTTTGAAAACGGAGATAGAGTTGTCTCCGAAGCGTTAAACTGTTATAACCTTCCGCAATATCACGTTCTTCTACAGTGCCTACCCTGCCTGAAACGTCACGAGCCGCCACTGTGTTTATGATATTCATAAAATATATAGATGTCAAAGCTCCTTAACAGTATTTTATATTTTCTAAATTAGGTGTTAATTGTACATTTATATTCAGTAAGTAGGTACAGTTGAAGGAAAAAATAAATTATTATTTGCCGATTTGGTCTACCAGTTCTTATTCATCTTTAGTATTCACTAGAATTGACGCCTTTTCTAAATAAGCAGTTAACCTAAATATACATTGGGGTGCTTTCCTTTCTACTAGGGCGTTTTTTATGTTATCTACCTAGCCATGAAATAAAAAAGCGACGATGTTCAACCAATTATTAAAAAAGTAGCTGGGACATTTAGAAGTACATGTGCTAAGTTGTGTTTAATTTGGGTGGTTTGGAGAGATTCTTGATAAAATAAGTGGAACATCGCAGTGTCATAAAGTTTTTCCATTTTTGAGAAGGATAGAAATCTTTTTTCTTGAATTATCACAGGGGATGACACTTTGATACATCACTGGGAGCTTCCCACTAAACAAGAATCCATCCATCCACAAGGGGTTTTTATAAATTTTTCATACTTTTTTATAGTTTATATCCCAGTAAATCCTGCTGCATGATGTTTCATTTATAAAATAATACATACTGTGTAAATAATATACATTACATTGTATGTAATAATAATAAATATGTATTGCAGTTTCTTATGAAGCAATTTACAAATTCGACTTACATAAAAGTTTACGGAACGCATGTCTTATGTAACTCGGGGCATTACTGTGTGCTGAGGGGGTCTACCATAAATGCAGAGGCCTACGTAAACACAATTCAAAATTTAAAAACTGCTCTAGAGGAAAATAAAAAACTTGTACGACAATTATCGGGTTCATAAGACAAACAGAGTCCAGTTGATAAACAATGACCGTGGGTTCATAGAGTTAAGGCATCCACCTTATAGTCTCGTCAGACTTCTTTTTATTCAAAAACTTAAAAAGCATCTCAGGGGAAAGCGTTTTGCATCTGATGAAGCACTCTAAGCCATTGAACAATATTTTACAGAGTTGCCCAAGGAATTTTTTTTTGAGGGTAGGGGACGATTGGAAAAAAATGGAATAAGTGTTGAAGGGAGTTACAAAGAAAAATAAAGGGTTGTTCATGTGATAGGTGTTTTTTTTCATGGCTAGGTAGCAGATACCAGCACGATTAAGTACGGAATCGAACGAGTACAGGTACGAATACTCGTTCGACGAGTACAACGATGTGTAATGAGAGTACCTATAATCGTGTATGTATGTGACGAGTAGTAATCGGCATCGTAGAATCATTAAGATTAGTAATCGGCATCGTCAGGAGCAGATTTGGGTAAACTCTATTTAAATACGCGAGCGTTCTAATTTTACAATTACAAATCCCGAAGGGTAATCATGAACAATTACACTTGCATCAATGTTTCGTCAAAAGTAGGTAGTTAACCGTGTAATCCTGTAATCTGTAATGCATAGTGCTAACATTTACTATAGTACTGTTGTCAAAGGAAGCGTTCACTGAATGACGCGTTGCCATCGTTGTACGGCCGCAATCCGTTTAGGTATAAATAAACCGTTCGAAATTCGGAATAGATATTGAAAACTAGAGAAGAAATAAACTTTTCTGGAACATAAAACTAGATAAAAAGGTTATAACAACCGAAGAACTATTAGACTGGTTAGGATATCCATCTGGAAAATACTACGCCAAGAAAAGTATATTTTCAAATTTATTAAAGAAAAATTAGCATATTTCATATAACGAAATTACGAAAACGATCCTCGTAAAAAGTACTACGTTTTGAATGCTGTGAATTTTGAACGAATTATGATGCTAAATTATTACGACAGCAAAACAATCAGTTATTGGGTTTTGGAACGAATTGAAATCATTGGTATTAATGGTCACATCGAATGTCGATGAAAAATGCCAACGAGCTGATGAGGAGCGTCAGAAAGCCAAAGAGAAAAGACGAAAAGCGGAAGAACGTGAACGTAGAGCCGAGGAAGAACGTGAACGTAGAGCCTAGGAAGAACATCGACGAGCTGCAGATGCAAGATGAAGAGCAGAAGAAGGAAACAACGTGCCGAAGAAAAGCAGAAAATTAAGATCCCAATTGGAAAATAATATTGAACTTTTATGAAGAGGTATCGTTCCCTCAAACTATAAATCCGGCAAAACGGCATCGACTTTTTGCATGTTTGACATATTACGAATGGTTGAACTTCTTCAATGTTACTCTTTTCAATATTTTCAAAGTAGATCCACAATCGCATATATTTTTACTTATTCGTGCAGGTCTCTGCTAGGTAGATAACATTCCATAATGCACCACAATATACTTATATCTCTTTTTCTGACGCTGAGTGTAGTCAACTAAGTACCTACCTATATTTTTACAACTACGTACATACATACATAATCAATAAACCTCTGGTACCCGAAGGTGTCGAGGTATTTATTACATGCTTGTCGATATTGCATAGTATTTATTTATACAGCTTCCTCTGCTTCCACAAATTTAGACCTCTTTTTTCTGTTTAACGCCATTATTGTTGCATCTTTCCATGTTTTCCCTCTTTCCTCCAATATTTCTGTTGTGCTAGTATTCCAAGTCTTCCTCGGTCTCCCTCTGCGGTTTTTCCCTCCTTTTCGTGCTTCCCAAACCCTCTTTACTTGTCTTTTATTGTCCATCCTTATCAAGTGCCCTGCCCATTTCAACTTCTTTTTATCTATTTTCTCTTTTAGTGATTCCATCTTTAGTTCCTTCCTGATGTCCTCGTTTCTTCTTCTTTCCATTATATTTACTCCCATGACCGTTCTTAAATATTTCATTTCTGTAGCTTGAAGGCGACTTTCCAGTCTTGCGTTTAATATCCAGTTTTCTGCCCCAAATGTCAGAATAGGTAAATATATTGTTTGGTACACTGTCATTTTAGTCTTTTTTGTTATTTTCTTTTTGTTTAAGAAACTTCTTCTAATGGCATGAAAAGTACGTGTTGCTGTTTTAATTCTGTTCCCTATTTCATCGTATTGTGTTCCTTTGCTGTTGATTATTGTGCCCAGGTATTTATACGTTTCTACTTGTTCCATAGTTTTTCCTTCTAATGCGACCGTACATTTGATATTTGTATTTGCAATTGCCATTACTTTTAATTTTTCCATATTCATTATTAAATTGTATTTCTTTAGCGATTCTACCCAGACCTCTATGTTCTTCTCTAAATCCTTACTTGTTTTTGCCACAAGAACTATATCATCTGCAAAAACGCAGGCTTCAATTTTTACCGCTTCCAAGTTTTTGTATCCCACTACGTAGCTCTTTGTTTTAGCCCTTGTCTCTTTTATTACCTCATCTATAACTGATATAAATAATAGTGGGTTCAGGACTCCCCCAGGGGCGGACTGGGGGAGTATTTTTAACCGGGAAATTAGCGAACCAGTCGGCCCAGTCTTTCAGATGAAAAAAAAAACAAAGTACCGAGGTAACCGAGGATACAAAGAATGCATTCAAAATAATTTCTCACTTACAAATACATAATTGACCTTGTCGTAGATTATAGTGAAAGCATTGATTTTAAAGAGTAGAAGTTACAAATAAAAATACAAAAACTTACGAACATCCAATATCGTTAAATATATTTTATGTTTTGAGATACTTGCGTGAAAAAAGTAGAAATACACATAAATGGCGGGCACAGAAAATTAAACTAAAAGTTGTTTTCTCAATAAGTTACTTTTTTCGGCAACTTTGTCAATAATAGAGTCACAGTCAATATTGTTTAAAACGTCTTTTTCACATGCCATTAACATAAATGATTCCAAATTGTCATTTGATAACGTACTTCTTAGTCGATTTTTAATAAACTTTAATTTAAAGAATGACCGTCCACAAGACACTTGGGAAATTGAAACGGCAAAAAAAATTGGGGTTGTCATTTAAAAAAACCAATGATGACGTCATTGTGCAAAAATATATGACGTCATAAGTAAAATTTTTATGTCATAAGGTGGCTAATTAAAAAATAAAATCGACCTGTCCAAGGGTTTTGCTTGAAAACATTAAATAACGCAATTATGAATTTTGTTCCTTACTGTATCACCACACTGTATATATATAAGCTTTAATAGGCCTTTAGGCCCTCAGCTTTATTAGACTCTTCCATATCTTTCTGTCTTTTGCCACTGTCCTCCAATTCCTTATATTCAATGTCTCAATATCTTCTAATACCGCCTGTCTCCATCTCCTTCTTGGTCTTCCCTTTTTTTTCTTATAATCAGGTTCTTTCCATGCAATCTTCTTAACCGTTCTACTTTCTGTCATCCTTTCTAAATGTCCTAACCATTGCAGTCTTGTTTCCCCTACAGTTTGTACAATATTTTGTTCTTTATATAGCTCATATATTTCCGCGTTTTTTCTCCTTTCGTACCCCTCTTCTGTTTTTCTCCCTCCAAATATTCTTCGCAGTATCTTTCTCTCCCACCTTAATAACTTTTCTTGCATTCTTTTATTCAGGACCCATGTTTCACATCCATACAGCACTGTTGGTTTTAATATTGTCTTATATAGCCTTAGCTTTGCGTTTCTCGACAAATGTTTTGCCTTCAACCAGTTATTAATTGCACCCGCGCACTTATTACCTTTCACTAATCTCCAGTTCACTTCCTTTTCTTCTTTGCAGGTTCTGGTTATTCTCACCCCTAGATAAGTGTATTCGTCCACTACTTTGAAGCTCGCTTTTCCATATCTTGTTTCTACTTCTATTCTGTCGCCTATAGTTGGTACGCCCAGTGTTATAACTTCGCTTTTCTCCTGGTTAATATGTAGTCCCATCCCTCTCGCTGATACCAATATTTTTCCCGTTACTTCTATGAGCTCTTTATAAAAGACCGAGGCCGACGGTACCAGAGGATGCACGCTTTTACGAAGCTCTCCGGGCTATTTCAATGTTTTTAAGTTTTTTTTTAGGAAACGCGGTTTTACTGAAAGAAATAAATCGTATAACTAGTACGCGAGAGCTACCGGGACAATATGAAGGCTCTAGTAATTGTAATAATAATAAAACTGGTGAATTAATAAGCTAAAAGTGGATTAGTGCAAGTGCAAGTGGTAAGCGGGAAGAAGGCGATAAAAAAGGCGGCGCAAATCATACGGACCAGGGTCAGGGGCGGATTAAGGGGAGGGCTTTGGGGGCTGAAGCCCCCGGGCCCCGCCTGTCTAAGGGCCCCCGAGGCGCCCGGGCCTCAGAAGAGTTTCGAGTTGGAAAAGTTAAAGATATCTTAAGAAAAAAGTGTTTGTAGTTTTTGGTGTCAATAAAAATTATGTTGATTATTTTTTAAACAGTCCTGTCAGCCAATCATAATGAGAAAAAAATTCAAATCGACCAATAGCATCATAATTACACTGATAATTAGCTAGTAGCTGACCACAGCGATAATTTTTTCACGTTGTTTCATTGGATCACAGAGTCAGTGGTCGAAGTGGGAAAACATTACAAGGGGGATGCTAGATTTTCCAATATTCAGTGACCCCCCCCCACCTATTTACGTGTGTGAGATAGTTTATCACTTTAGGAAAATAAAATGGCGAAACCCAAACAATGAATCATATTTTTTGAAGAATTGAACACTAGTTACTTACATACCGGTTACCTACTAAATAGTTAATTTTAAAAATCATATTTGAAGAATGAAACCCCGTAGTTTAGCACTAGGATGTCTTAATTTTTTTTTCAAAGTAGGGGGATGGTTTAATTTTCTTTTCAATGTAGGGGAACGGCTTAATTTTTTTTACAAACTAGGGGGATGCCATCCCCCCGCATCCCTACCCACTTCGACCACTGTACAGAGAAATACCTGCTCTGTGATTGGATCTTTGTTTAAATAAATGCATAAAAAAGTTAGCTTTGACTTTGACAAACGTCAAGACTGTCATCATTGTGTAATAGTTTAAAAAATAATCACGCCGAATTACATTCGTGGTAATAATTTTTTTTGATAATTTTAACTAGATTAGCACTCATCTTTATTGCTATTAGGAAATTCCACTCGTGGACTTCGTCCACTCGTGAAATTTCCATAGCAATAAAGATTCGTGCATCTAGTTAAAATTATCAAAAAATTATCACCACTTATGTAATTACTGTTGATAATTTTTGAGTTTTACATTTTGTTTAGCAGGGCCCCACAAAGCTATTTAGCCTCGGGCCCCACAAAAGCTTGATCCGCCCCTGACCAGGGTCACGCGCGTACAGGGTATAGTCCAATTGTCGATCCAGGTAATGCGCGTCACCAATCACATGATCAACGGTCGGCGTTACCAATAATGCGCGATAAAAAAATACAAAATGTAATTGCTAAATATAAATTATTTTTGTAGTTTTCTAAGTTTAGGCAGCCGTGTTTAATCAAAAGGTCTATACATTTTTGAAAATAAGAGAGAAATCGAGTTTTTATTTTCTAATTTAGCTCATATTTATTTTTTGTAAAGTTAGTATTATTTTTGGCATGTTTATATTTCCAATTTTACTTGCAAATTTTTGACAGATCGTATTGTGTATCATTAACGTTTGTTTGACGTTTGACATTTTTTAGGTTATAAAATTTGTAAATCGTTTGGAACTTCATGTAGACGTACCAAATTATTATGTCATAAAATTTATCGATGACGTGCATTACCTGGCTCGAAAATTCGACCATACATACGTGGAATTTCAGGGCGAAATCACAGGTGTTCACCTGTATAAAGATAAGTGTTATCACAACTGTAACATTTAGAGTTCTAACAATAGAGTAGTTTAACCTAGTATAGACCGAATAGTAGATAATAATTGCATCTCTTATTAATGCATTTAAATTAGAGGTACCTATATAATTACAACGCGAATTACAGTAAATGTAATTAAATTGCATGGTGCGTTACACGAACTTAAAGTATAAGTTCGTGGTGCGTTACCACTTAACTTCGCCCAACTCGACCGCTGGCAGGTAGTTCGCCGACGACCCGAGCCTTCCCAAAAATCAGGGGAACCGAACTTTCCCTCGGTAGTAATAGTAATTAACGTCACAAGTCCGGGAACTCATATTTTACAGTACGAGTAAGATGTTTAAAGACGAGGCGACGCAAGGAGCCGAGTCTTGAAACTCGAAACGAGTACTGTAAAAAGAGTTCACGGACGAATGTCGTTATGTATTTTATTTCATACTGTCAACAATTTGATTTTTAATTTTTACATGTGACGCTTTTTCAAAACGTCAACATGTGACATTACTGTGTCAAAGCCGGTAGGTGTGGCTTGGTTAGACTTTTACGGGCTCTGATTGGGTGCATAAAATAACTGTCCGGAAAATGTTGCCAAGCAACATTTTCCGGCTCTGATACCGTAATAGCTCATTTTCCGGACACAAAATGGCGCCGGGAAACTGAATTTACCAGACAGTATGAAATAAAATAAATAACGGGACAACTAACAGCGAACGACCCCGTGCTGCGTTTCAAACATCAGATTCGGTGCGGTGGAGATAGGGCAATGTGAAACTTATGGAAGTTTTTGTTTTTTTGTCGACGTTGCCAGTTCTCGGCAACGACCGAGGTTCTAAGTTTATGTATTATGTAGTAGTCAAATAATATGATTAGTAAAGGAAAAGGCATTAGTAAGAGATTAGTAGATTAGTAGTTTTAGCTCGGAAATACAAAACAGGATTTATTTATGATTGACAGGTGCATATTTGGTTTTGTGCTGAAATATGGCTACATCGCCTCCCTTAAGGGGGTTTGTGCAGGATAAATTCGAACGAAATTTTGCCATCTTTATCACAAAAATATCAACATATGGCTTGAGATACGACTTTGAATTTTTTTTTTTTTTTTTACTACTAAACCAAATGGAAATCACCGTAGCATGATTGCAGGAAACATACATGACCACAGGGAAGGCAGACATCACGAACAACAGATGATACCTCAGCGAAAAAAAAAAGAACAAACAAGAAGAAGCGCCGCGGCTCTTGTTGGAAAAGGCGTAACGATTACAGCTCATCAAGAAATCTCCGAGGATATCTGCTCAATGACAGTAGAACTAAACAACCACATTAGAGGTTTTATAGGGGTGCACATACCATCGGACAAATGGATGTACAACTCAATGTCAGAAGTATACCAGGAAACAAGGAATGCGATCAGAAGAACGTAGGGGAGTTCAATGCACACCTAGGTATCGAAGAAGAGGCAAAAATTAATAGGACCAAAACTGAGGCACAGGAAATGCATCGCAAACGGTATCGTATTGAAAGACTTTGCACTCCTCTTCCGACTTCATATTCAAAACACCTGGAGTAAGTCGAACTCCGTTAGAAAAACATGGGAAAAAGGAGAACATCAAGCACAATTGGATTAGTTTCTAGCGAAAGAGGGAAGCAGACCAAATTCTATCACATATGTACAAGCATCATGGCACCATGAAGTACGCACGGAATACGTACCTGTAAAAAATAACGGTTAGACTTAGCTAGAATTAAGTAACATGTAACAGGGCAGGCATGTCTGCGCTAAGGCGTTTCATACCATAGACCTTGAAAACTAGCGGTAGTACTAGAAATAGTGTTAGTATAAAATGAAAAAAACTTGATTAACCATCTCGGTCATATATTCGACTCCCATCGAATATGTGACCTACTAACTGCCTTGCACTGTAGAAGCGGTGTCTAGCGGCTAGCGTCACAGGCATGTTAACGTCATACAGTGTTCCCTGTTGGCATGGGGTGGACCTGGCGTAATCCAGGATTGATCCACGAGGATCTGCCCCATGTCAATTGATGATGATGATGATACTTCTATGAGCTCTTTATAGTTTCTAGCTATTACAGCTACATCGTCAGCGTAGGCTGCTATCTGATGGCTTTTGGTCATTATGCTTCCTTCTCTATTTATTTGACTTTCTCTGACTGTCTTCTCCAGTACCAAATTAAACAGTAGTGTCGATAGAGGATCACCTTGTCTAAGTCCTGTTCTCACTTCAAAATCCTCTGTCGTTTCACTGCCCACTTTTACATTACTTATGGTTCTCCTTATTGTCATTTCTGTCTGGTCTATCAATTTCTTAGGGATGTTAAATTCTTTAATCGCTAGTATCAGTTTACTCCTGTTTACTGAGTCGTACGCTTTTTTAAAGTCAATGAATATTACCCGCAGGGGGATTTTATACTCGTAGCAGGTCACCATTACTTCTTTCAACATAAATATCTGATCGATTGTTCCTTTTCCCTTCCTAAAGCCAGCCTGGTAATCCCCTAACTGTGGATCAATAATACTTTCCAATTTCACTTTTAAAACTGTAGCTTGACGAAGGCAGCAGAAGCGCATTTTGCTAAGAAATGCAAGAGCTCGCTAATCATAATCGCCGCTTTTAGTCGTCAATATGTTCCACCGACGAATGTACTTTCACATTAAACAATGAACCAAACGTTCAAAACTCGCGGTTTTGGACACAACAAAACTCTAGAATGAATATTTCCACCAGGACTCAGTATCCTCAAAAAATTAATATCTGGGCTAGGATTTTTAATAACAAAATTATAGGCCCATTTGAAATAGAAGGTAATTTAAATTCAGACACGTATTTAGATCTTTTAGAAACGAAAGTGGGATCTGCACTGGAAGAAGCTGCAAGGGAAAATCAGAAGATCTGGTTTCAATAAGACAGCTGTCCAGCACATTTTGGGTTACATGTTAGAAATTGTTTAAACGATTCATTCCCAGACCGCTGGATTGGTAGAGGTGGAGCTAATAATTGGCCACCAAGATCTCCTGATTTAGCACCTTGCGACTTTTTCCTGTGGGGTCACCTTAAAACCAAAATTTACAAAAGACGCCACCCAGACATTAATTCTCTGAGGGAAGCAATAGCAACCGAATGTGCTTTAATTAATGAAAGACAGTTAGCCAACGTCAGAAATTCTTTTTACAACAGACTAGGATACTGCTTGGCCCAAAATGGAGGGTTATTTGAATATCTGTTATAATTTCTTTGTTCTTGTTTTTCTTTCTTATTTTCATTACCTTTATTATTATTTATTATTATTAATTAAACCTCTGATTAACTTAATACCTGTTTATTGTTTTATCGTAGAAAAAAATGAGCATAACTTCTAAAAGGGATATGTTATGTTAATTTGCCTATGTTGGACTTTGAGAGTGGACACCCGGTATAATGGATCTATAAGATACCGTAAAACGAAGCCCTGCATGGGTCTGTTTAAAAGAAGTGTTCGGCCTGGGGGGTCGGAATTACTGATTCAGAAATTTGGGTAATAAAAAAAACTAAGTTTTTTCATAACATCTTCCCCGAAATTTCCAAAAGTGGTCGTTTACACACTCAAATATCGAACACCGACAAATTTCTGTAACTTTGGTTAATTTTAGGATCTTTTAAAATAAATAATCAACTACTTCAAATTTATTATTTAATATACACATCATTGTTGAAAAAGCATATCATCTATTATTTTTTAATACATTGCAGTCTTTTACTTTCTTCTGTCGAATGGATCGGTCCAAATTTTCATATCTGTAAAAAGCATAACTATTTAAATATAAGGAAAGATATATGCAGTTACACTAAAACTACTTTTGAAAATTCTGAATAAAAATTGCACCATTATTGTTTAAAAAAATATTAGACATAGTTCGTTAAAAACAACCGATTTACAATTAAATATAAATCCTTACATCTTTACAATTCATTTACTGTAAAAGAAATTTAAATTAAACAAATCTCATTTACAATATAATGAACAATGTTTTATTATTAAAAAGCATTCAATTTAGTAATAACAAAAAAGAAAATAGATAAAAACTGATGTCGGAGTCCAGGGCTCTTTTTCGATCCAGGTTCAAGTCCAGAAAACAAAATTCCGCTATCTTTTGTTATTTTTTAGTTATAGCCCAAAATTCAAAATTTGGCCATATCGAAATCTTCAAATAACTCTCTTGGTTTTGAAGACATCCCAAATCGGTAAAAACATTCTAAAGGCACTTTTTCAAGTAGATAACGATAGTCAATTCAGATATCTTCTAATTTTCATGTTTTAAGAATTATGACATAAAGTTGGTATTTTTTAAATATAAGTCGTAGTTGGCCATGATACCATTAAATTGCATATATTTCCTGCTTTCCGAAAATATATAGTTTATAGGGGTTAAATGCAGTAACAATACCTTTTTTGAACAAAATCAGATTATATGATGTTGGTAGCAATTAGTAGGCTATGGTTCATGATAGCTTTTAATTATCTTGACATATGGAGATTTTCTACGTATAATAACCTGGCAAAATTTTTAGTTTCTTATTTTCCAGAGCTTTTCTCTAACTGCTTTCTCTGGGAAATATCACGTTTCCTAATACTCTTTTTAATTGACGATAAAATTTTCAATTACGTTCGTATAAACTAACCGCGGGGAAAATTTTAAGTAACTGAAAATTTCGTAATTATGTAGGTTAAACCATTCCTCATCTGGTTAAACACATCTTTAGTCGGTTTGATATTGTAATATGTAATATTTCCTTTCTGGTAAAATTAGTAGGTATACCGGTGCATACAAATCTACCCTTTGTTTACCCTACAAGTGTTCAGCTGATGGCCTAATGACGTCACATGCAACCGCTACATTACTTTTTGTTTTGCTATCATGAACCTACTAATTGCTAACATCATATAATCTGATTTTGTTCAAAAAAGGTATTGTTATTGCATTTAACCCCTATAAACTATATATTTTCGGAAAGCAGAAAAAATATGTAATTTTCCAGCATTATAGGAGTTTCCAGTTCCTTTAAAACCAACGCGCATTTAACCACGCCATGGCGCTCCACGGTGCGCCACGCTGGACGGCAGTTTTAAATTACGTTGGTTCTTATGAATCTTATGCAATAACGCGCACTTTTCCACGCCACGCCACGGTGCCGGCGGACCACGCGGAAGACCTCAGAATTCTGCGCTGAGAATATTTTTCAGTACAGCGCGCCGCGGAGTGCCGTGGCGTGGACAAGTGCGTGTTAAGGTGCGTTTAGACTTGAGCACGCACGTACTGATCCACCCCGAATGCTCAAGTGTAAACGGCTATGCGCGCACGCTCGCTTTGTGTTTTCCTATGCGCGAATAGCCGCGAGCGCGATCCGCTTGGTGTCGGTCTCGGGTACAGGCTCAAAAGAATTAATTGCGTCGCGAATGCTCAGTTTATGGCTCAGTTTGAACGAGACTTAACTGGCAGCGTATCGTTCGCCGTGTGCCGGATTTTTTAAGAATTTTCGTTTAGCCATGGAGTGGAGCAATGATACAGCTTTGTTGCTTTTACAAGAAAATGAAAAGCTGCCTATTTTATGGAATGTGCAGTACCCAGAATATTAATCTAAAAGATAAAAAAAGATGCATGGCAAGAACTCGTAAACAAATTAAATATTGAAAATCTTGACACTTTGAACAGGTACTGTAGGCTGCTGTATGAGTGTCCAGTTGCCAAAAAAACGCAAAGTCAAGTCTAAACGTTCTCTTGGAGAGATTGCTTTTCTAAAATTTGTATCCTTTTTGATAATATTTGGAACTATTAAGCTGAGCAAGTATTTGAAATTGGTTTTGGTCATTCTTGTAAAGTTTCTGAATTGGTCATGACGACTCTCTGACACTAAATCACTTACCGCGAGCGCGAACGATGTCGTGCGCGTATGCTCACCTCATACGTGCTCAAGTCTAAAGGTGCATTCAGACTCAGAAATTTTGTTCGGAAAGTTGACGGAGAAATTTAAACGAACCAATCAGGAGGTGTGTAGAATTTGAATCGTAAGAAGCGGTAAATTCTACACACCTCCTGATTGGTTCATTTAAATTTCTCCGTCAACTTTCCGGACAAAATTTCTGAGTCTGAATGCACCTTAAACGCACCTTTATAATAAGCGGCGAGCGGCGACTTCCGCAGAAATATGTATGATTAACCGAAAATACCCGAAAGCACAACTTCGTTTACACGAAATGGGACGTAAGATGCTTTTGTCTTCACTGTTTACCATTGTTGCGTCGTTGATACGATCTCATAATACAATTTAAGTAAAATTAAATCAATTAAGTCAATTAAATCTGGAAGCAATGTGTGGTATTCACTTTCGATTCTTCTTTTTTTTGTATATCGGGTGAATCCAGCATTTTTTCTTTGTTTTTTCTTGTTTTTCTGCTTCTTCCCAGAGCAAAGAAACAACAACAACGTCTTCTTCGTCCGACATATCCATATTTATAAATGGGTACAAATTATATGCTCAGTTTTATATAGTTTTTGCTAAATTTCCGTGCAGGCTATTCCAAGTCGTTTTACAAAAGTGCTAAGTATTGTAAGAGACCTCTAATATTTTTGTTCTAACACTAATATCTTATACTGTTTCTATGGTGCATAAGAGCTCACTTGTTATGTTTCCTTTAAAATACGCTTTCTCTATAAAATACGTCGTCAATGACAACGTATTTTATAGGCCTTTAAATATGTCGTTGCCTAGCAATCTTTGCATTTTGTGTATTATGACGCGTCTCAAATATTAATTTATTAAAATTTCTAATAATATAGGAGTGAAAGAAAATGTCTGATATTAGTGTTAGAAAAAATCTTGAAGACAACTCGTGTTTTATAGTTTAAAAATCTCGGTCTATCAAATCCTCGGCTCACTTCGTTCGCTAGGATTTGAACTACGACCTTAATTTTTAAACCTTCTATAAAACACTTGTTGTCTTAATAGCTATAATTAAACGCTAAGCTTTTAAACGAATGCTAAGTTTGTTTAAACATTGCACTGTTTATTATTATATTGCCAAATTTTTAAATAGAAAATGTATGTTTTCTATTGCTTCGCTAAATAGTTTAACTAAATGCAAAGATTCTAATTATTTTTACTTGGTAGAGAATTATTTTGTTCAGTTTGTTTAAACATTGCGCTGTTTATTATTATATTGCCAAATGTTTAAATAGAAAATGTATGTTTTCATTGTTTTCTATTGCTTCGCTAAATAGTTAAATTAAATGCCAAGATTCTAATTATTTTTACTTGGTAGAGAATTATTTTGCTCAGTATTTTAATTTTGTTTGTACGCCGCTGCGGCAAATTCGACACGTGTTGCGCCGGCTTGCGGCTAGTATGCAGTTTAAGAAAACAAAAAATTGGCCCTACATCTATTAGTTTAGGAGAACTCGAAAAATGGTTAATCGAATTGTTAAATTAAACTTGAGAAATATTATAGATGAATCGTCCAAGTTCTCTTTACGGACTTTGCCGTTTCAAATGTTATTTAGAACTTATAAAATATTCAAGTAAATTAATTAATTCCGTTTTACGGACTTAGTCGTTTAAATGTAACTGAGACTTAGTTCTTAATTGTTAAAGAATTCACTTTGACTCTGGTCTTAGAACAAACTGTGTTGAATTAAACTTAGTATAAATTTTGTATAACATTGAATTGCGGACTCAGACTAAAAATGTAAGATTTGGTAACAATAAAGCACATATATAATAGTATATTGCGTCATAAGGGAAGATATAGGCATATTTCATCCCGAAGATTTTTGCTGCACGAGCGAACGTAGTGAGCGAGGGCAGCAAAAGCTAAGGGATGAAATATGCCGTTAGATTCCCGTAGGGCACAAGTTATTTTTCCGCATCCATGAGAAGTTCGTATTAAATAAAAATAGTTATAATATAATACGTACCTATGTTTTTGACATATAACCTCAAATTACACATGTCAAATTTGCGTATTAAAAATAATTTCTATAATGAATTTATGTAAAAAATAATCGTATTTGCTTGAATTTTAAAAAATAATTACACTTATCAATCACTCAAATGAAGATTTTTGTATAATCAAATAATAATTTTGATTCTAAATTCTATCGGTAGATGTCACGTCGATAGCATGCACGGTAAAAACCCGCAAATGTTCATATCATCCCGCTTTTTCATATTTACCCGCCATCCGCCATTGTTAACCTCAAATGAGATAAATAATCTGTCAATTACATACCATGGATACGGAAAAATATATGAATGTTAGTTGAATTGGACTTTGATTTAATACCTCTCGCAACAAAGCCAAACAATCTCAAAGTGGCGTCGTTGGTCAAAGACTCTACCAAACTAATTACAATAACTTATTTATATTAATTATTAGCAATAACCTAACTCCGACTACGGCACAATATCAATAAAACTGAATGTAAACATCTCTCTGTATCTTTAAAGCTTAGATATTTTCAATTAAAAACTTTAGCATTTTATATTTTTAAACTTGGCTCGCTTTTCTTGAAATTTTTTATTAGAATTGCAGCTTTTTATATCATTAGGTAATATGTTAAATAATTTTGTGCCCATGTATATGGGAGACTTCTTATATTGCTCGCGATGGTGTTTTTCTGTACAAAATAGTGTTTTACCTCTAGTATCATATGAATGAAAATGTTCGTTACAATGAAATTTATTCCTATTTTTGTTGATATATGTAAGTAATCTTAGCAGATATATACTTGTTATGGTTAATATTCGAAACTGTTTAAATATATTTCTACAAGACGCGCGAAATTCTAAATTAAATATCAAACGCATTATGCGTTTTTGTAGAACAAAGACTCGTTTTATATCGCAACTTTGACCCCATACTAAAACATTGTACGATAATATTGAGTAAACTTCTGCATAATATATGTTTAGAAGCGTGTCAAAATTAAGTCTATCCTTTAAGGCAGAGATTAGGTATATACTTTTATTAAGTTTTGCACACACTTTATCAATGTGGTTGGTCCACCTAAAACAATAGTCTAATGTTACAATCTATTTTTAAGACAGTAACTTTGAAAGTCAATTAAAACCGTATTAACCTTTTCATAAACACCACTGGCTGTAGAATCAGAAATTAAAATTGTAGTATCGTCCGCATACATGCCTAGGTCACCCTCCGTTATATTATTTGGCAAATCATTGATATACCTTAGAAAAAGGAGGGGACCTAGGATGCTTCCTTGGGGAGTTCCAACGTGTATATCGTGATTTGTAGAACAAGTATCTTTTATTTTGACCTTTAGTGTCCTATCTGATAAATAAGAGATTAACCATTGATTTGTTCTACCCCTAAATCCCAATTTTCTAATTTTTTCAGAGAGAAAATCTCTATCAAGCATGTCAAAAGCACTGTTTAGGTCAAAAAGAATTAAGATTACATATTGGCCCTTATCCACCTCGGTGTGAATTTTCTGAACTAAGTCTACAGTTGCCGTTTCTGTGGAATAATTAGGCCTAAATCCATGTTGACAATTATTTATTAAATTGTATTTAGTCAAATATGCCATAATCTGTTTGTAGATTGATTTTTCAATAATTTTGGATAAATTACTAAGTAGGGCTATTGGCCGATAATTTTCCATTCGAGTTGCATCACCTTTTTTATAAATTGGTATCAGCACTGTTTGTTTTAGTATATCAGGAAACTGCCCAAGTTCTACCGACTTATTAATAAGATCTGCCAATACTTCAGAAATTTCAAATTTGCACTCCTTTATTACTTTAATATTAATTTCGTCGAAACCCACCGAGTTTTTATTTTGTAGGTTGCTTATTATAGCTTCAACGTCAAATTTCGTAACAGGATGAAAGAAAAAGGAGAATTCAGAATCAACAGTCGTAGTACATATTTGTGAAATATGGGAACCAAAATGATCTATTAATTTTTTATTTGCTGCTTGAGAGAAATAGCTTCCAAACATTTCTGCAATAGAATTTGCATCACTAACTGAACTACCGTTTTCAGTTAATACAATTTCACTTTCCCTTCCTTTTTTATTATGTTTTATCTCGTTGACAGTATTCCATAAAGTTTTAGCTTTATTAGAGGAATTATTTATTAGGTTACTATAATAGGCCATTTTCTCATTAGCAATTTGAAGTGTCACTTTCTTTTTAAAGATTTTATATTTCGTGTCTAAGTCAGAATTAATAAAATGCTTTTTAAGCCAATGTATTTCTTTTAATTTAGAAAGATCATTAATTAGTTCGGGAGACAGTTTAATATTTTTCCTATTTTTTCTAACTCTTTTTACCTGAATAGGAAAACATTCGTATAGCAATTTTTGAATATATGGAAAAATGCATTAAAATTATTCTGTATGGAATTTTCTAAATTCCAAGAATTGTCTAATTCCCTATTTACTAACGATTTGAAAACTTTAATCCTATCCTTATTATGCGATCTATTTTTTAGGACCATTCCGTCCTCGACACGCCTATCATCAAGGTTTTCGTGACTAGTAAATATCATTTCACTATGATGGTCTGACAGTCCAGGGTCAAAGTTTTTGCATTTAAACAGTTTAGGATCATTTGTAAGGACATAGTCAATTGAAGAATAAGTGATCTTGTTTAAAAAAGTTGCAACTCTTGTAGGTTCATTGATCAAAGAAATCATATTAACACATGATAAAATGTCAGATAAAATCTTGTAGCTTAAAGAATTTCCACCTGAATCGATATTAAAATCCCCGCATACTACAATATACTGAAACTTTGATTGAGCCCTGTTTAAGACTTCATATAGCTTATTAAAAAATAATTCTAGATCACCTAGAGGGGACCTGTATATTGTTATAATACATAAGATGGCATCATATAAAACAGCTGAACATTCAAAATGGATTTCTTCTGAAAGATTTGTTAATGTTTTCAATGGCTTACATTTCTTTGCTACGTTGTTTCTGGCTAACATAACAGTTCCACCATGCCCTCGTTCTTGTCTACAAAAATCACTCACCGTTGTATAACCATTGATATATAAACAATCTAGTTTTTCTTTTACTAACCAATGTTCACACAAACAAACGAATAACGGATAATTACAACTAAGAAAATGTTCGACCAGATTAATTTTATTCGTAACACTCTGTATATTTATATGAAAAATAATAGGAGCTGCACCTATATGTGTCAGTGAGGAAACCTTTTCTGCTTCGTTACCATGGAACAAACCTACATAAGCATCTTCACTTTGAACTGTCTGCTGGTTTCCCAAGAAAAAACTTTTTTACTAATACTCCCACTGGCCAATTTTCTGGGTCTATTACTTCGTCGTGATGTTCACGATAAGTCGTTATCTTGAAAGAACTATAATTCTGTGGATATTTAGATGATAATTTCTCGCACTGAATTTCTGGTATTGTTTCTTTAAGTGCATCTAGTAAGTCCTTATTTGTGGTTCTAACCTTGTTACAGAATATACTATTCTCAGCCGAGCAGTATTATTTCCCGAGATGCGAAGCGCACATCCATAAAATGGTGCCGTATAATTTTGAAACACCCTGTATATATATTGATATGGTCGCAGGCTTTTTAATAATTAAGGTGCTCCACACAATATCCCAAACTAGCTCTCAAATTATCAATTATTATTGTCAAAAAAATTTTTGTTTTCTTAAACTGCATACTAGTGGCGGCGTACAAGCAAAATTAAAATACTACATAATATGCCAAAGTTTTAGAAAATTGAGCCTTAGAATATATTGATATGATATATTTAAAAAAATTTCTTGATACAGCAAGTGATAATTTAATTGGGATAATGTAAATAAATGTCATGAAAATAAAAATCTGCATTACCAATCTTTCCAAAATAATAATTTAGTTAATTAACTCAAAAATAACATAACCTTTAATTATTAGCATCCAAATTAAATATTACTTCAATATATTCTAAGGCTCAATTTTCTAAAACTTTGGCATATTATGTCTTTTGTGAAACCAATAGCGGTGGAGCTGTACCGCTCCATACAAGGCAAAAGTAGCGATCTTAGAAAAAGTTATTTGCCGACTTGTAGAGCATAAAATTTCCTTCAAATTTGTTATTTGAAGTTTTTTTGTACGATTAACATCAATATGAAGCTTCCAAAAAAGGCTAAAATTGCGTACATAATTATTTTTTGTTATATTTTCTGTCCCCTTCGAATTGATGTGCTATATAATTATATAGATTTAAGTTTTAAAATGTTAATAAAGAAATTTTCACAGTGGATGTTTGGCGGTAATGTGAGTATTCTATGTTTCCTCCATTCCGTAACTGTAGAGCTGAGTACAACAACTAAAACTATTTAACGAAATTTGATGATATTCCTTACAAGATTGATTCTATTCAAGTGACCAGGAGTTATTTATTTATTTATCTATTTACTTATAGCTAAGAAAACTGTGGAAAAAACTCAATATTTTTCTAAGATCGCTACTTTTGCCTTGTTGGGAGCGGTACAGCTCCACCGCTATTGGTTTCACAAAAGACATAATATGCCAAAGTTTTAGAAAATTGAGCCTTAGAATATATTGAAGTGATATTTAATTTGGATGCCTATAATTAAAGGTTATGTTATTTTTGAGTTAATTAACTAAATTATTACTTTGCAAAGATTGGTAATGCAGATTTTTTTTTAAATTATAAAAAAATTGTAATATAATTTTAAGATAGCTACATTAAATTTAAGTTATTATAGTGATCATTGTTAGTAAATAATTAGCTAAATTTCTAGTCTTAGAAACGTAAAATAAGTTACTTTAGAAAACTTGTAAATAGTCGTTATAGTGAAAAAACAAATGTGAGTTAAAAAATCCAGGATACAGAAAAAACAAATTTGGAATTCAGTTGATACCGGGTGATCATCGGAATTTATAATTAGAGGAGGCTGTGATTGGTGCTATTTTATGCTGTGTGGTTGGACACACTGAGAAATGAATAATAAATTGACAATTGTTATATTTGAGGTTATGCTCGGGCTTTGTACGATCTTAGATGATATAGTAAACATTATTTTGCTGCAACGCAGCAATAAAATAAGTTTGAGGAAAAAACTTTCAGTGAGAAAAATTTTATGTTGACAATTTAATTCATGTATAAAAAATCCCATAAGCCGCTGTGATTTTGTCACTTTAACAGCGGCTAAAAGTTTGCCCTAACTTTTATCCGGCTAAAACACTACCTTAACTTTAGTTGCTATGCAACTTTGCCTTGTACGTTTAATAATTGTAGCTTCAATACCAAATAAAAAAATTAATTTTGTATTGTTCATTCATTAAATTGTATCGCCGAATTACAGTCGAGGTTTTATTTAGTCAGGATAAATATTTATTTGCAAAACTCAAACTAATATTGCTTTACAGCAATTAGACTCGAAAAATTGACAGCAGATAAAATCAACTCCGGCCTTCGACCGTCGTGACTTTATCTGCTGTCAATTTTTCTCGTCTAATTGCTAAGCAATACGTTTTCGTTGCAAAAAATATTTTTCCGACAAACGTTTACGAATGTTACTTTCCCACACTCATTTTGCGTGCGGGAAAGTAACTTTCCTGCACGGAGTGCCGGAAAGTGACAGCGATTTCTGAAAAATCAGAAAATCGCATAGCAACCATCCTTACTAGATTATTACTTTAAAAGGAAATGTCAAATTTGACAACTTGAAAACTTACAAAATGATAGTTTAGGACGATTCCTAAACGTTTGTAGGAAAAACGTTGTTCATAACACGTGCGGAAAGAGCGATTCCGAAACTCATGCAGGTACAGGTAACGTCCTGCATTCGTTTCGGAATCGCTAACTTCTCGCACTTGTTATGAAAATAACTATATCCGACTAAATAAAACCTCTTGTGTAATTATATTCGAATATCAAACATTTTTAAAAATAAATGTCACAATTCTGCCACTTAAAATTTTTAATTTCAAGCTGCAAGCCTGTGTTGCCAACTTTATGGTAAATATCACTGCTCTAATTATAAATTCCGTTGATCACCCGGTATTTTCAATTCGAACAACAAAATTAAGTTGCTCGTCCCAAAAAGAGTAAATATTGAATAAATAATCAACTATAAATACAATTAACAAGATTAAGAACCTGTATTAAATAAAAGAAAGTGAATTTGAAGAAAAATCAAGTGAAGTCTGAACTTCAAGAAAAAGCAGTTCGAGCAAAAGCAGTTCAAGAAAAAGCAGATCGATCAAAAGCAGTTCGATCAAAAGCAGTTCAAGAAAAAGCAGTTCGATCAAAAGCAGTTCGAGCGGGGGAAATTTCAAGCAGGAGCGAGTTAAGCAGAGGCAGATTGGATTTTTGGTTTTTGGGGATAAAGAAATTTTTTGGAAAAGAAGAGGAGTTAAAAGTAGATAGTGAGTTTATAAAAATAATTTTAAGATAATTTTAAGCAGGGCTAATAGGGAAAAACAAGAAAATAAAAAAATCTGCATTATAAAATTCGAGTAAATTTTATTTTGGTTAATTAAAATAAATTTAAACAAACAACGAACATACCTAACGACCCGAGAGGAGAGATCTCTGTAAGCAAATTAAATTAAAGAGCAAAGTAAATTATTTTTGAAAATTGTCGTTTCCAACGTAAGTAATAACTAAAATAAAGGAACAGTACAATATATAATACTCGACAAATAACTCATTCTGAGCTGAAGAGCAGTAGAAAGAAGTCGCAGGCAAATAAAAGAAGGAAGTGCTGTTTTTTAAAAAGTTTTTCTAGTAGTCCCACGGGCCTTCACTGACGTTCGCCAACACAAAATTACATTCATTTTGCATCTATGTATACAGATTATTTTGTTTGAAATGAAAGGTAATACTTTTATTATTAGAAATAATGAACCAAAGAGAGTTGCTGCACTAAACATGAAAAAAATCCCCTTTTTCGTTTTTTTTGTAAATTTATCCCCACTCTGTTGCATTGGTCGTAAAAAAATTGATACATCGTTTTTTTAGGTAATTAAATTCTCTACAAGATTGATTAAAAGGGCTTTTACGCTAAAATTAAGTGTTACGGAGTTATTGCGATGTAAAGGGGAAACAAACTCAAAATTTTGCTAAGTACGCAATTTTAGCCTTTTTGGGAGCTTCACAGCTGTTGATATTAATCGTAAAAAAATACTTCAAATAACAAATTTTCAGGAAAGTTTGTTCTGTACAAGTCGGCAAATAACTTTTCTTGCGATAAAATTCATAAGAAAGAAGTTATAGGCAAAAAACTGAAAGAAGTGCAGATTTTCGGTGGTTTCCACAAGATGGCGGAGGGAGCGGAGGTGGGGCAATTGTGGAAATTTGGATTTTTCACTAACCAACCATCCTACACAACATATCAAAAATTCAGAACTACCCGACCTTTTGTAGGGTAACCCCCCTTTTTCGGCTCCGTTCACTGGACTATTATTCCAAATTTGTATTTTGATTAAAGAATATAAATTTTCTAAAAGTTATATCAGTTCAGTATATGTATATCTAACTTAAATTCATTCTCTCGAATTTTATGAAATAAAATGTTACCTGATACTTCAAAGTACATGCGATATACGTCATATACGATATACCGTCAGACTTACTTCCTGGTTGGATATCTTCTTGTCTAACTCCTGCCCGAGTGCGTTCTTGCATTTCTTCTGAAAAATAAAACTTACTTTATATTTTAAAATATAACCCCATATATTCAAATACGCAATTACATCTCTATAAACAGTAAACTCCTAAATATGACAGTTGTGGTACAACATTTTTTATGAATGGAAATAGAAAATAAATGTATGTTTACTAATTCATTTGTATGATATACAGGGTGTTAGGAAATGCTTCTGCCAAACTTTAGGGGTGGGTTTGTAACGATAAAAGGAATAAAAAATTCTTATGCAATTTTTTCTGTTGCTTTGTTTTTTCCTTTAATTATTTTGTGGTTGTTAATAAAGTTTAACTGTTACTTGATGTACTTATTTATCCGTAAAAATTTCGTTCCTGTATCTTTAACCCTTTGATTTGGTTTTCCCGGGAATAAAAAGTAAAATTAAAGCATGCTATTTCTCAGAAACTATGCATATTAGAAAAAATTGTATAATACTTTTTTGCTTCATTTGTCATTATAAAGCTATTTCCAAAGTTTGGCAGACGCATTACCTAACTCCCTGTATAGTTAACTAGGTACTACATCTACAAGTCATATGGAGCTACATGTTGCATACTAGAGACATAAAATATAATAATATTGAAAAATAGCCATTTCTCTAAGGATTAGAAGATATATTTGAAATGTTTGCGTCCGTCCGTCATGCGGTTTAGAATTAAATTTTGTATAGAATACTAAAACACATCAACTTTTATTTTTTACGACGGTGCATAAAGTGTGTTAAATGCCTGCTTCATGATCTAGAAGTCCCAGACTTGAACCCAGATCATGGCCAAAGTTCGGCCTGAAGCACGATAATCTTAATTCGATCCGATTCTTTTAAATATTAAATAATTTCTCGTGTCGATGTCGTGGTGAGCACACGTATTTTGTGACCATTCCCAGGTTCTGTGTGAAGCAATTTCGGTTGCTAAGAATTATTAGTTATACTGCGTTTTACAGTTATAAAAAAGATGCTGACGAGAGTAGAAAAAGAAGAAATGCAAGAACTCATAAATTCGATGATCGAGTCGTTTTTAAACAACAAAAATTATGTAGATATTGTACAACGACATGTGAAAGAAGCCGTAGATGTTGCTATCAAAGAGGTGTTGGAAGAACATAATAAATGAATTCTAACCTTGGAAGAAACACTTGCGAAATTAAAAAACGAAAACAAACAGTTGCATAACACTCTGGTTGACCAAGAGCAGTATTCTCGACGAACTTCGGTAAGGGTGTTTGGCATACCCGAGAGCCCTACAGAGGACACCGATGAAATAATAGTTAATTTATTTAACAAGAATTTAAAACTAGAAGTGAATATCAATGATATCGAACGTTCGCACCGGACAGGCTTTAAGCGTGTTGAGGTCAACGCAAAGAATAATCCGAGGCCCATAATAGTCAAATTCCTAAGTTATCGCACTAAACAGCTTATTTTAAAGAACAGAAATAAATTGAAAGGTTCCAGAATCGTAATAAGGGAGGATTTGACGAAGGACAGGCTGCAGTTAAGAAAAAATGCTGTTGCACGTATCGGTTTCCGCAATATTTGGACAATCGATGGAAATGTTTTCATTAAAATGGCAAACGTTTTATTCTAAAAACCCAGGATGACTTGGATCAAATTGAGTGAATTATGCAAATAAATGGGATGGTCATATTCCAGTAACTAGGAATACATTTTTTTTTATTTTTGTTTTATTTATAAGTGCCTTTAATTTAATTTAATTTAATTTTAAATATATTTCTGTTAGTTTCTTTGATGTTAAATTTCTATTATCAAAACTGCGGAAGTCTGAGAGGCAAACTTCAACAACTGTACGTTGGGTCATGTATTTCCGAATTTGATGCTATTTGTTTATCTGAAACATGGTTGACTGCTAATATTCATAATGGAGAATTATTTAATCCTAATCAATAATATATAATGTCTATCGAGCAGACAGAAACAGTTTGCTCACTGGCAGGACCAGAGGAGGAGGAGTGCTTGTAGCTGTTAGTGTTAAGTATAAGGTACTAAATTTTTCAAAAATTGAAAATCAATATTATGAGGCTGTATGTGTGGATATAACTCTAAACAAATGCATTTACTCAATAGTTAATGTTTATTTGCCACCAGGATCGGGGGTTGAGTCCTATTCCAGCTTTTTTGATTTTGTCGAAAGCAAGTCTAAACTAAATAGTGGTCAAGTATGTATATTGGGTGATTTTAATTTACAAAACATACGCAGTCCGACTACAAATCTTTCCACACTGGATGCCAGGCATAGGGAACTTCCCCATTTCATTAATTTTTACAGCCTTCGGCTTCTTAATTTTGTCACTAATAATAATGGTAAATGTCTTGATTTGGTAATATCTTGTGAAGAAACTGTTCATTTGTATACAGTATTAAAGGATCAGTTGCCAATAATTCCCGAAGATACTCATCACCCAGCTCTCAATATTCAAATTAGGAAACAAATTGTTAAAAAAGATATCACCTTTGATACTAGATATAATTTTAAAAAATGTGACTTTTTTAAATTAACTACAAGCCTTCGTGATGCTAATTGGACTGCAGTCTTAAATGCCACTGAAGTAAACGAAGGTGTTAAATGTTTTTATGATATTATTTATTCTATTTTCTATTCAGCAGTCCCAAAAACCTTAATGAAAAAGCCTAAGTATCCAGTGTGGTTTGATAGGGAAATCATTAACTGCATAAAACTAAAAAATCGGTATTACCACCATAAAAGCCTTTCTGAGTATCATTATCAACTATATTCGGGTACTAGACGTAGATTAAAGTCCCTTACAGATGCTGCGTTTAAGAATTATATAAAAATGTGCGAGGACGGTATTAACAAAAATTCAACTCAGTTTTGGCAATATACTTCCGAGATACGTAAAAGACATACGTGTGAAACTGTAATCAAATCTAACGGAGAATCTGTAAATAATCAAGAAGCTGTTGAACTATTTGGACGTCATTTTTTAACGGTACATTCTGATTTCCCAAGTTCTTATAACACAAATATTACAAATGAGTCCAACGATATTAAAACTGCGAGTTTGCTTAATATTACTAATATTACTAGTTTAGACTATTACAAAAACGTGAAAAAAGTAAAACCTAAAAAGGGAGCTGGAGTAGACAAAATTCCACCTTATGTACTAAAAGGTTGCTCTGAGTGGCTGGAACTTCCACTCCTACATACAGGGTATCTCAGACATGACTCCCCAGGCCGATAACTTTGTTATTTTTAAAAATAACTATAATAAACTATATATATTCGTAAATGGGAGCAAATTCTCTATAAGATGGGGAAAGAAAATGTTAGAAAATCTGTACTCATATTATGGCAGCGATATTCAACTATTTTTTTCAAATTGCACACTATACTTTTTTTCGGTCATTCTGATAGTACTTTTTATTCTCTTTATAACCATCTAAACCAATATTGGTCTTACATAAGAAAATTCTCGAAAAACATGCGATTGAAAGTTGAAGTCTAGGTTTGCCATGGAAACAACTGATTGACGTAATTTGTACTCGTCGGCGATAAAAATAATAGCGGATACCTTTCTGCATACAACCTTGCTGCTCTTCTTGCATTCCTCTCGCATAAACCATAAATAAGGATCACATCAAGCTTTTCAGAATTAGTGTAATTCATTTCTAATACTCCTATGATTTTAAACAAGAACATACAAATACAGAAAGAGCACTTGCCATTCTTTACAACGTAAATAGCATTTTGTTTTACAGCTATACGCTATTGTTTTCATCGCCGACGAGTACAAATTACAACAATCAGTTGTTTCCATGGCAAACCTAGACTTCAACTTTCAATCGTATTTTTTTCGAGAATTTTCTTATGTAGGACCCATATTGGTTTACATGGTTATAAAGAGAATAAAAAGTACTATCAGAATGAGCGAAAAAAAGCATAGTGTGCAATTTGAAAAAAAAAGTTGAATATCGCTGCCATAATATGAGTACAGATTTTCTAACATTTTCTTTCGCCATCTTATAGAGAATTTGCTCCCATTTACAAATATATATAGTTTATTATAGTTATTTTTTAAAATAACAAAGTTATAGGCCTGGGGAGTCATGTCTGAGACACCCTGTATATTTAATCTGTCAATTACTAATACAGAGTTTCCTAATCTTTGGAAAGAGTCACTTACCGTACCTCTGCATAGTCTGGAGACTGGATTTGCATAACATTTCTTTGAGAAAACGCCGGTTGAAGTATTTACAATTAACTTTCCGATTCGTAAACGATACAGCCAAGATAAACAAAAGCGGCCGATAAACAACCTGTGATGTCACTAAGGCGGCATTTGATATTTTTTACGTCAAATATTTCAATTTTGTGCAATTTATAAGTACTTCAATTCATTCACGTTCACTTAAACCCGCCATTGCTAATGCCAACAGCAATAAATTGCACAAAATTTAAATATTTTTACCCATAAAATTTTTATACGGTTGTAAAGAGAAAAAAATTCTCTATCGAATGGTAGCATAAAATTAATAGGTTCCAATTTAAAAAAATATCGCGCAAAGTCATAACTCAAAAACAACCGAAGAAAAAAAAATTCGTGTATAATCAATACATAGACAAAAATTTCATAAAAAAACTTTTGTATTAAACATTTTTTTCTAAAATAAATATTAACGACAGAAAATCGGTGTTTCCATACTTTATACTCACCCTGTATATATTCGTAAATGGGAGCAAATTCTCTATAAGATGGGGAAAGAAAATGTTAGAAAATCTGTACTCATATTATGGCAGTTCATAACAGGGCGTATTCTAAAAGAGCTACCGAACAAAGGTTTTAAGTTGTTAACACACATATTTATTTAATGCTACACTAAGAACTGGGCACTTTCCGGCACAGTGGAAAGTTGCGAAAATCATCCTGATACAAAAACCCGGTAAACCGCCAAACCTTGCAGAGTCATATAGGCCTATAAGCTTGCTACCTGCAACTTCTAAGCTTTTTGAAAGGCTGATACTCAAAAGGATAATGCCTATCGTAAAAGACAAACAACTAATACCTGACCACCAGTTCGGGTTCGCGTGGTGGATATTATAAATGCGTCTTTCGAGGCAAAAAAGTACTGTAGTGCAGTATTTATCGACGTCAGCCAAGCGTTCGATAAAGTTTGGCATAAAGGGCTGCTATATAAACTTAAGAAGTGGCTACCGGATAACTACTATCTCATACTAAAATCCTACTTGCGCGACAGACTATTCCAAGTTAAGTACGAAGAAGAACTGACCAATCTTATCCCCATAAATTCTGGAGTCCCGCAAGGTAGCGTTCTGGGTCCGCTCTTATACCTTCTCTACACAGCTGACCTTCCGACCTGTGTAAGAACTACAACTGCCACGTTTGCAGATGACACCGCGCTACTAGTTGCAGACGATGATCCAATTAGAGCATCAGCAAAACTGCAAAACAGACTTAATACTATTCAGGATTGGTTCAAAAAGTGGCGCATAAAAATAAATGAAACGAAATCTGTGCATGTCACATTTACTAAACGACGTGGTATATGCCCACCAATAACGCTCAATGGACAGCAAGTACCGCAGGCTGACTCGGCCAAATATTTGGGAATGCATCTCGACAAGGGTCTTACGTGGAGGACGCATATATGGAAGAAAAGATTACAACTAAACCTAAAATTCAGTAAGCATTATTGGCTGCTAGGTAGAAACTCGAAACTATCTCTCGACAACAAGCTGCTAATATACAAGGTCATCTTTAAGCCCGTGTGGATGTACGGCATCCAGCTATGGGGAACAGCATCATCTTCCAACATCGCGATAATTGAAAGATTCCAGTCAAAAACACTCCGAACTATCACCAACGCACCACACTATATAAACAATGCAGATATATCCAGTGACCTTAAAATAAGTTCTGTGAAAAGTGAGATCGTGAAAAGTAGTGAAAGGTATATTAACAAACTGGAACAACACCCCAACCATTTAGCTTTAAATCTACTAGATAGCAGTGAACACAACCGCAGACTTAAAAGACAATACACCCTGGACTTGCCCTTCCGGTTCTAGTACTTATTTAGAATAATTCTTTAAGTAACCTAATTAGTAACGTGTGATCGAAAAAATTTCACCTCAAAGTTTGCCATGAAAAATATAAATCATGTCTTTGCTAAAGTCATACAACATAAGCCATTAGAACTACTAAATCTAAAACCACGCCTAACTGATAAAAATTAGAGCAGATTAAACTATTCTAAAAACTAAAATTAAATACAAATTGAACAGAAGAATGTTATTAACGGAAAATTATTTTAAAGTAGATGAGTTATGTAACCTCCATTTTCTTGGTGGCAGATTTGAATTCTGTGTTTAATAGAATTAATGACTTTTTATATGCCTGACAGCAAAACAGACATAACCTCACATACCTCACATAACCTATAAAACAACAGCTGACATTTGTATGGCTTAAAAGTCGACATCCCTAATTTTGTGTTTTCATGTTTCATAGCCAACTTGAGGTGAAATTTTTTCGATCGCATGTTATCTAGGCATAAGTCACAGCAGAAGTGACGTTAATGGACGTCAACTTCCATCCTAATGCATATCCATGTATATTATTTACTTATTGCTCTGCAGCAGATTGTAAATAGTTATGTATCAGATTATAAAAAAAAAAAAAAAAAAAATATGGCAGTGATATTCAACTTTTTTTTCAAATTGCATACTATGCTTTTTTCGGTCATTCTGATAGTACTGTTTATTCTCTTTATAACCATGTAAACCAATATGGGTCTTACATAAGAAAATTCCCGAAAAAAATACAATTGAAAGTTGAAGTCTAGGTTTGCCATGGAAACAATTGATTTTTGTAATTTGTACTCGTCGGTGATGAAAACAATAGCGTATAACTGTAAAACAATTGCAATTTATGTTGCAAAGAATGACAGATGTTTTTTCTGTATTTGTATGTTCTTGTTTAAATACATATTAGAAATGAATTACACTAATTCGGAAAAGCTTGATAATATATGATCCTTATTTATGGTTTATACGAGATTAATGCAAGAAGAGCGGCAAGATTGTATGCAGAAAGGTATCCGGAAAGAATACATCCTGATCATAAAACGTTTATTAACTTGGCATCGAACCTTTTTGAGCATGGGACATTTAAAAAGGACAAGAAAATTCCAAATTTAAATAAACGAACCGCTACAGATGATGCTCATGCAGTGGCAGTTTTGGGATATGTTCAATTACATCCTAAATCCTAATACTTCGCTTTTCGCATTTCAGTGTGACATATCAAGGGCATCTGTGAGTAGGATTTACGCTATTGTTTTCATTGCCGACGAGTGCAAATTACAAAAATCAGTTGTTTCCATGGCAAACCTAGACTTCAACTTTCAATCGTATTTTTTTAGAGAATTTTCTTATGTAAGACCCATATTGGTTTACATGGTTATAAAGAGAATAAAGAGTACTATCAGAATGACCGAAAAAAAGCAGTGTGAAATTTGAAAAAAAAAATTCAATATCACTGCCATAATATGAGTACAGATTTTCTAACATTTTCTTTCCCCATCTTATAGAGAATTTGCTCCCATTTACGAATATATATATAGTTTATTATAGTTATTTTTAAAAATATCAAAGTTATAGGCCTGGGGAGTCATGTCTGAGACACCCTGTATATCGTTAGCCTGTCTAACATAAACTGTTGCTAAACTAAGGTTTTAAGATGTTCAATTTTTAAGTATCTACATAAATAAGCCTACATAAAATTATTAAAACGATTTGTAGCTCTTCCTTGAGATAGCATTCAATTTCTAACAATTCTACAATTTAAATAGTTCTTCACATGTGTAGTTTCACAAATAAATTTTTAAGAAATTTCCAGAAATTTTAGTTGTCATGCTGAAATATGAGGCTTGTCTGATATCTTCTTTTTCGGTCCATTCATTCCTATTAGGAATATAGGGCGTCTTCACCAGACGTTTCTCTAACTGGTAAGTCCATAGTATAAGGTAGCCAAACTTATACTACAACTGTTTATATACACATTACACTATTTATTATTATTCACTTTACTTTAGTTTAGGGGGTTGAGTCTTGTTCTTGTTGATTACATAAAGTTTGAACGAGGTCTTTCCATCTGTTTTTGTTTTGGGCTAGTTCTTTGACTTGATTCCATGTTATGTTTATCGCTTTACATTCTTTAAGTATATTTCTTCTCCAAGTTAAGGCTGGTCTACCTTTAACATTGTATTCGAGAGCTTGACGGGTTATATCTGAGCATGGCTTCCTTAATGTGTGACCAATCCATCTCCATCGCTGTTTTGATATGGTCACGTTAACTGGTTCTTGCTCCGTAATATTCCATAGTTCTCTATTTGTGATTGTTATTGGCCAATGGATATTCATTATTGTTCTTAGGCATTTATTTATGAATATTTGTATTTTCTGTACTTGTTGTTTATTCAATGCCCAAGTTTCACAACCATATAAAAGTACCGTTATCACATTTGTTCTGTAAATTCTTATTTTTGTTTTCTTTGATATCTCATTTGACATCCAGGTCTTGTAAAGGATTCTAAAGGATATTTGTGCTTTTATATCCAACCTACATCCTCCTTGTTCATCGAGTATACTGCCAAGATAACTAAAGTTTGTCACATTCTGCACCTTGCTATGTTCGATCATTATTTCTGTTTTGTCTTCCGTATTTACTCTTATTGTCTTTGTCTTGTTTGTATTAATTCCCAGTCCTACTGTGCTTGCTGTTCTTTTAAGTATGTTTAGTTTGTCTTGTAGGTGTTCTCTTTTCTCTGTGATTAAACAGATATCGTCCGCATATTCTAGGTCTTCAAGTTTCGTGTCGAGTCTCCGTACTAGTCCTTTTTGATTATCTGTAGTTCTTCTCATTACCCAATCGATTATTATTAGGAATAATAAGGGCGATAGGATGCAGCCTTGTCTCACGCCATTTTCAATTTCAAACCTGTCTGATTTTACCCCACTATGTATTATGCAGGCGTTGCAGTTTTCATAGAGAATTTTAATCATTTTGATGTATTTATCTGGCAGTCCATAAGTCTTGAGTATCTGCCACATTTTCTCTCTGTTTACTTTATCGAACGCTTTCCTGAAATCTATGAATCCTATGTATAGCTCTTTCTGCCATTCGTTACATTCGTCTAAAATTATCTTTAAAGTGTTAATGTGATCTATATACGATCTTCGTGGTCTAAAACCGGCTTGGTTGTTTCTGAGTTCACTTAATGTTGCCTCCTTTAACCTTTCTAATATTATTCTCGTTAATATTTTACTTGTGGTGTTTAGTATTGTAACAGCTCTCCAGTTATCACATTCTGTGGTTTTGCCTTTCTTGGGTATTTTGACAATTAGACCTTCTGTCCATTCTTTCGGAATTTTTTCTTCTGTCCAAATTTTCTTTAAAAGCTTATGTAGAATTCTTACACTTGATTCTGCTCCTGCTTTTATCAATTCTCCTGATATGTCGTCTAATCCAGCTGCCTTGTCATTTTTTAGCTGTTTTATGGCCTATACAATCTCTTCTTCTGTTATTTCATTCGTCTTTATATTTAGTTGTAATTCTGTTTCTTCATTCTCATCATCATTTTCTCTTATATTGTTACTACCCCTGTTGATACTGTAGATTTCCTTAAAATATTCCACCCATCTATCTATTATTTCCTTTTGTGATGTGAGCATTCTTCCTTCCTTGTCTTTGATGTTATTTGTTGTTACATTTCTTTTCCCAAACATTTTTCGTGTTATATTGTATAACGTGCTTAAGTCATTTCTGTCTGCTGCTATTTCGGCTTCCTTTAACATATCTTCTATTTGTTTTCTACGATCATTTCTTGCTCTTTTTTTTATTTATTTGTCTGCCTCCCAGTATGCTTGTTCGTGAACCTTTTTCTGTACTTCTGTTCTTGCAGTTAGTATTTTTTGTTTGAGCGTATTTCTTTCCTCGATTAATTTCCCTGTTTTCAAAGTCAGTCACGATTTGTTTCCTCTTCTTTATTCCAATTGTTTCTTCTGCTGTTGATTTCAGGATTTCTTTGTATTTTTCCCAAAGCTGCTCCATGTTTAGTTCGTTCATGTTTACTTTCACTTTATCTTCCATTTTCGTGCAAAACTTTGTTTGCATTACTGTATCCTTCAGTAAGTGTGTGTTATATTTTACTCTTACATTGGTTTTGCTGCAGTTGGATTTTAATTTAACTTTAATCTTTACTCTCACTAAAGCGTGATCAGATCCTACGTCAGCTCCATTCATTGCTCTCACATCTAACAGGCAATTTCTATGTCTTCTCTCTATAGTAACATGATCAATTTGATTACAGGGTTTACCGCCTGGCCCAGTCCATGTGATTTTGTGTTTTAACTTGTGAGGGAATATACCGCCACCTACTAATAGATTGTTGACCGCACAAAAATCCAAAAACCTTTCACCGTTATTATTCCTCTCCCCTATTCCTTCCTTTCCCATTATTTCTTCTCTGCCTTTATTCTCATTCCCAATTTTTGCGTTCATGTCTCCCATCAGTAGGAAAATATCTCTTTTGTGTTTTTTCCTTTGCTTATCGTACGTTTTTTGTAATTCTTCATAGTAATCATCTTTTTTATTTTGTATTTCTATATTTGTAGGGGCATACGTATTGATTATTGTAATGTTAAAATTTTTTGCCCTAAATCTGGCCATGATTATTCTCTCGGAGACCGCTTCCCAATCTATGAGCGCTCTTCTTGCTTCTCGGTTCATTATAAAGGCGACTCCATATTCATGTATGGCGTCTTCCTCCATTTTCCCCGAATATACTAGTGTTTTTCCTCTCTCTACTGTTAACTCTCCATTGCCAATCCACCTTGTTTCACTTAAAGCTAGAATCTCTGTTCTATATTTTTCCACCTGACTTATTATTTGATTTATTTTCTCCCTTGGTACCATAGTTCTTACGTTCCAACAACCTAGGTATTTAACTTTTCTACTATCTATCATTTCTTTTCTGTTTGTTCGTTCCTCATCTTCCTTTATATCATAGCGGTCGTCATCGATATTTCCTTGTGGGGGTCTGATTGTCAGTTTGTTTGACTCTGATATCTACCACTCTAAAAAGTTTTAGAAGAAACAATGATTTACTATAATAGATATTACACTCCATCAGCATGGAGCGAGTTTTTGTTCACCTGTCTCAAAAAAAGTTTTTCGGGTTTTTGTAGCCAAAATGATGTTTTTAACCCAATTTTTGAGTCAAAATCTAAATATCTCTTTTCAATATTTCTAGTGCAATTGCCACCTTTCCGTTTTCAGCAGTTATCAAAATTCGTAAACTTCCAGATTTTTTTCATTGTGCAAATCGACCTTTATTTCACCAAATTTTTCCATCATACTGAAATCCGCTTACAGGATATTACAGTACTATACACAGACACCAATTAGCTATAACTTTTTACACCAGTATTCTTTTTGCACGAAGAAACTGACGTTTTTGTTGATTCCCCAAAAGTTATTATAGTTTTAGCAACTAACTTTTAGTTATGGTATCTATTTATTTATAGAATTAAATATGAAAATCTACGAACTACAATTTCCTGTCATCTAGAATGGTGTATTTCAAACCACCTTAGTGTATTATCAACATTATTTATTATTATTACATAGCAACATATTAAAAAAATTGATTTTTTCCACCAAACCATAAAATTCATGACAATGCTGCTAGCCATTAAGGCTCTTGTGTTCACTAAGTATTGGTGGCCTTTAAGTCCAAGTTAGCCCTTACACCTCATCAAACATTACCTACTTAAGTTATTATATCCATCATAGCCGTGAAGACTAAACAAAAATCCAGAAACTGATTGACCATTGTGTCTAGGGTGACCAGTGTCATCATGGCCAAATTTAACCTGCAATATTAATCCAGTCAAAATAGACACAAAAATGCCCCAAGTTCGGAATAATTCGCATGGAGCTGAATTTTTGTGTGGACCTTCATATTATAGTTCTAAATGAAATGTCAAAAGTCCCCATCGATCCGAGTGCTGCTAAAAATTTTACGCGGGGTTAAACGTCATAAAAAAAACGGTATCTTGAGAATATCTCGTTAAAGGTTAGTTTTATTGTAAAAATACTTATTAGCGAATTTGTAGCTCATACAATTTTCCACAAAAAATGTTTACTCACTTTTTTTCATGAGAGTGGCCATTATCGAGATATTGCGATATCAAAAATTGAAACTATCATCTTTTTGAAGAAATGCATTCCTTTCCACAACACCTTCGAGGTAGAGTACTCGGCGCGTTTTTTTTTTATAATGTGGTATCTCCATTAGGCCTAATCCACAATTTTTGTAAGAAAACAAAAAATTAGTCACGTTCATACTTCATTTCTAGTTACGTATTCTTATTGTTCTTCTTCCTCTAGCTGCTGTATTTCCACAGGCTGCGCCAATAAACGCGATGGATCGATTACATCTTCATTGATGTCGCACACATTATCGTCCTTCAGCTGCCACATACTGCTGAACAATGTAAACCTACTTTTCTGCAACCACAATTATAATTACAGCCCTTGCTGCAAATGCAAAAAATAGTGTTTAGCAGTATGTCTGGAGCAGGTGGGAGCAGAGTTTGAATTGGCTCCAAAACGTTGTTTTTCCATGCCCATCCCCAATCTTCAACAAGAATCGATTTATTTCAATGTTGTGCGAAAAATTCATAGCTGATAATATCCGTGTAACATGAGCAGAAAATGACGCTGTTGTTATAATAATCGATACAGCCACAGAGTAGTCTCATGCAATAACAAGTATTGTTGACGATGTATTTGATCCATCCTGTTTTTTTGGCGCATCCTGTGGAAAAACAGCAGCTAAAGGAAGAGGAAGAAGAATATGTAACTTTAGAAGCGAAGTATGAACAAGACTAATTTCTTGTTTTATTAGAAAAATCGTGGATTAGGCTTACTAGGGATACCACATTACAAAAAAAAAACGCGCGGAGTACTCTACCTTGAAGGTGGCGCGGAAGGAATGCATGCCTTCAAAAATATGACAGTTTCAATTCTTGATATCGCAATATCTCGATAATGCTCATTCCTATGAAAAAAAGTAATTAAACCTTTCTCGTGGAAAATTATATAAGCTATAAATTCGGTAATAACTATTTTTACAATAAAACTAACCGTTAACGAGATATTCGCAAAATTCCGTTTTTTATGACGTTTGACCCCGCGTAAAATTTTTAGCAGCACTCGGATCGATGGGGACTTTTGACATTTCATTTAGAACTATAACATGAACGCCCACACAAAAATTCAGCTCCATGCGAATTATTCCGAACTGTTATGTCTATTTTGACTGGACTATACCGGGTGTCAACGAAACTTGGAGCACCCCTATAAATTTTTTATTTTTTAAGATATCAAAATGAAATTTGGGATTTGTAATATACTCTTTAAATGGCATTTGTTGACATAGGAAACCAGTTTCTGTCACTTTCGGTTTCGCCGGAATTGACATCAACTTTGTTATTTTAAATGGAACACCCTGTATATCTATACATTTTTGGAATCTCCATTCAATTTTACGTATGGTAGTATCAAGTTCGACACATTTTGATGATAAAGTAAATCTTTGCAAAAATTAATCTAGAGTGCCATGACTTAACAAAATGAAAGTCAAGGTGCCCCAACACTCGAGACAAATTGTTTTAGAACTTTAACTATTTTAGTTGCTGTATTAGAATGACCTAAAGTTGACAAAAATGCTTTTTCGAGAATAACTCTATTTTTTCAAATGGCAGTAGGGTGGGACACTAGGGTATTAAAAACGAGCGTTTTTCAAGGATTTTATTGATACCAATAACGCGGGATTAATATGAAAGTTTAATTCGTTATAACACTCCGTTCAAAAAAACCGTATTTTGGACATTCAAATCTAGACACTAGGTTTCAAAACAAGTGAAACAAATGAAATACACAAAAAAGTGATAGACTGCTACAGTTGAAGACGTTGAAGTGCTAAAATAATTTGTTTTGAGTGTCGTAGCACCTTGACTTCCATTTTACGCAGATCATGGCATCCTAGATTAATAAGTAAACTGTTCTGCAAGTATTTACTTTGTCATAAAAATGTTTCAAACTTGTTATAACATACGCAGAATGAAATAGAAATTCCAAAAATGTATAAATATATAAATCCATTTAAAATAGCAAAGTTGATGTCAATTCGGGCGAAACCGGAAGTGACAGAAACTTGTTTCACATGTCAACAAATGCTATTTAAAGAGTATATTACATATACCAAATTTGATTTTGATATCTTAACATATAATTAAAAAAATAGGGGTGTCCCAGGTTGCCTTGAGACCCGGTATATGAAAAGGCCAAAAGACAAAATATTAATGGATCTATAATAAACAATTATATGTGATGACTTTTATTTTAATTACAAATAGCATTTTAGAATTATAAAGCTTATACAATTACATTCAGGGGCGGACTGGGGGAGTTTTTTTGACCGGGAAATTAGTGAACCAGTCGGCCCAGTCTTTCAGATTAAAAAAAAAACAAAGTACCGAGGTAACCGAGGTTACAAAGGATGCATTCAAAATAATTTCTCACTTACAAATACATAATTTATCTTGTCGTAGATTATAGTGGAAGCATTGATTAAAGAGTAGAAGTTACAAACAAAAATACAATAAATTACGAACATCCAATATCGTTAAATATATTTTGTGTTTTAAGATACTTACATGAAAAAAGTATAAACACATAAATAGCGGGCACAGAAAATTAAACTAAAAGTTCCTTTCTCAATAAGTTACTTTTTTCGGCGACTTTGTCAATAATAGAGTCACAGTCAATATTGTTTAAAACGTCTTTTTCACATGCCATTAACATAAATGATTCCAAATTGTCATTTGATAACGTAGGTACTTCTTAGTCGATTTTTAATAAACTTTAATTTAGAGAATGACCGTTCAGAAGACACTTGGGAAATTGAAATGGTTAATAAATATTTATACGCCAATGACAACGTGCTGTAGGATTCACCAAATAAATTAAATTTGTGTAGTAATTGGTATTAGCAGCAAATTGCACAATTTTTACAGTTTTTATAAGTTGTCAATTTTTCTGGATTTTCTTCTGTTTGTTCATCTTCCTCTTCGGATTCATCAAACTCCAGGCTCGGATGAAGTAAAGAATATTCTTCAGTTACTGAATTTTTTAATCTGGCCCACTTACTAGCAAAATCAATTATTTCTTGAGATAAATTACTCTTAGTGGCTCGGTTATCAAACTTAATCAATTTTTCGCTTAAACATTGAAGGGCGTTTTCAGGAATTTTTAGCGATTTCTTTAAAATTACTAAGCGATAGGAAACTTAGATCCATATATAACTGACCATTTTTGTCAAACCTAGCTTTCAATTATTTTATCTCTTTGAATATAAATATTCTAAGATTTTATCTAAAATCACGTTGTGGGCAGTTACTGTATCTGCAAGTTAGTATTGCTTGTGTTTTATCTTCTACAAATTGAAAGGAGGTCGATGGTTGTGATGATTTTGGGAAACTCGAGGTGTCTATTTCGGTGGTAGTTTGCTGAAAATATTTGGTAAGTTTCGCACATTTTGCAGCATCTTTTGCTAATAACTTGCTTTTCTTTTCTCGAAGTTTTTCTGCGCCCCCTTTAGATTTTTTCTCCATATTAATGAGTCAATTATATAATGGTAATCTAACGACACTGCGACACTAAAAATTATATTCAATAAACAGAAGACAGAACGGTCAGTAACTTTTAAATGTATCTACTCTACGAAACTAGCACTAAATTAAAAACTAAGAAATTAGTCTTTGTAAATTAATAATTTTAATTTTAAAATAACTGTTATACAATGTGATTTTTTAAAAACTCAATTGCAGCAGGCCATATTCTGACTTAATACAGACAGAATTCGGCCTGTTGCAATTGAGTTTTAAAAAAATCACATTGTATTTAGGTATTTCAATAGTAAAACCCTGGTCTTAATCACACGCATTTCGAGAAGGAACTAAGCAACTGAGCTAAATACTAAATGCGTTAAAAATGAATCACTAACAAAAGAACAAGGGATTGATTACCAATGTGTTTAGTACAAACACAGCAAAATCTGTCGACGACAGATGATTAGCCTCATAAACTAAATTCTTAATTACCAATAGGTACATAATTCATAAAGTTAGTACGTGACTGTTGTCTTTTGTCTAAGATTTAGCGCCGCATACAATATCGTTATGATATAGTAAACATGTCCAAGTCCCAACTTATATTCGTGGAACGATTGTTGTTATTATGGGTATATTTACGTATGAATGTAGAATGTTCCATTTATTAAGCTGCAGCAGAGCATTTCAGCCAGAATGGTTATTTTAACGTTTTACTAAACAGCAAAAAAATTAATCGTAATAGCAGAAGTCGTCGGCCGGCCTTGGCTTAGTATAAAAATAATTTTTCGATAAGGGTTTATACAAATACCTTCAATGATTAATACCGGACAGTTGCATGTAATTAGTATAGTAAGAAGTGGGAAGAAAACTGTGGTGCCATCTATCGCTGCGGTGTGGCAAAAGCGCGCGAATTTCAAATATAAATACTTTTGTTAGTACCTTAGTAAAAAATAAATAAAAGTTCTGATTGTTTTTAAATTAAATTTTATATTATAACAATTATATCAAAATAATACATAATCAAAACAAGCTAGATATGCATAACTTTCTTTGCTTTCTTATTTTCCTTATTTTTTAACAATCTTCCACATTTGTCATTTGTACTTTTTACAAAGCAATTAATCAAAACATTAAAATATTTGTTAACGTAAGTTGTAAAACATTTACTACATAAATTGATGTTAAGTGGCTTTTCAACCAACCTAATCATATTTGCTTTAACTTTATAACATGATTCATTCAAATAGTCAGTAAAACAACTATTGAATATACCACATATTTTCGTTGATAAATCCCGTGCATCTTTATTTGGATATAGTAGCTTTGCATTATTATATTTCTTCGTGGAAATATGTATATCTTGCAAACTATAGGTTTCTTCATATGATGCAATTTGTTTTCTGCAATTATCATGTGGTAATTTGCTGCAGACCCAACCCGATACATACTGCCGGCTATTAGCTTGAGCCAGATCAAAGTTTGATCCATTTATACCTTCTAGATCTGCATTTGTGTCTGAACTACAAGGAAAACTAGGTTCTGCCATATCTACTAATTCTATTTGACTTGCAAATTTTAAAAAATCTTCCTTTTTCAACAAATATTTGGCCAAGTCAATTTCGCAGTTACCATTCTCAGAAGGCGACAGAAGCTGATTGCAAATGGTAGCTCTGACAGCGTACCTGAATTTTGCACAATCAGGAGTAGCATTATTACCCCCCTTGGACCGCAAAACCGAAAAAAGATTTTCAATGCAATCCTGCGTGAGACGTCTAGTAAATAAGAATTTAAAATTGTAATTCGTTTTTAAATCCTCCCATAATTTTGTTAATGCAGCGATATTCAGAAGCCAACCTTTTATACATGGCGGAACAGATCTGTACTTGTTGAGAAATATTAAATTTTTTAAATATTCTCTCATTTCTTCTAAATACTTCCAGTGAGGCGAAGAGTCTTTAATAGCTTTTCGAAACATTTTAGGGCTATTCAATTGATTCGAATTAAATATATCAAAGAGATTGTCAAACTTCTCCAGGAAAATGGCTGTTGGGGAAGCTATAGACGTCATACTATTTAGAGATATGAGAGTCAGTATACCACGACTTACAGAATGGCTAAGAACCTGTGCTGCAAGACACACACGCATTGAAGAAAACGGAGGCAAAACAATATGTGTCTGTTTTAAGTTTGGCGCAAGCCTCGGATTCAAATATTTATCAGCTTGATAAAATTTACAAACATAGTCCCATGAAATCAGTTGCTTATTAACTTCAATGTTATACTTTTTAAAGTTATTTCTAACCGATTTTAGTAGATGTGGCGCATCAAAAAATACATATATTAGTTCATCATCCAACTGAAGAAATGGTTTTTTCTCAGATATTCCTAGTAGTCGATGCATTTTGGAATTATTTGATCCCTGATCACAAACAAATACTTTAGGTATGAAACCTGTTGTCCTAATTCGTTTTAGCACATCAAAAACAATATCTTTAAGTATTACTGCAGGCATAGCATCTTTTGTTAAGTAGTAACCTACAACTTGCTTGAAGTTTTTTCTTATTCCTCGTATCATAACCACTAACACTTGGTTAGCAAGATCTTTAGAAGTATCTCCTTCTACGCGCTTTACATTACCATGCGCTAAGTCATTTCCTAAATCTGGAAAACCCTCAAACAAATCTGCCTGCGCATCATAATGAAGGTACGTCTTTAGTGACATCTCATCAAATGCCACAGACACCACACGCTCATCGACTGGTAGAACCTCTGATTTTAGTTTCATCATATTTAAAATGCCTTCATTCATACCCGGCGTTACAGAAAGATTGTTTAACCACCTTCGAAGTGACCTAACACTTGGCAAGCAAAACTGTTTCTGAAGAAATTTGTAACAGTTGGTAGAACAATAATAAAGTGCTAGAGCGAATGTTTTGTTGGATTCAGTATATCGCCTAGCCATTAATCGCTTTTGTTTAAGTTGCAGTTGGGATATAATAAATGGAGACATTGTAGAATCAACAAGATCACTCTTGGTTTTATAACATTTACATTTCTTGACTAGAGTTTTAACATCTCCTTTCAATTTTAGAACTGTCTGGCGAAGTCGACTTGCTGATTTCTGCTGTTTAAGTAATTTAGCACTGAGCAGTTTAATTTTCTCTTGGGGATCTACTCGAAAGCGCTTTGGAAGTCGAGCATCTGGGAGAGGTACTGATGCTGCAACACATTTTAAAATATTATTCATTCAATTATGTAATTCAAGGTTGTGGGTCATTATTAGGTTCTGAATACTTACCGTCTATATCGGCAGTTTTGACATCTTCTTGATGAGAAAGATCGTCATCTCGTACTCTTTTTCTTGGGCTAGCACGGCTTGGTTGTTGGGCGTTCTGTCTAAACAAATTTTCACTAGGCACACTTCCATTAATTAACCTGTGATCAGAACACAAAAACCGAATTACAGAAACATCTCTAAATTAGTATTAATTTATTGTTATCGTAGATTTAATACATTTATGTTAGGTAATACAAAAAAAAGTTAATATAAAAGCAAAATTGCAAAATTTCAAACTATTACATATACATACCCTTGACTAGGTAAATTTGGATTTCGAAAGCTTTTTGCAAGAAAATGATCAGAACACACGCGATAGTTCTTATTTATGTGTTCTGGGCCAAATTTTTTAAGGATATCATCTAAATCCGCTCGCTGGCATTTTTGTACCCATTGCTTGCAACTGAAAAAATAAATGTAGCAATAAATAGGTACAAGAAACGTAATATAGTAGTAGGAAGCACAGCAGGAAGTAAGTAAATTGCATTTTTAAAAACGTACCAAACAGGATCTCTTGGAAATCGAAAATATGATTTGGAACTGTTGGAAATACTATAATTATAGCAACCATATATTGCACACACACCACCAGCCATTTTTAAACTAATATAAATCACTTTACACAGCCGAATCCGTAAAATAAAACTGACATTTGCTCTGACACATTTGAAAACTTGCTGCAAGCATTTGTTCGCGCCACAGTTCGTCACACCGCTCCGCAAGAGAGCAGCACCGTCGAGTTTTCTCGTTTAAAATCGCTAGCTGTCCGGTATTAATCATTGAAGGTATTTGGTTTATACAACTAAACCGGCCCAAAATGCATCGACCCACTGGGATTTCTCCCGGTGTCCCGGTAGGCCAGTCCGCCCCTGATTACATTTATGAAGTATAAAATGTGGGCTAAAAATGAATCTAAATAAGACAACCTACATGAGGATTACAAAACATGAACCCGTCATCACACTAATTTATAAACAAGGAAATCTAAAGAGTGGACTAGACAGCCGTACTAAACCCAAAAGTGGTAACTGACATGGTGAGATAGTTCAATAATAAAAAATATGTTGCGAACTTTTTGCTGGTCACTGTATATTGATTTATATTTGTAGTTATCACCTTATCACATTTAGAAGAGGCGGTTAATCTTTAATGAACTGAAATTAAGCAAAATGTGGATAATTGTAGGAGAGTAAAATATCATTAACCTTAAAATTATTATGTATGTCAAATAGTAACTAAATAGTAAAAAAGCTGATTTCGAACATTTAAAGAAATTAGCGCTATCCCTTTGAATTTCATGTGCACAGAATGAATAATTAACAATAATGATATTCTTAAAGTTTTTCAATTAATTTCCATTTCCGAATTTATTTTAAAGATTTAGAATGTTTTAGCCAGATACCACTGTAAAATTATAGACAGTAGAAATTGTATGCCACAGTTTTACAAGACATAACAAATAAATATATCAATTTCCTCAAAAATGTAATTACTACAGGGCAGTATACATAGTTAATGAGGAGTGGAAACATTTGATAGAAATAAAAAGCGTATAGGCCACGTTCAAAGCACTTTTGGCAATCTTATACCACTACCAAAATATGTACAGGTGAGGAAAATAATCTTTAATTATTATGTTATAAAAAGTGAAAATGCACTTTACTGCAATTAATAATGCATGGTAGTAGAGATTGATTGAATTTTGTGTTGAGAATCAATTATTAATAGGCAACTCATTCTACCAACATAAGGAAATACATAAAATCACTTTTGAAGCTGTAGAAAGAAATGCAAAAAGCGTGTTTGACTACGTAACATTCAGCAAAAACACGAAAGCAACAATAAAAGATATCCGAGTATATAGGAGCCGAGCTAAATACAGATCACAGACTAGTTATAGCCAAATGCAAATTCAATACCCAGCCACCAGAAGAAGGGAAAAGCTATGAAAGGATAAGAATAGAAAAACTAGGGGAAGAAGAGACTACACAAAAATATATAGAATTAATAAAGGAAAAACTAATGAAAGAAGGAACACAGAAATAGAGGTATAAACGAAAAATGGGAATTATTAAGGAAAATACTGGTAGAAATTAGTAAAATAATATGTGGAATAAAAAGAATAACACCTAGAACTAAAAGCACAAGATGGTGGAACGAAGAGGTAAAGCAGAGGATAAAAGATAAAAAAGTAGCCTGGAAAAACTACATTAAAACCAAGAACGAACAAGATAGACAGGATTACAGAAATAAGAGAAATACAACAAAGATAGCCGTAAGGCAAGCTAAAGCGAATTCATGGAAACAGTTTGGGGAAGAAATACAGAAAAATTATAGGGAAAACCGGAAATACTTTTGGCACACGGTTAAAAGACTAAAAGGAAGCACCACAACACGAATAAGGAACATAAAGGACAATGAAAATAAGTTGGTTACTAATAAGAAAAAGATAGTAGAGATATGGAGAACTTACTATGAAGGGAAATTTGAAACAACAGAAGTAGAGGAACAGGAAAATGATTAAACACATGGGGAAGGAGAAAATGACATATCGAAAGAAGAAGTAGAAAATGCAGTAAAAACAATAAGATGTGGAAAGGCCGCACCAAAAGATGAAATAGCACCAGAGATGATCACAATGGGAGGAAAGAAGGTAGTGGAATGGATCACAGATATATGCCAAACAGCATTGACCCCCGAAAAAATTCCCAAAGAGTGGGAACAGAATATAATAGTGCCACTATACAGTGCGGTCGTTTAGTCTGGAAACCTGGGAATAAAAAGTTCCGTTCATTTATGGAAAAAATCCTCGGACAGGTCAATTTTTATTTTTTATTGCGCACATTTTGACATATCGTTAAAATTTTTTCCGCCATATTTGAAAAAGTTATGACGTCATCGCTAATTATTTTAAATGGCGATCCCCATTTTTTTTGGCAGAGGATTCCTCGTGAAATTCTAAAATCAAAATGTCAAAAAAGTATGACCTTGAGCTTGAAATTTTTCGAAATAAAAAATGGCAATGACGTCATAACTTTTTCAAATATGGAATAAAAAGTTGTTGTCCCTTCATTTATTGAAAAAATCCTCGGATAGGTTAATTTTTATTTTTTATTGTACACATTTTGACATATCGAAAAAATTTTTTCCGACATATTTGAAAAAGTTATGACGTCACCGCCATTTTTTATTTCCAAAATTTTCAAGTTCAAGGTCATACTTTTTTGACATTTTTGGTTTTAGAATTTCACGAGGAATCCAAATCTACCAAAAAAAATGGGAGTCGTCATTTAAAAAAATTGGCGATGACGTCATAACTTTTTCAAATATGGCGGAAAAAATTTTATCGATATGCCAAAATGTGTGCAATAAAAAATAAAAATTGACCTGTCCGAGGATTTTGTCCATAAAAGAACGGACAACTTTTTATTCCCAGGTTTCCAGACTAAACGACCGCACTGTATAAAAAAGGAAGTACAAGCAATTGTGAAAATTATCGAGCAATATGCTTATCGTCAACTATATGTAAGTTATATACATAGATACTCGAGAGAAGATTAAGGGTCGAAATTGAAGAGAAATTAAGAGAAGAACAAGCGGCGTTTAGACCCGGCAGGCAAATCCAGGACCACATTCATACACTAAGAATGATCCTGGAAAAGAACATTGAAAGAGGTAAAGATCTGTACCTGGCATTCATTGATATAACCGCAGCTTTTGCCAACGTTTCTAGGAGAAAAATTTGGGAAATATTAGACAGGTATGGAGTCTCCCAGAAGCTAATCAGAGCAGTAAAAAGCACATAGAAAAATGTGGAAGGATATGTCAGGATAAACGAGGAAACATCTGAGAAATTTAAAATGAAGAAAGGGGTAAAACAGGGGGATGGAATAAGCCCACTGCTATTCATAATTGTAATGAATGAGGTGATGACCAAATGCAGTAGAAATATGCCCAAAACAAAGATTGGAAACCGACACCTTGAACCAATGTACTTGGGGCAGTTAACCTACGCAGACGATGTAATACTAATCACAAAAAACGAGAGAGCATTACAAAGGGAATTAGACATATGGATAGAGGAACTGGGAAAAGTAAACTTAACAATAAACGGCAATAAAAGCAAGGTTATGAAAATCAGCAAAGACCAAACACCAATGAATGATATCCTACTGAATAATAATAGACTTGAAGAGGTAGAAGCTTTCACATACCTAGGTACAGTTATTACAAACGATGGGAAAACGGAACAAGAAATATTAAACAGAATTAAGAAGGCCAATCAAATATACTATGTCATCAACAAAACAATAATAGGGGAAAAGGAAATAAACAAAAACACCAAAAGACAAGTTTACAACACCATATTTATGCCGGTGCTTACCTACGCTGCAGAGAACTGGATATTAAATGAAAAACTAAGATCAAAAGTAACAGCAACCGAAATGAAGTATTTACAGAAAGCAACAGGATACACCAGGAGGGACATGGTTAACAATAACACTATAAGAAATTTAATGGAAGTGGAACCACTGGTGGGAAAAGTTGAAAACAAACAATTGAAGTGGTATGGTCACATAAACACGATGGAAGGGAACAGAGAACCAAAAGTAGCTACGGAAATGAAAGTAGAAGGAAAACGATATAGAGGGAGGCCTAGAACATCCTGGACAATTACAAGTGTTAGTGAATGAGCAATGGATTGAAAATAGTGGAAATAGTGTTAGTTAGAGTTAAAGTGCAAGGAAAACCCGACGCCTTATGGGCAAAAGGGATAGTAAAAGAAGAAGAAGAAGGTAGTAGAGATTCCAGACACGGATGAACTTCATGCTTATAAAGCTTAAACATAGAATAGCAACTCAACAACCTCACTATTCCAAGCATCAAAAACAAATTGCTTTATTGGTCGTCAAGCTTTGATAGGTGAATTTATACTGGAGGAATAATAAGTTCTACAGGGCGATTCTAAATATATGCGACAAACTTTGGGTGGTTATAAAGGACACCAAAACAAGCAATTTTTGTTAATAAGCCCATGTCTGTAAATGAGTCGTTTTGGCACTAGAATAAATCAAAGGTAGTTGATACGTACAATTTCAACTTTGAAACCACTCTAGATAAGACCTGGAACTATAGAAGTAAACTTGAATAGCGCGAGTAACTTTTGTTCAGAAACCGAACCTGTATCTAGAGTCGTTATGGAGCTAGGGTATCGCTTGTCAACATCGACGTGCCCCGACGGATGTTTTAAAGTTCCTAGCTCCGTAAGGACTCTAGATAGAGGCTCGGCTTCTTAATGAAAATTACTCGCGCTCTACAAGTTTAACTCTATAGTTTCAGGTCGTATCTAGAGCGGTTTCGGAGTTGAAACTGTACGTACCAACTGCCTTTGATTCCCTCTAGTGCCAAAACGGCTCATTTGCGGAGCAGACATGGGCTTATCAACAAAAATTGCTTGTTTTGGTGTCCTTTATAACCACCCAAAGTTTGCCGCATATATTTAGAATCACCCTGTACATCAAACTAGTAATGTCGTTTATAAATGAGCAGTTCATTTTGGTTGGCTTTTTCTAATACGGCGTAAGTAAATAACCAACTCCTTTTCGACATGCATGCAAGTCATTTAAACTGCCATTACAGAACATCTTAACGTTGAGTTTAAAATTTTTAAGTCCCCTTCAACTAGCTCACATAGCTAGTAAACTTCCCCTAGTCGATCAGGGAGATTATAGCGTCGATTACACGAGGATAGTAAAAAAGCTATGTGTAACTAGAGTGGCTAGCAAACTAGCTGGATAATTTATTTGCTAAAAGCATAGCCTGAGTTGAACACCCGTCAACTTTACTAGCTAGTAGCTGGCGAATTTACTCGCTGGCTAGTGAACTCGACACGTGAAATTAGGCAAAAGCTGAGCGGGTGCAAGAAGCTAATATATTCTACTAAACTAAAACGTTGAGCTGCAGTGAATCAAAACAAATGTATCCATAGATCACGTGGCAATCCGACAGGAACGCACTAGGACGTGTAAATTAATTTAATAAAGTTTAGTTTTTCCCAGAACACATTATTGTTATCAATAGTTTTTAACAGAAACACACAAACAATAGAATTATTAAAAAAAAAAAATAAAATACACAAGTAGAAAACTAAAAATATTTTAAATTATAAAAAATGTACAATGCAACAAGACTACTCAACCGGTAAAAGCATAAATTACAGGTGAATTCTGAATACAACTCTGCATTGGTACTGGCCACCCCCCTTGACCAATAACAACGTAAGACTGCAGCTATCACGTGCGTTTCACATAGAAATCATTGTTTACTCGCACTGCAGCTCGACGTTGAATTTAGTTTAGTTTTTACGGTGCTTCTTGTGGAAAATGTCGACTGAGGTGGTATGCACAATGTTGTTTTAATTAGTTCTTTATTACAAGAATTAAGAAACCAGAAAATAAACGAAAGAAAAGAAAATGGACCAAAAATTGGATTGCTTGGAGACAACGACTGGGTGCATCTGCCACTCTTACAAGAATTGGCGAATGAAGATCCAAAAACATATAGGAAATTTTTAAGAATGAGTCCGGAAAAATTTGAAGAATTATTGGGAATGACGAGTCATTTAATACAAAATCAAGATATTGTAATGAGAATGGTCATACCAGCACGCACAAAATTGGAAATAACATTACGTTATTTAGCTACAGGTGACAGTTTTAAGTCATTAGAATATGTATTTCGAGTACCAGAATGTACAATTTCAATGTTTTTACCAGAAGTCAATTACAGAGGCACTTAAAGCATACTTAAAGGTAAGACCAACAAATACTGAAATAAACATTTTAGTGCTCAAAATTGTTAAAATAAGTTTTATAAAAAACATAATTTCGGCTTCACTAATTATTACTATTGAATGCACTTTGTAGTGCTTCATGTAAAATGTTATTAGGATCGGGAGATAAGTCTGTAAACGCAGGAGAAGGACAGGAAGGAATTGAGATATTCAAAGGACGATGTGGAAGGTGAATTAACGTTAACATATACTGGTGTCACAACAGTAGGTGTACCATCTGGTGGGATTGAATTGATTAACGCTCACGTGAAGGAGTTTTGGATTTCTTGCTGTAGTAAAATACTTTCCCTCAATGATAGACTGCGTAACTGAGCAGCAACATATCTTCCAAAATGTTCAAATGAGTCAATGTCCGTGACCAGTGGCGGATTTAGCACTTGAGAGGCCCCAGGCATAATTCAATTTTGAGGCCCCCTTCTAAATATTTTCGGTACCACTACCAGTGTGCGCTTTAGATTTGGTGTTGTGAATTTAATCATTTTGGTTGCGCAATTCTTTCATACATATTTTAACTGATGTTTAAATTTAAAAAATGACACAACTACCATCCCTCCCAAATCTAGCATTAATAAAGACGATGCCAATGCCTTACGAATGAAAGCTCCGGTACAGCCTCCCCTAAAACACTCGTCCGCACTGGCTGCGCAAACAAACCTATTAGGTTTGTTAGCGCAGTCAGTTCAAAATTGTTTGAGAACTAAAACGCAACCACCGTTAGATGTGACCCAGCGCAGTAGTGATTTCAGAGGCTTTAAAAGACTACCGCGCTTGCTATTGGTTCCCAATTAGTTGCGAATAGTTTTTAACTGCCTCCGCAAAAAAATTTAATATAGTTTCTTGAGCAATATTGTCACATGGTTCTTCACTCGTGGAATTACCTCCACTAGGTAAAAACTAAAAGTGTTTAATTTAAGCATTAATGATAATACAATGTGATTTTTTAAAAAGTCAATTGTCCCGTCTATATTAAGTTTTAGAATCTTACATAATATGAAAATTGTAACAGCATAGCTGCCAAAAATAAATAAATAAAGAAGCTTCAATTATTTATTCAAAAATGGATTTCACAGTGCAGCATAAGATATTTATGGTAAAAGCTTATTATCGAACTGGAATCATCATAAATGGTTAGTGGCGGTATTCGATCCAGGAATGCTTCAACGATTTTACAAATCATTTTGGAATTGTTGAATACAATCGATTTTACGATCTCTAATGCACATTGTGGAATTATTCGATGAAATAACTCACAGCACATGCTCGAAAATGTGTCTAGAAATTTAAAAAAACGAGCAAGATTGTGTATAGAGCAAGGGTGTGGACATTTTGAACAATATTTTTATTAAGCAATTTTAACTCTAAATGACTTCAGTAACACATCCTTAAGCTATGGACCTCGAGTCATGGAACACCCCTATAACGCGTAGTGGAATGTTTTCTACCAATGCACGTGTTGCGGTTGAATTCGCGGCGCTCGTACGCCGAAACTATTAGTCTGACAAAAAAATTAATAAGACACGAATTATTGGAAATTTTCTGTAAAACAATTTTGTACATCACTATTTTTGTCGAAAAATCAACCGGTAAGGAGATATTTTCGAAAAACCGGTTTTTGGAGCCATTTTACCCAAAAGTGGAAATTCGGTTAGAGCACCTCAAAATTTATAAGACTACCAATTTTCAAAACTTCCGCTAAACTTTCCAGCTAAAACTACCAAATGACTGAACTATAGATATTTCATATAATATGTAGGGATATTCGCATAAGAGTTTACTAACTTATATAATATCATATTAAATTATAGTTTTATTCAGTAACGGTAATAAAGATGAGTGTAAAAATTTAAAATGAAACAATTTTATTATTTTGAGACCCGAGATTTGAGGCCCCAGGCACGCACCTCATGCGCCTGTGTGGTAATCAGCCACTGTCCGTGACTGTAGTAGCAATTCGATCCAGTCCTAATTGCATTGCCCATCTCTAGTAATAATAGTGACCTCTAGGCCCTCTTGCAAGAAGGAGGTTCAGGGGGCGGTTTCATCAAGAAACATGATCCCTTGGTGGCGAACGTGCTTTTTGTGTCGTAGTGTTCTCATCTGGTTGTTCTGTTTGTTCGTTGTCAATAGAATCACTTTCGAAACCTTCTGAATCTTCGGTTGAAACATTCGTTTCCTGAGTTAAATTCTGAAAATAATAAAATTTGTATTAAATATTTTAAAAAAATGTAAGTGTGAAATAATTTCAATAAAAATTATATTTTAGGTGCCCAGTATGACAGCCGAATGGATAGAAGTGTCACAAGCATTTATGAGAAACTGGAATTTTCCAAGGAGCTGCGGGGCCATTCATGGAAAACATATTCAGATCAAACGCCCGCCCAATAGTGGGTCAACAGCTTACAATTATAAAGGAACGTACAGTATAATTTTATTTGCGTTAGTAGATGCGACATATTGCTTTCGATTCCTACATGTGGGAGGAAATGGTCGCGCAAGTGATAGCGCTTATTTCAGGACTCTACTTTAAACATTGTCATGGAAAACAATCTGCTAGGGTTACCAGATGACTCGGTAATTATTGGAGATGATGCTTTTCCATTAACATGCAACTTAATGAAGCCATATAGCAAGACTGGTTTAACAAATAAGGAAAAAATATTCAATTATCGATTATCACTAGCACGACGTTTGGTTGAAAATGCTTTTGGGATACCTGTTTGGCGGTTTAGAGTATTTTTGAGACCAATAGAATTAAAACCCAGTACAGTAGATGCAGTAATTTGGAGAGCATACAGTTTATTATATTGGCAAACAAATATAGTGGATGTTGGCCCGAACACACAGAAGGATTGTGATCAGTTAGTCATTTGGGAATAAATAATTATAAACGTGTAGCTGAAAATGTACGAACTTCGTTTGCATTTCATGGAAGAAGGCTCTGTACTATGCCAATGGGACAAAGTGGGGATTACTAACGATTACTTGCAAGATTAAATTTAACTAATGTTATAATGTTCATAGTAATAAAATACACAAAATACTTACTAGATTTCATGTTGATTCTCTCGTCGATATCACTTCCTCTAGAAATTTTGCATTCTCAAACCATGATAATTTTGGCTTTGGCACTTTTCAAACTTTTCGCAACCTCTTGATGAAACACATTTTTTAAACTTGGCCTTTGTACTTCTATTTCCGTCGTATCATTGGTTAATAGATCTACAGCTCTAAACTCTTGCACTAGTTCATCAAATTCACTTTGTCTTAAATTTTTATTTAAATAGTCTCTATGTCTACAATTCCAGAGCGCAACATAGCGCTCATACGAGTATATTTCAACAAAAGTTGTAATTTCTGTAGCGTTCCATTTAATAGCCATGTTTGCTCACGAGATCAAGAACTGGCAAACTAGCAAACTCAACACTAGTTGCGTGTAAGAAAAACCAATGTTTGCTATCTGCTCGCCCCCTATCGGGCTTTTTTACTAGCTGGCTAGTAGCAAGTAAACTAGCTTTGTCTAATCGATGCTTATCACGTGGCAAGTATACTTGACTACTACCAGAATTTACAGCAATTTTAGTAACCCGATATACTACACATAGCAAGTTCACTAGCCGGAGAGTAAAATATAGAGCGAGTAGCTAGAAAACTAGCCCAATTTTCAACTTAATTCGTGACAATACAGTGAACAGCGAATTAACTAGATAACCTTATTACATGGAGTGAATTTAATAGTAGAGTAAATTCGCAAGCGAGTAGCCGGTAAAGTCACCCAATGTAATTGAGGCTGTAGGCCGTGCTGTGTGTCCTGTGCATAAGGTAAGTTGTTCAAATGAACTACCTGCTCTGAATGACTCGTTCTAAACAACTCATTGTGGTGAGCTAAACGAAATGTGAATTAAAAATTATCTTGAAAATATGCACTACGAGAAGGGAATAGTTTGTCTAAGATTTAAGTAAATCTTATACCTTCAAAATATTTAAGTTTCCTTATATTTTTTTCTACAATACTTGGCTAAACTTCAGTATAATGAACCACCATACTTTACATAGGTCGGTATTCTGATCTCATATTTAAATTTAACGTCATGTTTAATTACCATGGCAACATCGCGTATCTCTGTTATACACATATAAAATTATATAAAGCTATATCGTTTTATGTTTACGCTAAACACGACTTTAGTTATAGACAACTTTAAACATAAGATCAGAATACGGCCCATAGTGTTTGGCAGAGGCGTTTATTGGAGGTTAGAAGTGGATGAAGAAGTTAGTTAATTGCTATACCAAGTAAGATTTACTATTAACAGGGGGTCCACTATACTGGAGTTTTGTCTATAGGCCAATAGTTTATGAATGTAATTAACAATATAAATTAATTGCATAACCTGGAACATTTTATAAGTCAAAATCGACTTGGTTATGTTATGGTACATAATTAATAAATACTTACTATATTTTTCTACATTTAACATCGGAGATATTACTATTGGATATAATGTTAAAGTAACAGCTCCTACCATGCTCGCAACAAAAGCAGCATATCTCCATCCCTTTAAAACTGTCATATTGCAACTAACACTACGGTTTATTTATTTCGTTTATTATTGGATATCCTCTGACACATTAAAATTGTAATTTTTTTGAGAAAAGCTCATTTCAGTCTGGTATATTTTTTTGTGTAGAATCCGGAGTTGGAGAAAGCAAAAACTGTATTTTTCTCAAAACTGATTTCTCCGTTAGGGATATTTAGGTTTTGGCACAGAACACCCTATAATAGAAGGACATGATCCATGCCAGTGTTGCCAGGTCAACACAACATTATTTCCCCTGAACAACTCAAAAATTTCCCTTTTTGAAGTAAAAATTCCTTTGGTTGAAAATGTAAAATGCAAAAAAAATTTCGTAACATATTAATCGATATTATAGTAATTTTATTACAAATTAATACAATTTTTGCGAATTATGCAAAGATAACATACAGGGTGTCCCGGGAGGAACCTGCAAAACTTTGAGAATATGTTCCTGAGGTCATTTTAAGAAAAAAGTTCCTATAAATAAGGGTCCGAAAGTACTTCCTTTTCGAGATACAGGGTGTCCAAGAAATAAGCTTTTTTGTTTAATATCTCGAAAACGATTTAAGATATTAAATTGAGCTTGGGTATGCGCTATACTGACATGAAGAGACTCTTTTTCGATCCAACTAGTTTTGACAATTCCAGCAGTGGCGTGCGTAACAACAAAAAAATAAATAATTCTGACGAAAAGTACGCCACTGCTTTTTTTCAAAATATGTATTTGTTTCTTAATCGGACACTAATTCTAAAAAGAAAAGGCCTCCTGAGTTTTTCTGGTAGGACAAACCGTTTTCGGTGATGATGATAGTCTCATTTTCCCAACTCTTATCCTAATATATACAGGGTCTCTACGTAAACTGTAAACGGTACGGCCTTATAAAGGTTCGTTTTCACGTGACATCAAAGTCATGGCATTTGAAGTCGTGACGGTGTGACATTTTATGTCACGACTGTTTTCATGTAAACTGGTCTCGTGGCATTTCTAGCCAGTTTAAAATGGCGTCGAGTGAAGTGATTATGGCTGCTGGCTAACCTAAAACAACATTGTTTACACCAGGCATGGACAACCTTTCCTAGTTCTAGGGCCAAATTATCATTCTGTCTCTGAATCAAGGGCCGGACCAAATTATTAAATAAAATAAATTAATATTACATTAATTAAAACAAGTTCCTATAGTATATCCAAAAGATTCTGTCCGATATGAGATTAACTAAGCCAAACCCAACATATATCTTGTTATATGTTTTTGCTTTCACGTTAGAGGCAGCTGCTTATTATCTCGGTTGAGTTAAACGAAGATGCAAATAAGGCGAATGTTTATTTAAATACAGGTAAAACGACCAGCTTAACACTGGTACAGAATTATAGGGCTGTAGTAACATAAAAAGTAAGTACCTTACGGGTCAAATTTACTCGAAATCTTCAAACAGGAATTACCTGCTTTGTTTGGGAGCTGCTGTATTGAAAGCAGGTAATCCCTGTTTGAAGATTTCAAGTAAATTTGACTCGTACGGTACTTCCTTTTTATGTTACTACAGCCCTATAATTCTGTACCAGTGTTAAGCTGGTCATTTTATCTGTATTTAAATAAACATTCGCATTAGTTGCATCTTCGTTTAACTCAACCGAGATAATAAGCAGCTGCCTCTAACGTGAAAGCAAAAATATATAACAAGATATATGTTGGGTTTGGTTTAGTTAATCTCATATCGGACAGAATCTTTTGGATATACTATACTTCTTATTTCATTGATTTATAATATAAGACTCTGGTATAAAGCTCTACGTTGACAGGTGCCTTAAATACTATGCTAAAACCCTGATTATTTATTGGTGTCATAAAATTGCTATGAGCTATTTCGGGTCCTATTTTTATAATTTTATGAAAATTAGAAATTGTTAATTTAAATGCTATGATATTTTTGAATTGAATTATTGTGTGATATTTTTAATTTTAACGAATTAAAAAAATTATAGACTGAATAAATACTGAACTTTATAAAATTTCTAAAATTTGTAAATAGAATTCGAACAACTTCGCTGAGATGGATCAGGGCCGGATTAAAAGAAGTAAAGGGCCGGATCCGGCCCGCGGGCCGTGGGTTGCCCATTTGTCGTTTACACCAACACACTGTCGTGGCAATGCGGCACTATCGTTTTTACTTTTTACCAGGTAAAGCACATGACACTGGCTTTAAAATGTCACCCAAAATCAAAGCGGGTTTGATTTCGTGACACTCATGTCGAGACAGTAATGCAGTGTCACGACGTCACGACAATATGACTTTCAAAGTTTTCACGAAGGAAAATGTCGTGACATTAGTGTCATGATTTTGATGTCATGTGAAAACCAACGAAATAAAAAAAGAAGGAACGACCATAACACCAACAGTATGCAATTAGAAGCTCATTGGCTGAGAACACTAAATACGTTAACTGTCAAAGACAAAAACGTAAACAAACAGTTAGGCTACCAATAAAAACTCGTGTCGGTTGGTGTTTCAATATCGCTTGTGTGACGTATTTCCGTTGCACTTGTAGTTATGCACCATAATACCTTAGTTTCCTTCCTTCTTTTTTTATTTCGTTGGTGAAAACGAACCTTCAGGGACGAAGTTGCTATTGATCGTCGCCTGCGTTGATTAAAAACGGAGTTTATAAAGCCTGCCGAATAGCAAAAATGGCCATTATGCAAATTTTTGCCACTGCTTGCTTGTGGCGCTAGTTATCCATCATTGACAGCTGTCAACTGGCTTTGATTTTTTACGATTTACAACAAATGCGGTTTATTGGATGTTTAATATTTAATCCAGAAAGTGTATTACACTATAAATTTCAATTGTATGCAGGTTTTCAGAACCTTATGAGACTGTGTAAAAAATTAACTAAATAAGAGTGTAAGGAGGGTGCAGATACTTACTACTTTTCCTCGGCACAAACCAGGAAGACTTTCGAGGGATTGGACTGGTCATTTAGCTTAAATATAAAACTAAATCTGTAGAATTATGGCAAGGAGGGATGCAAAAAGACATTTTTAGAACGTACTTTTTGTTGTATAACTAAACGAATAACCAAAAATTAACAAATTTAAATTATAAATACAGCTGTCAGTGAAAGGATAACTAGCGCCACCGAGAAAATTTGAACTAGTCGATTAACTGTCAAACGGCCCTATTCGGCAGGCTTTATAAACCCCGTTTTGAATCAACGCAGGCAACGCTATTGATGCAGTTGGCATTGGTCTTTCTAGAGATCCTGTATATATTAAGGCCGCTTTACATTTAAGCAAGACCAGTGCAATGCAATGCAAGATGAAGAATTGCATGTAAAAATTAAAATTGCTTCCCACTTTACATTTATGAAATTAATGTGCAATATATGACGTTTATCAACAAGATTGCCAATCACCAAACATAAAAATGCACATATTAACAAATTTTGGTTCTTTTATTGTGACTCTTTGCTGTGGATTTTTCTTATTAAAAAATGTTGACGCGTAAAATAAAAGCAGTAATTCTATCTTTAACCATGATCCGTATTGCGAATTACTGTTCGAAGGATTTGCTACTACTTGTAAGTGTTGGTAACACATTTATTACTAAAAAAATCACTAGAATTGCATGAAACTTGCAACAAAATTAGACCCGGCTCTAATCGTCTCGTCTTGCATCAGCTGACTGTAAAAATTGCATTGGCGCATGCGCTCACGATAATTTTGGTCTTGCCTTGCATTGCATTGCGAAAGAATTGCATAATGTAAAGCGGCCTTTAGGATAAGAGTTGGGAAAATGAGACTATTTTGACAGCAATTTTTGATCCAAACATGTGATCAACACAAACGTCATTTTAATTGTCATCACAGTGTCACTTAACCAGTCAAATATAAAAACCGCAAATATTTTAACACAAGATTTATTTGAACAGATTAACATTATTTTCCTTTATTTCAGCTCTATTATTACAATTTCTGGCGCTGAAGCCAATCATTTTGTCGTATTTGACCCTTTATTAATAAACATCAAAATTGTCAATTTTAACAGATTTCAAGTAAATGCATTTTAATTAAGTAGTCCATGCAAAAATTGATCCAAACCAATCAAACTGTATCACGGCGTTTTCCCAACTCTTATCTTTATATGTATATACAGGATCTCTAGGTCTTTCTAGAGATCCTGTATATATAAAGATAAGAGTTGGGAAAATGCCATGATACAGTTTGATTGGTTTGGATCAATTTTTGCATGGACTACTTAATTAAAATGCATTTACTTGAAAGCTGTTAAAATTGACACTTTTGATGTTTATTAATAAACCGTCAAATACGACAAAATGACTGGCTACAGCGCAAGAAATTGTAATAATAGAGATGAAATAAAGGAAAATAATGTTAATCTGTTCAAATAAATCTTGTGTTAAAATATTTGCGGTTTTTATATTTGACTGGTTAACTGACACCGTGATGACAATTAAAATGACGTTTGTGTTGATCACGTGTTTGGATCAAAAATTGCTGTCAAAATAGTCTCATTTTCCCAACTCTTATCCTAATATATACAGGGTCTCTAGGTCTTTCTTTGTAGGGGCGCCCTCTATGGATGAAGATGTGTATAGTGACGTTTATGTTTTGACAGATCCTATACCGCTTGACAGACCCCTGGAACTGTGCTGCCGAAAGACCACAAATAAGAAGAATAATGTATGCACAATGTATATGTGACAAACAGTTCGAATACGCGTTATTATTTGCTTATTCTATTGATTCACCAATTGGGCTGTTGTATTCTATTACCGTGCAATAGTAAATCACGAGTGGTAACAATCAGCACGTTATAAAAAAATGAGTTTATAATAATTAGTTAACATCATTGTAATTGTTAAATGAGGTTAAGCACATCTGTAAAAGTTATGGGAAGTGACAGAGCTATATTAAATGTAAAATTTAATCAAGATCAAGGTTAGTTTCAATGCTTTGTTTAATCTTTATGTACCTATATTATCTGTAATCTTGTAAGTTAATTGTTTTCTTTATTTTGTAGGTTGTTTTTCATGTGCAATGGAAAGTGGACTACGAATTTATAATGTAGATCCTCTGGTAGAAAAAGCACATTATGGTACAATCATATAATAAATTATGCTGTAGTTTATTATAAAAAATGATTTTTAGATTTTGAATTAATGGGTAGCATATTATACTGTGAAATGTTAATGCGTACCAATATAATTGCCGTAGTGGCTGGAGGATCACGCCCCAAATTTGCTGATAACACATTGTTGTTATTTGATGATGCTTCTAAGAAATTTGTTTTGGAGCTTACATTTTCGAGCTCTATCAAAGCAGTTCGTTTAAGAAAAGACAAGTATGTAATATTCTTTGACTTTACACATTATGGACTATTTATTACAGTTTGTTCAAGGTAACTTGAAAAGCAATTTTACACTGTGCCTATTTTACTAACGTGTGTTCATAAACAGTCGTCATCTCGGTTGCTTTGAAAAACAAATTACAAGTCTTAGATAAAATCATAAACAATGACATTTTACAAATCTTTTGGTTTTGTGTTCTGAATCAAATTTCGAAATATGTTTCTGAAATCACAACCTACTGGGATGTTGACAGTTTATGGACACCCGTTATATTGTACCTACAATGGTATTGCGATAACTCTAGATCGTGACCTACATTTTGACAAAAAGTCTATACAGATATATCAACATTTGATAACAACTGTCATTTATGTTTTGTTTTAACAGTTGTTCATTTGGTAAAAATTACTCCTTCAATAAAATGGTATAAACAGCTTCCATTTGTGACTGATAAGAGATCAGCATTTTATGTGGACACTGCCTATGAAATGCTCTTGCTTACTTGGTTGTTCAAGTTATCTCAAGCAAACTTTATGCTTGTACCACAGAATAAACTCTTACAGAAGCGACAAGAGTGAGCAGCACTTTGATGTTAACGTTACCAGCACAAGGCGGAGCTATATCGGTTCAGCAAGTAACTTAGCTGTATGGTTTTCAATTTTAATCGGAATTTCTGCTTCAGGCACAGCTTCAGGTGATGTTTGAGTACTAACGGAAATTTCTAAAACAAATCAGCTTACAGAAGGTGACATTATAGAAATTTATACTAATTTATTATGTACTAATTTGGCGTTGAACACCAATTACCACCTTTTTTTTCTGTAAGAGTTTATTCTGTGCTTGTACAGGGTGGTCCAAATTGGACACTTTTGATAGGAAACACCAATTTCTAGAGGAGCTAGAAAAAACTAACCTACATGTTACGAGCTCGATTTTTGTGAGAAACTGAATGCCGAAAACCGCACATCGATATCTTGAACTGTTTAGAAGATATAGGGTGGTTTCCAATTTTGTGCATTTTTGACCCATCTTCGTAACTTATTTATTTATGAATATTTTTTGTTTCTGTAAAACCATTCTTAAGGCACTTTTTTTAAGGGATCCAATAGTGCCCCAAGTTTTTTTGTAAAAAGAATGGTTTTGAAGCTATGCCATAAACTTGTACTTTTTCTTATGGGCCACCCTGTATATTTTTGCATATTCTTTTTCTAAATATATAAAATACTTGATACTTTCCTTTTTAAACATTTATTACATTACCGTTTCTAAAATACTATAGATGAATTTTGTAAATCTGGAGTGCCACATGCTTGAAAAATAGAACGAAATAAATTTATAGCTGTTATAAAATATTTATTGCCTATTTTTTAGTAATTTATTGATTTAATTAAACAACACAAAATAACAAAAGCAAACAATATAACATTAAAACTACATTATAAATAGTTTTTTCTATCTCCTCTAGAAATTGGTGTTTCCTATCAAAAGTGTCCAATTTGGACCACCCTGTACATATAAATGCTTACTTAATCCAGATGCCTTTTGTACCTTTCGGTGTAGACGTGTTAGGTTAAAGTGTCTCAGGTTTTTTTCTTCATACTTCTTTCCATTTTTTCTGTCCATGGCTACCTGGTTCATGTTGTTCCAGATTTCTTCCCTGGCTGGCTTGCACTGCTTTTTTCACTTCTTCACCCCACTCTTTACTTGGTCTTCGTTGTTTTCTTTCTCCTATTCTGTTCTCATATGCTCTCTTGGGTAGTCTTGTAATCTCCATTTTTATTGTGTGGCCCAGCCATCTTACTTGGTTTTGTTGTATTTTATGTCGTGGCGGTTCCACCCTGAGATTTTGTCTGTGCACTTCGTTTGTGATTCGGTCCAGTTTGGTTTTACCTTCAATTTTTCTCAAGTATCACATTTTCGTACTTGTTAGACACATCCCGATATCTCAGGCCCTCAGTACAGAAAGAGAAAACGCTTCTACTATTCAACCTAAAAACCTAGGTAGTCGTTGGATTTTAAAATTCGTTCCGTCAAAGTCAAAATACATATCCGTCTTGACGTGATTTTGAATTTTTTGTGTCCAATTACCAATTATCATTGCGAGCATTTCAAAATGAGCAACAGGAGGCGGGTCGTACACAGTCAAGGACGTGAAATTGTTTATAATGTTTATACATTTTTGAAGACTGAAAGAGAAGAAGGACGATTTACAAGTGGTGGCTCTCTAGCAGATTTAGTGGCACAAGCAACTGGTATTGGAGGAACTACTGTAAAGAGAATTTGTAAAGAAGCTACTACCAATCAAGAAGGTATGACAGTAAATTAAATCATACCTATTTGTTTGATATTGTGGTTTTTAGGTTCTAAATTTACCTCGGCCAGAAAAAATATAATCAAGCAAAATTCCAAGTCAACCGTAGATACGTATGAATATAGACAGAAAGACAAAATAATATATAGAATCAAGAAGCGACAAGAAAAAGAAAAAAGGCAGACCAAGGAAAACATGGGAGAAAAAAATAGAAGAAATAGCAAACGAAAATGGAAAAAACAGAGGTTCTGAGAAAAATAGCTCAAGATAGGAAGAGATGGAAAGAGGGGGTTAAGGCCCAATACCCGAAGCCCTAACAGGCACCAGGGTCAAGAAGAAAGAAAGAAAGAACGAGGGCGGAAATATTGTTTATACTGATGAAACTTATTTACACAGTTCACATACTGTGCCACTTGCTTGGGATGATGGAACCAAAAACTGCTTGAAGTCCCCAGTGCCCAAAGGGCAAAGGCTCATAATTGTTCACGCTGGAGGTGCAGCAGGTTTTGTAGAAAACGGATTATTAATATTCAAGTCTGGGCTTAAAACCGGGGACTACCATGATGACATGAATCATAAAATCTACTGCAAATGGTTAAAAGAAAAATTAATTCCTAATTTGGCACCAAATTCTGTTTTAGTAATAGATAATGCATCATACCACAATGTTACCGTCGAACCAAATCCAACTTCAGCATGGTTAAAAGCAAATATGCAAAAATGGCTGAGCGACCGTAACATTCATTTTGAAAATAATGAAACGAAGTCAGAACTATATGCAAAAATACAATTACATAAGCCAACTCGCAAAGTGTATGTCATAGATAGTTTACTTGCCGAACATGGACATACAGTTCTTCGTTTACCTCCCTACCATCCGGAACTAAACCCTATTGAAAAAATATGGGCCCTTGTTAAAAACCACGTTGCTGCTTGCAACACTACATCCAAATTAGATGATGTTTGGAAATTGGTGGAGGATAAATTTAAAGATATAGAACCAGAGGAGTGGCAAAATATTTGTTCCCATGTCGCAAAACAGAAAATGAATATATGGAAACTGAATAATATATGTGATGGATCAAGTCATCATCATTCAGCTTTTAACAGGCCATTAAGGGCCATAGCTTGTCGAGGAGAGCACACCGAGCCGTAGTGATCAAGTGCAAGAGCTAATAATTAGGGTTGGTGAAGACAACGACGATTCTGGTTTTGGTTTTTCAGACAGTGAAGAGGAGGTTATATAATTTTGCTAGTTTGTGCTTTAATTTGTTTCCTGGCTCTTTTAACATTTCAACCAATATATTGTCTGGACCGGAAGCTTTATTTCGCTTCATCTTTTTCAATGCATTGTTAATTTCAGCTAAACTTACTTCCGGGATGTCTTCCGATCCTATATTTTGGATTTTCTTTTTTCCTTGTTCTTGTTGATTCTCATTTGGTTGTACATTGTGGACAGAAAAAAATAGGACAACTCGAAAAATCAAGTAAACTTTATTCTATAAAATTTAGTTACTTGATTTTGGCTTTATAATTATGATATTTGTCACATTGACTTGCAATCAAATTACAACACAGGGGCCATTTTAAACTAGAAAAAAAACACTGTCCTATTTTTTTCTGTCCACAACTGTACCTTAGAGTCATATAGTTCTGTGTAGTAGCAAAGAATATAAAGACTATAAAGAAGTACAACGCCTGTATATTCTAGAGAATAGTTGTATGTTGGGTTGCATAAGGAAAAATTACATTAAAAGCAACAGATTTGTGTCAAATGCAGTCAACAAATTCGTAGAATCTTTACCTGCGTTTAACCCAAACTTGCTTCTCAAACTAAGGAATTCTTTGCCCGGGCAAGTTTAAACTTCTTAACATTTTACAGTGTTGCTGTTTACAACGAAGCTTCACGAGAATATATTATCCTAGCGGCCGGGGTATTTTTACTATTGCATTATAACCCATAAGGCTAAAGCTTTTATGTGTGTTTAAAAATAAGTTCGTAATTAATACCAAAGAGAATAAATAATAGTTTTATATTCTTTGTTAATACTTAGAAATATGCTTTTTAAATACCTTACACACCAGTAACGAACACATAAATAATAATTTATAGAAAATGTTTTTAAATAGAAATGCAGGGCAGTGTTCTTAAAATAAAACTACCTGTCCCAAATCATCACAGGGATTATGTTAGTTGAAACGGATAATGAATTCGCAGAAAATGTCTCACAAGGCTGTAGATATTACCTTTAAGAAAAACAGGAACCTTTCATATTCTGAAGATGTTTATAAGATTTCAGCTCATAATGTTATTTGTGCCTTTACAGCCCAGCGATGGCACGTAAAGATAATTAGGTGTACTTTTCGCCCAAGTCATTGTCATTATCATCCCTCATACTGACATCTAATAAAGATAATCCTCTTTAGTAGAAGAAATAATTTCTTTTTCTGTTTACAACAAAACTTGTTTGTCCGGATAACACATAGAACTACTGTATCATTTTTTAATTTTCTTAGTAACTTCGGCAATATTCAAAACTATTACCAGCTTTGGTATAAAACATTTCAAAAACTACAACAAACCAAAGAATATAAAGACTATATTTTTATTCTCTTTGAACAAACAAAGAAAATAAAAAACAGGAAGCAAACCTGTAATTTATTAAAAAAATTCTAGTTTTAAAAAATATTTAAGCATAAAAATTGTAAGTTAATAAAAATACAAAACACTTTGCTATGAACAATTTATTGGAATTTTCAACAGAAACTGTAGTCTTCGAAGAATTAATAGTTACTACTTATATGTATAAAATTCTAAATAAAATCATCTTTTATAAAATTATAATTAATTAACACGGAATAATTTTTATAATTTATGCAATTACTATTTACAAAAGAATAATAAGTTTTCAAGAAATACAAAAGGGAATCCTAGTTTTACTGAAGTGTTAAACTTAAACATTACACAAATGTTTGACTTTCTTGTTATTTGTCGTAATATTATTTGTTGATCTTAAATTTTGAGACAACCACTTTAGAGATTTGTGAAGCTTACAAACTAAAAGATGTCGTATTAAAAACAATTTGTGTTCGTAGCACTCATTTTCTTGTAGCCATTCTGGAAAACACGTATTCACTTTATTTATACCGCTAGCAATTGGAAGCTTTTTAAAATTTGATTTTAATAAATAACCCAACAACTGATTGTACAATCTTAGAGGGCCTTTTTAAATAACGGACTCGATTTTCGGTACCGTAATCCCTTTCTACTAACAAAAGTTCACGTTTTTCTAACAAGTACCCATCACTGTTCATGTCACAATCGCAGTTTTTACACTTAAACCGTTTTATTGTTTTGTACACCGTATACCCCGCAAAGTAGGTAACCGCACATGTTTCCAAATTAAAGTCGTTTTTAATTGTCAGTTTTGTTGATTTGTTCTCATTCTCATCGTTCAACGGCAATAATTGAACTTCTTCAGTTGGGATTTGTGAATGGGTTTCTTCAACTACTGCGTAATTTTCTTCGGTATATCGATCTGCCAAATCAATAGTTTCGTCTGCGTCTAATTCACAATTTGTATTTTCGGAAACCTTCTGCAGTCTAGTGAACATGGTAAACTGAAGCCCTTGACGAAAAGCTGTAGCAGTAGGGTTGGAAGAGTTTCCTCCTCGGTACCGCAATGTTGCAAATAAATTTTCCAAAGGGTCTTGATTTAATCTAGCCGTTAAAAGAAAGTGGTAACCTTCTGCTTGCAGGTCTTCCCATAATTGCAGCGTTGACTGAATCGATAATATCAAACCTTTAAAACAATATACTCCTTCTTGTGGTTTGTTATTCTTGGAAAACGTTTTCCAGGATTGCACCTGCGTCATGTATTGTTTTAAAAGATTTTCGTTTTTTTTAGAAAGTGCACTCTTCTGTGTAATCCGCCATTAAATATTTTGCTATTTAAGCAATCAAAAAGATCGTTCATTTGCTTCACAAAATCAGCAGTGTTTAGAGCAGTACTACTACGAAGTTCGCCTGTTCCTACTGCTGTCTTAATGGCAGCGCTCATTCTGTTTGAAAAAACCTGGGTAGCAAATTTAACCCGCATTTTCTGAAAACTATTCGGATAAATGTGAGCATCTGTGATTTTTACTACAGTATTTTTCACCTAGCATTTGGGTTGACTTCAACTTTCCCCGTCCAAAAACTGTCTGTTTAGACACGCATTCGTGCGCAGTAGGTAATGAAAACCTAGTTTAGAAAGAGATGAAGTATAGAGTATAGTTGGATTGTGAATTTATCAACGCACTGTTGATAAATTCACGATCCAACTGACGACACAACCGAAATCCTAGGTGAAAAATACTGTAGTGCTCTAGCAGTAGTAGACGCCGTATCAATTTTGTAAGTATTTTCAATGTCACGCCAGGAAATTTGTTTTGCCGACGACCACTATGAAAAATGACTCATTTCACACGGTTTACTAGTATTGAAATTAACAAATTTCGCACAGCAACGAAACTGTGTGAAATGCCCGTGTGCAAAACTTTGCACACGCTAAACCACACAAAGCAGTCGGCGGGCGACGTCAAAAGTCGTCATTTGTTAAAAAATAAATATTTAAAACGTCAAAGTGTTGCAAGTGTGGTGCTGGTTCAAATTTTTTTAAATGAAAAATTGGAAAAATGGTCGTCGGAAAAGTATAGTGTAAAACACGTGCTGAAAGGATATTTCACACTCGTGTGATTAAGCCACAACTTTCACACTCGTGTGAAATAATTCAACTTTCAGCACTAGTTATACAATATACTATTTCATCCACATAAAAATCTTTGGTTAAAAGGTTATTCCGAACACTTTTAATTAGATGTGGAAAATCATACATTGCAAAAATTTTGATATTATTGATATAAAAGAAAGGCTCTTCCGTTGTTATTCCTAAACTCACAAGTGCACTCCTATTTGAAGCTGCTTGATCGCTGGTAACAATGCGAACGTGAAGACCTATTTTTTGTAGAGCTTCTATATTTGTTGTAATAATTTGAGATAAAGGTCCGTGTTTAGTGGTACCTGATGATAAATAATAACTGATTGGAATTTTCCAGGAATAAATTAATCCTCGTACCATCAGTACCAACGCGTTTGTTGCAATTCCGGTATTTCTGCCGAGATGGCCTAAATCCTCGAAGCCTTCAATAATACAGTGTTTTTCTTTTGCTTTTCCTCTTTTGTCAATTGCGTTTCCCTGTTTAGCAAATGACTTTCCAGATTATGAAACGTCAAAGTTATGTTGCAAATGACATTCCCTATTTGTCAAATCTCTTTCCGTTTTTAGATAATGCTTTTCCCACTTTTTTTAAAAAGTAGGTATGTAATAAAAAAAGAACTGGGAAAAGCATTATCTAAAAACGGAAAGAGATTTGACAAATAGGGAATGTCATTTGCAACATAGCTTTGACGTTTCATAATCTGGAAAGTCATTTGCTAAACAGGGAAACGCAATTGACAAAAGAGGAAAAGCAAAAGAAAAACACTGTATCTTGATTTGCGTTGTATTGCAAATTTTTCTTTAAATGTATTTCGTCTAACAAAAGAACGCACTGTTTCTCGCTTTCAGACATGGTTTTCACTTTTACCGATAATTTTTTAAAAAGTTCTGTATTAGTACCAGTGTTTTGCTGTACCAGTTTCAGCCATGCAACAATGGTAGATTTGGAGGGAAGCATAAATTTTAGTTTTTCCCTCATAAAAAGATATAGTGCTGGCGACTTGTAATACAGATTTAAAGCGAAATCTTTTTCATCTTTAGTCCACGGTTGGCTAGGTTTATGAAATAGCTGCATATTTATAAAGACACGAACGCTTTTTGGCTTCTTATTTAAGATATTCGCATATTTTTGTGTTGAGGCCTTTTTCTTTGTTCGAAAAATTACAGAATTCTTCGTTGTTATTTTTCGCCTTAATTTTTTTATGCTGGCAAGGATTTCGGCGTTTTCTTTTTTTTGTTGGCGTTGGCATGTCCAACATGGCCTGAAAAAATGATTCGAAGTTAAAAACTTTCAACGTAATATCAATTTTTACAGTCGGCATGTCAAGTGCTATAAAAAATGCTTGTAAGGGAAGGGTGATAGATTATGTGAATGAAATTTAAACTTTTTATTTGAAATTTCATGTTCAAAAATGAGGTTTCTGGGCAAGTTGTCGAAATAACTAATTATTTAAGTAGAAATAATTTTTGATCGAATTATCTTACTGCACTTACAATTAAGTAAAGGGCAACTGACAAAACTCACCTGCATAATAGAGGAATCCTGTATATCGTTTAATTCTGTAAGCGAAATGTCATCTGTTGATAAATACTGAGGTTCCAAATTAAATGGCACTTTACTGTACATTTTCGGGGCGGCTTCTTTTTTAACTGTTAATTTTTCTGGTGAAGCGGGTGGAGTTTTTTCGACAGATTTAGTGACACTGCTTTCATTATTTTTATAATTTATTGGTATAGCATTATGAACTAGTTTATTATTACCCGAATTCATAAAATCGTTTTCACGAAAATGGGAAGCACATATCCTCTTCTCTCGCAATTGATTTGCATTTAAAGTGAAAAGATGTGAATTGCCGCAATTAACTAACCACATTTCACCTCTACATTTGTCCACAGGAAAACGAAAAAAACTGATATCAGAATGAGTTTTCTGGTTTTTTTCACAACTAATGTACGCACATGTATTAACCATTTCGAACGCGAAAAAAATATTTAAAGCAACCAGCGAACAATTTTCTTGACAACAGAGAAACCTGAAGCAAACAGCACGCATCAAAGGCGACTTTAAAACTAATCTGAATTGCAATATTGTTTACTAGCCTTCCTTATTCTACAAATCCTCTTAAAGTTTAAATAATTCTGCAAGGCATTATATTACTTTAAACCAAAAGGGATAAGAATGCTAATAGACAATGAGATACTTATGTACTTACGAAAAATCTTAGAAATATTTAAGTAAGGAGGGGTGCTTGGGAATCCCTAACATTACAGTCTTTTTCTTTTGCTTTTCCTCTTTTGTCAATTGCGTTTCCCTGTTTAGCAAATGACTTTCCAGATTATGAAACGTCAAAGTTATGTTGCAAATGACATTCCCTATTTGTCAAATCTCTTTCCGTTTTTAGATAATGCTTTTCCCACTTTTTTTAAAAAGTAGGTATGTAATAAAAAAAAACTGGGAAAAGCATTATCTAAAAACGGAAAGAGATTTGACAAATAGGGAATGTCATTTGCAACATAGCTTTGACGTTTCATAATCTGGAAAGTCATTTGCTAAACAGGGAAACGCAATTGACAAAAGAGGAAAAGCAAAAGAAAAACACTGTATTATAAAATTCATGAATTTCCTTATCTTACGTATTATTTTTCCACAATTAATTCGCTTGCATTATGTTTCAGAAGCTATACACGCCAAAAGTTTATAAAAAGTATCCAAATTTCTTTACGTTAAAAAATCTAAGCATTTTTAGATTTTTAAGCGACGTGGCAACAGTGCGTTGTTAAGGTAAAGAAGAAATCTGCACAAATTTAGTTATTTTAAAATAAAGAAGGCATGTTTAGTTCGTTACCCCAACCACTAGAGGCGTTAACAGTAATCTCGTAACGGCCGGCTATTGCATTATAACCCATAAGGCTAAAGCTCTTTATATTTTTATTCTCTTTGGTACCTAGAAGAGATAGAACAAGAAGGCAGAAACTTCAACCTAAAACAATTCTATAAAAACATTAGACTCCAGCACAACAATAAAACAGCTAAAACCAGAGGAATAAAAGACAAGACCGGCAAAATAGAGAACGACCCACAAAAGATGGGCGTCATATGGAAACAATACTACCAGGAAGTGTTATATACAGAAGAAGGAGAAATACGAAAAGAAGAAAGGCAGTCGGAACAAGAAGAAGGGGACTGCCCCGAAGATGAAGAGATACAGGAAGAAATAAGAAAACTAAAAAACGGTAAAGCACCGGGGGAAGACGAAATCGAGGCAGAACTGCTAAAATATGGAGGACAGCAGATACAAGCACGAATATGCCATTTAATTAAACAAATATGGAGACAAAACAAGATGCCAAAGGACTGGAACACTAGTATAATAATCCCAATATATAAAAAAGGAGGAAGAGAAAACTGTAAAAACTATAGACCAATAGCTCTACTAAACACTATTTATAAAATCTTGGCAAACTTAATGAACAAAAGGCTAAAGACATACGCTGAAAATATACTTGGGGACTACCAGAATGGCTTCAGACCGGGCCGATCGACCATAAATGCCATACACACTCTGGAACAAATAATCCAAAAACTGAGAGAACATAATAAAGAAACACATGTTATAATTATAGATTTTAAAAATGGCCTTTGATTCAATAAACAGAAAAGAACTAATAAGAGAACTGGAACACTTAGGAATACCTAGAAAATTAATAGCACTGCTCGAAATGACTCTAATTAATACAAGTACGCAAGTGAGATTTCAAGGAACAACAACGGAACCCTTTGCAATAAACAAAGGGGTAAAACAAGGGGACTCCCTATCCCCAACCATATTCAACCTAATACTAGAAGGCATAATGCGAAGAACTAAATTAGATAAGAAAAATATCATGACCAACCATATACAAACAATAGCGTACGCAGACGACATAGCAATCATAGGGAATAAAAAAGAAGATATTACAAGAGCCGTAGACCAACTAGACAAAGAAGCAAAAAAATTCGGTATGGAAATAAATGAAGTAAAAACAAAATACTTGAAGATAAAAAAAGAACATGAGCACGCACAAAATTATCTAAAAACACAGGAATACATGTTCGAGAGAGTCAACAGTTTTAATTATTTGGGAGTCACGATGGGACAAACTGCGGAGAACAAAGTGAAAGAGAGATTGCTGAAAGGAAGTCAGGCATACGGCAGAAATAAAACTTTACTAAAAAGCAAAGCACTAAGCAAAACAACAAAAATAAAAATATACAAAACCCTGATACGTCCCATCATAACATATGCGATGGAAACAATAGCAATAAACAAAAAAGAAGAAGAAAACCTAAAAATCATAGAACGAAAAATAATGAGAATAATACTGGGACCTCACATAACAAGAGAGGGAGAAGTAAGATTGAGAAAGAACAAAGAAATAGAAGAAGAACTTGGAGGAGAAAATATTGTCAGATTCATAAAAACCCAACGACTACGATGGGCTGGACACATTATGAGAAGAGAACCAAAGGAGATGATAAGGAAGATTACGCAGTGGACACCCTTCGGACCCAGGAAACAAGGAAGACCAAGGAAAAGATGGAAAGATGCCCTAGAAGAAGACATAAAAGCAATGGGAATAGAAGATTGGAGGTCGAAATGCAGGGATAGAAAAGAATGGAAGAAAATAACAGAGACCGCCAGGACCAACAACAAACTTTGAAAGAATTCAAGGACAAGAGGATTAACTCTTTTTATTTCTTTTTCTAGCCCCTTTTGATATTCAAATATGCTTTGGGAGAGTTTTTGTATGTCTATTGCTTTTGATCTATTTCTATATGGTCTCTCCCAATTCTTCTTAATAGTTATGTTGTTTGGCTCTAACGATTCTTTGATCGCTTCCTATTGATATTCTATTTAATACATCTACGTACTACAAAAAGAAGTGTAGGAAGTAGGAAGGTCAATTGCCCGATGGCAAGATGGTATAAGTAAAGCGGCAGGAGTACAATGGATGACAACGGCTGCAGATAGAACCGAATGGAAGGAGAGGGAGAAGGTCTACATCCAGCAGTGGATGAATATAAGCATATAATGATAGAAGAGGAGGAAGAAATGGTGGGAAATGGTTCAAAAGGAAGTGGAAAAAGAAAGTCAAGGATCGGAAAGAATGCTGGATTTCCGAACTGAATTCTTTAATATGATTGCAACATGAAAATAATTTTTATTTCATTCTCTAAAATGACTTCGCGATTAATTGTTTTGTGAATACTGTTCATATGGTTTTGTATTTGCTTTGTAATACATACCCTGTGTTTGACTTATGGGGCGAACATAGGGAAATGGCATGGTAAATCGTATATATGCAGATTCCTGCTCCCCGTTTGAGTTGATAGGATAGATAGTGGTATCAATCGAAAGACAAAAAGAATACGCTTAATTTGATACTATTTTAAAATTTTAACTGTTTATTGTATAAAATTTTAAACGATCTCATTATTTTCGGATGAATAAATTCTTTTTATATTTTCCTAATACATACTTAGGTAATTTGAAAAATATGAAATACAGTAGTATCCGCTTATAACGAACCTAAAGCTGCACAACATACGGTTCGTTATAACCGGAGTTCACTATAAAAGAAAACTCAAGAATACTGTTTTATTTTGATATACTAATAAACACAAACCGAAATAATGGTAATGAATTAGTAAAAAAGTATAGAAACGTTATAAACAGGTTGTAATAAAATATAAAAAAATACATTTTCATACAAAAAATATGTAATAAATTCATGGTCGTTACATACATTTATGTATACATATATTTATTCAAAAAAGTCAGTTATTTGAGTTTGTTTACTCTTACTAGAAATGTAGAGCTCCTTTATATAGGCTTCTATCTCAGAAAAACTTTTCCAAATGTTGTTTGGAACGTCACGCGATTGAAAAAAAATTTCTAGTGTCTGCAATTTTTTGCATCATTTCTGGCACTGTAGAAACAAATACATTCTGCTCGTTACTAGATTCGTCCTCTTCAATATTTTCGTCATCACTGATTTCTAGGATTGCCGGTGTCACAGATGCTACAATTTGGTCATCAGTTAAAAACTCGGTGGCTTCAGTATTATCATCAACAGAAACAAATTCTTCAAAAACAAAGTCTTTAAATATTTCTTTGACTTCCAAAACCAAAATATCCTCAGAACTAACAGTTTCATATTTTTTGTACTTTTTTAATCATTCAGTTAACGGAATTTCATCATCGGGCTCAAATCCTTCATGCTTGTGAATAAATCCTGCATGTTTGAAACAGTTCGCGATTGTTTCAGGGCAGTATGAAATAGGATGGGTTCAAGTATTAAAGCCAAAAATATAAGTGTCCGGTTTTTTTTGTCCAGCAGTGTATTATGTAAAAAACCCATCTTCAAAAAGATTACGAAATATGAGTTTCTATTTGAAAAATTGAGTTTTTCCTGTTTTATTGCCTTCACAGTCAATAAAACAGGAAAAAATTAACATATGAGCCAATTACCTACTAAAAAATGTGAAATATTGAAATTTGAATATTAATAACTTCGTACGTATTCATTATAGACCAATCAAGTTGGGTATTTTATGAAAGCTTATGATAGTGGCTATCTAACTGTCATATCGAATATGGAGCGTTCTATTTAAAAATTTTGAAAAAATCGTGGTCGGCATTTTTCGAGCACCCTGTATACTGGTAAACGCTAGTGTCGAGTTATCCTAGCTATTCCATGGGTGATAGAGTCCTTAAATTAAACCCTGAGAAAGAACGCTTACTTCGAACCAATTTCAAAGTCGCGTTCGTTCAAAGTGAGGTTAGACTTTTTAAAAACAACTGTTGAACCACAGAACAATTCTCTTGTTCTGTGGTTGAACTGTTAGCGATAGACCCCTATAGTGATATATCAATGCACTCGCCATTGAAAGGCGATTCTGAATTTCGAAAGATATACAGGGTGTTCTATTTGAAATAACGAAGTTAGTGTCTACTTCCGGTGTAACCGGAAGTTGTACAATCTTAAATATATTTTTAATCTTTTTGTAATATCCCAAAACCATATTTTGAAAATTTTCATTTATGTAGGTACTATAAGTTTTTCTCAAGAAATGTTTAATCGACGGTCATCGAGACACACCCTGTATATCTATCAAAACATATTCATAATTTAATAATTAATCATATTAAAAATAGTAAGTAATTTTGTTATTAATTTTTTGCTTAAAGGAATTTTGTTGTAGGTTGGTAGTTGCATTGTTAACGCATATACATGTTTTTTCATTTCCAAGTCCCACGCAGAGATTGTTTTCACTAGAGACTAGAGAAAACCCTCTTGGGTTATGTGAAATGAGCCCCCTAGCTTCGGCAGAAAAACAAATTTTAATTTTTCCTGGTCATAAGATGGGCAGCGTTCAAATTGTGGTAAGTAAATATAAATATTGGTAATTTTTGTTGCAGCCTTCAGGATATTTCGAATCAAATGTATTAATATGTACCGGGTGTCTCAGGTAAGACGGAACATAGGGAAACACCAATGCATTTTTTTAGAAAGGATCCACGATACCTTTGGAAAATGTATGGATTCAGTGCACAACGTATGTTATTGGATTTAATTAACGCTAGAAAGAGACAGAAATACTAAAGGCGTCTGTCATTGCGACAGGCGATTATTTCATTGTTTATTTTTTATGTCTGTCAATTTTCACAGCACCCACAACTATCATTTACAATAACAATACGCAAAATGCGTCACTATTAAAATCGCTATTTCTGCATTCTGCATATTTTAAATTTAATTCGCCTTATTACAACAGCACATGTAAATGTAAAATGTAAAAATTCTATAAAAATGCGAGCTTATGTTATTTTTGTAAACATGACCTCACATTTTTATAGAATTTACTTACGTTTTCTTTCTTTCTGAAAAAATAGTTTGGTGTTTCCCTATGTTCCGTCTTACCTGAGACACCTGGTATAATGCTACGTATAGCAAATTCGAGTTTTTACGTTTAAAAAAATTCAAGCACTAGAAATTGTATCTAATATATATTAAATGAATTTGGAACCTACCCTCCTCTATATTTTATAATAACAAATCCCAATGTACACCTCGAATTTGAATCATCCTGTACATAGGCAAAGAGTACCTAATATAAAGAAGATCAGCCTATTGAATCACACCTAACACTCCTAAAACGATAAATACGCATTTCTGGACATTTCTTGTACTCGATAGGCCCAGTGCAATACACCATCGTTTTATACTTGGCTACATTAATTTTTTTTTAATATCCAAACATTTATCGCCCTGTATCTTCGCAACAAAGCGTCTTTCTGAAAATCATCCAAGGACACAAAAATCTTAAAATAGTCCAAGGAATAACCCCCTTAATTTTTGCCGCGTGGTTGGTAAACACCCTGAAGAATTAAGCGAAAATAAAGGTCTTGCGTATATTTAAAAGGACTTGTGTTGAAGTACAAGGTGGACCATTTTTGAAGGGATTCCAGGCTATCTCCTTAACTGTTATACCTACGCAAAAAGTAATAAAGGTGCCTCAATTTTTGAGAGAAATTTATTGATGCAACCTGAAATTTAATATCGTCTTTTGTGTTCAGGCGACGATTGAATATTTCAAATTCTTTTCGGAGCTATAACCATTGTTTGTAGAGATAGGAACAAAAAATAAAAACATTTTTTGGGCACTTTGTCGTGTAGAATTTAATGATGGAATTGGAATTTTAATGTACCTATTTATTAAAGGCGGATTTATGCAGCCATTTTCATTTACATTTAATTTTTAATTTAATTTTAATTTAATTCTCATTTATAATTTTTAAATGTTCCAATTCATACAAACAAATAATAAATGAAAATGAACGCATATGCACATATAAAAATACGCTGACGCTGGCGTAACTTGCTTTTATGGCCTTCGACGTGTCTTTAGCCCTTGACTAGCGTCTCGGGCTCAAAATCACGTCTCAGGCCATAAAAGCATCTTTACGCCCTTGGTACATAAATAACTAATTATGCACGATCGAAGATTTTAAAACTGAAATAAAAGGAATAAATTAATTTTCTACCCACATCGAGTAGTTAGTTGCTCAATTATTTTAATTTTTTACTGACTACTGTCAAATGGTTGAAGCATTTACGCCTAGGAATATTCACATAAATAATTGTGTTAACTGTGTTGTTAATATAAATTACCCTAAATAGAGTTCTAATAAAGAGCATACATTCGATTTTAATTTAAAAAAATTGTTTATAAGACTGTTAAACTGTTTATCAATTTTTGACGTTTCATTACAGACCGGCGGCCTATAAAGACACCCACGGGCTATAAATAGACGTTTATGTCAAACAAATTCAGACATAATTGACACATTATAATGCGATCGTGCATAAAACAGTTTATATCAAGTGATCCAATTTAAAGTCATCCTTATAGATGGCTTAGATGGCTATAGAATTAAAAGTCATATTTAACCTAGATTCGGGAAGTATTACAATCGTTTATCTTGACAGGTATTCCAAATAACAATATTTAAAACCAATAAAGTTACGACAGAAACTTAGGAAGTTCGTTATTTATTTTGTATCTTCTCAACATAATATGTACTACTAAATTAAGCCAAGACGTGAATTTTAATTACATAGCTGTCTGAGAATTACTTGAAAGAGGATCACTTGATAAATAGAAATAAAGTTCAATAATTTATCATTTATTAGCATGTAAAGCAATAAACATGCATCACAAATAAAGTGAATCCTCAAAATATTGATTTCTAAATGAAATACTTAGATGATACATAATTGAAAATTTTAAAAATAAATTTATTAGTGAATGAATTTGAATATTAATCATTTTTAGGATGTAACTAATACTGAAATAGGAATATCCAGTGCTCCAGTATGGATATCTGCACATAAAAATGAATTAGGTTGCATTGCCGTTAACCAACAAGGCACTCGAGTTGCTACAGCTTCAAACAAAGGAACATTAATACGAGTATGGGATTCTACCAGTAGAAATTTACTTGTGGAACTCCGAAGAGGATCAGATCAAGCAACTGTATATTGGTAAGATTAAGCACATTTTACTGATCTACTACAAAATAAAGAAAAAACAGCAAATAATTTTCAGCCAAATGATGTAATCATAATTGTGACTAGTTCTCATTAAAAGTAACCAGGTTGCAGTATTTAAGTGTTTACTTGAAAAATTAAATAGGTACTAATAGGGGCTTTCCAGAAGTGCTTGAACGATTCAGTAATATAATATGAAATATTCATAGTAAAACGTTCCTTAAATATTTTCAATATTTTAAATACTTTTTTTTTCTTTCGGCTTCGTAACCCTTTGTGGGTCATTGCCTGCTTTATTTGCTTTCTTAGCCTTTCTTGTTTAGAGGGGGAGATGGCTGGTTTCGTCCCTCCTATTTTTCTCATTTCTTTCTTTTCTTTTCTTTGGTTTGTGTTCTGTGGATCAGTTAGTTTTTTTTAAATTTACAAGAAGTATTATTACCCGACACCTTAACGGTATAAGGGTTAAGAAAAAGAAGAAGTATTATTAAGTAAACCCCTTGGAAGTAGATCGATAGGCACCGGAGGAAAGATGGGGCGACAGTTTACAAAACAAAAAAAAAATGCAATTGGTTAAATAAACAGGCTAATAGCTTAAAAAGAAGGACGAAGAAGTATTAAATAAGGTTTCCGCAATGCTGCTTATTTTGCAGATTCTTCGCATCTGGGCGATGCAGAGTTTTATCAAATAAAAAGTGTTTAATAAGAAAAATAAGCAATTTTCTTGGTGTAGGAGAGTTTGCGGTTGCCTTGTAGACCAAAAGTTTTGTGTTTAATCCTAGCCAAAGTCAGGTGAGATTTTTAATAGGTGAAAAATCTAAAACAATTGCCTTATAGACACTCTGTTTGATATGATGGAGATCAATTCTAGAAGTTGGTTGCTGTGGTCATTTAACACTACCCGGTTAGAATTTTACTAAAGCCAAGCAATCTTTATCATATTAGACATTACATTGGAACATGACCTCTGTTTGAAAAATGGCAAAGTGTCAGATTTTTGTCGCATTAAGAATGTGGCCTGAATCGAATCCAAGACCTTCAGTTTATAAGTATAAGTTTGCTTTAATTTAAACCGGAAAAATTCCAAAATACCGCATATCGAGTAATCGAATATATTCAGCTTATTTACTTATTGGGGTAGGCAGTACGATAGTGGTGTGGTGCATCGCTCTGCAAAGTTAGTTAAGCATTGGTGCCCATGGTCAGAACTTGGACAGGTGATCCGAACCAGGCTTAACTTACAACGGCTCGGTTTGTCCTCGACAAGCTATAGGCCTTAATGGCCCGGTAAAGCTGAATATATTGTTATAATAGGCTGCAGAAGGCCTTTATAATTTACAGAGCAGCTTATAAATTTCCCCACAAATTGTTATACCTACTTTAAATTAATTGAGATACTCTTATCTTAAGGTCGTTCTCAGGGTTCGCCAAATTAAATTGAATTTCAAAAAGACAAATAAAAATTACTCACAAACTTTCAAAAATATAGATTTATTACAAAAATTATGCCCTATCTTGCCCTAACTTATGCTATTTTTAAAATTAAATTAAATTTAACCACTCACACTTATTCTTTGATTTCAAATCCGTTACAGTCCTCGTCAATTTGACCTTCGGTTCACTTTGCGTCCAATCCAATTCTAATTGCAGTTCACCCCGATTATCCAACTTCAACTTCAACCAGTGGCGGCTGGTGACAATAGAAACAGGTGGGGCCACGGGACAAAAACACTTTAATTTTTTTATTCTTCTAGACTTAATAACGAGAAACGTTTTTCCGATAAACTATCGATTATGTTCATAGTTAAAATGTATCGTTTATGGACGTAATAAAAATTTAAACTTTAAAATAAATTATACTTCTAACAAAAAACGACAACAATAATTAAACACACTAAAAACAATAAAACAGATCAACGACAAGGGAAAAATAAGGCAATGAAAGAATCGCGCGCTATTTACTTACATACAAACGCAACGGCGGGCCAGACTAAACGGGCCCTAAGATAAGCTTTGCGTGCGGCGCGGTAAGCAAACACCGCGCGTGCACCGGTAGTGCACGCGCCTCATAAGTACGTACACCGTGCTCTACACTTACAAAATACACGGCTGGCCTCAAAGACCGTACTAAGTCGCATTATACAATATTGCCACAAAATACTACAGTAATTTTTTTTATTAAACAATAAAACGTGTGGGAAATATGTAGATCAAAAATGATAATTACAAGAAACATATTTTTTAAAACTACAATTATTGGGTTAGTTATACAAATATAGGTGGGGCCCGGCCCCTATAGACGAGCCGCCACTGACTTCAACTGTAGTACCTAAATTTGTACTTAGTTCAATATTATTTTACATTTACTCTTCTTTTATCTCAATATTTTATTAAATAATAATAAAGGTTGGTTCTGATGATTTGAATTTAATTTTTAATTAAATATAAATTAATTTTAAGGAGCAACTATTTTTGAGTCCTTCCACTCTCAATTCAAAACCATCTCTCCTTGTTTATCATTTTATTTCATACTGTCTGGTAAATTCAGTTTCCCGGCGCCATTTTGTGTCCGGAAAATGAGCTATTACGGTATCAGAGCCGGAAAATGTTGCTTGGCAACATTTTCCGGACAGTTATTTTATGCACCCAATCAGAGCCCGTAAAAGTCTAACCAAGCCACACCTACCGGCTTTGACACAGTAATGTCACATGTTGACGTTTTGAAAAAGCGTCACATGTAAAAATTAAAAATCAAATTGTTGACAGTATGAAATAAAATACATAACGACATTCGTCCGTGAACTCTTTTTACAGTACTCGTTTCGAGTTTCAAGACTCGGCTCCTTGCGTCGCCTCGTCTTTAAACATCTTACTCGTACTGTAAAATATGAGTTCCCGGACTTGTGACGTTAATTACTATTGTTTTTTATTTTTTCTGTTTCCCAGGTGTTTTCCAATTCATTTACCCATGATAAACATTCATATTTAAAACACATTCATGCATTCATTCATCACCATAACAACAATATTTCTAGCTAAATAAAGTATGATCAAAATTTCTGTTCATCAAGTATGGCCGTGGAAGTGCAAACCAACGCCTTTAAAATTGGCTTACATATAATATTAAATGTGACAGCTGTCAAAAATTTTGAAGTAAAGATATGTGAGCCAATTTTAAATGCGTTGGTTTGCACTTCCACGGCCATACTTGATGAACAGAAATTTTGATCATACTTTATAATACCATATCAACAAAAATTATTTAGATAAAGGGTGGTTTTGGAATTCTGAACGTACCTTGCATGTTTGATTCATCGTCAGTAGTTGAAATTATAAAAGTTATGTAATCTAATCAGCTTGTCAAATAAAACTTAGTTATTAAACTATGGGTTTATTTTCAATTTATTACCTTAGATGTTGAAAATGGCCACCATTCTCATGCAAACATAAATTTACACGCCTTTTCATGTTTTCAAATGCGATTCGGAGCATTTCGGGTGTGATATTAGCACATTCTTTAACTATTCGGTTTCGCAACTCAGGAACAGAGCTGGGTAAAGCTCTTTTGTAAAGTGCTTCAATGAAGTGCTTGAAGCACTTTCAAGGCTTCAAGCACCGTGCTTGAATTACTTTTTAAATTAAGTATTTGGTATTTGAAGCACTTTGTAAAAGTGCTTGGGGCTTTAAAGCCCTTCGGCAGTATTTCAATTACTTTAAAAGTGCTTCAATTACTTTAGACGTAATTGAAGGACTTTTAAAGTAATTGAATTACTTTTACAGTAGTAATTGAAGTCCTTAAAACTGCTTGAAGCACACCAATGCGTTTCCAAATACGTCTATTTCTACATTGATCTAGACCAGTGTTGCTCAAAGTGTGTTCCATCAGTACTTGTCAAGGGTTCCGCAAAATACAAAACAATATTTTTTAATTTCAACCATATACAGTCGAACTTCGATAACTCAAACCATGACTTGCCAGAAAAAAAGTTCGAGTTATCAAGACTTCGAGTTATCAAATAAAATTCGTAATATGTATGTTTTATTTATTTATGTATGTATGTATTTATTTGACTAAAAATGCGTTACATATTAGCGATGGCTAAATAAAAGACATATTATTATTATTATACATATACCATGAGATCGAAAAAAAAATGATTCTGAGCAGGCCTTGACTAGTACAACACGATTGGCTACACTGGTTCTAGAATGCCTATGAATTATAATGTGACAGTGACATTTCAAATGTAAGTCAGTTCTACAATCTTGTTTCCAGTATTATTTAAGTTTATCGTTGTAATACTACTAGTGAAGGATCACATTTTGAACACCTACTCTAACATGTATTCATCTTAGTTTCCAGTTTGTTCCCTAAATAAATACTGTTTTGTGTTTTAATTTATTTGACATTTATTAACCTCTAACCTACTGCCACATTTTGAAATCAGTCTTGCCAATCGTGTTGTACTAGTCAAGGCCTGCTCAGAATCATCTTTTTTTCGATCTCATGGTATATGTTACGTGGGTACTTTAATACATTTTACCAAAGAATTACACAATAAATTGTGATGCAACGGAATTTCTATGCTGAAAAGTATACATAGGTACATAATACACATGTAGTTTTTATTTTAGTGTAAAAAAGTTTGTTATTTGTGACTGACGAAGGGGTATTTATTATGATTTTCAAAAAAAGCTTCAATGTTATTTAAACTATTATACAAAGAATCGGTTGTATTTTCATTGGTTTTTAAATACGAACGCAAAACGCTCAACGAATTTGCAACCAACTCGTTTGACGGTGGTTGCCGCAAATCATCCTCTATCGGAGTCTATCATATCACTTTCGCTGTCATATTTATTGTCGAGCTGTACAGATTCGGATTCAGATCTGTAAATTTTTCATCGATTGACAAAGTTTTTAAAGTACGTTTTAAAGACATAATATTAACACCAGTAAAAATGACGTGATAAAACAAATATGCACCGTATTTATTATTTTTTGACTTATGTAAACAACTAATAAAGCATTCACATGCACTTAAGTAGGGCAGAAACCGAACTGCCTGCATCGTTATGTTATAAAACGAGCGGTTAACACGGTTAAAAACACACCTATTAGTTACGGGATTCCCAGAAAATTCGACTTATCAAAGGTGGCGCCAAATATTCTGTACGAGTTATCAAGATATTCGAGTAATAGAAGTTCGAGTTATCAAGGTAAAATTACACATAATTCTCACTCTTGGCGCTAATGCCAACCAATTTGTTACGAGTTATCAAAAATTCGAGTTATCGAAGTTCGACTTATCGAAGTTCGACTGTATGTAATGACGTTATTACTAACTGTTTTGTAAGTTGGAAAATTGGCCTTTACTGATTGTTACTTTCTACCCGGGTGTAATATTAATTATTATTATAAATGATTCATATTAATTTATATGTTTGGTTGAAAATAAAATAGTATACAAACCTTGGTAAAAAGTTTCATTACTGTCTCGAGATATAGTAAACCTCGACGCTTCGACAGTAATGAACTACTTTCCACCTTGGAATGTAATATACGATTGTTACGTACAGTATTGTAACGAAATCTAATGTGCGGTCGTTACGTCAGATTCTGGAATGCATCGGGTCGGGTTCCATACAACTTACATTTACAAAAAAGTGTTCCACGTAAAAACAAGTTTGAGAAACACTGAATCTAGACAAACAAATCTCAGCATGAAACGGCGTAATCAAAAACAAAGCGAAGCTTAACTTCAGTAAATATACGAGCCCTTAGTATAAAATGCTTTATGCAGCCCTTTGCGGGTTTCAAATACTTTTCAATGAGTACTTGAAACCCTTAAAGGGCTTCAAATACTTTTCAATAAGTATTTGGTGCTTGGTGCTTTATTTTTCAAATTCTGTGCTTGGTAATTGAAGCACTTTTAAAGATGAAAGTATTTGGTAATTGATACTTTAAAGCACTTTAACAAAGTGCTTGGTGCTTGGTAATTGAAGCACTTTGTAAAAGTGCTTTACCCAGCTCTGCTCAGGAAGTGTGTGAACTGGTGTCTTAAAAATTATGTTTTTCAAATGAGGAAAAACAAAGTAATCTAGGATAGTCAAATCTGGTGATCTTGGCGGGAATTCAGATACACAACGTAAACTGATCAGACGATAGCCAAAAAATTGTCATAAATAAGGGATAGATTGCGGAGTCGTGTGAGAAGTGGCACCATCATTTTGGAAATATCCCTGTTTTAGCTCGTCTTCGTGAAGTTGGTTTATGAAGGGTTCTAAGATGTTGTCTCGGTACCTTGGGGCATTGATGGTTCCTTCAAAGAATATGGGTACCTATCAATCGCCTGCGAGAAACACCAATCCATACCCCAACTTTCTGGGAATGCAACGGAGACTCACGAAATATGTGAGGGTTTTCAGCACTCCACATCCTCATGGTTTGTGAATTGATATACCCTGACAAATGAAACCACGCCTCATCTGTAAAGAATGTCAAATCCAAGAGGTCATTGTTGTGCAATAAATGTTGGGTGAACCATTGGCAATATAACACGCGTCTGTTATGATCAGGCGGTAACAATTCATGATAAGCCTGTATCTTGTAAGGAAATAAACCAATGTCCCCCCTCAAAATTGTTCTGCAGGTACCATAAGATACGGGAACTTGCTGTGTAAGTCTTCGCAATGATGTTGTTGGTGCTTCATTCATAATCTCTCGAACATTTTCAATAGTCTCCTCTGTACGGACCGTTGGCCTGCCACCACCTTCCTTATGTGTTACGTTTCCTGTTTCTCTGAACAATCGCACACAATTCCGGACCACATTGAAAAAGTCAGCTTCCAAGAACACAAGATCAGGAAACTGTTGTCGAAATTCAACCAGGCAAGCTCGAGTACTGTATATCCATTCCCCATTTTCAAGATTTCCATTACGAAAATAAGATTCAATGATAAATCGCTTATGTAATTGCGAGAATATCATGATGAATAAAAATTCAAATCGAAACTGACTTTTAATTGACATGTAGAACCAACAACAAGCTGAACCTATCAAAGACAATGATTTTGTTCACCATGGCCACCCCTTATCTAAATAATTTTGTTTTTATGGTACAATATTTTTTTGGAGCACGTCAACATTAAAACATACTCTCTTCTTTCTTGGACTTCCTCTATCTTACTTAGAATAAAACACTTCATAAATGATCAAGGTTTTTTACTTACAAAAGCTTTCGATTACAACTCTGCAATCGTCATCAGACGTTATTAATAAATTTGACAATTATCAAAACAAGCCTACTATTCAACTACTCATGAAGTTCTCGCCGCAAGAGAGGTTCCATATGTTTGGAACATCCACGCTGAGGTTGCTAATAACTGATTGTTGTTGTAGTAGCATATATACCGCTTATTTCATTTTTCTTCTGAAGGTGTCTTCATGGTGGATGATGCTCGTTTGATCCCATAAGATTAAAACAATAATCACTTTCTACAACCAACACTTAAAATCTATTGTAACAATTTTTTATATTTAAAACTGCATCCTATTAATTGGAGTAATCTTTAGTTTTTTATTATGTATTTATGGATAATTGTATTCTAAATTATTATTTTAAAATTAATATCATATCAATATACCATGAGATCGAAAAAAAGATGATTCTGAGCAGGCCTTGACTAGTACAACAGGATTGGCAAGACTGATTTCAAAATGTGGTAGTAGGTTAGAGGTTAATAAATGTCAAATAAATTAAAACACAAAACAATATTTATTTAGGGAACAAACTGAAAACTAAGATGAATACATGTTAGAGTAGGTGTTCAAAATGTGATCCTTCACTAGTATTACAACGATAAACTTAAATAATTCTGGAAACAAGATTGCAAAACTGACTTACATTTGAAATGTCACTGTCACATTATAATTCATAGGCATTCTAGAACCAGTGTAACCAACCGTGTTGTACTAGTCAAGGCCTGCTCAGAATCATCTTTTTTTCGATCTCATGGTACTAACAAGGTGAATCCTAAATGGCGGATAATATCCACACCACGTGATTCTGCATCAAAAACAAAGTAATAAAGTCATACCAATTTAATGTTAACTTCTTAGATGGGGAGTTATTGGCAGCCTTAAGTCGTATTCTGGTTTGTTTGTCGTGTCATAGTTATTTTTATGAAATAATGATTTTTAGCTATAGTTTAATCAACAAAAGAAATAACTAATCTGTAATTGTACTCAACATACCCTTGGTTTACTTAGAATTTCTTGAAATTTTTGCAATGCTTGTGCTTTTCATAAATGTTGCAACGATGTACAATACAATTATATTAAATCAAGTGGGTTGCTATTGGTGATATCGCAGGTGACGTAATATGACTGACCACTTAGTGTTGCTAAGTTTACAAAACTTTAATTAACAATTTATTATTATTCAAAAACTACACGTGTTAGTCTAAAACAGTTATACAATTTTTGGTCTAGTTTTTAACACAGAATCGCGTGGTGCAAATATTATCCACGATTTAGGATTCACCCTGTATTTACATATCATGCATTTATGTCGTAGTACAGAGGGTATGTTATATAATCATGGGACAAAAAAAGAATGACAGAGAAATGTTCTGCATTATTTGCACTAAAGGTTTCCAGCGTATTTCACATGTTAATACTCGAAAAAATGTCAAAATAAAATTACACTCAGCTCAGTTACCTTTAAGTAGTATTGAAGAGGCTTTTATGCCTCCAGTGACCAATCTGCAGTTGGGCTTACGAGTATCAAAAACAAAATTACCAAAGCTGAAATTACATGGTGTATAAAGATAGGGGCGTCCAATTTTTCTGCTAGTTCAACACAAAATATTGCCAACCTTTTTAAATACATGTTTTGAAACAAGTAGTACCTAAATTTATGCTTATATGTTTAATAAATAATCTTGAAGTGATACATTATTTCATAAAAAAAGTTACTTTTTCAACTTTTTCAAATAAAATTTTCAATCCAAGCCCTGCACTTTCCGTACTTTAAAAATATGATAAATTGGCATTGCAGAAGAGTCAAGAACCTTAATACATTTGAGTATACTCTACTACTTTTAATTAAAGAAATTCTTTTTGTTAAATAAATTGCTATCGCTAACCTTTTGTTAATATTCTGCAACATTGAATTGTTGCCATGCAAACTATAAGCAATTACGAGTACATAGCACTACTCATTGTTTTTATTTCTCGAAAGTGATCTTTACAACACTATAGTCTAAATCTAGAGAGTGTAAATGAAAACGGACTCACCTCTTTTTTCTTTTTACTTTCTGGAGTTGAAAAATGAAACATACAGGACTAAATGCAGAGGAAAACGGTGTTGCTACAAAGCAATTTAAAAACACTTTCGGTTTTACTGAAAGTTTCTTCAACTTCCGATTTTTAAATGGGACACACTGTATATTTTTACATTTTTGGATTCTATCGCTAAATTGGGCTCATATGTGTAAAACTGCATATCTGTTCCCATTTAAATATCTGTGTATCTTTTAGTTTCCGAGATCCCTATACTTAAGAAAACAAAACTTACCCTCTGTACACATAGTATATAATTGAGTGACGGGTAATCAAGGTTCTGCTGTAATTGGTTTTAAAACTAAAAAATAATACAATTTAACTATTGTTTCAGCATTAATTTCAGTAGAGATTCGGACTTTTTATGCTGTTCAAGTGACAAAGGAACTGTACATATTTTTGCCATAAAGAACACCAACTTAAATCGACGTATGACGTAAGTATGATGTTGATATAAATATTTTTTAATAATAACAATAACTAAAAAACTTTTTTAGATTATCTAATTTGGGTATTGTTTTGGGTAATTATGCAGATTCCCAATGGGCACTAGCAAATTTTACGGTACCACCTGAGTGTGCCTGTGTATGTGCTTTTGCACCAAATAGCTCAGTTATTGGTAAGTTAACACTTTTAATGCGCATCTATTTTAGCTGAATTTTGGTTAATGAAACCCGGGACACCCCTATACAGTGTGTGTCAGACATGACTCCCCAGGCCTATAACTTCGTTATTTTTAAAAATAACTAGAATAAACTATATATTAGTAAATGGGAGCAAATTCTCTATAAGATGGGGAAAGAAAATGTTAGAAAATCTGTACTCATATTATGGCAGCGATATTCAACTGTTTTTTTTCAAATTGCACACTATACTTTTTTTTGGTCATTCTCTTTATAACCATGTAAACCAATATGGGTCTTACATAAGAAAATTCTCGAAAAAATACGATTGAAAGTTGAAGGCTAGGTTTGCCATGGAAACAACTGATTTTTGTAATTTGTACTCGTCGGCGATGAAAACACACTTTAAAAAATTATTTTAGGGCCCTTTCATGGAGAAGGCCGGCCTTGCGTCTGGCAATTTAAAAGTACAAGAGATAGGAATCATTCTATATTTACTAAACGTTTACAAACAATGTGGAATGGTATTAATTTCATTTCGGTGTTGTCACGCTACAATGAAGAAATATACGTCTAAATGTAAATAATAGCGGGCGGGCGGGGTAAAGTGAATGCAGTGAAGTTCCTTGCGTTTATGACAAATAGTTGATAAATATTTGGGGCAACACTGATAGATGTTACCGTTCGTCATCTCCTTAGCCCCCTTGTCTAAGTAGACACGGGTTCCACTTACGCCCGTAACGTTGGATCTCTATTTGTATTATTTCCTCTATGCTAGAATGAACAACAAAAATAAAACAACAATATTTAAAATCAACGAATAGGGGAAAGAAAAAAATAGGGAGACCTAGGAAATCATTAACCAAGATACTAGAAGAGATCGGAACAAAATACAGAAAAACCATAATATATCGGGTGTAACAGGATCATGGTACACCCCCCTTTTTTCCTTTAGTTTTCAAGATAAATGGTTGAAATTTGGAACATCCGATGTACTTAATAAATGTCACCTTTTGATGTATTAATTTTTTTCCACTTCCGATGAAACCGGAAGTGACACTAACTTTTAATTTTCAAACGGAACACCCTATACAGTCTGTCCCAAATTCAATCCCCACCATTAGGATCTCGGAAACTATAAAAGCTACAAAGTTGGTTAAATAGGGAAAGTTTTAGGAATTTTAATGCTCATTTCATATCCGTTGAGAAATCACAGCTAACTGTGATCATTTTCGAGATATCTTGAAAAAACCGAAATTTGGAGTTTTCTGTTTTCCAAAATATCTCGGAAAGTATTAAGTTATTAGTTTCAAGACTTGTACATTGTGAAGGCACTTTTTTACGGAGAATCGGGTCCAAAATACCGTTTTTAGCAGCACTCGGATCGATGGGAACTTTTGACAGTTCATTTAGAACTATACCATGAAGGCTCACACAAAAATTCAGTTCCATGCGAATTATTCCGAACTGTTATGTCTATTTTGACGGGACTATTACCGTAAAAATAAAATACCGTATAGCATCACGTGATTTTAGCGTTACTGGAAATTTAACGTACTACTTGCGATAACTCTAATAAAGCCATATGAATAAAACATGAAATTAAAAATCCATTAGATTTATAGGATTTGTATTTAACTGACTATACCATAAAATGTCTACATATTTTATAGCTCTTGCAGCTAAAGTACCTAAAATTACAATTTTTTCAATGTTGAGGTATTGCAGATTATTAATTGTTAAAAAAAAAACAATTCAAAAATCCTCAAAATTTCATCATAGAAGTTGCATTTTGCTTCTGTAGAAAGTACATCAATTTCAGTACATACGATTAATCTTGCACCACATTGATTCCATTATTCATAAAATGTGTAAGTGAAATTCGGCTAATTTGGTTATATTAAGAACTATTTTCATTGTAATATTCTTAAATTAAAAGGAACAAACGAAAGCTTGTGTTCTAAAAAAGGTACAACCTTCATCTGACAAACTATGAATTATTGTAACTCCGAAATTTTTAATTTTATTGTAGTGCCAAGCTGACTTTGATGCTAATGTGAAGATCATATAATGCCGTGATAACTAAGGATAATTCCGATTTTATCATGTATTTCAAAGTGAGAATGTTTACAACAGATAAACAAGCATTAGCTGTACTCGAGTGTATCAAATACTTACTATTTTTGTTAAGAAATAATTTATTAATATTCTACATGCCTGAGCTTATACTGAGTTATAATGCTTACAGTTGCATAGCAACATAGAAACTAACGAAGTACGACTGTGCGCTTTGTTATGAAGCGCGATAGCTATCACGAAATTAGACCAGCGTAACTTTGAGGACATGTTAGCACACAAAATTCTCAAAAACTGCCTTGAATTACCCTTATCACGGAATTAGCCGAGTTTCCCCTATATGCAAATTTGCAACAAAAACTGAAAATCTTCAATATTTTTATTCCAAGGGCTATAAATACCACTGTAGTCCTAAAATTTATATGTATCAGAAATATGATAAATAGGTATACAAGATACCAATTAAAAAAATGGGCGAAGAATCTTCGCTGGACTTTCCATACTTACACAATTGAAAAATGCATAACAAATATGTCATAAGCGTGAGGATAAGCAAGGTCTCTTTCACCCATGAACGATTTCAGAGTTCCACATCAAAACTATTAAAACGTAGCATTAAATTATGTTTGTATTTTAAAGACAAAAAAAAAATAAAACAGTCTGTGTTAGAGGACTTACTTTATTTTAGGTGTTTAGGATTTGGGGTGTTTTTAAAATAATAAAACTTTAAAAAGAATCCCCCAGGTAGGAAAGCCTAGAAATTTAGGAAATTCCTTCGCATTGTTACCTTCACTAACTTACTCAGAAAAATTTCAAGCGGATTAGGGGATTTTCCGAAATGCTGGTTTATGTGTATAATGCTTTTATTGTGGTATTCGTTTGTTGCATTAAATATCTACAATTTTTTGTGGGGTGTTCGCTTCTTAATCCCTGAATAGTTGTCAACAATATTTTACTTGTTCTTGGAAGGCATCTGTGTAAATATGCGATTGACAAAGTTACTGGAAAAATTGAAGATATCATTAAACCAAAACTCAATGCTGTTCTAAATACAAAATGAAGGTTTGAAAATTCTTCATAGTTTCAAAAATTTTACAGGGTGAATTTGTTGAAATTAATGTAGATCCTGCAATCATTTCCGTTTTAAAATATGCACCCATTAATTATTAATGTACTTAATTTAAAAATTCGTTTATAAGAATTTATTTTAAAATTTTTGTTGTGATCATAAAAAAGGTCATTTTTAGAACTCCGAAAAATCTTTACAACATATACCTAAATTTGTTACGTAAATTCCTTAAAAAAAAACTATATTAGTTTTTAATTCGTGCAAAGAATAGCGCAATCAAAAACCTAATATTACAAAGAGCGGTTAATTTAAATTTTCTACGTATTCACAGCAACAACGATATCTAAACATTATTGTAGCTTTTCGAACATCGTTGCCGCTCGTTTTAATTTTATCGAAAACAACGTAAATTAAAAATCAACATGCACGAATAAACACAGATTAACATAAAACAGCGATAACACTGTCTACAAAAACAACAACAAAAAGTAAAAAGACAAAAAAACTGCAAATATTGCAATAAATATTGTATTCGACTTTCGGAACTCTTTTTGCGTTTTATATTTTGGGGATGCGATCAACGCTATTTGAAAGGCATCTTGATCTACTATCGACCCAGAACATTAAAAAAAAATCGTGTGTGTCGTTTCCGAGAACAGTAAAAAGGGAAAAAAGGAGACAACGGCACGCGGTGTTCCCAGGCGGTCACCCATCCAAGTACTGACCGCGCCCGACATTGCTTAACTTTGGTGATCAGACGAGAACCGGTGCTTTCAATGTCTAACAATCAAAATGAATGTCTATTTACATCTACGTATATTTCACCCAAATAATTTAAAAAAAATTAAACAGGGGAAGATGGTTTGGACACTACTTCTAGGCGCTCATATTTGTGTGTTACGTAAAATAAGAGCATTCGGGAATTCCTTTTAGAATTTGAAAAATTATAAAGAAATGTTAAAACAATCACTTAAACAATTTGCAAATTAAACAGGAACTGGTCAATTGGGCGCGTAAACTGATTACAAAAAAATCGGTAACTCTTTTAGGGAAGGATAGTTAATTTTAAATCCTAAATTAGGATCCAGCAACACCTACAATAGCCAAAATATTACAGTAATTTTCATGACATAATTAAAGACTTTGCAACGAAAAAGTCCCGACAAGTTATTTAATAATAATCCTATATAATATGTAATAATGCTTTTATAATAAATAATTTGTATTTTCAACATAAATGAGCAGAGTAAGATAATATTTTTTTGAAAAAGTGGGTAATATAAACAAAAAAATATATATTGTAGTCACGCAGATTCGAACCTCCAACCTTTCAAGCGTATGCGGGTGGAAGCTTGGTCTCTTACCGCTAGACCAACATCGCCTTCGTTAAAACGGTGACTCCTGGCCTGATATTTATCTTCTGTCTTTGGAATGTGCCGTTTCCGAGAAATTTTTTTTTGAAATTTTGAAATTTTTTTTCAGCTAATTATAATCAGTAGAGGTAGGGGTACAATTTGGCGTTAGGTTTATACAAAGATGTGGATGTGTTTTTGCCAAAAAAAAATGTTAAAGTCCAAAACTTCAAATGGTCATAAAAGGCGTTAGGGAAAAATTTTGGGGATGCGATCAACGCTATTTGAAAGGCATCTTGATTTACTATCGACCCAGAACATTTAAAAAAAATCGTGTGTGTCGTTTCCGAGAAAAGTTTTTTTGAAAATTTGAAAATTTCCAAAACTGTCCGGACTTTTTATTTTTGAAATTTTGAATTTTTTTTTCAGCTAGTTCTAATCAGCCGAGCTAGAGGTACAATTTGGCCTTAGATTTATAAAAATATGTTGATGCGTTTTTGGGAAAACCGTCCTTAAAGTTGCGCTTTTCAAAAATTCTCCGCGGGCGCAATTTTTGACAAAGAAACTTCAGGAAAAAATTATTCGATTTCTTTTCAAATTCTGTATTGATTTCCTAAGTAAAATTTTGAAATTTTTTTCAAGGAAAAATCTGCGCCCAAAAAAACATGGCTAACTTCCGTTTCCGGTTCCGGATTTTTTTGAAAAGCTTATTTTATAGATGTACTGTAATTATAGGCCCGCATACCAAATTTGATGAAAATCGGCCCAGTAGTTTTCGAGATATGACGATAACGCACGAACGCACGCACGCACCCACCCACAGACATTTTTCAAAAAACACATATTTAGGATGCCTGGACCCTAAAATGTGTTTTTTTCGAATTTTTACGATTTTGAATTTTTGCACGATTCCAATACTTTCCTATACATGCGTTGCAAGTATGGAAAGTAATAATTGTAGCCCTATTTTTAAATTTATTTTTTAATATTATTATTAATGAAATAAAATACAATTGTAAATTGTAAGGTATTTATTTGCCATTTTTATCTTTTGTTGGGTATTTCGCCATCAACATCCCTAATACTTTGTTTTAGTGGTTATAAAATTTTCTAAAAGAAAACAGAACGCCCCTTTCAAAAAATCAAGTACCTATACGTTTTTCTAAATGATACTTATTACTATTACTTTTTTGTTGTAGCAATCTGTTTAGATGGAACATTCCACAAATATGTGTTCAATGCTGATGGCAACTGCAACAGAGAAGCATTTGATGTTTTTCTAGATGTCTGTGATGATGATAATAGTCTTCAGTAGTAATATAAGAATTATATTAGTAATGCCTTTTTATTAACGATCTAATAATTTTGTAATGACTAATAATAGTATTAATTACTTTTCTTCTAATAACAGGTTGTATTTGATGGTTAGTTAAATAAAGAAGTATATTATCCTTTTATTACCAATTCACAAGCGTTGTGGTTCAGAACAGACTTATAAATAATAAATTTTTAATAGTGTATGTAGTATGTACCAAAGAATATAAATGGAAGAAGTGCAACGCAATGTACTGTCAGGCCGCTGTTAGTTGGTGATATAAATTGGTACCAAAATGTAATCAGTACCTACTAACAAACCGTAATGAATAATTTTGTAACTAGAATTGTTGATAAATTTAGAAAGTTAGCACAGTCATTAACCAAATACTATTTTTGCAATTGCGATACTTGCCCGAATAATTAACATATTTTGAAAAATACTAATTAGGATTACCTTAAAAATGTCTTGGAATTGTATAATTTTTTTAACATAACTAATCATTCTATTAGAATGGTAAACATAGATGCAATAAGTTTACGAACGCTGCTAACATAAAATAATACTCGTAAATCGCTTATGCCACTGCATTACTTTCAATACTAAGGCGCGCTCCTGAAATCCCACAAAGTAAACATGCGGTATGGGCCAGAGCTCGCCAACTAACAGCGGCCGGCCAGTATTTATATGTAATTGTTGTATGTTGAGTTGTATAAGGAAGGAAATGCCTTGAATATCTTCAGTGTTTTAAGAAGTTGCTGTAAATTCAGCGGCGGCTGATAACAATAGAAACAGGAAACAGGTGGGGCCAGGGGCCAAAAACAACTTAATTTTTTTAATACCATGAGATCGAAAAAAAGATGATTCTGAGCTGGCCTTGACTAGTACAACACGATTGGCAAGACTGATTTGAAAATGTGGCCACAGTATAAGAAAGAACAGTAGGGTTACTCCGTGTCGGCTCCTTTGATGTCAAAAATTGAAATCGAATGGCCTCGAAGCGATCGCCATACTCTTGGATGTAAAAAAAAACTATTCGCGCAAGCGAAGTATGTGCAAAATAGGGCGCTAAAAATTTAAATTTAAATTGATTAGTTATACTTGCAAACAATATTACAATTTACAAATAAATAAATAAGTTCAAATAACTAAATATTTATTAAGATAATGTAAAAATAAACGAAAATAGGTATTAATACAAAAATAAAATGTAAAAATAGCTGAATAGAGGCTTACTTTAAAAAACAAAGCAAACATTTAAATCATGTGTAATTGTCTTTTTCCTTTGCGGGCGTTTTTACTCATGTGTCCGCATTATTATTTTGCTGTTTATTTTGTTAGTACTTTTAAAATTCTTATTAATATTTCAACCAGTAAGTAGACAGGAAAATAATCTCATTCCACTATAAATAAGTTAATAAAAAACGTGTAGAAATTATTCAAATTGGCCTCTTTGTAAAGTATAATAAATAATTTTGAAACAGTTGAATGACACATATTCGTAATATAGGTATAAATCTCCATTACATAAAAACTGCGTACAATATCCTTGAACGTATAAAATTGCTTTGTAAGCACATAGCATTAAAATTTGTTTAGCCAATAAGCGTAATATACTACTTCCCGCTAAATTACTTTTGAAGTTATTGGTTGACTGAAGAGTCATTGAGGAAGGATTTCGCCATATGCCTAATAGATGTCACCACTGCAGGCATCCAACAATATGGCGACGCCTTTAAGATTGAATACGCGTTTTTGACAGAGTAACCCTACTGTATTATACTGTGATGTGGCAGTAAGTTAGAGGTTAATAAATGCCAAATAAATTAAAACACAAAACAGTATTTATTTAGGGAACAAACTGAAAACTAAGTACTAAGATGAATACATGTTAGAGTAAGTGTTCAAAATGTGATCCTTCACTAGTATTATAACGATAAACTTAAATAATTCTGGAAACAAGATTGCAAAACTGACTTACATTTGAAATGTCACTGTCACATTATAATTCATAGGCATTCTAGAACCAGAGTAACCAATCGTGTTGTACTAGTCAAGGCCTGCTCAGAATCATCTTTTTTTCGATCTCATGGTATTTATATAGGCCCACTTGTATTATTGATTTCCAATTTCTCTTCTATATAGACTTAATAACTAGAAACGTTTTTCTGATAAACTATCGATTTTGATCATAATTAATAGTATATTGAAAGACAAGTGTTACAATGACCCTTATTGTAATATGAGTAAATATGTACGAATATTACAACTCGTCATTGTAACACGTTTTTCATACTATTTTTCCTATTTTGCAAAATTTATTTTTCCTATTTCGCATAATTTATTTTAATCTTCTTCTTCTTCAACATAATCCTTCTGCCCTTTACAGAGCGTCGGAAGAAAGCTGTTGCTTAATTGCTCGTCCACTTCCTCCATGCTTTACGGTCTTGAGTCATTTCCTTCATTTCTGTTAAAGTCTTCCCCTTGTTTTTTCCAATTTCTACTATTTGTTGTATCCATGTCTTTCTGGGTCTACCCTTTTTCTTCTTGGCTATATTCCTTGCTACCATGACTTTTCTGGGGAGTCTCTCCTCCTTCATCCTCATGACATGTCCAAACCAGTTCAATTGTTTCTTGTCTATTATGTTTACTAGTGTCTCAGTTTGTAAAGATTCCCTTATTTCCGTATTCTTTAACCTATCCATTTTCGTCACTCCTGCTATTTTCCTGAGTATCCTCATTTCCATTGCTGTGATTGTATTGTTATGCTTTTTAACCCTAGTCCATGTTTCACTAGAATATGTTAGAGTTGGAACCACTACTGCTTTATAGACATGTATTTTAGTTTTCCTACCAATTTCTTTATTTCCAAATATAGTTTTCATTAGCGCATAATATATCTTATTTCCTTTTTTTGTTCTATTGGCTATTTCCTCTTCTATTTTTCCATCATTAGTAACTCTGGTCCCCAGGTAGTCAAAGGTCGTTACCTCTTCTAAATGTATTCCCTTACATGAAATCATATTACCCTTTCATTCCCTTTGTTTTTTATTGATACTCATTATTTTCGTTTTCTCTAAATTCACCCTCATGCCATTATCTTCTATCTCTTTATTCCATATTTCAATTTTTCTGTTTAGTTTTCCAGGTGTTTCCGCGAATAGAATTATATCGTCGGCATATACAAGGTTGTCTATTTGTATCGGTAGTAGGTTTCTGTAGCCCAGTAATGTTTTTTCGCTCGATGTTCCTTTACTCGTGTTTTTAATTATTCTGTCCATTATTACGTTGAAAAGCAGGGGGCTGAGGCTATCCCCCTGTTTAATCCCTATTTGCAGTTCAAATTCTTTTGAAGTTACCCCCTGTATCTGTATATGTGCGGTGGCTTTCTTGTATACACTCTTAATTTTTCTTATTATTATTTCCGATATTTGTAGTTTTCTTAGTCCTTCCCAAATTATCTTTCTATCTATGGAATCGAAGGCTGCTTTTATATCTATAAAACATAACCATAGTTCCTTATTTGTTTCAATCCTTCCTTCGATAACCTTTTTCAGAACAAAGATGCTGTCCGTTGTTTGCCTGTCTTTTCTATAAGCAGTTTGCTCTTCTTCCAATTTCGGTTCTATCTCTGCCCTTAGTTTTATTTCTAAAATTCTTGTATAAATCTTAAAGGTGGTTGTTGCAAGGCAAATTGCTCTGTAATTATCACATATAGTGTCATCGCCTTTCTTATGAATAGGCAGGATTATATTCTTTTCCCAATCTTTTGGTATTTTCTCCGTTCTCCATGGCATTCTTAGAATTTCTAATAGCCAATTCTTACCTTCGATACCAAGCCATTTTATTAATTCTGGGTCTATCTTATCAAAACCTCCTGCTTTACCGGTTTTCAACTTTGCTAACGCTACTTCTAGCTCCTCCCACTGTATATTTTGTTCTCCTTCCTCCTCATTTCTATCCTGGATCTCACTGTCTAAATTATCTTGAGTATCCCCTTGAAATTTTTCACTATAGTGGTCTTTCCATATTTTAACCACTTCTTTTTTCTCTGTTATTAACTTATTGTTATTGTCTCTTATGCCCTTTATTGTTTTCCTTTTCCTACCCCTCAGCCTTCTCACTTTGTTCCAGAAAGATCTTTTATTTACACTATATTCCTTGTTGAGATCCTCTCCAAAAGCCTCCCAGCTTTCCTTTTTAGCTTTTCTTATCGCCTTTTTCACTCTTTTCCTCCCCTTATTATATTCCTCTTTGTCCTCATCTTTTCTCGTTCGCAGGTATGCGCGCCAGGCAATTTTTTTTTCTCTTACTAGATCCCGTATTTCCTTGTTCCACCAGCCTGTCCTCTTTAGTTTTAGCCTCCCATTATTAATACCACATATATCCCTTGCTCTATCTAAGATAGTTTCCTTAAAATTTTTCCATAATTCTTCTAGATCCTTATTTACTTCTGTATTCTTTAATTCCTCAAATATTCTATCCGTTTCCTCTTGGTATCTTTTCCTAATTTCTATATTTTTCAATTTGTAGATGTTTATCTTCGGATGTTCCTCCATATCTTCCCGTTTTGGTCTTTTAATTTCAAGTATTGCCTTTACTAGTCTGTGTTGGGTATTCAATTCTGCATCATTTTCTGTGTAGATCTTGGTTATCAGCTGTGTCATTTCACTGGTATATACCATATAATCAATTAGGCTTTTTGCTCCTCTTCCCTCGGCTCTAAACGTATATTTTCGCTCTAATTCTTGATCCCAGAAGGTATTTCCAATTATTAGATCATTCATCTGACAGAATTCAATCATTCTGATCCCATTTCTATTTATGTTTGGTTCTCCATATTTCCCTAAACATCCTCCCCCTTTGTTATGATCATTTCCAACTCTGGAATTCCAATCGCCCATCAGTAATATGTTATCGTTGTCTTCTCTTAGTGTATCTACCACCCTCTGCAACTCTTCATAGAACCTTTCCATAAATTCATCCTGCGTTTTTATTTTAATCTAAAAATTTAATATTAAGGGGGGGTTTTAGTAGCATGTTTACGCGCGGAAAATTGAGTAATTTTAAAATAACGGTACGGTTAAATAATGACAGTTGAAAAGAAGGACGGGTATGAATTAAAATTTTTAGACCTTTCCTTCATACGCTACAAGGCCGGAACAACCAATTTTAATATAGTAATTAAATTATGGCCTATTATAAAAAACTTACGAAAAGGGACTTGCACAAGACATCCATCAAGAATGTATTGATTTTCGCCTGTAGCGGGGTGGGTTTCAATAGTTCCTTCCTATGCATGTATCGACCCTTTTGCAAATTTGTATAATTTAGGCGTGATCTTTATTTAACTCTAGAAAAAATTGCGTATAAATTTTTAAAAACTGATTAAAGATAGGCAACCCAACATTCACCGACTCTGTCAATGTTTACAAAGAGGTTTAAGAGATTAAAAATCGGTATTCGCAAATACTTATAACTTATACTGAATTTTTAAGATAAATTCGAAGACTTCCACGGTCAGTGTCAGTATTAACAAAACGTCTTCCGGATTGGGACCGTGTCATTTTGAGACAAGACTCAACGTTTCGCCCACTTTTATAAGGGGCTTCTTCAGGAGAAAAAGAGCACTAAAAGAGCACGGTAACTCAACGTGTCAACCACGCCAGAGGCGAAACTCTTTTAGCAAGAGGCAGAAAGGTAACGGTAACTCAACTTGTCAACCAAGCCAGAGGCGAAACCCTTCTGAAGAGAATCAGAGGGAGCAGCGACTTTATACCGGCCGTACCCGGCCAAGCGTATCCGACTGTGACGACGATTGGTCAGCGGTGGAGGGGGCGGAGCCAGTAATGATGGCGGATCTCCAAATATCGGATAGATAATAACCCGTGTCACGATTCAAATTATTAGGGGTCTTGATGATTTCGATGGCCTCACGGATTTTCCTATTGAAAAAATAAGGGGCATTGGCAATGATCGAAGATTTTTCAAACAATATTTTATGACCAGTGTCGTGCTGATGTTCAGCCACGGCTGAATGTGAAAAAAGACCTGATTTCAAGCAACGTTTGTGTTCACAGATACGTGTGCGCACTGAGCGACCAGTTTCTCCAATGTACACTAAACCACAAGAACAGGGGATGCTATAGATTCCTCTTGATGACAGGGGTTGAGGCTTATCTTTTACCGAAGGGAGTATCTGTGACACTTTTGGAGGGGGTTTGAAGATGGTTTTGATGTTATGCTTTTTGAGAATCCTACCTATGCGATCCGTAACTTGGCGAATGTAGGGTAAGAAAGCTGTAGCCTGGGGTGTACAGGTATTTTGAGGATTTTTAGGGTTTGCGGGGTGTAATTGTTTTTGGACGACCTTTCTAACATCGCTTTTGGTATACCCATTCTTGATGAGATTTTCTTGGATATGGGCTAACTCGACATGAAGACTGTCGGGTTGGGACACTGTGATAGCACGATGAACGAGGGAATTGATCACGGAGAGCTTTTGTGCCGGATGATGATGCGAGTTGGCGTGAAGATACCTATCCGTGTGTGTGGGTTTCCGATAAACAGAGTGTGCAAGATGACCACTCGGTTTACGGGTAACCAAGACGTCGAGAAATGGGAGAGAACCATTCGATTCTATTTCCATTGTGAACTTAATATCAGGGTGCTGACTATTAAGATGTTCTAGGAAGGAAGCAAGGTTATGTCTTCCATGGGGCCAGATAATAAACGTGTCATCTACATAACGGAACCAGACCTTGGGTTTTAGGTCAAAGGATTCCAGGGCTATTGTTTCAAAAGATTCCATAAAGATGTTTGCAACCACCGGAGAAAGGGGAGAACCCATAGCAGTGCCTGTCACTTGCTTATAGAATCGGTTGTTAAACAAAAAATATGTGGAGGAAAGGCACTTTTCAACGAGAATGGCTAAACTTGCAGGTTTGCCGTCTTGAACTAGTAACTGTTCGATGATAGCTACTGAGTCAGGAATGGGAACTTTAGTGAAGAGAGACGTAACGTCAAAACTGACAAGCAGGTCATTAGGGTCTATGGTGAGATTGTCGATAAGGTTTACAAAATGGGAAGAATTTAAAATATGCGAAGAAGATTTCCCTGTATATGCCTTGAGAATGCCGGCGAGATATTTGGCCAGATTGTACGTGGGAGAATTTATAGTATTAACAATGGGACGGAGAGGAACCTGCTGTTTGTGAATTTTTGGAAGACCATACAACCTTGGCGGTTTAGATTCGCGAGGGATTAGGCGGCGTTGAATATCCTGAGGGAGGTCAGATGATTTGATGAGTGTAGCAACTTCTCGTTCGATTTTAGAAGTGGGGTCACGAGAGATGGGGGTGTAAGCATTGTCCTGGAGAAGATCATCTACTTTTGCCACATATTGAGTTTTATCTAAGACGACTGTGGCATTACCCTTGTCTGCGGGTAATATTGCAATGTCAGAATTTAATCTAAGACTTTTGAGTGCAACTCGTTCGTTCCTGGAGATATTGCAAGAAGGAGGTTTCGCAGAACGAAGACACTTGGTTGTTTCGAAGCGAATAGTGTCAGCACTACTTTTAGGGACTGTACGAAGCGATGACTCAACTGAACTAATAATCTCTTCGATGGGGATTTTGGAGGGAGCTACAGAAAAATTGAGACCTTTGGATAATATTGAGGACTCGGCTGAAGTTAAAGTGTAAGAAGAGAGATTTACAATGGTTTTTGAACGTGCATTGGAAGCAGAAGAACTGTTTTTGGGTCTAAGGGAATCAAACTTACGAAGGTGGACAGCAGTGGTAAGCTCAGAGGTGGTTTGAGCTTGGACGTGGGTGATCCTATCAAGTAAAGACCAATCATCATTACTAAGAATATTAGAAAGTTCTAGATGAAGGCTCAAGAGTTCTCGTGACGTAAGGTCGAGATCCCGCCTTGTTTGTTTTATGCGTTCCCGGATAAGGGCAAAGCTGGCACGACGAAGAATATTCTAGGATGAGTATGTCGATATGTGATGTTTAATTTTTAAGAAATTGGGAATAACCTTATGATCGCGACAACGACAAAGAAAAGCTAGGGTGCAGAGAAGTTTTGCGAGTTTATGGCGAAGTTTGGAGAAAAGGGAAGTTTTGCGACAAATATCCTCCCCATAGAGGTGATTATAATAAATTCGAAGACTTCCACGGTCAGTGTCAGTATTAACAAAACGTCTTCCGGATTGGGACCGTGTCATTTTGAGACAAGACTTTTTAAGTTTTGTTCTAAGGGTAGAAGCAATACTAGAAGATCCGATCCTTTCTTGGCTGGTTTTAAGTCAGGCAACCCAAAATACTTAAAAACGAAAAATATTTTAACATATCTTTTACAGCCATACCACAAATAACTATGTAAATATGCAAATTTTCAAATATGAATCTTACGCAATTCTTGACCTCTAACCTCAACTCGTTTTTGACGTTCTGCTAAACGCGCCTTCTTATGACTTTTTGATTTTTTAAGTAGTTATGCAACTTTAGATACGTCAAATAGAAATTGACTGTACAGTATTTTTCATCTAGCATTTGGGTTGACGTCAACTTGCCCCGTCCAAAAACTGTCTGTTTAGACACGCATTCGTGCGCAGTAGGTAATGAAAACCTAGTTTAGAAAGAGATGAAGTATAGAGTATAGTTGGATTGTGAATTTATCAACGCAGTGTTGATAAATTCACAATCCAACTGACGACACAACCCAAATCCTAGGTGAAAAATACTGTACATGTAAATGCCAGCCTTAAGTAGAAATATTAAATGTCAAGGGTTGGTAAGATTGTCAGTTCCAATAAACATTTGAAATTCAATTAACAATTTATTTTGATGTTTATTAAAAATATATCCGAAAGTTACCTCTAACAAGATTTCTATCACAAAATGAACGGAAAAGGAATTCGGTTTTATCTGTGTGAAATAGAAATAATAATAATTGTTAAGGAAACATGCATCGTTAATGAAGCATGGGTTTATTGGAGGGAACAGTAAATACGCAATAGAAATCAATACTCGTAAGAATTTGAGTTTAACGTGGAACCACATATTATTAAACTGTATTTAACAACAGAGATGTTACCCCTCTGAATATGGTTGAATGATTTATTATAGGGGTTGCATATTGAGCTGCATTTATATAAGATCGGAGAGCATTGATTTTCAAATATAATTCGACATATCGCGTGTAGTAACGTGTTATTCATTCGCTTGTGGTAAGTTGGTAATTTGCACAGTTTTTTTTTATCACCTATTTTAAAAATACAAAAAATGAATGTTAACGCAAATAATTAATAAAAAATATCAAAAGCGTGTTAAGCAAGAAACTTGATAAACGTGTAATTATTTGTGAACTAGAGGAGTCCATAATCTATCTGCCGAAACAGCTTGTTGATGCTATCAGCGATTCAGACATTGAACAATTAAATTGTCGGAAATTAGCTGTTGTCTATTGCGGTACGGTAGATGCGGGGAAGATAAATCACGCATCGAATTTGAAATTCATAAATTTGGATGACAGCGAGGACAACGAAAAGCAAGAAGACATTTGAAAACTTCTGGTGTACCCAACCATCTCAGCGATTTAGATGCTAGCATCGTTATCCTAGATAGACCGTTATCATCACAAGTTAGTAAAAAGTGTGTGTTCAGTTTAATGTTTAGATTTACAGTAGAACTCCGATTATCCGAATCAGTTGGGACCAGACCCTATTCGGATAATCAAATATTCGGATAATTGGATAATTTACGAAAAAAAGGTAATTTCTTAGAAAAAAAGCTCATTTTACTGATATATAATGTAGTAATGTATATATTACATACATTAAATACTTTACATCAAAAATAATGTTGTTTACATGGTATGTAATGTACTTACATAAAGTGCTTTCAGTAATAAAATTTACATATTATGTATGTATTTATTTTTTGGCCCCCTAAAACCGATTCGGATAATTGGCGATTCGGATAGCTGGAGTTCGGATAATCGGAGTTCTACTGTAGTTTTAATATAATTTTAATATTGTCAAGGTTCCATGATAGTGCTGTTGTTGTTTTGTGTATGAAAGTAATTTCAAATATCTAAAGATGTCTCATTTAGATGATTATGTAGATGATGATGATGATGATGAGCCGATGATTTTAAGTCAAGAATCGTTAAAACTCATTCTTTTCATTCGAAAAGCTTATATTATCCTAGAAAAATGTAAAAATAAGTACCTATATTAAAAATATCCTGTCATGAAACGAATATTAACCGGAAGCGCATTTTAGAAAATCATCATAGACATTTCAAAAACTATGAGGTTTTGTTTAAAAATCTTTTAATTAAAACTAAAACCGACGTAACATGGCGTAAATTAGATAGCTGTTTTAAGAGTAGGTTAGAAAGTCGTTTACTTATAAATTTACACATAAAACATTGCCTACATATCTCAAAAGTTGCAGTAGATTAATAAAAAGCCGACTACGATATTATTTTACAAAACGCAATTTCAATGCTCTAAAGTTAAATGTTACACTAACATGTGAATTTTCTAAAAGTGTTGGTGATGACATTCTGTTCGAACCGAAATATTTTAGTACACCAAATTCATTACTGTTTCAAGATATTTTAACGAATTTTGATGAATTTTACCGTGAAAAGATTTACGATTCCATTGAAAATCACTTAAGTGAATTTGAAACAAATAACTCCGGGTGGACTCTATATTCAATTGATTCTTTAGCGATTAAAGTTAGTAGCTGCGCATCATCGTACATTGAATTACCGACTCAGATAGAAAATAAAAAAGCTGTAGTTAATATACAAAATAACGATCAAAATTGTTTGAAGAAAAAATGAGTCACTACGACGGTCATTTTTTTCTTCAGGATGTAGTATCAGAATTTCCTGGTAAGATTTCTCTTTTACCGATAAATACTGAGACGTATATTTTCATTTATTAAAAATTATAATGATACAGGTCTCAAATTTAAATTTGTGGATTCTTTTCGGTTTATAGACAGATCTCTCGGTGAATTGGCATCATATTTAAAGGAAGACGATTTTTATATACTTAAAAGAGAATGTAAATATTCTGACGCACAAGTAAAACTTTTAATGCGAAAGGGTGTTTTCCCCCACGACTATATCGATAATTTCAGTAAATTATCTAATACCGAATTACCATCACAAGAAGATTTCTATAGTAAATTAACAGATGACATGATATCCGACGAAGATTATTTACATGCTCAAAATGTGTGGAAATCGTTCAATCTAAAAGACTTGGGCGAGTACACAGTACAGTGACCTTTACCTTAAAGGTGCATTCAGACTCAGAAATTTTGTCCGGAAAGTTGACGGAGAAATTTAAACGAACCAATCAGGAGGTGTGTAGAATTACGATTCAAATTCTACACACCTCGTGATTGGTTCGTTTAAATTTCTCCGTCAACTTTCCGGACAAAATTTCTGAGTCTGAATGCACCTTAAGACAGACGTACTATTGTTGGCGGATGTATTTGAAATTTTTCGTGCAAGTTGCGTGAAATTTATGAACTAGATCCTTCTAATTATATATCATTAGCTTCTTTCGCGTGGGATGTGATGATGTATAAGACAAAAATACAATTAGAGCTTCTAACTGACATTGATATGCTGCTTATGATTGAACAGGGCATACGAGGCGGTATTTCCCAAGCTATTAAAGGACATAGTAAATGCAACAATAAGTACTATCAACCGACCTTTGACAGCTCTAAACCGCCAATCTATATTAATTACGTACGAAAAAATATGTAGTTAAAAAATCTCTTACCTTTGATGATTATTACAATTGTTTAGTAAAAGGCATAACAGTACGAAGAACACAAAATAACATTCAATCACGTCTACATAATGTATACTCGCAATATCGCAATCTCAAAGAAAAATAGTTTTGAATGCTGACGATAATAAGCGTTATATTTTACCTGACGGTGTAAACACACTACCATGGAATCACTATCAAATACCAAAATAATTTGTTTCTAGTATAGTTAATATACTTATGTATGTATGCGGTAGGATGAAAGACACAATAAAACAATATATTTATGCAAGTCTTTTTTTATTTCATAAACATTATCATGCGTATACAATTATTATTATAAAATTTTACTCTACTGCATAATAGCTAATATCTCTAACATCAATGAATCCATGCTGCATCATGTCAACGTCAATGAGCCGAATCGTCTCGTCGTGGTATTGATTGGCCGTGACAACCTCGCCAGGTAAGTTCATGTATTCATGTAATGATGGGCAACGACGTCTACATCTAGCACACCCAACTCGGGTGGGTTACCGTAAGTGATTACAATACACATTTTGGAGCCATCATCAGCACCTTGGTTAAGACATTGCACCAACTTTTGATAACTAAGCTCGTACACAGACATTCTAACAAAAACTGATTGTACAGTACGATGTTTGTCCTCCACATTTATCGCTTATACATATACAAAATTTCGATGAATTAATGGCTATTTCAAAATGATGATGATGGTGGTGGTGGCGATGACTAACAATTACATTAACATATAAATAAACATCTATTCATTGTACTGTACTGTAAAAAATATAAATGACTAGGTACCCCAAAATTAATTTATTGGCAAGTTTCAAATTACATCATTTTTATCGATCCATGAAATCCCCTTTATTCCCAACCATTTCACTCTGTATTTAGACCCCTTGCGTTGTAGGATTTTTTCAACTAAGTAAATAAACATTAGGTTCTTTTGTTTTCTGAAATTCGCGTTCATAAAACCCACCCTGTATTGGATTTCCATCGAGGTCTTTGATTAAATAAGTGACAGACTCGGTTGCCTGTACCGTTTTGACGACAAAAAGCTCACAAGTCCAAGACGGTAAATAACTCTTAGCGAAAATACCTTTATACCGGGTGTAACAAGATCATGGAACACCCCCCTTTTTTCCATTGGTTTTCAAGATAAGTGGTTGAAATTTGGAACATCGTATATACCTAATAAACGTCACTTTTTGACATATTAAATGATTTTTTTCCACTTCCGATCTCACCGGAAGTGACACTAACTTTTGATTTTAAAATAGAACACCCTATATATAAATGCATTTTTGAATTCTGCATAATTTTCTGAATCCAATGATACCACATAAGTGACATTTTAATCTTCAATATTTATTTTAATTTAATTTTTAGTTTTCTATTTAAGAGCCAAACTACACGGGCGGATTTTCCGCGGCGTTTGTAACGCGGCGGATTGCACGTCCAAATCGAAACCGTGCCTACAAACGAGTGAAACTAGACGAGCGGAATATACGTCGCGTTTATTTAAATTCCGCCGGCGTGAGCGAGTTGAACGCTCCTAGGTGCGTTGATATCGTCACCGCCACAATACGCTTGAAATGAAAAACATTGTTTGGTACGGGGCAAACTAGACGAGTCGACGGAGGTACAGTCTGCGTTAAAAAATGTTCGACACGGAGAAGTTTATATGTGAAGTAGAATATTGAATGAACCCACCAACGTCTTTTTTTCCTTCTCTTCTTTATAAATATAAATTTGCACATATAACAGCAGCACAACCTAACATAGTGGGGTCCATTTTGTACCTAGCAAAAACAGTTGTATTGTTTTCCGTGAATGTACTCGACGGAGAAAACGCTTTTTGTTTTGAACCTACAAATTCAGCGGATTACCCGTCGCGAGAAAAACGCCGCGGAAAATCCGCCCGTGTAGTTTGACTCTAAGTGTGCCATGACTGTTCCGATTTATTCTAATTGAGCCATGTAATACTAGAAAAATCAAAATCCCATCGAAAATAGTAAATTATGTGATTTATGAGCAAATAAAGTTCATCAAAATGGTTTTTGGGACAAACACAATCTTTTCAAACGTAACCATATTTCGTGGTACTATTTATTGCTAGTATTAATGAGGAATTTATTCATGTGCTTTATTACAATCTGCGATAAATACAATCAAAATTACGGCTAAGAGGAAATAAGAAAATATAATTTTGTTCCAATTATAAGGTAATAAGTAAATAAGATGGCTTTGAAAACAATAAAAACACTGGTAAATCAACAAATGTTTGACAAGCTAAATATTTCATTGTTTTCAAAGCCACCTTATTTACTTCTTACCTTGTAATTGGAACAAAGTTGAATTTTTTAATTTCCTCTTAGCTCTAATTTTGATTGTATTTATCGCAGATTTTAATAAGGCACATAAATAAATTCCTTATTAATACTAGCAATAAATGGTGCCACGGTACCAATTGGTTACATTTGAAAAGATCGTGTTTTGTCCCAAAAACCATTTTGATTAACTTTATTTGCTGATAAATCACATAATTTAGTATTTTCGACGGGACTTCGATTTTTCTAGTATTACACGGCTGAATTAGAATAAATCGGAACAGTCATGGCACAGTTAAATAGAAAACTAAAAATTAAATTAAAATAAATATTGAAGACTGAAATGTCACTTATGTGGTATTATTGGATTCAGAAAATTATGCGGAATTCAAAAATGCATTAATATATAGGGTGTTCTATTTGAAAATCAAAAGTTAATGTCACTTCCGGTTGTGGCAAAACATCATTTAATATGTCAAAAAGTGACGTTTATTAAGTATTGTAATGTTACATATTTCATGAATTTATTTTAACCAGGATGAAATTTTAAAAATGTTATGAGACGAGTTATAAAATAATTAAATTGTATACAGATTTTAAAAATTTAATATAAAAAAATGTAAATAAATAAATAAGTTAGATAGGTAAAAATATTTAAAATTGAATTATGTACAGTTGCAGACAAAAAAAATAGGCCACCCCTTTTTATCTAGTGTGAATCGTTCTTTATTTGTATCTGAATTGCAGTACCTACTATAAATTTAATTTTAAAATCAGAATGCATGTATTTTATTGCGTTATAAACAGTTTATTTAACGTGTAAAAAATTAAGAAATTATTAAAATTTACTGCATATAACAAAATATTAATATTTAGTTATTACGCCATTTCGATTTATAACTTCTATTAACCTCCGTGGCATAGAACTATATAACTTCCTGCAAAAATCATCTGGAATATTTTCCCATTCATTATTAATTATTTCCAGTAGTTCTTGGGCATTTCGTGGTCTAGCATTTCTTATTTGAATGTTTCTTACTAGTAGTGCCCATACATTTTCAATAGGATTGAGATCAGGACTGCGGCTAGGCCAATTTATAATATTAATGTTATTTTGTTGAAACTAATTACTTATGCTACGAGCTGTGTAAACGAGGCAGTTGTCTTGTTGAAATATAAATTGATTATTTGGAAACAAAATGAGACACAGAAGGAAGCATAATATGTTCCAAAACAGTTTCATAAGTTTCGCTATTGAATCTTTCTTCAATGTACCATAAAACACCAGGGCCCTATTGCACAATGAATTTAAAAGTTACAAGTTAAAGTTTACGAGTAGGTACTTAAATATTAGCAATTGTAAATTTTTTTGTTATTTTTAGTATTTTTAGCTAAATTATTACTAAAACTGTTGATATTTTACAAATATAAAAATATCAATTTACATTTGCTAATACTTAAGTACTAGTAAACTATAACTTGTAACTTGTAAATTCATTGTGCAACAGGGCCCAGGCCCTTGTGCCGATATCCAACCCTAAATATTAACTGAAAATCGGCCACTTTTGTCGGCATTATTTATATACCTCTCATCAAATCTAGTATTGGGGGTGGATAAACACGAATATGACCAGTAAATGACGATTGAAAAGTTTTTTCCTCAGTAAAGACCACATTATCCCAACAGCGCAACTCGGAATCTTTTACTCGCCGGTGACCAGTTCGACTTGAACCAGGAAAGTTCGTATCTTCGACGGCTTGAACCATTGAATAAAATGGACGATCTCTTAACACATTTATTAATGCCACATCTTGTTCGGGGGTAGAAATTTTGGTCATCCTGACCCAGGATTTCTATCAATTCTGCCCTCTTCTCTCCACGTCTTAGATATTTTAAAAACAGAATTCCTATTAATACCATAATGTATAGCTACTTGCCGTTGCGACCAGCCATCTTCCATTTCTGTTTTATCGCTTTTAAACAAATTTTTGACAAATGCATGACATGTGTTACAATATTTTCATATGTATGTATATTTTAAATTATCAACAGTAATTACATAAGTGGTGATAATTTTTTGATAATTTTAACTAGATTCACGAATCTTTATTGCTATGGAATTTCCTAATAACAATAAAGATGAGTGCTAATCTAGTTAAAATTATTAAAAAAAAAATATTACCACGAATGTCATTCGGCGTGATTATTTTTTAAACTACGACACAATGATGACAGTGCTGAATTTTTAATGTTTGTATTGAGACAAATGGCTGCGCTACCTTAACAACCAAGTCAAAGCTAACTTTTTTATGCATTTATTTAAACCAAGATCCAATGAAACAATGTGAAAAAATTGTCGCTGTAATCAGCTACTAGCAAATTGTCAGTGTAATTTTGATGCTATTGGTCGATTTGAAATTTTTTTCTCATTATGATTGGCTGACAGGACTGCTTAAAAAATAATCTAGTAAATTTAATTAAAAGGCTGTTTAAACCACTAAATTTTAAGAAAAAAATACGCACTAGATTACAAAGGTGTCCTATTTTTTTTGCCGAAACTGTACATTAGTTATAAAATGTTAAAATGTAATATAAAATTTGCTAGAACTGCTAGAAGGATCTGATTTAATCATAATAACTGCATTTGAAAATCAAGTAAACGAAAATGGATAAATGAACCAGGACAACGAGAATTTTTAAAATATAATAACAGATGAAAAATTCTGAAAAACAGATATTTCAAATTGTGTAAAAGAAAAGCTTTGAATATAAAATTAATTAAAGCAAGATTATTTAAGTGAAATTAATTATGGAAGATATTAAAGCCTGTTAATGGTGAAAATATAAAATAATTATTTAAAATATTTTAAGTGATTAAAATATTTGAATATTGAAAAATATAAAAGAAGATTAGAAGTTTAATTGGAAGAACTTGGAATGTGATACATATTTCACCCAATTGGAAGAAGTCCGAAAGTGATGCTTGAATTGAAAAGTGAGAACATTAAATAAGAACTTAACAAACGTGAGTGATTTTTAGTAACATTAAATTAGATTCTAATTAGTTAGGGAATAGTAGGCAATTTATGTGTGCAAAATTTATATTTAACAAACTGTTAATAAATCTGTATTACACCTTATAATTTGACTTGATTGATAAAAATTAATTGAATTAAATAAAGAACTTAAATAAATCTCAAATTAAGAACCTCATCAACGCCTAAGAGATAAGTACTGAGTTAGCCGGAGGGTAAGTAAATTTTAAAATTGTAATTAACTTAAAAGCTAAAACAAGAAAACCTTTCAAGGCATTTATTAGCATCACAACGTGGCATCCCATCATAGCAGTATATAGGGTGTTCCAAATTTCAAAAAAGAGGGGGGTGTTCCATGATCTTGTTACACCCGGTATTTACTAATTCGAACGACATCGCCAATTTTGAATCGATTTCTTCCGGCAATCTTTAGGTGATCCAACATGGGAAATTTAGTGTTTGATGTGACATCATAAGGCCTCATTTTTATCGTACTATGCTTTTGATTATTGTATTCATTTGTAATATCTTTGTAAAATATCAATCCACTTGTAACTGCCTCTATAGCTGTACGTACGATATAATTTACTCTTTAGTGTTCTAATTACGCGTTCGGCCATCGATGCCTTTATCGTGCTGTATGTCGAGTACCATTTTATACCGTGCTTTTTGATTATTGTAGAAAAAGATGATCCTCGAAATTCCGTTCCATCATCAGTCTGCAACAGTTTGGGTCGTGGTTTACCCGTCTTCCTCAAAATATCCTCCGTAGCTGCAGCGACTTCTTTGCTGGTTTTTGTCTTTAGAGCGCGCGTCCAAAGAAATTTTGAAAAACAATCAATAACAACTAAAATGTATTTATGACCTCCATTCTCCTTGCTATAAGGTATAAATTCGGCCAAATCAGCTTGTAACAGCTCTCGGAAACCTTTAATTACAGTCTTCCTTCGCTTAAAAATTTTCCGTGTCAAACGGTGAATTTCGTCGACAACAATTTGTTGTGCTGCTTTCATTATCTGCTGCAACAAGGCTAGTCCCGAGTTTACTAACCATTAATTTATCAATTATAACTGTTGCAACTGTTTGAGTGCTTAATATTTTTAGAAACAAAGTATCTGAATCGTTTGTATCTAACGGGTATGCACTCGTAAGCATCGGAGCCTTTATGTGCTTGTGCAGTCGCGATAATAATGCATTTTGTAAAAGAGGGTAAACTGCTTTCAATGTGTTCAAGACTAGTACATTTTGCGTGGATAATTCTATTACAGCATTTTCGCATTCAGAAATTCGTTTTAGAATGTTCGCCTTAGTACCAACCGACGATTCCATTAGATCTCGATCAAATTTTTTTGTTATTCTATCTGAATCGTCTACGGGCTCCATGAGATCAATTAACCGACGTTTACCCATACTTACAACACCATTTTCAGCTATCAACGTGCTCTGTCGATTAACAGCATCAGAATCGTTTGTGGGATTAGCCAAATTTGTATTTTTTTTACTTTCTACATCAAAATCACCCTCCAATGTTAATTTGAATCCAATACCGCGGGATCCCGGCTTATGACTGCCGTCCGCACCTCCGAGTATGTATTGACATCCGAATCTATCAACAACCTAATGAGTTGAAACAACAACAGCAATTACTGATTACTGAATTAGTCCTTCTCTTAATTCCTCTAGAATTGATATGATCCCGTTATCGTGAGAGGTGTTTCCCGCCCATTTTGAGCTGTATAACAACCGTAATCTTTTAACTAATTCCGCAGGTTGATTCTAGTATATATACTAAACTTGTTTTGAGTTATCAACTTTCTTTAGTAATTTATCATTAACATCTTCACCACGTTTCTCTTGCTTTGGAGATACGACGATGTTCGACAAGAACGGTTGTAAAATTTTCGTATATTTAAAACTGTTATTCGGCCGTAAACGTCCCGTTGTTTAGGGGTTTTCAGTATGAGTAGATTGAATAAACCCGGAGATATTTTGTACTTGTGACTTTTAACAATCAAATTACCATCTTTAATACGAACAATAGAGTCCCCGATTTTCATAATATTCGTTTTTTTATTATATCTTATAGCATAATGAGTTATCTACATTTACATTTTTTCTTCGTAACAATTTAACATAATGATCAACCATAAATAAAGTACACGACTATGGGATAAGGGGTGTTGCATATAGCTGGTTGCAATCTTATCTTACTAATAGAACACAATATGTTGAGGTCAGATGTAAAGAGGGAAGTGGAAAATCTCAACCTCAGTTAATAAACACTGGTGTGCCGCAAGGATCAGTGTTAGGTCCAATTCTTTTTAGCTTATACAACAATGATTTATCAGATATTTTACATTCATCGTCAAAAGCAGTCATTTATGCCGATGATACTAGCTTGATCACGTCTGGCAATAATGAAAACTCCCTAATTACGCTGACCTCAAGTGAAGTTGGCAAAATAGAGCAGTGGTGTTCTTTGAATGCGTTACTATTAAACGATACTAAAACTAATGTTATGTACTTTAAAACAAAAAATTGTAACAATTCTAATAATTTAGAAGTAAAGATAAATGACAAAACGTTGCATCGAGCTGATAGTTTAAAGTGCCTAGGCATTTATATTAATGAAAAATTGAGTTGGAATACGCATGTAGCTACTTTACGTAGTAAAATAAAAATAAGTAAACAGGAATATATCCTCAGAAGATTGCGTTTTAGTAGTAACTTGACAGTCTGTAAAACATACTACTATGCTATGATATACCCAAATTTTAAATATGCTATATTAGTGTGGGGCTGTTCGGCTCAGCTTGAACCCTTACTTATTCGACAAAAGAACTGCTTGAGAATTATGTACAATTTACCTCAAAGAACTTCCTGCAAAAATATCTTTATAAAAAATAACATTTTAACATTACCATGCATCTATTTATATTATGCTATAATATATATAAAGAAAAACTTAAATTTATTTCATATTTCTGAAGGGGCTCAGAAATACAATTTGAGAAATCCTAAATTGCAATCTATCCCGGCTAGGCTTGAATTGTTTAGAAATAGTCCACTTTCCACGGCAAAAAGAGTATATAATGTTTTACCTAATAAGATTAAAAGTACAGAACCTTTAAAAAAATTTAAATCATCTTTATTAACTTTTTTGCTTGACAATGCCTTTTACAGTTTAAATGAATATTTTATTGTTTGTGCTTGTGATATGTGATATTTATATGTATATAAATGTAAAATTGTAACTACTGACAATGGCTGTGACATGTTATATGTACGTGAGGCTAAAATAAATATTATTATTATTATTATTATCGTCGTTTGAAGGGTCTCCTGCAACTCCCTCATCCTCCTCTTCTTCTGCATCATCTTCAACATCCTCATCGGTGTCGCTTGCAGGTTTCGGTTCTATAAGGTGTTCAGACCCTCACGATGTTCCAGGTTGTTCATTTCTCTCGTCGTCGCCATCGTCAACGCCAATTTCTCGAGGCTGTTTGATAATTTGCTTTTGTTTTATATGGTGTTTGGACCTCTGCGACGTTACTGACTGTGGTTGAGACCCCTGTGATGTTACCACGAACTTCTCCGAAGCATGGTGAAGTGTACGACTTTCTAAAATTCCGACGGGGGTATCGCCGGTCTCGGGAATCTTACCCGAGATGCCTATGTAAGAGCCGATGCCGTTTACATGTGACTATCCGCTCCTCAAAGTCAAAATTGTTATTTTAATTTTTTCTGTAATTTCCAAAAATTTGAAATATTCTTAAGAAAATTGATCAAAATTTCAATTCAAGTCTTCTGCTTACTTAACTTAGAAAAGATATTTTATAGTTAAATCTGACATAACAAAGTAATACCTTTTTAAAACATTAGGTTTAGCAAAAGTAACGTATTTGTAAGAGCTTCGTTGAAATCAAGGAGGGATTATTGTTTCCCATTTGATTACAAAGTTAGTTTTCCTAATTTTCTTATGAATATTTCCAAAACTTTTTAAAGAAAATTTGAATTTTACATTGACACCCTATTTATCTTTTAAAATTAACTTTTAGACTAAGATAGACTAAACAAATACCTAGTAATATTTTCATCTCACGAACCTACTGTGGTATATGTCCTATTAGTAAAGCATCTTCCTGTATATTGTCCTTTAACAATGAAACAACTCGTGTACCTAGTGGAAAATAATTCAGATTATAGAGTATATAAGCATAGGCAATTTTTCTATACAGGGTCCTGCAGCTCACCTCCCGTCTTATGTAGCTCATTTATTAATAGACATAGAATTTTTATATATCGCAGACGTTGTCTGTACCCGAGGGCGCATTTCAGGAAAATATTTTTGATTATACAGGATGTTCTCAAAAAGTGTGACGTCATTATGATATATATTTTTAGATTACACGCCCGATATTTTTTTGCATATTTGGGTTCCTCTTGTGGTTACCTACATACCCCTAAAATTTGGTTGAAATCGGTTCAGCGATTTCAACAAAAAAAAAAAAAAAATAGATAAAAAACTGTTTTACACTACTGATTTTAAAACTTGATAAAAGATACAAATAGTGCCTCGTTAATAAAATTAAAGAGGTACCTATTAAGTAAGGTAATATCAGTTTCGTTAACCTAGTTTGGTTGATCCGAATTATACAGGGTGTCCAAAATGTAGTGCCAAACTCTTCAAATTTTAAAGCAATTTATTTCCCTTATTTTCAATTGGAGCCCCTGTATATTTTTATGGCATTCGATGCTAAATTAAAAAATAAACATTTTTTGTAAATACAACCCTATCAAAATTCCTAACACATTAAAAGTTATTCGGCGAAAACTCGTTTTGGTAACAAACTATTCCAATTAATGCCTACTAATATTAACGAATTTTGACATAATTTTGTAATTACAATAGTAGATTACGTGCCAAGTGCAGAAAAGTGGATTTTTACTAGACGAGTATGGCAGGTTCGAGTACGAGCGATAGCGAGTACTTAAATGCCATACTATTTTTTCGCATTTTATATTCTCACATAAAAAGTTATCTAAATTTATTGAGATACATTCTGAATAAAATTAATAAAAACACTGAAAAAAGTAGGCGGATTCTCGATAACATAGTAATCTGACAGGAACTGTTTTTGACATAACAGAATTCAATTCAAACAAATAAATACATTTTTTTTGGAAATCTAATTCCGAAATGGACTTGAGTGACGAAAATAACTTGCAAAACCATTCAGAAGATATTTTAAATGCTGCCCGAGAAGCTGTCAAATTGCATTTTAATGAAACCTGACGTTGCTATGCAGTAATGGTTGCTATACTGTAAAGTGACCCATTACTTCACGATTTTGAGTGTACTAATGTAATACATTAGTGTATGAAACGTGAAAAAACATATGATATCAATAAATTGTTTTTCAATGCCACCTTTTTTCATTGAAATTACTATTGGAATAGTTTGTTACCAAAACGAGTTTTCGCCGAATAACTTTTAATGTGTTAGGAATTTTGATAGGGTTGTATTTAGAAAAAATGTTTATTTTTTAATTTAGCATCGAATGACATAAAAATATACAGGGGCTCCAATTGAAAATAAGGGAAATTAATTGCTTTAAAATTTGAAGAGTTTGACACTACATTTTGGACACCCTGTATAATTCGGATCAACCAAACTAGGTTAACGAAACTGATATTACCTTACTTAATAGGTACCTCTTTTAATTTTATTAACGAGGCACTATTTGTATCTTTTATCAAGTTTTAAAATCAGTAGTGCAAAACAGTTTTTTATCATTTATTTATTTATTTTTTTTAAATCGCTGAACCGATTTCAACCAAATTTTAGGGGTATGTAGGTAACCACAAGAGGAACCCAAATATGCAAAAAAATATCGGGCGTGTAATCTAAAAAAATATATCATAATGACGTCACACTTTTTGAGAACATCCTGTATAATCAAAAATATTTTCCTGAAATGCGCCCTCGGGTACAGACAACGTCTGCGATATATAAAAATTCTATGTCTATTAATAAATGAGCTACATACGACGGGAGGTGAGCTGCAGGACCCTGTATAATCTAATTTGTATAATAAAAATGCTATCTACCAAATACAGAGTGTTGAATCACCCTTTATAGGTACAATAAATACATATCTTTTACAGTATAAAAATAAAATAGAAAATTTTACTTTTTAAAACTGCTAAAACAGAAGAATTTTGTATCTGAGATTCTGTTCAAAAATTTAAACAAGTTTTATCAAACAAGTACCTAATTGTAAAATTAATTATTCATTATTACTACCTGCTGTTTTCTTGATTGCTTGACATATATTAGATATATTATTTTCTATTTTGGCGGTTTGACAGTATACTTATCTAACCTTATTCAATTTTTATAGCATCACCACCATCAGATAGACAAAAAGAGGAAGAGAAGTTTGTCCTGTTGCATAAAATTAAAAAATTGCCTAATATAGTTCAAAGTTTAGTAGGCGCTTTCATAAAATAAGATGCGACATTTTATTTTAGAGATTAAATTTTAATGATTTATTGTAAAAATACTCTAAAAGGTGTGTTGCTATCTAGATTTGTCCTGTATATACTTACGAGTTCCTACATGTTATTTACAATAAAATACGAGCTTGAGGAACAAAAAGGCAACTTATCGTAACTACTCATAAACTGTCGGATTAATTAAGTAATATTAAGATAACCAAAAAAATCAAAGATGTCCTTGTTTTCCTCCCAAGTAGCCAGTACATTTTACTGAATTTTATCCCTAATTGTTTTCTTTTATTAAAAATGTGACTGCGCCATGTCAGTCGTCTATCGAAATGTAGCCCTAAGTATTTTATTGCATCTTTTTGCGGTATTGGAGCAGCATTTAGATATACTGGGGGGCAGTTTCCATGTTTGAGTGCGAATGTAATATGTTCGGATTTGGATTCGTTGACTTTTATTCTCCATCGTTTTATCCATACTTCATATTGATTTAGGTATATTTGGAGGTTACTGGAGGCAGTATCGGGATTATTGTGCGATGCTAGAATTATGGTATCATCGGCGTATGTGGCTACAGATGTTTCAGCTGTTTCTGGCAAGTCGGAGGTATATATGGAATAAAGTACAGGCCCGAGGATACTTCCCTGTGGTACTCCTGACATGATTGGAAACAGTTCAGTGTGATGCTCTTGATATTTGACTAGGAAGGTTCTGTTTGTTAGGTAAGATTTTAGAAGAGAAAATACTGGGTGTGGAAATGCGGATTTTAATTTATAATGTAATCCGGTGTACCAAACCTTATCGAACGCTTGACTTATATCCACACTTACTGCGGAACAGTATCGTTTATTTTCAAAGTCATGATTGATGTGGTGGACCAAACGATGTATTTGCTCTATGGTTCCATGACCCTTACGGAAGCCAAATTGATGATTCGGTAGAAGTTGGTTTTCATTAGTGATTGGTGCAATTCGTTTTAAAATGATTTTTTCATCACATTAACAACCTTTATTTTTCTACGTAACTTCCTTCAGCACTTTTACACTTATTCCATATTTTTTCCAATTGTCCCATACCCCCAAAAAATTCCTTCGGCAACTCTGTAAAATAATGTTCAACAGCTTCTTTGAGTGCTTTATCAGATGCAAAACGCTTTCCCCTGAGATGCTTTTTAAAGTTTTTGAATAGAAAGAAGTCTGGCGAGGCCACAAGGTGGATGCGTTAACTCTATGAACCCACAGTCATTGTTTATCTACTGGACTTTGTTTGCCATATGAACCCGACAACAGTCCTGTAGCAACAAGTTTTTTCTTTTTCCTCCAGAGCAGTTTTTGCATTTTGAATTGTGTTTACATAGGCTTCCGCATTTATAGTAGACCCTCTCAGCATATATTCAATAGGCAAAACTCTTTGCCATCAGTTTCTTTCCGGAAAATTCTGTTTTGGATTTCTTGGTGATGGAGAGCCCTTGTGAACCCAGAGCATGGATTCTTGTTTAGTGGGAGGGTCCCAGTGATGTATCCAAGTGTCATTCCCGGTGATAATTCACGAAAAAAGATTTCTATCCCTCTCCAACGTGGCCAAACTTTATAACACTGCGATGTTCCATCTACATTTCACGCATTCTATCAAGAAGTAAACCTTCCCAAATTTCTATAAACCGTATAAGTTAAACACAACTTAGCACATGTACTTCTAAATATCCCAGCTATGTTTTAGTAATTGGTTTAACATCGTAGCTTTTTCGTTTCATAGCTAGGTAGAAAACATAAAAAAGCGCGCTCGTATAGCTAAAAATCAGACTACCAATTTTTTATTAGAATAAGCAATAATAATGAACCTTTTTTTTGTCGTTTTTCAAAGTGTAGATATTTGTTTTTCTTATTTTAGCAAAACTTAAGTTATCAAACAGCGTTTGAAATTCTAAATGGTTCGATAGGCTTGTTTATCTTAAACCTCTATAAATACATACTTATATGCAGAATGTATGACAATTCGTTTAATAGAGTGATAAGGAAAACAACTTTTGTATAGAAATCTCTTGTCAAAAACCTGAGATAACGTCAGAAACATCAAAAGACTTTATAATTTTAAATGGAATACCCTGTATATTTATACATTTTTGGAATCTCCATTCAATTTTACGTACGGCAGTTATCAAGTTCGAAACATTTTGATGACAAAGTAAATTTTTGCAGAAATTAATCTAGAGTGCCATGACTAACGCCAAATGAAAGTCAAGGTGCCCCAACACTCGAGACAAATCGTTTTAGAACTTTAACTATTTTAGTTGCTGTATTAGAATGGCCTGAAGTTGGTAAAAATGTTTTTTCGAGAATAACTGTATTTTTTCAAATGGCACTAGGGTGGGACACTAGTATATTAAAAACGAGGGTTTTTCAAGGATTTGATTGATACCCATAACGGGGGATTAATATGAAAATTTAATTCGGAATAACACTCTCCGATCGAAAAAAACGTATTTTAGATATTTAAATCTAGACATTGGGTTTCAAAACAAGTGAAACAAATGAAATGCACAAAAAAAGTGTTGGACTTGCTACGGTTGAAGTGCTAAAATAATTTGTTTTGAGTGTCGTAGCACTCGACTTCCATTTTACGCAGGTCATGGTATCCTAGATTAACAAATAAACTCTTCTGAAAGTATTTACTTTGTCATCAAAATGTTTCAAACTTCATTTAGCATAATGAATTCGAAGACTTCCACGGTCAGTGTCAGTATTAACAAAACGTCTTCCGGATTAGGACCGTGTCATTTTGAGACAAAAGACTCAACGTTTCGCCCACTTTTGTAGGGGGCTTCTTCAGGAGGAAAGGGAGCACTAAAAGAGCACGGTAACTCAACGTGTCAACCACGCTAGAGGCAGAAGGGTACCCTTCCGCCTCTTGCTAAAAGAGTTTCGCCTCTGGCGTGGTTGACACGTTGAGTTACCGTGATATTTTAGTGCTCCCTTTCCTCCTGAAGAAGCCCCTTATAAAAGTGGGCGAAACGTTGAGTCTTTTGTCTCAAAATGACACGGTCCCAATCCGGAAGACGTTTTGTTAATATTGATATAGCATACGTAGTATAAAATGGAAATTCCAAAAATGTATAAATATACAGGGTGTTTCATTTAAAATAACAAAGTTGATGTCAATTCCGGCAAAACCGGAAGTGACAGAAACTTGTTTCGTATGTCAACAAATGCCACTTAAAGAGTATATTGCATATACCAAATTTCATTTTGATATCTTAAAAAATAAAGAACTTATTGGGGTGCCCCAAGTTTTGTTGACACCCGGCAGGGGTTATTTTGGTGTGCAGCTCTAGCTTGTTTGTGCAGCTCTAAATTTCAAATGTGCAGTTCTAATTTTAATTTTGTGCAGCACAAAATAAAAGTAATGTTATGATTACAAATTTTAAATAAATCAAAATAAATTAATGGCTTTGGCTACTTGCTGTTCGCCTAGTTTTATTACCATCAAGCACAATAACAAGCAGGCAGTTTTTCGATTATTACTCGAAATCGGTTTGTCCTACCAGAGAAGCTCAAGAGGCCTTTTCGTTTTAGAATTTGCTGCCGATTAAGAAACAAACACCTATTTTGAAAAAAAGCAGTGACGTACTATTTTTTTCGTCAGAATTATTTATTTTTTGCTGTCACACACGCCACTGCTGGAATTGTCAAAACTAGTTGCATCGAAAAAGAGTCTCTTCATGCCAGTATAGTGCATACCAAAGCTCAATTTAATATCTTAAATCGTTTTCGAGAAAAAAAAGAGGTTATTTCTTGGACACCCTGTACCTCGAAAAGGAAGCACTTTCGGACCCTTATTTATAGGAATAGAATACTTCCTTAAAATATTGACCTTTCCTCCTGGGACACCCTGTATATCATAATTTTCAATAAACATACTCGATTTTATTGAATTATTACTTGCATGATTTTAAATTTTCAGAAATCAAAAATGTACCCCCACCCCCCTCCCCCCTTCTTGCCAAACTATCTGAGTTCAGTTAGGATAATTTGTGCAGTTCTAAATTATCCTCAAAATAACCCCTGACACCCGGTATATGACAACTCAACTATTTAAAGACTGATTAAATATAAAATAAATATTAGTTAGTGGATTTTTTTATGAAAAACTAGCTTACAATCGAAAAGCAGAACAAAATATACCTGCAAGAGTTTAGTTTCAAAAAATGGATTCGTCAAGAAACAGACTTATTCTTTATATTAATTATTACATAGAAAGTAATTGGGTAAAATATAAAAAAAGGTTAATTAGCAGTTTTCGGGTATTTAGGGAATATCATAAAATAAAGATAACCTATAAATTTAAATCCTCCCATTTATTCTGAAAAATAGAATTTTAGGAAAATAAATTATAAATTTTCATACGGCAAACAATTTATTTGTCACTGTAAATGTAAATCATGCTAAAATAAGCAGAATCGTTTTTAAAAAACGTTAATTTGTAAAAAAATATGTATCTCTAAAAGAGTTAATCCCTAATGCCATTCAAAATATTTCAGCACTATTTATCCTTTTATACGGTCGAATTTATTGTTAACTGTCATGGTTTTGTTTTCTATTTGAGAATAGTCTCCATTGTAACGTTTATTCCGAAGCTAATCTTCGGTAGGCAGTTTTGTTCCTTTTTGAAGTGACTAGCTACTATGGGTTTAGAACCTTTTGAGTAATTTTGTTTCTATCTTACAGTCAATATATCATACTGCTATGTTTATCTCCGTCTTACGAACATAGTTAAATTTGTGACATTTGGTAAAAATGGTTGATAAATATGGCTCATATTAATTTCACTGCAGGTCTTTTTAACGATATAATTATGAAGATATGCCTAAAATTACTCTTAATATTTTTAAATCGAAAGTTGTTACGTAAAAATAAATTAACGTTTATTTAATTTAGTATTATGTAAATCCAATTATTTTGTTCTTTCAACTATTCTGACTATTTAATTTTTTATTTAAATTTCTAGTTTTAAATCGTTTATTGTACAGGGTAGCCTAAGCTATACAGATAAATTTCTTTAGCGAAACAATTAAAAATCCACCACTAGAAACTTATATTAAAATTCAAATAGAATTCATTTAATTTTAGAAAGTACAGATACAGAGAAAATAATAAACTCTGTATTTTACAGAAAATTTTTGATTGTAATTAATAACACCATTTTTTTGTTTCTAACAGTTCTTCGCTAATTACAAGATTAATAATTGCTAATATTTGTTAAGACCTCAATAAGGACTTTCATTTAAATACACAGCTACATATTTTATTCTGTATAAGTAATTACATTTATATTTTACAGCGTATCTAAAGAAAGGTCAGTTGTTAAAATAACATACGGTTTCAATGGATGTTGAAATCAATTGGAAATAAGATCGACTCTAAAAGACGTGATAACGGGTAAACTAACAAACTTTTTATATATTTTTATTCCACATATCTTAATCTGATACTGTGATCTAACAATTTAATAAAAATATTTTGCAAAAAATTACAAAATTTTTTATGTACCAAACAGCCTTAATGTCTCGGCGCAGTTTTGCCCTGCGTCTTAGTGTTCCTACGTCTAAAGTAGGTCTGCGCCTAAACGGCTGCGTCGAAACGCGTGTGCCGAAGTGGCCGCATCTAAACGTCCGGCTCCGCGTTTCCCTGTTTTGTATATTAATGGATAGCTATTTATAATGACTAACTGAATGATATAATATCACAAATTATGACTGAAGCTATATTAATACCGGGTGGTGCGTTGCCTCACGCACCATAGGGATTTCAATGGTAATTTTTTACTATATAATTATTTGCTTCCCTAATTATTTTAGACCAAAAGTGTAATTAAGTTTTTTGTAGAGAAAAAATACTGCGTCGAATGATGCTATTCTACACAATTTTCGAGTTTCATGTAGCAGAAAAACTGTGGGGATTAATTCTTGCACTTTGACAAAAATCACTAATGCCATGAAATTTTTGAAACAGAGGGGTGGGGCTATGACACTTTTATAGCTCCACCCCTCTGTCATAACGACAGTTTGAAATTATTTTTCAATACGAGAAATGTAACTTTTTGGCTTTGGTAAACAAATAACCATTATTCAACAAATTCAACAGCAAGGGAAATTACTTTTTAAAACAAACTTAACGGAAAGTAAAATTATTTTATGTGACAATTTTAACAAGTGTAACTAACTGACAAGCCAGACTGTTTCAGAATTTCCAAGGCATCAGCGATTTTTATCAAAGTGCAAGAATTAATTCCCACAGTTTTTCTTTACGGAAAAATTGAAAAACTGCAAAAATGGATTGGGTATTTTTTCTCTACAAAAAACGTATTTCCACTTTTGGTCTAAAATAATTGGGGAAGCAAATATTTACAAATTAAAAATTTGCCATTGAAATTCCTATGGTGCGCGAGACAATGCACCACCCGGTATATTGTGTGTATATTGTCGTATATTAAAGGACTTAAGTGCATCTTTCAATCTTAAGTGCGTCACAGGAGAGATTACATGATGAAATGATGATTTCGTCTTGTAGTATAAGGCTTTTTATTTACAAAAATAGAGAAAAGATTAAAGAGACAAATTAGTGCAGTTTTTTATGGGGAATGCAATGGTGTGAAGAAATTTGATATAGGAAGTGTGGTTAAAGTTGTTGGCAAAGAACGAAAAATCGCTTTTTTATTATTCGATGTAGTTCATTTATTTTTAAAATTAGAAGGATATACTATATCAAATACCTTTTAAAGAACTTTTTACATAGAATATTTTTGCGACTAATTGGTCATAATTGTATTTTTTTAAATGAAAACAATTGGGTTTAAGTTATATGTTTAATTTGAAACAAATTGAGAAATAACAATTTTTATGTTTATTATTTCAAGACAAGACAGCCATGAAACAAAACAGAAATGACAGAACTAGTATTATTTTACATTATGTTTTTTTTAATAATACCTACTATGTTTAATAATTTATTGTATGTTTATATGTTGTAGCTTTTTAACAACACCTATTATATAGAATTTATTCACACCATTGAGTTTCTTATAAAAAACTACTGCGCTACTTTGCCTATTGAACTCTCTCTATCTCTCTCTCTCTACCTTCACAAATAAAAAAGTTACCCATATAACGTTTAAATAATAGGATACCCTGTGATAATTGTTATTATTATTATTATTATTATTATTATTATTATCAAGAAGACCTTCATCATAATTATATTAATTGTTGATAACTGCTTATTCTAAAAAATATTTTTTTTTAAATTTGTTTTGCCATTGAAGAATAATATTTAATTCAATATGATGGCATTTTTAGTGTACCTATAGCAATATTTTAAATTGAATATCTGAAGAATACGTTTCACAATAATTTAAACACTATAAGTTGTGTCTAATAAATATTAAATGAATGTAAAAGTAGGTCACGTTGATTATTGGTATTTATTTCTTTGGATAATTTAAAACCATTACGTAGCTAATCATAAAAAAAACGTGCAAAAGAACTGTGTCTAAAGAAACGTTTTCTTCGTTTTAAGATCAGCGTGTTATGATTTGGATTTATTACCATTGTAACCAAAATTCACAAGTGTCAAGGATCTCAACGTGCGTCGACTGCCATTTAATACTAGAGTTTCACTGGGATATCCGTTCCCAGAAAGGGTTATATTGTGCAAAACATCGCACTAACACTGGACCTATTATTTTACATTGCATTCGAACGAAAGTAGACCACAAATGTTAACCACAACACTAACGAGGTTTACTTCCAAAATTATTTAATATACAATCCTACCGACTGCGCCATGATGTATTCGTTTATCGAATAATACAATCTTAATATGTTGTAATTAACTTTATTGTCGAGTACATTAAATGACTTGCGTCTACAGCGGTTGCCATTACCAGACTGGCGGGCTGGCCTTCATATTACATTGGTGCCAACTCATATTAGTGGCGCTACCTAACGGTGGCGTAGCCTACCTACAACATCTCCCTTTTTTTTATATATATTTTTTTACATAAACATAAACATATATTTTACACACTAAACATACTCGGAGAGATAAAGGGGTTTTTTAACAATCCTCCCTGACTTTGTTTTAATTACATTTTTAGCCTTAGGACTATTATCATGGTTATTGTAATCAACAGCACTTTCACTAGCAGTATTGTGAATAACTGTCTCACCCGAACTTTCACTATATTCAGTATTATTTTCGTTGTTTAACACTTGGTCCATGATTTCGTTGAACTCGTAGTCATCGAGATGACTGTCACTACTGAAATTGTCATTTTCAAATCGCTTCAGAAATTTCCTATTTCTTTCATACTTTCTATTATTACCTTTGGTTTCTACAATATATGATCTCGGTCTAGATTGATCGATTTGTATTACACAACCAGGTTTCCAAATTTTTTCAACATCATCCCTTAACATTACTTTATCACCTACATCTAAATCTGGTAAATTGCGTGTTGTTCTATTGTACTGGTCATGTTGTTTAGTTTGCCTGTTTTTTAATTCGGCATCAAACGATTCCAAAGCATAATTGGGTTTTAATGAATTATTGGGTAACATACCTTTAAGTTTTCTGCCAAAAAGCAATTCTGCCGGAGATGGCAAGTCTTTGCTCAATGGCGTATTTCTATATTCTAGTAGCGATAAATACACGTCTTTATTATCATCTTTTGCTTTTTTTAATAATTTTTTTACTGTTTGAACGTGACGCTCAATAAATCCGTTTGATTGAGCGTAAAGTGGGGTACTGGTTTGATGACTGATTTCCCACTGTCTAAGAAAATTTTTAAAATTCGCGTTTACGAATTGTGGACCATTATCACTGTATAATAAGTCTGGCTTACCATGTCTAGCTAAAACTGATTTAAAATTATCAACTATGACTTGTCCTGGTGTTGTTATTTAGGCAACATATTTCAGGGTACTTCGAGTATAAGTCTACAATTAGGAGATAATTTTTATTATTTAAGACAAATAAATCCGCCGCTATGAATTGCCACGGTCTCGTTGGAGATTCGCGATTTATTATATCCTCGTTTTGCTGTTTATTTTGATATTTTAAGCAAGTTGGACAGTTTTTTATCATGTCCTTAATGTCTTTACTAATGAATGGCCAAAAAATTAGCTCGTTTGCTCTTAGTTGCGTTTTGTCTATACCTAAATGGTTGTAATGTAAACGATCGAGCATCTCCGCACGCATCGATTTCGGTATTATAATTTGGTCATCTTTGTATAATAAATTTTTCATTTCCACAATAGATTCTCTGTACCTCCAATAGGGTTTCACTAGATAGCTTAGCTGTCTTTGGTCTTCCGGCCAACCTTCCTTAATTACGTCCAATAATTCTTTTAGTTCCGTATCTATTTTTGTTTCATTTACTAATTTGTTAAACTGAACTTTACTTATGCTCGTATAGTCGATTAAATTTACCTGCATATTAATTTCTTCCTCTAGAATGCTAAATTTTGTATCATTGTAGCTAGCTCTTGACAAGGTATCCGCTATTTTTAAAAGCTTTCCGGGTTTATATTTTATTTTTACATCGTAATTTTGCAAATTTATTAGTAATCTTTGAAGTCGTAACGGACATTTATTCAGTGGTTTTTTTAAAATAGCTTCCAGGGGTTTGTGGTCGCTTTCTACTACGAAACTCGTCCCGTACAGGTATTGGTGAAATCTTTGGCATCCGAAGACTATCGCGAGTAATTCTTTCTCTATTTGCGCGTATCTGGTTTGCGATTCGGTTAATGACTTGGATGCGTACGCTACTGGTTGCTCATCCTGTAGTATAACTGCCCCTAATCCGTTTTTCGAACTGTCTACTGATAACGTGATTGGTTTATTTATCTCAAAGAACTTTAATACCGGAGTATTTGATAATACGCTTTTTAATTTATTGAATTCGTCGTCATGTACCTTGGTCCATAACCAAACTACGTCTCTTTTAACTAATTGCCTTAAATTAAAAGTAAGGTCAGACAAATTGTTAATAAATTTGGACAAATACGTAACCATCCCTAAGAATCTACTCAGAGCTTCTGCATTTTCAGGTTGAGGTATTTTTTTAATAGCCTCCACTTTATCAGGGTCTGGGTTGACTCCCTCTTCTGTCAGAATGTGTCCAACGTATTTAACAGAGTTTGTTTTAAACCTACATTTGCCCTTATTAAATTTGACACCTTTTTCTCTTGCCCTTTTTAATACTAGCTCTAAAATTTTGTCATGTTCCAATTCAGACTTTCCATGTATTATTATATCATCGATATATATTTTAACTCCTCGAATTCCTTCAAAAATATCGCTAAATGTTCTATGGAATATTTCTGGTGCATTTGAGACGCCAAAGGGTAACCTTAAAAAACGAAATCTACCAAACGGTGTTGCAAATGTCGTTAACAAGGACGTTTTTTCCGATAATTCTAACTGGTAAAAACCTTTATTCGCGTCTAAAGTCGAGAAAATTTTAGAACCTGCTAAATTATGTGTTAATTCCTCGAATGTGGGCAATTCATATCGTTCCCTTAATAACCATTCGCTTAAATTTTTAGGGTCTAAACATAACCTAATCTTGTTATCTTTTTTATTGACTATAACTATTGGGTTGACGAACTCTGTTGGCTCGGTCACTTTGCAAATTATATTTTGTTTTGTCATGAAGCTTAATTCCTCTTCTAATGGTTTTATGACTTGGTATGCCACCTTACGACATGGTACCGCAATAGGTCTATAATCGTCTTTTAGTATGAAATCTATCGGTTTTATTTTAATTTTTCCCACGCCATTAAACAAATCTGCATTCTCTTTTAGAATTTGTACCGCAGTTTTATTTTGTGAGTTAATTTCTTCTACTTTATAATTTATACGAGAAATTAAATTTAGGCTTTGTACCGCTTCGATCCCCAATATAGGTAAAGATTTTTGATCTGTATTAATTATAACAAATTCCAGATTATGCTTTGTTTCGTTGCATTTTACATCTAATTTACAGCTACCAATTACCTCTAATTCAGTTCCGCCATAATTACTCACTTTAATATTACTATTATCTAGCGTTATTCCTAAATTTAGATTGTCATATACATATTTTGGTATTACATTTATGTGAGCACCTGTGTCTAGTTTGCAATTTAAAATTTTCTGACTGTTTACAATATTCAGGTCTTGATACCAATCATTATGAATAACATTTACATCAAGTGCTCCTAAAATAAATTCGGAATCTACGCCTATGGTACTATCGTTATGTTCAATTTCATTATTTATTATAGCATGCACATATTTTGCTCTACACATTTTAGCAAAGTGATTTAACTTACTACACCTGCTACATGATTTTCCATATGCTGGACATGCGGCGTAGCCATGGTTGTTGCCGCATTTACCGCAAGGTCGACGCCCTTTATTGGTTGAAGTCGCTGCTTGGCTTGTTGACGGTGTTGCCGCCGTTGCCGGTTCTTGCTGCGTGCACCTGCTTGCCGTCTGATGAGTCATCTGCTGCTGGGCTTTTCCCGCGCTGTTCTTGGGAATTTTCTTTTGCCGCCATTTATTGCTTGACCGACTTACTGCTGCTACATTAACTTCTGTGCTATGACTTGCACCTGCCAATTGCTTTATCTGCTCTTCAGTTTGTTCGGCAGCCCTACATATTTGCACTGCCTTTTCTAAATCTAACTTCGTTTCCCGTAACCGTCGCCTGCGTTGATTCAAAACGGGGTTTATAAAGCCTGCCGAATAGGGCCGTTTGACAGTTAATCGACTAGTTCAAATTTTCTCCGTGGCGCTACTTATCCTTTCACTGACAGCTGTATTTCTAATTTAAATTTGTTAATTTTTGGTTATTCGTTTAGTTATACAACAAAAAGTACGTTCTAAAAATGTCTTTTTGCATCCCTCCTTGCCATAATTCTACAGATTTAGTTTTATATTTAGGCTAAATAACCAGTCCAATCCCTCGAAAGTCTTCTTGGTTTGTGCCGAGGAAAAGTAGTAAGTATCTGCACCCTTCTTACACTCTTATTTAGTTAATTTTTTACACAGTCTCATAAGGCTTTGAAAACCTGTCTAAAATTGAAATTTATATTGTAATACACTTTCTGAACTAAATATTAAACATCCAATAACCCGTGTTTGTTGTAAATCGTAAAAAATCAAAGCCAGTTGACAGCTGTCAACAATGGATAACTAGCGCCAAAAGCAAGCAGTGGCAAAAATTTGCATAATGGCCATTTTTGCTATTCGGCAGGCTTTATAAACTCCGTTTTTAATCAACGCAGGCGACGCCCGTAACAACCTGTCCTTTACTCTGCGATCAGCTACCCCGCAAACAATTCTGTCCTTAATTAGTTCGTTTTTTAACGTACCGTAGTCGCAATTTGCTGCTACCTTCTTTAGTTCACTGATGTAATTGTCAAAGGATTCGCCGCTAAGTTGCACTCGCGTATTGAACTTATGCCGTTCGACGCTGGTGTTCGATTTAGGCACAAAATATTCTTCAAATTGTTTTAGTATTGCCTCTGGGTCTGTTAACTCCTTGTCTGTGAGGCCCAAAGTGTCTAAAATTTCTCTGGCTTCTTCTCCAACACAATGCAATAACACTGCTGCTTGCACTGGCTTTTCCCTCGCTGTACAGCCCGATGCCGTAGCGTATAAGGTATAATTACCTTTGAATTTCTTCCAAGTTATGCAATGGTCCCCTTCCATGCTCATGGGTTTTGGTTGCTTTAAGAATTCCATTGTTTTTGTTTCCACCACGTGTTTTAAATTTTAGCTCTACCGGCTTTTTATACACAGGTTTTATTACGGTTTTATTTTATTATAAAAGTTTTACCGACTGCGCCATGATGTATTCGTTTCTCGAATAATACAATCTTAATATGTTGTAATTAACTTTATTGTCGAGTACATTAAATGACTTGCGTCTACAGCGGTTGCCATTACCGGGCTGGCCGTCATATTACATTGGTGCCAACTCATATTAGTGGCGCTACCTAACGGTGGCGTAGCCTACCTACTACAGGTATAACCGTCGCCTGCGTTGATTCAAAACGGGGTTTATAAAGCCTGCCGAATAGGGCCGTTTGACAGTTAATCGACTAGTTCAAATTTTCTCCGTGGCGCTACTTATCCTTTCACTGACAGCTGTATTTCTAATTTAAATTTGTTAATTTTTGGTTATTCGTTTAGTTATACAACAAAAAGTACGTTCTAAAAATGTCTTTTTGCATTCCTCCTTGCCATAATTCTACAGATTTAGTTTTATATTTAAGCTAAATAACCAGTCCAATCCCTGGAAGGTCTTCCTGGTTTGTGCCGAGGAAAAGTAGTAAGTATCTGCACCCTTCTTACACTCCTATTTAGTTAATTTTTTACACAGTCTCATAAGGTTCTGAAAACCTGCATACAATTGAAATTTATATTGTAATACACTTTCTGGATTAAATATTAAACATCCAATAACCCGTATTTGTTGTAAATCGTAAAAAATCAAAGCCAGTTGACAGCTGTCAACGATGGATAACTAGCGCCAAAAGCAAGCAGTGGCAAAAATTTGCATAATGGCCATTTTTGCTATTCGGCAGGCTTTATAAACTCCGTTTTTAATCAACGCAGGCGACGGGTATAACCGTCGCCTGCGTTGATTCAAAACGGGGTTTATAAAGCCTGCCGAATAGGGCCGTTTGACAGTTAATCGACTAGTTCCAATTTTCTCCGTGGCGCTACTTATACTTTCACTGACAGCTGTATTTCTAATTTAAATTTGTTAATTTTTGGTTATTCGTTCTGTTATACAACAAAAAGTACGTTCTAAAAATGTCTTTTTGCATCCCTCCTTGCCATAATTCTGCAGATTTAGTTTTATATTTAGGCTAAATAACCAGTCCAATCCCTCGAAAGTTTTCTTGGTTTGCGCCGAGGAAAAGTAGTAAGTATCTGCACCCTTCTTATACTCTTATTTAGTTAATTTTTTACACAGTCTCTTAAGGTTTTGAAAACCTGTCTAAAATTGAAATTTATATTGTAATACACTTTCTGGACTAAATATTAAACATCCAATAACCCGTATTTGTTGTAAATCGTAAAAAACCAAAGCCAGTTGACAGCTGTCATCGATGGATAGCTAGGGCCACAAGCAAGCAGTGGCAAAAATTTGCATAATGGCCATTTTTGCTATTCGGCAGGCTTTATAAACTCCGTTTTTAATCAACGCAGGCGACGGGTATAACTTCCAGTGCTCGAATTTTTCTGAAATATGCCCTGTAAGTATTTACGAAAAATATTGCTATGCTATTCTACTAAACCGTCACTATATTGACTTCAGTAGTAAAACAAATTTTAAAAATTAAGATAATTAAGATTATGACAAATTAGAAAATAATGTGTTCTATTCGACCACGGAAAGATCTTATACACATAAGATGCGCACCTTAACAATTAGAATAGGCAACCCAACTTACAGATTCATAAAAACGTTGATCTATGTATGTTAACCCGTAATTAAATTTATATAATTAGAGATGCTTTATTTCAAAATGACTATGCATATGCATACATAATCAAATGTCATGTCAAACTGAAAATTTGCATGCCCTATTAAACAGGCATATTATTACAGGGGTGTCTCTAAAATGCGTGGACATGGCTTAACCACAGATTCCTGGGCGCAAAATAAGATGATTTAACCCAACTTGCCTATATCGAAATTCGTTTCGTTAAGCCAGTATTCTGCTTCAAAGTTCTTTAAAAAAAAATTAAATTTTCTTATAACAACAAGACGCTTGGTTCGATTTGGATGATATTTGGCATGCCACTCCATATTGACTTGAGACATCTTTTGAGATGATAATGGTTATTATCAATGGACCACAAGTATATGAAACATGGGTGTCACACCCCATATCAGACAGTAACTCTTTAATCGCAAGACCGATAATTAAAATAATATTTTTTTCAGAAAGCAGCATTCAATAGTAAACTTTTTTGTCTCTTTCTAATTTGTGATAACTGTTACGGTTTAATCACAAAAATTTAAAATCTGAGTGACTGCGCGTTCGGCGTAAGTGTAAGTTACAGCCATTATTAGGTATGTAAAAAAAAAAGATGAACTGTTAAAAATCACAAGGCAGCACCTACAGCCACTTGAAATGTTTGACAAGCGATAAACAATTGCTACTGAAGATAGCAATTAGTTGTTTGTCATTTGTTTCTTAGAATACCTAGTTTATTAAAATTTTAAGAAATGTTCAGCGCAGCCACTTAGATTTTAAATTTTTGTGATTAAACCGTAACAGATATCACAAATTAGAAAGAGGCAAAAAAGTTTACCATTGAATGCTTCTTTCTGAAAAAAATATTATTTTAATTATCGGTCTTACCAGTAAAGAGTTACTGTCTGATATGGGGTGTGACACCCATGTTTGATATACTAGTAGTCCATTGATAATAACCATTATCATCTCAAAAGATGTCTCAAGTCAATATGGAGAGGCATGCCAAATATCATCCAAATCGATCCAAGCGTCTTGTTGTTACAAGAAAATTTAATTTTTTTTTCAAAGAACTTTGAAGCAGAATACTGGCTTAACGAAACGAATTTGGATATAGGTAAGTCAGGTTAAATCATCTTATTTTGCGCCCAGGAATCTGTGGTTAAGCCATGTTCACGCATTTTAGAGACACCCTGTATATCAATTCTTACTACAAAAATATACAAAATAAACGTTATAAAATGGAAAAACGCAAAAAATAACAATTTGGTGTAGAAACCACTTTAATGAAGAAATATTTTCACAACCGGAAGTTCTGTAACTTTTAATGAATAAATAAATAAAAAGCATTTGAGAACATACAGGGTGTCTTAAAAAGAATTACATCTAGTTACCTTTGAAATTTGTTTGCATGTAAAGTTTTATGTGCCACCACATTGTTAGTGGTATTGCATTATCCATAGCTGTCATTAGTTAATTGTAGAATTAAAAAGTAAACTAATTCACTTCAAATAGTTTTAATTAAATTTGTTACACAACATAAAATGTACGCTGTGCAAGAATAGTATATTACATACCGATGTGGAAAGTAGTTCATTACTGTCGAGAGACAATTATAGATAACCGAGACGGTAATGAAACTTTTCACCAAGATTTGTATACTATTTTATTTTCAACCAAACATATAAATTAATATGAATCATTTATAATAATAATTAATATTTTGAACAAACAAGCTGTCATTTAATGACAGTGGGCGTGGCCGGGTGGAAAGTAATCAGCTAATCACTTTCTTCCACCCGGGCAGAAAGTAACACTCAGTAAAGGCCAATTTTCCTACTTACAAAACAGTTAGTAATAACGTCTTTATGGTTGAAAATAAAATATTTTTCATTCTCCCCCCTACGAAAGTGTAACTTTCTATCATGGTAACGCAATTGAAAGCGAAAATAAATAGAACAATATTGTTACCATAGTAACGTTGACAACAAGCCACCTTATTAATCACTGAATCATTTTATTTTATTATAATTTCATCTTTTACGGTGGTTAAATGTTATGGGGGGAATGAAAAATTTAATACATTACACGCTGCGAAAGTCCTTCAGGTGCTTGGAGTTTTTAACTAGCCTCGGCTACGCTTATTGCTTCGCCTCGGACATGTAAAAACACCTCATACCGAAAAGTAAACTTTCGCAGCTTGTAACGTAAATAAATATTTATTATTGAGGCATATTTTCGATCCGGGCAGTTAATACTTCCGTCTACTAGCATAACAACATTGCGCGCGATTTTGTTTTTTAGTTCGTACGTATTCGCAGCAGGTTTAGAAATATGTATGTTGGGTTTCAAATTTTTAAGGGGCGCGTCTTGCGCGAATCATCCAGTATAGTGTCCCTAAGAAATGAAAAATCTGATGATGAAGGAAGATAGACGAAACGTTATATTAAAATTGTGACTATATTATCTAATAAAGCTTTATTATTTATAATAAAGGTGCGAAAAACTAAAGACCATTTTTTTTTCATTGATTTGCAATAACTCAGAAATGACTGCATTTAGGTAAAGATTCCCTGAAGCATTATACCATATGAACAAAAATTATTTAGATAAAGGTTGGCTTTGGAATTCTGAACGTACCTTGCATGTTTGATTCATCGTCAGTAGTTGAAATTATATAGGTTATGTAAGCTAATCAGCTTGTCAAATAAAACTTAGTTATTAAACTACGGGTTTATTTTCGATTTATTACATTAGAACATTAGATGTTGAAAATGGCCACCATTCTCATGCAAGCATAAATTTACACGCCTTTTCATGTTTTCAAATGCGTTTCGAGAATACCATGATGAATAAAAATTTAAATCGAAACTGACATTTAATTGACACGTAGAACCAACAACAAGCTGAACCTATCAAAGACAATGATTTTGTTCATCATGGCCATCCCTTATCTAAATAATGTTTGTTCATATAGTATTAAGCATGAAATTCTACAAAAATGCTGAATCTAAACCTATCCTCTATCTCTTTAAGAGAAATCTCCATGGTGCACCTCGAATTTAATCAGCCCGAATATCACTTGATCAATTGAAATAGTTTGAGAGTAAACAAAAATCTTTTTTCTTCAAACGTCAGAAAAACACGACTTTGTGTCCTTGGATACACACAGTTAAACATTCACTTTTACTCCTAGGAGTAAAAGTGACATAAACATTCACTTTTACTCCTAGGAGTAAAAGTGACACTTAATGAGCCAATGGCAACTCGTAATTTTTATTTTTTATAACAAAGCAACGACAGCTGGTATGACGTTCATTTGTGACTTTTTTTAAATTTTCTTGCTGAATTGCTTTTAATTTATGCGTTTGAAGAAAAAATAACATGTGTTATTCGGAGTAAAAGTGATTTTGTGTGCCTCGCATGAATGTCCGACTCGCTAGCGCTCGTCGTTCAAACGTCATGCTCGGCACACAAAATGACACTTTTACTCCTAATAACACAATATACTATTTTGTGTGGGTCTTTTATGCGTGTATAGCCAATCTGCTCGGGATCGCCTTTAGGCATTACTTCAAGTCAGGCGGTTGTGTCATGCTAGAACCTGCTTACCAATAATGTAGCAGAGTTAAAAACCATATTAGCGGTAACTCGGGCCATACAAAGCACATCGACATAACAAATTTTTTAAATACAATCAAGCCAAATAAAGACTTTTTACGTCTAAATCTAGAAGGGATTTGCATTCAGCTACAATCCCTGGAAAGTAAAGTAACGCTTTAATCTTAGAAAAAGGGTCTAAAGGAGTACTTTTATTCCCGCAAGTGCCGAAATATCTTTAATTATCTGATTGAAAATCTAATTGGTATTCCAGAGAATCGTTTGACAACATACAAATTTATTTGTTCATCTAACTATACATAAATGACTTTTCAGAAAATTTATTTTGTCATCTTTACATACTGACTTTTCCTAAATAGTATATTGTGTAACAAGTACGTGAAGCTGACCTTTTTACACGAGTGTAAAAAAGGCTTCACGTATGTGTTGCACATTATACTTTTTCTACGACCTCAAACTTAAAAAATGAGTTAAATTAGCAAACGTCCACTTCACTTAACGGTTCTCACAAATTCATCGTGCAAACAAAAAACAAGCACAGCAATCTATTCAAATGTTTATCCGTGATGGAAAGTGTATAGGCTCTTATGGCAGAAATGCGTAAAATAAACTCCATAAGAAATGCATTGCACTTCACGCATCGATATAAAAAATAAGACTTCACGTACTGCGATCAGTATGTGAAACTACTAATGTATAAAGATACATGGGAGTATAGAAAAATTTATTTTTTCATATTTACATAATGACTTTTCCAATAGTATATTTCATTACGAGGCGAGAAACAAGGCTTTTCCCGTTCGAGCGTGGAAATTCTCGTGTGAGGCGAAGCTGAACACGGGAAGTCATGCGAGAACGGGAATAGTTATTTGTATCACAAGGCTAGAAACTGTCACTTTGCAAGTACGAGTACTTGCAAAGCAGTTTCTAGGCGTGTGATACACAATACTTTTTCGGCCGATAAAAATACGTTAATTATAAAAAATCATTTTTTATTCAAATATTTGACGTTAGAGAATTTATTTTTCTGGGCGTGACAATGGGCGTAGCAATGAGAGGGCGGAGTCAGTTCGGTTCAGCGCCACCAATCAAAAATCATAATTTTACTTTCTGGACTAGTCCGGCAAATAGCATTTTCCAGACGATTTATACGCATGAAAATTGAGTGTTTCTAGCCGGAGGGCGAAAAAAGCAGTTTCTGCCGTGTAATGTACGATATTTTTCATTATACCTCTCTGAAAAACGGCGATAGAACACGTAACTTAAAATATGCGTTGTTACTCGTAGCAAACGCCATTTACAATGCTTTTGAGATTTCCTTAGCAACGCTTGTTTGGAATTGTTTATCGAGTATTTATTTGACAGATGGACGTGGAATAAGCCGGGAAAAATTTTTCCCGTGCAGTGCACGGGAAAGATGCCCTTTCGCAACCCATAAACCGTCAGGAAGGCAGCTGTTTTCGGAGAGGTATACTGAAATAGTAATTTGTATAACAAGTGTTGAAAGTACAGTTTTGCAGAACGAAAATGAAGGTTGCAGTCTGAGACGAAGTCGAAGGCTGCATTCATTTGAGTTTTGCAAAACACTTTCAACAAGTGTTATTACACACTATTTTTTCTACTCCTACAGAAGAAAGACATTTAATTCACTATTTAATATTTTAAAACAAATTTTATAATTTTTGTGGAATATTAAGTATGCTCATGAAAACTATGGTCACTATGGAAATAAGTCCGTTGCTATGAAAATAAACATATCACAAATATAAACAAACCATACAGTTAACCGGCGCCATTTTGAAAGTGTGTTGCAAAGTACTTTGCAACACACTTTTGGATTTTGTCGCACAGTTTCGACAAACAATTGCTTTCAGCATTAAAAATCATGTGGAAAGATCAACTTTCAATAGTAGGAGTAGAAAAAAGTTTTTACATACTTATACTGAAAATACTTACTATGTAGGTAGTAATAGTATGTCAAAGTTCAAATTAATAAATATCAACGGTTCGGTTAAATTCATTACATTTTTGACATAAACCATATGTGTTTGAGAGAGACAGATATCTAAACAAGCTGTGCAGAGGTGTGGTCTTCGAACTGGCCTATTTCACTTTCTTTTATTTTCCTTTGTAGATTAAAAGTCTATGTTTACTTTATTGTTTGACTTGATTTTTGCTATTTTTAATGGAAGATAACTTCACAAATATGTTATAACCGACTTGCAATTTATGTACGCCAAATTGATACTTATTATTTTTCTTAGGACAGTTAAAAGTAATAGCGTAGCAAAACTTTTCTGCTTCAGAGAATGGTTCATTAGCAAACCAAACCTATACCTATATTTTGATATATATTTTTTTCGTTTATTGTAAAATGATGTATGAACCTACATATGTATATAAACTAAAAAACTAGAAAAGTATGTCAGTAGTACTGGCATTAGGTCATTAGTAGTCTAGTTAGTTTCAGAATTAAATAATTTTGATTAATCAATTTTAATTGAAGAAGTAACCTCAAAAACTACATACATAAATTAATTTCTAATATACCGTCATCTATTGTCTATAAATAGATTTACTTTTTAATTGCCCCCAAATGAACAGGTTTTTAAAATTAAGTATTCAGTGTCGTTTCAATACTATAAGCCACAAGGTATACGGTTTAACGGTTTAACCCTTAACCGGCGTGGCCAGAAATTTTAACGCTCAATGCGTTGTGGAGTCCTTGGGACTCTAAAATAAAAAAATGCTGTGCATTTAATGTTATTGAAAAACTTACTTATTTTTCGTTGTATAATTGATTAAAAACATGTAAAGAAACAAACTTTTATATTTATAACCAACTGAGTAACAAACTAAAGCCAAAAAAGATCTAAAACCAAAAATACTAAAAAATAAACAGTGTTTCTTTGATTCTTATTTTGCAAAAACAAAACTAAAAAATAAATCCTTTTCTTATTGAAAACATGTTTGGTAAGGTCTAAACTACAAAAAATGAAAACTCATTAATTTTTAAAATAAAACTGAAAAAAATTGACAATGGTTCAAAAACCCTATAAAAAAAAATATTTAGGACTCTTCTAGATTTTCAATGCATTGAAGAAACATTTTTTTAAAACATTGCTAACAAATTGGTTTTCTGCATTAAACACATAAATAAGCAGTTTTTCTTTTTAATTTTGGGTCACAAGTAGAATAATAATTCCTTTGATTTCTAGACAAAACGTCTTGAGCATCAGCTGGTGCCTCAGGTGCCATCTTTAAAATTCTGAAAATACCTGTGTCACATTCCTCAAACCATCTTTGCACAGTTTCCTCAAAGTTAGGATCTGTAGGATTATTTTTTTTTAAATTGTTAAACATAGTTGCTAAATTGCAAATATAACACTAACTGCGTCGTGGAGTTCCACGGACTATAAGATTTTTTTCAACATACTTGCCTTGATGACAGACTGATTTCGAATGAGCACGTGACAGGTCCACCTACCATGGGAAGCTACTGAACAACACATGCCGTTTGGTGGACAAATACGAAAGTTATTAAACAGTTTATACTTGCTAGAGTCCCAGGGACTCCGCAACGCCGGTTAAGGGTTTTAATGTTCTATTCGGGTATTCAAGTTTAACGCGTCTTTAAGAACTTCTTTTTATTTCTTTTGGTTTCTTCATCTTAAATTTACGATCCATGGATTATTTACGAAAGTTGCCATCATTGACATTTTTTTATCAGCCCTAAAAGTTTTCGTTTGAAATTCTGATTCCGTCTATGAATCGGTTTCAAATTAAGTATTTTTAGTTTAAAAGTAAATACGGCATTTATCATTTTCTTTTTTAAATATACTTTTTACTACTTGCCACAATAGAATAAAACACCTAAAGTGTGGATTTACAAATAACCAGTAACCATTAAGACATTTTATAATTTTTACATTTGTTTCGAACTCCCAATGTTTATTTAAGTTATTTAATTGACAAACACAGTATGTCGCTTATTTGTAGGACAATATTCGGCATATTCTTCCCATGTACATCCTGAAGAACTGCAGCATTCAGCAGTAATAGAAGATCCTCCTCGACGACTTCGCACTATTTGCTGAGCCTGTTTTGCAGATGACCAAGGAAATTGCACTGAAAAGATAAATAATAACTTGTAACAAGCGAATTGAATAGGTTTGAATACATAGTTTTAATTATTCGGCAAATGTTTTGCCAAAGTTATAACTGACCATCAATGAGACTGGGATCAATATTTCCACCTGTTCTTAGTAACTAACCAACTGCGCAACAGTTCACGAGACCACTTGCCAGACAGCGGCCTATATGATGTTTGGACAGGAACTGCGACTACCCTACAACCTCAAATTTGGATGTCCACCTGCAGAAAAAGAAGTAGTAGAAGAGCATTACGTCACCCAACTAAAAATTGAATGATACCCACGATCGGACCCTGTAACGTAAACTTATCAAAAAGATAATAAAAAGCCATAAATACGTTGTTACACTTTACTTTTAACGGGAACTTAATTATACGGCGCAAAGGCCAAGGTTAAAATTAAACATATACAATAAAATTAATTACGATTAAAGAACTTGATTATAAACTCAATAATATTAACTTAAACAACCAATGAAACCTGATTATGAATTAAATAATTTAACATAATACATGAAACCTGAATGTGAATTAAATAACTTACATAGCTGAAGGCCTAACTCAGGGTACGCAAATAATATGGAATGAAATAACATCCACCTACTTTGTAAACGTTTACAGGGGTATAGTAGATAAAAATATAAGGCAAGTTACGCCAACTGAAGTAAATACTTTCGTGACCTTTTCAAAATTTTAAACAATTAACAAAGCTACAATAAATTCAAGATACAGTAAAATAGGAAGTTTATAACAAATTATAATAATGCAATCCATCAGTCGAGGTTGTATGACGTGAATAATTTCAAGATGGTAAAATGATAGAATGGCAAAATGGAGTCGCCTTGGGGAACCCACATGGATTGATTAAGACGCTAAAATCAATTCCAATCACGAACAGCCACGAAATCAATTAAAATAACGACGATTCTAAGACCAAGCCAGATAGAATGAATTGTAATTGATTCTAATTAATTGCATCCAATTAATTGCTAGAAATTCCGCACAAATAAGAATATGAATTTTAAAACGAAAAGAAAACTTACCACGTATAAATCACACGTGCAATTTAAAAGAAACGAAATAATTATCGAACTAACAAAAAACACCCAACAACGGATCGCTTTACTCACAAATAATTGCGTGAAACATTAAACGCATTAATGAAAGTGATCTGGGCTTTTTAAACAAATTCGTCTAAACACGTGTGGCTTACACGACGTTAACGGCCAGAAGAACTCCAAACCGAATTCAATCAAGACACCTGTTATGTCTCGAATCAAAATTTCGTCACTGCGCAAGGAAAACGGATGCATTTAAAGTTGCATAAATTAGGCGGAAAATTCGCATTTAAATATTTAAATACAGACGTCCAGGATTCATACAACACAAAAGGAAATTTGAAAGATAGAGTCGGTAGAATCGAAAAGAATTTACTTCTGAACGAAATCAAAACAACAAATGAACTAAATATCTAGGCATCGCTTATGATGACAATTTAGCGCCGGCACAAAGAAATATAGCATTACAAATGCTGTCAAAACTACGAACAAAAGAAAACCTCTACAAAATAAGAAAAGGCAAAACAACAATGTAGATTAATAAAGTAAAATGGGAAGGACAACACAGAAGAAGGAATAAAACAGGATACTGGATAACCAGAGAAAGGATCGTGAGATTATCTTGTAGGCTAACAGAAAATTTCTATACAATACCAAAATGATTGAGGTTACAGGAACGAACTAACCAATCAGGCCAGGTTCCCTAAAGAATATCATCAGGCAATATAATTGAAAAGACGTGACTGTAAAAAAATTCTAAGCCCACTATTCCACTACCTTAAGGTAAAGGAAATTGATTCGGGAACAATCAACCCCTTAAACTACTTAAAAATGACATAAGCAGAATGGTAAACAGCAAAATAAGCAAATGTTATAATGAAGGGTAACAACCACAATAATATGAGAGGAAACGTCTTTTACATAAAACATAGAGCTTAGCAATCAACCAACAGTGGCGATTGATAAGTGGAAAACGATACAATTGACTCGTAAAGACAAAAAATTGTAACAACCCATGGCAATGCTCAGGTTGCTGGCGGTCGAGACTCGAGTTCTAACCCGGAAATTTGATTTCGCTATACAATCCGTAAAGGCATCGGGATTTATCACAGAAGCTACAGTCCGTATCAGGTGAAAAATAACATATTAAAACACAAGTCCGAAAACGGACAAGTGCTTCAATTGCCTTCTGAAGCTACTGTTTTATTTTAAATTTCCGAATTTATTGAAATCTCACGCGTTTTAAGTGTTATTTAACCAAAGGTGTTACTGTAGTTGACAAATAATTCAATAGTAACATCAGCTATAAATTAAATTTATTAAAGTATAATAACGAAACAAGTTAACGCAAAATCAATATCTAAGAAAATTGGAAGCTATAGTAAATGTCATGGGGCCTTCATCCTGTTCGATGCATTTATCTATTCTTATAATAACATGCGATCGAAAAAATTTCACCTCAAGTTGGCTATGAAACATGAAAACACAAAATTAGGCATGTCGACTTTTAAGTCATACAAATTTCAGCTGTTGAGTTATAGGTTATGTGAGGTGTGTGAGGTTATGTCTGTTTTGCTGTCAGGCATATAAAATGTCACTAATTCTATTAAACACAGAATTCTAATCTGCCACCAAGAAAATAGAGGTCACATAACTCATCTACTTTAAAATACTTTTCCGTTAATAATATTTTTCTGTTCAATTTGTATTTAATTTTAGTTTTTAGAATAATTTAATCTGCTCTATTTTTTATCAGTTAGGCGTGGTTTTAGATTTAGTAGTTCTAATGGCTTAAGTTGTATGACTTTAGCAAAGACACGATTTATATTTTTCATGGCAAACTTTGAGGTGAAATTTTTTCGATCTCACGTTACCTTCTTCTGATAGATGCAAATGCGTTAATTATATTTGCCCTGAGGTCCTCAATGGTATTATTTTGGAGTGAACATACTTTATTTTTTATAGACCCCCATAGGAAGAAGTCCATTATGGCAAGGTGTGGACTCCTAGGCGACCATCTTACAGGGCCCTGATTCCCGATCCGTCTTTGAAGAAATTCAGTATCAAGGAATTGACAAACTTCCCTTGAATTATAAGGGGGGGGGGGGCGGAGAAATCATATAGCTTTTCTCTGTATTAGTAAACATTTTGCCCAATATTGTTATGAACTATGTACCAACTTTGTTGTAGATGTAAACTGTTAAGATGATAATATTTATTTACTTTCACCCTACACCTACTAGATATAGGTACCTATTCGATACATTCAAGTAATTGGAATTTAATATGTTTAATGGGTAACCGGTATTGACAGCTATTATAAATTTAAATTACACTTTAATACTTCTGGGAAAAACACTTAAAACGAGTGAGATTTCAATAAATTCGGAAATTTAAAATAAAAAACAATAAATTCGATACTGAGTAACTGACGATGGAATTCTAGGGACGAAACGTCTCAATTTGGATTTTTGGATAAGATATTATGTCATGTACCGTAAGGTCTTGCAAAAAATGGAACAAAGAATCCAGGTCCGTATTTAAGAAAATGAACTTGATGATGGCCCTGAAATACCGAAACGTTGCATCAAAAATGTATTAAAGCTATTCGATAGAGGACAAAAAGTGGCCACGAGACAGTGTTTTCCGTTTTTCCATATCTCCTCAAATAAGGTCAAAATTAAATAAAAACTATTCTCCAAAATTTTAGTTTTTTTCAAATATTTCATAAACTGATTAAGTTAGCCTTGATTTTTGAAGTGGACATTGTTTAGTCCTTTGATTACGCAACTTTTCCCCCATTTAGCCGACTCTCTATCTCTTACCGTTTCTAAGATCCCCGTGCATACACGCGAATTTGAATCACCCTGTATAAAACATATAAACTTACCTCACTTACGACTTCCAAATTGTGGAAATATCACACCTCTGAGAGTAAATTAATATTTTTTTCCAATTCCTACACATAAAGTGCTATTTTAATGTGCCAAATCTAGTTATCAAAGCAACATTTTAACGTGAAGGGTGGATAAAGTGTTGCTATAAACATTTTATCCACATTTTTCTTGACTACACTGTTGCTATAAACATTTTATCCACACTTTCCCGGACGAAGTGAATTTTAGAATGAAAATCATGGTGCCTTTAAATTTAGGTTGTTAGGTATTGTTTAATAAAGACATTTTATCCACTCAAGGAAATAAGCTCAATCGGCTGCGTCTCGTGACTTAAACGTTTCCTTCATGGATACAATTTCTCTTTATTCACTTGTACCATAAATAGCTATTAAACTAAATAAACAAAAGAAAATACATATTTAATCAGTTTGTATCTGTTTGTAATACGACTATGAGTTTCTTGTAAAATTTCCTTACACTCTAATTTCTTAAATACTTTTTTGTTTCGACGGCCCGAGCTTTGCGATCCACGGTCGCCGTTCGAATGTCGCATGCATTCACTATTAGCAAATACTATTAGTCGGCCGGTATAAGTGAGCAAGATCTTTATTCTTTATATTCTTGATAACAACCGAGCCCCCACATGGCCCACATTGTATTTATTTTATTTTTTACCGCCCTGATAAATAATGTCTGCATTCATTTTAAATATTCTTAAATAGTGGCGGTGTGACCGCTTTAATTTTCTATACAAAAAAATATTACACTTTTATGGCCTAAAATACTCGAACTTTTCTCAAAAGTTAATTTTATCCAATACCTACCTACTATTTGAAAAAATAGACAAATACATATGCGACAAACTTTGGGGGGTTATAAAGGACACCAAAACAAGCAATTTTTGTTGATAAGCCCGTGTCCACAAATGAGCCGTTTTGGCACTAGAGTGAATCAAAGGCAGTTGATACGTACAATTTCAACTCCTAAACCCCTCTACACACAACCTGAAACTATAGAGTTAAACTTGTAGAGCGCGAGTAACTTTCGTTAAGAAACCGAACCTGTATCTAGAGTTGTTACGGAGCTAGGGTATCGCTTGTCGAGACTGACGTGCCCCGACGGATGTTTCAAAGTCCCTAGCTCCGTAGCGACTCTAGATAGAGGTTCGGTTTCTTAACGAAAGTTACTCGCGCTGTCGCGCTCTACAAGTTTACCTCCATAGTTCCAGGTCGTATCTATCTTGTTTTGGTGTCCTTTATACAGCTCCCAGAAGCAAACAAAGTCCCTCAAGGGGCGTGTCCTGGTGGCTCTACATTTGAAAAGTACACCCAGGGTAAAAAGTATCTTGGCGGTAAATTTAAACGTTTTATGGATGGCGAATTCAGAATTTCACGTATTTATGAAGTATGTATAATAGATCTATGGAATGATATAAATATCTACTTAATATACAGGGTGTTTCGGAAGGAAAGGGAAATATTTTAAGGAAGTATTCTAGAGGTCAATATAAGAAAAGAAGTTCCTATAAATAAGGGTCCGAAAGTGCTTCATTTCGAGATACAGGGTGTCCAAAAAATAAGTTTCTTTTTTAAATATCTCGAAAACGATTTAAGATATTAAATTGAGCTTTGGTATGCACTATACTGGCAGCTTTCAGCTGTTTCAAAGCCAACTTGTAAAAAAATAATTTGAACTAGTTATTTCAGAAAACGCTTGCAAAGGTAAAGTTCTTCGATTATTACTCGAAAACGGTTTGTCCTACCAGAAAAACTCAAGAGGCCTTTTCTTTTTAGAATTGGTTGCCGATTAAGAAACAGACACCTATTTTGAAAAAAGCAGTGGCGTACTATTTTTTTCGTCAGAATTATACATTTTTTTTGGTGTCACACATGCCACTGCTGGAATTGTTAAAACTAGATGGGCCGAAAAAGAGTCTCTTCATGCCAGTATATTGCATACCAAAGCTCAATGTAATATCTTAAATCGTTTTCGAGATATTTAAAAAAAATCTTATTTTTTGGACACCCTGTATTTCGAAAAGGAAGTACTTTCGGACCCTTATTTATAGGAACTTTTTTTCTTATTTTGACCTCTAGAATATTTCCTTAAAATATTTCCCTTTCCTCCTGAAACACCCTGTATATAAAATATTGAAAATCGATGTAAATCGATATTTAAACAAGCATGTTTACTGTTTTGGGGTTATGAACTCTAAAATATAAATATAAAATATAATATATATGTACAGTTATAAAAGACATATGTATGTACAGTTTTTCTCAAAAATCACTAAAAAAGAGCCTTGAAAACGATTGTTTTTATAAAGACAACAAAAATTAAAAACACAAAAATAACCTGCCAACGCAAAATACAACGACTAACAAATTGACGCGACTTGGGCGTGGCGGTGTTACTTTTGCTTTTACCGCTGCAAATTTTTAAATTTAGTTCACATATTTTCCGGGGACTTTGTTTCGTCTGGGAGCTGTAACCACCCAAAGTATGTCGCATATATTTAGAATCACTCTGTATTTTACCAGTTCACCACTCTCAACATAATTAATTCGTTATCTCCGTTAATAAAAACCTTTTCCACATTTTTTTTTAATTGCCCATCACTACACATCACGAACTATCATTCCTCGCAATTATGCGTATCAAGAATCACCCTGTAATAAAAGTCGGAATTTATCCCGAAGAGCTTTCCTTTTTGATGTAGCAACATTCCCTAAAATAAAAATATAATCTGAAGGATTTTATTATCAAAAATATAAAAATTTAATCAACCAAAAATTAAGTTATGGCAACTCTTATGTAAAATGTTGAAAAAATCTACTTATTACTTGCAATTCCACATTCTTTAGCAACGTCTTCCCATAGTTTATCTAGAAGGTATCTGTTGCGGTGAAGAAAATGAAACAAAGAAAATGAACAAATTCATTTGCTATGCTCGCAGCGACGCTTTCAAGTTAATGCTATATCAGCGCGTTGCGCCAACAAAAACACTTGCATTATAAGATACACGTATGCATTATTTTGCGTTGCTTGCAGCGATGCTAAATGCGATGTTCGATGCTTCAGCATAAACGTACCTTTGATATTGAATACAAAAGTAGAGCAATTATTAGTAATACGAGGTCTGATCAAAAAATATGGTATTTGGCTCGTGTTTAAATGCTAATACCATCGAAGATATCGTGGAAACAGGATTTGATAGCGAAAAAGATGAGAGTCAATTAGAAAATCTTTCTAAGGATTACCTGGAACAATGCGATGCAAGGAGAAGAAGATGAGGATGAAGAAGCTTAATGTAACTCGAGTTTGACTTTTTTTATTAAGTATTATGAATATTTGGACCGTCTGAGACAGTGGATACCACGTAAAAAAACGTGTCTCGTACTCAACCTAAAAGGTGGTGTGGAATGGGGTACTTCGTTAACCTTGACTTAGGCGTTTTACATCACATTACGCGAAAACGGTTGGTCCCACGAAAAAACCACAAGAGTACTTCTTTGTACAGAATTTTATAGCCTTCAATTTCTCTGAAGACTATTCTATACCTAAAGTCAATAGAAAAGAAGATATAAGCGAAAAACCAATTTTTCGCACCTTTTTAAGCCCAACAACTCAAGAAGCTCAAGGTCAAATCAAGGGTACTTTTGATATGCTGTTTAGAAACACTAAATAAAGGTTTACACAAAATTCAGCTCACTTTGAATTTTTCCGAAGTGAAATGCTTATTTGACTGGACTATTTGGCCACGGATTTAATTTGCCATCTACTTTGAAGACTACTAAAATCGGCTCAACTGTCTCAAACTCCTTAATTATAGAATGTGGCTTCAAGCAATATGCCTGGCTGTCACAAATATTCAACTCTAAAGTTTTCATATCACGCGGTTAAGCCAAAAGTAGGTACTAAAATGAAGGATATGAAATTATTTGGGGATGGCTTACACCAAAACCCAATTTCTCTCACAAATGTTCAGAATAAAAAACTATATCTTCTTGACATTGAATCAAAAGTTTTCGTTTTCGACTCAAAATTTTGTTGCTGATGTCATTCGCGGAATTGAAAACCCCAGGATTCACTTATACAGGGTGATTTGTGAGGAACCCCCCATATTTCGATAATTTGTCCAGGGAACTAAAAGAAACAAAAAAAAAGTATAATAAAGATATGGTCAAATTTCAACTGTTACTGAGATATTGCGAAAATAGTGTTTAATCAGGTGGCCTTTGCAGAATTGGCCACCAAGGTCACTAGACCTCACTCCTCTAGATTATTGCCTTAGGGGATGGCTGAAATCATTAGTTTCTAAAACAAAAGCGAACACAAGAGAGGCACTACTCGATAGAATAACTAACTGCGCAGGACTCATCAGAGATAATGACCGTGCGCTTCAAGGAGCTACCCGTGCATTTCACAAACGAGCTGACGCATGCATCGAGGTGAACGGTGGTATCTTTGAGAATCCAATTAATTAGTTTGTATTTTATGTTACGAAATAAACACTTTTCATTCTTAATGCATTACAATAAATACATCTGATTAAAAACTATTTTCACAATATCCAGTAACGGTTGAAATTTGACCATATGTTTATTATACTTTTTTTGTTTTTTTTTAGTTCCCTGAACACATTATCCAAATATGGGAGGTTCCTCACAAATCACCCTGTATAGTAAGTATTTGTTGGAATATGTAATATCGACTGTATGCTTACGAATGAATGTAAATGTAATATTGCCTTACAGTGTATCATAAGGCGCTGAGTTTTTTAACAGCTGCGTCTGTTAGCCAGTTCTCCCTGATCAGCCGCTTAAACACTGTAAACTAATGTATGTTAACTTTGTTCCTGTTTGTTCAATAATAAACCAATTATATTCAATTACGCATTTCGTATTGTTCCACCCAAATCCCTGTCAGTATTACATACGACAAGTGTTTTATTCAGAACTAGAAATAATGAGTTAGTTCGCCTACAAATTATATAGCTAACTAGCATAGCGAAATTTAATTTAAAAAGCTTTTTTGTAGTACTTATACTTACTATACTCAAATTCATCTTCATACGCTTTTGCATCACTTTTGTCTTGACTTCTACGAGTTAAACGATATATGTCTTTTTCGCAAGCCCAATATAGATGCTGAAGTAAAGTTTCTCGACAACGGGTATACTTTTCTCGATGCCATGCTTCTTCCCAATCAGACCTGGATCTGAAAGAGTAACGTGGATATACTGTTATAGTTGCCCTTTTATTATGATATTTATTTATCTGATCTTTAGGAAAAGTATATAATTTCTAATTATAAATAGATATGGAAATTAAAAATAGCTGTAGTGGTTGAGTGGCTAAGGTACTCGACTGCAACGTGGATGATCTCGTGTCAAACTCAAGACGGATGCTTGACGACTTAGCGACCCAATCACTGAAGAGAATTGGGAGCCGAAACGGAGTGGTAAAGTAGAGAAAATAAATAGTTGCCGAAGGCGTGACGCTTAATACATCTCCCCCTACGCATAGCATGCGAAACAAATGTAAAAATGACTTAGGAGGCCTTGAACCTCCACATTGCGGCCGTTATTACAAAATAAAAATATCACAAAAATTTAGAATTTTGACCAGCCAAATGAAATATTCCCGTGGGCAAAACGTAGTTGGCGATCATACCTGTATTCAACAATCTGAATGTTAGACAAGCAAAGGGGCAGGTAATAAAAATATCGAAGTTCTTGATAAAAATACTGCTTTAAAAATATTACAAAATACGCTCAATTCATGTCGATTTGGGTTACTACACTGCCTACAACGCCATACTATATAGGGAAGAGACAAAAGTGTTGTTGAATTTTTCCAAATTTTGAATAACGTAAAAATGCATTAAACTGCCGATTGCCAAAAAAATTTCTCAGCAGTGAATAGCAAGAAATAATTCGTGCAAATATAAATATATCCAATGTAACCAAAATATAAATATCAAGAGATCCAATTTAAAGTCATTCTCAGAATGCCATTAAATTAAAAGTCATTTCGTATCTATCTATTCATGAAATATTACATCCATTTCCAAGTATTAGGTATTTCTAATAAAAATGCTTTTTCTGTGACGGGAAAAACGTTTTTGGGCTAATTGTGGCGCATACAATGGCGTTTTTATTTAGTTAGTATCTTTTTTGTTTGGTTGCTAAGGCAACCAACTTTGTTTATTTAAATGGTAACCATATGTTTTCTTACCATATTTAAAAAGTATAGTTTTTTTTCTATTCACCAGTGCTATTAGATCGAACTTAAGAAAAAAAAAAAAAAAACAAAAAAAAACAAAAAAAAAAAACAAAAAAAAAGAAAAACAAGCAAACTCCGCCAAACACCTCGCAAAAATGAATAATACTTTGTTTTCATAGCATTTGTTTCTTTGGTTATCAAATTTTCAAAACGTATTTGCTCAAAGTTGATATCTAAATACTTGATATCATTTAAGTAACTGATTAATATTACTGCAAATCAGTTCACATTTTTTCGTAATGTGGTATTTAGCAGTACTCAACGTGCGATATAATAACACAGGTGAATAGAAAAAAACCTATATTTTTTAAATATGTTAAGAAAACATATGGTTACCATTTAAATAAACAAAATTGGTTGCCATAGCAACCAAACAAAAAAAGATACTAATAAAATACTCAATTTTTTCTTGCAACTCTTCAAATTAAAAAGTTACGGGCAATATTAGTTACTTTTGACACACTCGGTATGTTTTTCAATCACAGAAAAAAATATTGTATTATACACAGGAAAAAAGTAAGATTTTAGCTCTCGGTGTGAGTGACAAACAAACACCTCGAGCTAAAATCTATTACTTTTTTCCTTGTATAATAAATATCTATTGTCCACGACTACTCAATAATCTGTCAATTATTCATGTGTTTGGTCAAGGATAATGCTATCCAGCAGTGAATAATCATTATTCACGGTGTCATGGTAACCATCATTGTTTATTGTGTATAATGAAGTTTATAATCCTACCACTTCGTTTAACATATAGTCCTACCACATGGTTTTAGTAGCGTTGTTATTTAAATTGTAATTAAAAATTCTTAGTATTTGTATTCGTGGGCAAAGTATAGTATACGACCCGCTATAATGGCTACTATTACCTCGGATAATTGCAAAAATCGCTCGCCCGCTCGCTCGTGTTGCAAACATTATCCTCGGTAATAATAGCATTCATTATAGCATCGTGTATAATATACTATTAAAGCTGAGAAAGTTTTGAAGGAATCTTAAGGAAATTCAAAATATCTAGATTTAGAACGTAACTTTCAAGCGATCCTCAGAAGTGCGACGGAACTGCCAATTCGTATGAACGGAGTAATTGAAAATGTTAAGGTTAAGTGTTATTTATTTGTATCTTGTCAACACGACATTTGCTGAATCTAGCTAAGACGTGAATTTTGATTCCATAGCCATCTGAGGATGACTTTAAATTGTACCTCTTAATACATTCCATCAACATCAATACTAGGTGTTGAAAGTTTTGTTTTAATTTATAAATATAATTTATTAATTATAAGAGATAGAAATATAATTACCTTTGCCGAAAGACGTTTTCTAACTCGTTCTCTCTAGCAGGAGTTGCCTCGGTAGCATCTAAAATTACGCAAAGTGCGGCTACTGTTGATACAGGAAACCACATCTAAAGCAAAAAATAAAATAAGTTTATATTGGAAATATTTATAGGTGTAGAATTAGTCTAAATCACAAAACTTAGAGTGGTTCTTGATTTAACGCTAAAATAAATTCAGAGGTAGCATTTATATAATCCAAGTATCTAAATTTGCGATTTTGGCATCTTAACGTAGTAGGTACATATTGTTGTGTTATTTACACATTTTCACATTTATACAACACCTATTCAATACACAAGACATAAAATAACATACAAAATGACATTCCGTTTATACATTTTAATTTATGGTTAATACGAAATATAATATTTGCTTCAATTTTTATAAGAAACTATATTAAAAGTAATTTTTATAAACAATTTTACATGTTTGAAACCTTGTAAAGTTAGATGATCCAAGAAAAGAGTAGAAAATTGAATCGAAAAATTTTCATCGTTGAGGCGCAGTTTTGATATGCCGATATCTTCTTTATTTTCATTTGTTAAGTTGTAAAGATGAGATATGATGATTCCTTGTTGTTATAATTTTCAATTTCCAGGCTAGAAAAATAAGTTTTTGGAAGTTCAATATGAATAAAGTTTTTAAAAGTAGTTTTTAAGATAAATTTAAGCAGTTTTGAGTTAAAAGTCATTTAGGTAAAGTGAAAAACAATGAACATTTTATGATAATTTAAATTAAAATTTAAAATAAATTTCTCTGTTTCGGCATTAGAATGACTTCATTAAAGCACGCATTTTGATGCTTTAATGAGCTTCATTAATACATGATTTTTGGTGATATTTTGTTTTCAGGTATTGGTATGCTACACTGTATCTAAGCAACTAACAAAATAAATAAAGCTATATGAATACTTTTTGATATTTTGATTTAGCAAAAACGTAAATGAAGGGGTTAGAATTTCGATATTTAAAACTACTATTTACTTGGTGGCAAAACGAACCAAGTGATTTTCGATGTTTTAAAGTCAACCACCGAGATCGACTAGTAAACTGAAAAGGCGTGGAAACGCTTTAAATCGTATTTTGGTTAGGAAAATGAGTGAAAACTATATTGCTAAAGGTAGGACTTTATGTTATAGTATAAAAATTGTTTTATAATTTGATAAAATTTAAGAAAAAAAACCGTTTAAAGGTTATTGTTGGCATAACCTAAAAATAAGTTTTTTATTATCACTTCTAGCTAAATGCAGCTATAATTTATAATTTTATTAAACCAGTTGGCCACCCAAAAGCCTTAACGACCTTCGAGGAGGTGGAGGTCGTTGCTGCTATAAATCAACTTTCGAGAAAACCCTACATCAAACCACTGGATTGCTGTGAAACGAATAATAAAATATTTAAAAGGAACAATTAATCACGGAATAAAATTTGACAGTTCAGGTAATAAAAGCTTAGTTGATGGTTATTCTTACTCAGATTTCGCAGGTAACACAGACAACAGGAAATCAACTTCAGGATACACCTTTAAAATAAGTAATGGTCCTGTTACCTGGTGCAGCCGTAGCCAAAAATCAGTATCGCTATCGACAACGGAGGCAGAATACATTGCTGCCACAGAAGCAACCAAAGAACTAGTATGGTTAAAAGGTTTTCTAACCGACATAGAAGAACAAATATCCAGTCCAATCACACTGCATGTAGACAACCAAAGCGCCATCAAGTTAACAAAGAACCCAGAATTCCACAACAGAACCAAACATATTGATGTGAAATATCACTTTATTAGGGAGAAATACGAAAAAGGAGATATCGACATCGTCTACATACCATCATCAGAACAAGTAGCAGACATTTTCACCAAACCAATTACATATCCTTTGTTTAAGAAATTAAAACATTTGCTGGGCATGATTGAACGCACAAATTAGTGGGAGTATTAAAAATACTGTATTTAGTCTTTGCATTTCGCGCTTTCATCAGTCGGTATATATTTATAAAAACCTTACTTAGTGCCGTTTCACATGGAGCGTATGTTCAGCACTGATCGTCAGCGCTGACCATGCGAGCCATTTCCATACGCGACTTACGCCTTTTCACATGCATATCGTATGGTCAGCAACCGACAAGTCGCTGTTGCCATTCTTGCTGATTATGGGGATGTTCATTTGACAATGTATCGACGTAATAGAATATATGCACCTTTGATTTTCTATTGTGCAAATTAATATTTCTGTATCTATTTTATAATTCATGGCGGTGGTGCAGTATATTATGTACTAGAGCTAGACGGTCACGTGTTTACTAGAACAGGGCAAATCCGACAACTAGGCGAGATGGTACGAAACGGACCATCAGTTCTCATGTGAAGCTACTCATTATAAACAACGGCCCGTGCGCGTGCTGACAATACGACGACGCAAGGGCTCGACGTATGGCGGTCGTACCAAATCACGCGGACTGATCATACGCGCTTCATGCGTTCATTTAAACACATGGCGCTTGGTTATACGTCCTGACGATCCGTCCGTATCATACGCTCCATGTGAAACGGCACTTACCATATATTATTCTAAACTAATATAAGTTTCCGTTTCCTGTTCTTGGTGATGTAACCAATATATTATGTATGTGTAACTTAATCTAATAAATAAGTTTGTTAGTTATTGGCTACCTAATATATTAAGTGTATTCAAGAGAGCATCACTCTAATTATTTTAATACAAACAGCTCCGGAGTTCAGTTTTAAGAAAATGTCGACTACATTATTTTCTTTACCAACTGATAAGCTATATGCTACGTATCCACTAACTATTACAATAAAAAAAACTACAAAATGTGTCTTTTCTGACGGACAAATATGTACCCAAAAATGATAAATGGTACTACGATACTGTAGCGAAAGCAGAAGAACCTGTAACCGACGATGTTGAAGTTGAAATGGGTTAAACATAGAGAAACTATTTTTTATAGCTTTTTCCTTAATAAACGTTCATAACATTCATTTTCTTTTGTTGTGTTTTATTCTTGCGGCAAAAACTGGACAGCTCCATTTGAGAAAAAAACATTCTATACATTACTCTTGACAATAAAATCATTTTCCCTTATAACTATCTTAAGATAGCAGTATCTACATATTCCAACTATTTTGGTTACATTTTTCTTATCGTATTTTAAACGGTTTGTTTTTGATACCTACTGTAAAATTCAAACAAATGGATCTGACCGGTTGTTGCACCGAGCCCTTCAATTGTTCACCCAACATTACAATTTATTTAATTTTATCAATATTAATAACAAATTCGAATTTACAAATTGCGTACAAAATACACATTCCAATATTAATGTGCAAAACCACCGCAAAACCATAAACGTCAAACATACCACTGTTACCAACCTAACTATTCTACCAAAAAATTCCCTAATGGAAATTGTCAACTAATTTTATAAAAAATTATAAATAAATAACGTAAATGAAAGCCGAAACAGAGAAAATAGTATAAAAACTCGTTACAGAAGGCAATTCGGGCACTCGTCCGTTCGGACACTCGCCGCGTAGCGGCTCGTGTCCAAATTTCGGACTCGTGCGCGAAAATGTTGCCTTCTGTAACTTGTGTTTTAATATACTATTATAAATAATTAAAATTTAATATTTTGAGGTCAATTGAATTATTGATAAAAGTTATGAAGTTAAATTAAGTAAAAATAATTATGAGTTAGATGTCGTTTTGAAGGAAATTTAATGTAGCTTGTAAATATGTAAATAGATTTAGATTTAGGTAAATTTAAGATTTAATGTGTTAAAAACGCATTTGAGTTGATTCATTCTTCCAACACCAAGGCTTATTATTGGCCCAGCAAATGTTTATTTTACAAGAAGACAGTAACAAAATAGATTTGTGAAAGACGGGCGTGTTTTATTATCGCTCTGCGAATTAAATTGGAAAATCGATAATTATGAAACAAAATTCAAAGTTTGAACAAGTGATGTTATGAATATAATCGATTTGTGGAGTTTTGTTTTTTAAAATAAGTGAAATAAAATAATTGCAAGTGCGAATGGAAAAATGAATTGAAATATTGAAATTAACAATTAACTATGGGATAATAATTTAATAATTAATGAATAATTGAAAATTATTAAAGTGATTAAACAAATAACTTATAAATAACGAGTGATTCAAAAGTAGATTCATCAAAGTCGGCCGTGGAAGACAAAGATGGAAATATACTACTACATGTCTGATATTAGTACAGAAACGCAGAAAATAGTTCATGTATTGTTTATAATTTCTGTCAACTGTCAACTCATTTGATGTCATCGTGACTTAATACGCTTTAAAACGTTTTTTAAGAATTTTAGCAGTAAATCTGATTTATTAATGTGATTTAAGTCCATTTTCAAGCCTGATCTGTAATAATTTGTTGAAATAACCTGCAAAAAATTGCGGATTTTCAGCATCTATTTGAACAAACTCTAATTAGTAACAGTTTTACTATAGTGGAACTTATTCTGCATACACCGTAAGTAGTAATTGTTTGTAGTAAAATACGTAAAATTTAATACAGCATACGACATGAAAACAATGTTTAATTTGCATATTTTAGATTATGGGTTTTACAGATCATCAAAAACGATGCCTACTAGAGATTTATTTTAGAAATAGCCAAAAAATTAATGGCGTTTTAGTCCAGTCAATAAATATATTATAGAGTGCATGAAATATGCGAGAGTTTTTGACTTCAGGGCTTTGGTAGGAGTAGTTAGTAGGTAAACATACTAAAAGTCCCCGCTCCTGCGAGGTGAGCATAAAGTGGGAGGGGGGGGAGAAGATCCCATTTTGGGGTTTTTCGATTATATCTCGGAAACGGTGGACTCTAGAAAAAATATGTTCTAAATAAAAATGAAAGCTAATTAAATTTCCTATAAAATTGCTTCTATACATATTTGTCAAACTTCCAACGGTTTTCGAGATATACGTTATTGAAAATCGATAATTTTCGAAAAAAATCATTTTTACCTCACTTTTTGTCAAACATTTGCTTCTAGTGCCTCCCACGACCGTTTCTCAGAAAAATTGTTAAACACAAAGTTGTAGAGCATTAAATTTACTTCAATTTTATATATACTTTTGCTACTTTATTTTCAACTGGATCAAAAGTTCAACATTTTTTTATAATTATAAGTTTTATTAAATTATTACGAATCATACATAATAATGAAAGTATTTACATGGACTAATAATAATTAAAAAAATTTATGATATAATGAAAAAATAAGCATTCAAAGTTCGTCATCGAAGCATTCATCTTCGTCATCGATGTCTTCGTCGTCACCTACTTATATAAAATAGAAATAAATATATAGAATAAAATATATTTTATATTTATTTTATTATTATTAATTTTATTATTTATTTTACCTTCTTCAGGAATTATTATTTCGACTCCGTTGTTGCAACTGCCCTTGCAATTCGGGCATGCGACAGAGCAGTTTAAAGATGCTTTTCTACAACCACACCTGCCACTGTCACATCCTTTCGTGCATCGGCAAAAAATCATCTTCAAGATTTCGTCACGAGCAGCATCCAACTCTGAGAGTTTCGGAACTAGTTGGTCATTGCTCCTCTCCCAACCCCAATTCGGCGCCCCGCCATTAGGTTCCTCCCCTAACAACAGGTGTACTTGGTGGTACGTCCGGAATGCATGCTGCTGAACAGCTGCTTCAGTTGGAGGGAGAGTCGAGAGATTAGGCTTCATGTTTGCAGCTGCCTTTATAAATGATTTGTAGCGGAACCCGTTGAGGGATTTTTCTGTGGCTGGAGCACCATACCATGAGAGAGTACTCATTACCCCAGCTGTCTTGATGGAGTCAGGGGAAGAAGAACCGCTGGAAAATACCTCAGCTGCATGTTGTATGATTTTGGACTTCTGGTATATTTTGATAAAACCGACTTTACTCTTGCGATATGCTGCGGACGTTGAGTCGTAGCCTGTGAATGCATGTAAGAATAAAAAATGGGCGTTGTCCATTTTCAACTCCTGTTGCAGCTGTTGTGAGGAATATACAATACTCTTGACCTTTCCTCTTCCAGGTTTTACCAGCAGAATGTCACGATCAGTTGGGGTTTTGGCTACCAGGAGAACAGCCAAGTCGACGTCCTCTCCAATAACAGCTACTGAGGAATTTTGCGATCTGTTGATAGCTGTCTTCACAATATCAACGTCAGCATCAGCTGAAACTTGGAGCGAATTGATCCCATTTTTCTGCAGCTGCGTCATCAGCAGGTTTGTCAGCTGACTCTTATTATGAAAGTTGGAAAGGAAATTCTCTTGTTTGACTTTCATTTCACTTTCCAAACTGATATTGATGCCCACACATCTCCTGAGCTGATATCGACGACTCTGTTCAGCTGCTTTTGTGCTCTCTGTTGTGTCAGTGTACCCATCAAAAACCATTGTACAACCTCTTCCATAATAATGGGTGTTCAGAAATTTAACGTAACCATCACAAATGGTTGATACAGTTGTCTCTTTTTGCCAAACAACCTTGTGGACTATGAATCCCCCATCAACAACAAATTCAAAGGTACTTAAATCAACGTCCTTATCAATTTCCTTAAACAGTGTGTACAGTGCTGACTTTTTGCACTTTCTCATTCCATTTTCGTCGAAGAAAGCCAGGGGGTAGGGAGCCAATTCATATTGCATATAATTCTTCGTCCGATTTCTTGGTAATCGAGATTCGCTGAAAAAGCAAGAATGGATCCACGAAAATTTTTTCATTATCAATCTTGATTGTCGAATTCATTGAGGAAAGAGGAAGTGCGCGATCTTTACGTGTCAGTTTGATATTTGTGAATGGTTGTGAATGGATTTTCAATAACGTATATCTCGAAAACCGTTGGAAGTTTGACAAATATGTATAGAAACAATTTTATAGGAAATTTAATTAGCTTTCATTTTTATTTAGAACATATTTTTTCTAGAGTCCACCGTTTCCGAGATATAATCGAAAAACCCAAAAATGGGATCTTCTCCCCCCCCTCCCACCTTATGCTCACCCCCCAGGGGCGGGGACTTTTAGTATGTTTACCTACTAACTACTCCTAACAAAGCCCTGAAGTCAAAAACTCTCGCATATTTCATGCACTCTACACCCCTCTTTTGAGCACTCATTGACTGGACTATTTGGATTTATGCCACTCAAGATGCATGCTGAATTTCGTGGCGGTTCACTATGATATGTTTAGTAGGGCTGTTCGTCATATTGTGGATGTTTATAGGGAAACGGGAAGCGTAACTCATAAAGTAGTTACTGGCAGGCCCAGAGTAAGGAGTGAAGAAAACATTGAAGCTGTAAGAGCTGTGATCGAAGAGCAACCGCATACATCAAATCGACATTTGCAACAACAGGTCGATCTCTCATACAGTACTTGTCAACGCATCCTTAAACAAGATTTAAAACTTCATCCTTATCTCGTATACAAGCATTCCATGAAATTATCCTAAATGATATTCCCCAGCGGCAGATATTTTGTGAATGGTTTCTTAATAATCTTGATAACCATGATGAGGCGTTTGAAAAAGTATTTTTTACTGATGAATGTTGGTTCCACCTCTCTGGGTATACTAATTCACAGAATATGCGGATGTGGAGTTCAAATAATCTACATTATTTTATTGAGGCACCTCTACATCCACAGAAACTTGGAGTTTGGGCAGCTATCAGTAGAAGACGCATAATAGGACCTATATTTTTTGAAGAGATACTGAATTCTGAACGATACCGCCTACAAATTTTAATTCCTTTTATAAATCAGTTATTGGATGATGAACTAGCAGAAGGATATTTTCAACAAGATGGGGCTCGAATACATACCACAAGAGAAAATCTTAATTTTCTTATGGAGTATTTTGAAAATCGTATCATCAGTTTAAACACGCCAATTATATGGCCTTAAAGATCATGCGACTTGACTCCATGTGATTTCTTTTTATGGCCATATCTGAAAAATTCCATTTTTAATTCTCCTGTTGGCGATATCAATGACCTTCGACAGAAAATAATAAACAAAATCGAAGAAATTAATGATAATCCTGAGTTATTAAATAATGTTATGTGTAGCTTTAAACGAAGAGTTAGACTGTGTCAAGGTGGCCACATAGCACATTTTCTTTAACTAAAAATTGAAGCTTTTCCATTTGAATTTATTATAAGTGTTAAATTTTTCAATTAATTTTGTTTCGAGCAACTTTAGCAAACTTAAAACGTGTTGAAATGTTTGTTATTGTTATTCCATTACGTACAATAAAATTTAAGATACATGAAATTAGTCCTAAATAAATAGTAACTTTACTGTGTATTCAGATTTATAAAATTAGTTTCAATGGCATGTAAAGCTTTGGTTTCCTAGGAAGCGGTGCCGTCATTTAACGGTTGTCAAAATACGGTGGGTGACATCACGAAAAACGGTATCGTGTATTTTAAGCGAAGTGTTTTCCAAAAGAGCGGTAGCGCACACCCAATGTAATAGAGCGGTGTCGTCTCATCTGAAGCGCTGAGCCAGTATGGTACGAATCAGTTCAGCAACGTTTTTTGGCGGTGCTTCTTGTCACCCACCGTATTTTTACGGCCGTTAAATGACGGCACCGCTTCCTAGGAAACCAAAGCTTAAAGCTTTGGTTTCCTAGGAAGCGGTGCCGTAAGTAGTTCACATGTGTCAATTTACATATACATTCTTAACTTTTATCATGGCACGCTTTGATGAATCTACTTTTGAATCACTCTTTACCTGTTACGACGAAGTTTATTAATGTTGAAGATATTATTTGTAATCCTAATATCTTTTGGCAACTCCAATTAATATTTGAAATAAAAGTAAACAGACGTTATTATTGAAACTAACGTGTTATTATTTTCATCGATGACATCAAGTTTAACCTGAACGAATACACACAAGTATTAATAGTGAAGTGTTCAAGAGTAATTAAAGTTTCTATAAAAACAATCAAAGTTAATTATAATAAATGTAATGGACGATAGACATTCTACTTACCAGTGAGATCGATAGTTTGTATGGAATTTTGGGAACGTGAACTCCATTTTAGCAACAACCACTACAGCGATAACGAAATAAGTCGAAAAAAGAGGGGATTCACCGCGAGATTTAAGTTAAGTTTACTGTTAAGTTTTTAAAATTTAAAGATTTATAAAGTCAGTTAATTACGTAATCATTTTAAAATTAATTGTTAAAAGTAATAATGAAATCTGATTTTCAAGTTTTTCGAGTATTTGATTTGAATTCATGTGTAATTTTCAAAACTTTAAACTCATAGAACCCACATATCTATTTACTTTTATTTTAATTTTTAATTTTAATGTAGTAATGTATTCAATTTTGAACTATATAGTCCAGTCATTAGAGACATAAAAAAGGTGTTTTGGTGCAAAAGGTTGAGGAGTTTTGAAACTTGGCAGGAGTGTAGACTTGGGGGCCCTAAGTATGACGCTAAGTTTGCGACCTCGAGGGACCGCCGCTCGCGCCGCCGTCTCGAAGAAATGGTGACCAAAGGCAGTTTTTAGCATATAACTCCATTCTTGTAGGTTTTAGAGAAATTTATTAAAAGTTGGAGAGGATAAAATTTGCTACAAAATTACTTATATACATTTTTTTCGTCAGACTAATACTTTCCGAGTTACAGGGCCGAGCAATAGGACGTTTTTTTTAAATCGCAGAAATGCGGCATTTGCACCCTACTTTTTACCAATTATCTACCAATTAGCGTACCTAAAGTAGCCTTATCTAATATTAAACTAGCCAATATCGTGTGGCATAGTGTAGACTTAACAGGGGAGGAAAGAACTGAATGGGCTTTGATACTCAATGACATCGATAGGTTCTCTGTTTTGTCGGTGGATAACAATGAGTGCTATAAATCGGTCGCACGAAAATTCAAAGAACGTTTAGCGCAACTCGGGGCGAATGGTCCAACGGCAAAGCTTTGGGTGCAATACTTCCGCATGGTTTCCTTGCTAAAACAGTTCATTGAAGCGGAACGTATGGGGAATTGGTAGCTACATTTAAATACCATGCAAGGAATGCTCCCATACTTTCATCCCTGCGGCCACTTTCTCTATGCTAAGTCAGGCCATCTGTACTTGCAGGATATGTTCGCGCTGGAAGGAAAAATGGATCCCGCTGAATTCGGGCTGTTTACAAAGAGAGGTTATTTCACCATCAGACGGTCAGACAAATTTTGGTCCGGCATTTGGTCGGATATGACCATCGAACAAACCTTAATGCGTACCATGAAGAGCAGTGGTGGTCTGACGCACGGACGTGGTATGACAGACAGCGTCTTAACCATGTGAACATTAGGAATGGTCTATTTGCACAATATCTGTGAAGGAATAGAAGAGTTTAGCGCCATCCGAATGAGCACAACGGAGCAGCATGTGGATATGCGGCCGACGCGTATACAACGTGACCAGAATGATGCGAAAAAGATTGCAGAATGGCTATCGCAACATAATCCGTTTCCGCAAGTTAACAGTTTGCTCTCCATCAGCAGTGGCGTCGTTGGCGATGAAACATTAAATTGCCACATGGCACAAGAAATAGGTGCTACGGCTATCGCGAAGATTGTGGGCAATAATTTTGATGCGGTAAAATTCACGCGTAAAGATACGGTGCGTTCCTTGGCAGCAGCTAAAAGCAGTGTCAAAGTCGCTAATATTCCTATTGCCATCAATCCCCTGTTATTGTTTCAAAGAATCTGTATTGCCAAAAAGAGCTACGATGAATTGAAAGATTATTTCAAATTTGAACTCGCCCCATTTCCCCTATCACTATTTAATGTAGATGGTATGCGAAAGGGATCGAAATCGTCACTGTTCAAGGCATTTTCTCCAGTAGACCAGCCTGTACAACTGGATAACAGCTTGCATGTACTAGATGGCGGCTTTTTGTTGCATCGAGTGGTATGGCATCGCAATGATTCGTACGGAACAATTTGCATGAACTACGTGCAATATGTCAAAAGGTACCAGGGCCCTAACGCAGTTATAGTCTTTGACGGTTATCCAGTAAACGCAGCTGACCGGAATACAAAAAGCGCAGAAAGATATCGACGCTCCAGAGCACATGTATCCACTGATGTAATTTTCGATGAAGAGATGATTCCACCTGTTTCGCAAGAACGATTCTTGGAGAGCGATACCAACAAAAGGAATCTCATTTCCATGTTAATTACGAAGTTTGAAGAAAAAAATTACACAGTAAAGGAGACAGTAGAAGATGCGGATGTTCTTATCACTCAGGACCTAGAAGCAGATACGGATGCTCTCGCTGCAGCTGGTGAAGCGTTTTTATTGGCACTGTACAACGGATCGTCTGCAAAGGACACATTGGATTTCCTTCGCTACAAAAATTTTGTGAAGTGTGTGTCCAAGAACAAATTTAATCTCGCGTCCCTGCCACCCACAAGTGATGCTGCGAGGCATTGTCTGCGAACGTACCACCAAGTCGCGATGTGGTATGGCAATGAAAAAGATCCTGAGCAATATGGCTGGCAGAAAACGAGGTGCAGGTGCAGGTGCAGGAGCGTGTGGATGTCGGAAAACGGGTTTAAAGTGCTCGGTGCTGTGTCTCTATTGTAATGGGACAGAATGCGAAAACATTAACAATTTAATAGCAGATTCCGACCTCGAAGACCCATACGATGCTGATGACGTCCTTGATACGTTGGAGGAGACGGGAGATGAACAAGATTCTAAAGATAGTGATAGTGAACATAGTAAACCAGGGACATCATGTAGTGCAAAACGACAGAAAGTACGCATGTAAGTTTGGAGTAGGGACTAGGCCTACATCAAGGGATACCACGTTAAAAAAAACGCGCCGCTCAACTCTACCTCATGGGTTTTGTCGAAACGAGTTAATAGAAGCATTCGGTTTTATTAGATATTACTAAAATAGTTTCATGCAATAAAGTCTTTATTGCATGAAACTATTTTAGGTACGCTAATTGGCGGATAATTGCTAAATAAAAAGTCTGACGAAAAAAATGTATATAAGTAATTTTGTAGCAAATGTTATCCTCTGCAACTTTCAATAAAAAACTTTTTCTCTAAAACCTACAAGAATGGTGTTATATGCTAAAAACCGCCTTTGGCCACCATTTCTTCAAGAGGTCGCAAACTTAACGTCATACTTAGGGCCCCCAAGTCTACACTCCTGCCAAATTTCAAAACTCCTCAACCTTTTGCACCAAAAAAGTACCTAATGACTGGACTAATAATGGTGTGGTTTAATTTTACAGGAGATTTATGATATTAATTTTCAATGTATTAATTATATTTCGTGTAACCACACACTTCATAATACTTACCCTCAGATACAACACGACACATTATATGATAACACAATAATTATTCATCTTATTTTATTTCAAGTTCAAAGTAGATTCAGAGTACCTACACTAAAATTATTTGGTTATCCAAACGAAGGGATAACACAACAATATATGTATAATAAGTTATTAAACCAGAAATGGAGTGAATTTTATGATTAAAGAGCTAATTAAATATAATGGGCCGTATTCTGATCTTATGTTTAAAGTCTCTAACTGAAGTCGTGTTTAGCGTTAACATAAAACGATATAGGTTTATACCGGGACAGGTATAATTTTATATGTGTACGAGATACGCGATATTGGCGTGGCAATTAAACATGAGGTTAAATTTAAATATGAGATCAGAATACCGACCATTGTGTATAAGTAGTAATAAAAGCCATAAAGTTCATTAAATTTCATATTCAAGATGGTGCGAATTTACCATAGGAATTACAATCGTAAATTTTTGCTTCCCTAATTATTTTAGACCAAAAATGCAACAAAAGTTTTTTATAAAGAAAAAATACCGCATTCATTAATAATATTCTACAGCGTTTTCGATTTTCCCGTAACGGAGAAACTTTGGAAATTAATTTTTGCAGTTTGACAAAAATCAATTATGCTTTAAAATTGTTACATAATAGTAATTTGTATAACAAGTGTTGAAAGTACAGTTTTGCAGAACGAAAATGAAGGTTGCAGCCTGAGACGAAGTCGAAGGCTGCATTCATTTGAGTTTTGCAAAACACTTTCAACAAGTGTTATTACACACTATTTTTTCTACTCCTACAGAAGAAAGACATTTAATTCACTATTTAATATTTTAAAGCAAATTTTATAATTTTTTGTGGAATATTAAGTATGCTCATGGAAATCTATGGTCACTATGGAAATAAGTCCGTTGCTATGGAAATAAACATATCACAAATATAAACAAACCATACAGTTAACCGGCGCCATTTTGAAAGTGTGTTGCAATAGTTATTTGTAATACAAGTGTTGAAAGCTTGCGTTTGCCACACGAATGTGAAGTTTGCAGCACGAACGATAGTGAGTGCTGCAGTCACATGAGTGTGGCAAATACAAGCTTTCAACACATGTATTACACACTATTTTTTCTACAACCACAAAAAATTTAAATATTTCTGCAAAATCAAATCTGACATTCATCAAATGTCATTTATGACATGTTGATTTGCGTGCGGAAAGTAAACAAATTAGCGTGTGGAAAGTTTACTTTCCGCACGCAAATCAAAATTTGAGTGTGGAAAGTTTACTTTCCGTACGCAAATCAGATTTGCGTGCGGAAAGTAAACTTTCTGCACGCTAATTTTCACTTGTTCGGCAAACACTCATTTTCAATACTCGTATCTCTGGAGACGAAGTCTGAAAATCCCACTTTCCATGGTGGTTGTAGAAAAAGTACTTTGCAACACAATTTTGGATTTTGTCGCACAGTTTCGACAAACAATTGCTTTCAGCATTAAAAATCATGTGGAAAGATCAACTTTCAATAGTAGGAGTAGAAAAAATAATTTTTTCTACTCCCATGCATGAAGCAGTAGTTTCACATACTGATCGCAGTATGTGAAGTCTTATTTTTTATATCGATGCGTGAAGTGCAATGCATTTCTTATGGAGTTTATTTTACGCATTTCTGCCATAAAAGCCTATAAACTTTTCGGCACGGGTTAACATTTTTATGTGTTACTTGTAAACGTCATTTTACAAAGCTGTCTATTCATTTTGAAAGTTAATCTTTACAAGCTACTAACTTGTAAAATAAACAGCTGATTTAACACGTTAGTTACGTTGAAACAAACGATATGTGTTGTCTTCCAAGGCAAGGCTTAATTTTTTTGACGCAAAAATGACAGTAGTAATTTTTATTTATGAATTTCGTTTTCAAATGAGTAACAAATAAAATATTATACAATACACGCCAGGTAACAGTTTTTACTGGCTCAAAGAGGTAACAGGCTCGCCTGACGGCTCGCCAGTTATATCCTCTTATCGCCAGTAAAAACCATTTTACCTGGCTTATAATGTAAAATACTATAATAGATTGCTGTGCTTGTTTTTTGTTTGAATGACGAATTTGTGAAAACTGTCAAGTGAAGTGAACGTTCGCTGATTTAACTCATTTTTTAAGTTTGAGGTCGTAGAAAAAGTATAGTGTGCAACTCGTGTGCTTGCGACACTCGCCTATGGCTCATGTCGTAAACTGCACACTCATGTAGAAAGGCCAGCTTCACGTACTTGTTACACAATATACTATCATTTTCTGTTAAGTTAATTCCTAAAACAACGTTTCTTCTTCTTGAATGTTTTGAATAATCGCTATTTGTATTACAAGTGAGGAAAGTGTAAGATCGCCTCCCGCAGATGATTTTTATGCACAAGCGAGCGAGGGCAGAAATAATAATCTAAGGTAGGCGATAACACTTTACTCCAGAGTAATACATATGATTTTTTGGCCACCTTCACTAAACGAACCTGACATTAATGTTGACAACTAAAAATTTGACATTTTACTACAAAACTCGGGTTCATTAAAAAAAAAACTCGTAGATGGCTTGGAGTAGGTATATGTTTCCATGGTGCATTTTATATTTAATTAAACAATTGTCGTTTAGTATTATTCAATTTGCAATTTTTGCTGGTACCTGGTATTCATTGATTGCAATATAAAAATGAATTCGAGTTGTGAAATTCCTGAAGCTATTTTGGATGAAGCAAGAAATGCAACACTTACTCTCCTTCCTACAAAATCGAAAACAAGGTATGAAACTGAATACAATATTTTCAAGCAGTAGATGACGAACAATAAAACAAATTGATGATAGTGTGATGTTGGAATATTTTTCGTTCGCAAGCAAAAATTTGAAATCATCAACTCTTTGGTCGAAATATTCAATACTAGGAACACGCTTGCTTTGAACGACAACGTAAATATCAAGACGCCTAAATTGTGACATTTTCCATACCTTGTCAAATGAATTTTTGACATCGTCATGTCACTCAGCAGTTAGCACAGGGAGGAAATAGTATATTATATACCCAGGGACTAAAGTGCATCATTTAATTCCGAGGGTGAAGTTTATTTCCCTCGCCTACGGCTCGGGAAATACTCACCTGAGGGTAATTTGTATTAACAACACAGTTAACACAATTATTTATGTGAATATTCCTAGGCGCAACTGCTTCAACCATTTGACAGTAATTAGTAGAAAAAAATTGAGCAACTAGCTACTCGATGTGGGTAGAAAATTAATTTATTCCTTTTATTTAAGTTTTAAAATCTTTGATCGTGCATAAAATTGTGTATGTACCACTGGCGTAACTTGCTTTTATGGCCTTCGACGTGTATTTAGTCCTCAGCTTACGCTTCGGGCTCAAAATCCCGACTCAGGCCATAAAAGTGTCTTTACGCCCTTGGTACATAAATAACTATTATGTTCGACTGCATCATAATCACTTGATTTATGGATGCATTTAGTGTCCATAATGTGACACTTTATTTAACTAGTGCTTTTACCTTATTTTATTGGACAGAACTGTCACTGTCAAAAAAATGTCACAAAAATGAAATAACAAATTCAAACAATTAAATTAACATATTTATTACTTCTTATGATAATGTATATTTATGACACAATATTAGTGTTGTCGCGAATATTCAGACCCGGAGATAAATTGTTCTTCTTACTAAAACATTCTTCTCCCAATATTTTGTCGCGAATATTTAGACCAGGTGACATTTGCATAAACACAGGAAACAATCGAAACAATAGCAACACTAGAAAAGCACACTAAATTATACCGAATTTTTATATAGGGAAATAAAAATATAATTTTAGAAGATATCCAGCTCCTATAGAGCAGTCGAACATAAAGCTTTGTATGTAATTCGTACATAAACACACTTTATAGACCCGCCTTGTTTATTAGACTCGCTCGCTTTGCTCGCTCATCTATAAACAGTGGCTCGTCCAATAAAGTTCTATATTATGAACTAATTACATAAATAGCTATTTTGTTGTTTATAACATTTTTCCTAATTTTCTAGTTACCTATAGGTTTTCAGTTTGAAACATAACCTTGACATGATATTTAATTATGTACCTATTGCCATTCTTCAAGCAACCCACCTCTGATAATACGTACGTTTAATCGAGAATTAATAGATCAGCGTTATTTCTGAATTTGTAGGTTGAGTTGCCTATTCCAACTGTTAACTTTTCTGATATCCATCTATCTGGATATGTAAATTCTCAGAACTGCCGAATTTGGAGTACTGAAAATCCACATGCATTTGAAGAAACGGCTTTACATTCTGTGAAAGTGTATGCGTGGTTAGCTGTATAAAGAAGAAGAATAATTGGACCAGTATTTTTTTCAAGATACAATCAATGGAGTGAGGTACAGAGAACAAATATTGAAAGTTTTGATCAACCAGTTGGATGATGAGGAACAGCAATTTGACTATTTCCACCATGATGGTGCCACAGCCCATACCACAAGGGGGAATATTGCCTACCTCCAAGAGATTTGTGATGATCGTTTAATAAGTCAAAATTTCAATCCAGAATGGCCTGCTCGTTCCCCTGACCTCATTCCTTTGGATTTCTCGATATTTGGATGGTTGAAAGATAATGTGTACAAACAACGATTACAAAATGTAGAAGAATTAAATAATCAAATTACACTATGTTGTGAAAACATCAATGAGGTAATGCTACTTCGACTACAATAATTTATAATGACAATGACGGTGTATATTGTAAAAATACCTATACCTAAAATTAAAAGCAACATCAAAAGAAAAAGACAGGATGGAACCATCTGAGTTTAAGAAATGCAGATATAAGGGGGGATTGCCTTTGAAGGTACATATGTACTTCTTGGACCTTAGAAGTAAAAAATAATTTTTTATTGGAAAGAGATCATACATAAATCTAAAAATACGAATAATGTGAATCATTTAATTATAATTAACCTAATTACAAATTAGAGGAAAACTGTATATGATAAGAATTTTTCAAAATTTTTGTACCGATTGACACCTGTCACTTAAGAGTAATTGGAAAACGAACGTTCCAGGTAATAATTGATAAAATAAAACCGACATATGTGACCTGTTACTAATAAAAGTTAAAATATGCATCATGATACTGAAATATGCACATTGCTATAAAAATATGGAAAGATATACTCGACCTTAGAATGTAACATCTGTATCAGACAATAACACTTACACTTGTTTAACTGTTTATTTTTAATATCAATATAAGTATAAATCTCTAATAACGCCCTTATTTACATTACAAATAAATATTAACTAAAGGGTATCCAGTGAAACTTTGGGTATACGTCATTGATGAATTATGACATCATATTAGGCAGTGTTATCACATGTAACTGAACAATCACCATTTACAGGTTTTTCCAAAACAGTTTTCATTTTTTTTTAATAAGAAATGTCTTCAGACGACTTTTACATTGTGTTAAAACAGTATATTCTTTAATTGTAGCAAGCAAAGTATTAAACACTTTTAAGTCGCAGTGTGTTAGGTGAATTTGGAGTAATAAGGTAATTACGGAAATGTAAATGAAAGTTATTATTAAAACTAACCTCCAACATGACATGTGTCAACTACAAAAGTAAACAGGAAAATTAAATATGTCTGACAGTGTAGCTATCAACACGAACAGCTGTACCAACTTAATAGACAAACGTCATCAACATAATAATACCTATTGTATTTTATAAGACACGCGAATATGTAAACATATTATATTTATGTTTTGCGGGAAATTTGGTCCCGTAGGTATAATTGCTTTAAAATAATCTTTATTTAATAAAACATTAATAAATTCAGTGGAATTTTAAATTCATAATTTGAAATTAATTTGTATAGGAGTGGCTGTCATGAATGAAGTGTGACGTCATATAGATGACGTCTACACAAAGTTTCACTGGATACCCTTTATAATAAACTAGTCATGTATATTTAAAAATCCATTAAAATGGTCTTTCTAATGAGGTGTACGCCAATGATGATTTGTCTTTTAAGCCTGTGTGACACGATGCTAAATTTTACATAAAATTTACATGTAAATTTTATGCGAAATTTTTTTACTCGTTGCATACAGAAAATAACGTGCTAAATTCTCTGCTAAATTTTCATGTAAATTATTTAAAACGTGTTCTAAATTTGGAGGTAAAAGTGCGCGTAAATGTGCGCAGTAGTCTAGCCACGCCCACTTTGAATTTTGAACTGCCAAGCGTTATTTTCCGCAGATAACCAAAATAACGTGTTTACAGTTTACCGATTCCATGCTTTTTTCTATCATGTGGTGTTCATAACAATTGTTGTGCTTGTAAAAATTTAATTTCACTTAATTTTTGTCAAAACGTAAACACAGCTGATTGTTGCCAATATGACAGTTATGATAAATAACTGGAAATGTCCCTAAACTGTTTGATAATACGCAGGCGCGTGTGCTATATTTCACAAAAAAAATGACACGCGTTGCAAACAGAAAATTGGGTTTAGCTGCATAAAATCCCGATAAAAATATGGGTAAATTTACATAAAAATTTTCATGTAAATTTTATATAAAATTTAGCACCGTGTCACACAGGCTTTAGAAAACACAAGTTAATGTTACAATTACAACTACATAAGTACTACTGCAAATACAAAATAAAATGTTTCTACATCACTGTATTCTACATAACTATTTCTATTAATAACCTCCGCACTGTCTTTAGATATTTTCTATAAATAAAAATAAGGCTTGATAGAATTTGAATAATTTTCAATTCTCCGTCATGACTAAAATACACAAGAAAATCTGTTTCCACCACTGAATTAGTCTCAAAAAGTTGGTACGAGAACGTGCAATCGGTTTGCCAAAGCTTTGCAAGAAATAAACTTCCCCATACATCTACCTAGAATTTTAACACTGTGCAAATGTCAGTCTTTTTACTTTTATGGCCATACTTCCTAGGAGATTAGGAAACCTTGCTGTAAGCCGAGAAAAAGCCTCATGCCACTCTAGTAACCTAGGCCTAGGCATACTAACATTGATCTTTTCAAAATGGTTCCAGTAACGGTATGTGGGTCATGGGATATCGAGAAATTTTTTTGACCTACAGGGCTGATAACATTTTCCCGAATTAGAATAATACAATTAAGAGCGATATTAAAAGATATTTTTCGAGACATTAGTTACCGACAAACATTCATTCAAACTTTTTTCTTACCGTGAACGAGATCAAAATTCGATAAAGTCATTGTTAAACTGTAAATAGTATACGGTGAACGCAAACGCAAACAAATAGCAGGGCATTATTCCACCCTTATACATACATATTTTCCAATTATAGAATTACCAATTTTCTTGAAAATTCCATATTATTCTGTTAAAGTTCTTAAAGCAGTAATCGAGATAGTGTTTGGATGCCTGTCTTCCTACTTTTTTTATTAATATTTAACACCCTATATTAATTAATTAGTTAGTTAATTTAATTAATTAATTAATTAATTTATATTTTTCCCTGCTAACAAATTTTATATCCAAAACACAGGGGTTTTAAAGAAGCACAATATTTTCCATACACAATGTTCAATTTAAAAGATGTGCATGTCAAAATTATACAGTGTGTCCCCGGATTGAGTTCACTATAGGTATAATCTACAAAAAATTTGAGAATTTCATTTTCATGTTTTGGGATTCCGCCCTACTTGGTCTGAAAAGAATTTTAAGCAGATTTTTAGTTTTTAAAAATTAAGACGGCCATGAAAAATTTGAAAAAACTATTTTCTATTCAGGTAAAGTGCCTTTTCGGTCAATAATACGGCAAAGTACTATCGAGAAAAGTTGTTCAGAATATGAAATTATGGCTCTGTGCAAATTTCAAAAAGATCGGCTCACTTTCATTAAATCCGCTTTTTTTAGAGTAAAGCGACCAAATATGAAATACCGTTTTTGTTTTTTGCTATAAATATTTTATTTTAAGGGAAAAAATATAAATTTTGCATAATATATTTCCAAAAAGCTCTAATAAACAATAGATATCAATATCAAGTACAAAACAGTTTAAAGAAAGAAAATATTTGTTAATAATATAAAAAGGAGCATTTTTGTGTTTCACCAAAATTGTTTCAAAAATTTATATTTTATGTAAATTATAAAAAACACAAATTAATGTTCAAAACACAAACAAAAGATAAAATATTGTCTAACAAAAACACAGTTGCAAAAATAAATTCACTTTTACGTAGGTAACTCTTTTATTTACAAAAATCGCACACAAAATTTTCAGTCAAAGTACCTGAACAATCTTCTTTATTTAAACAAAGGCTGATAACTTCATCAAAAGATTGTTTGCAATAATTAACGAACATGTCTTCTAAGGCATACAAACAAAAGAACCTAATAAAATAAAAAAACTTGACTACAAATTAAAAAATACTTACATGTGAAAAAACTTTCCGCGGTAAAAAAGGTTTTTTGGTTATATGCTCGGTAGGTTTGGTAACATTGATTTGAAACTTTTACAGTAAACTGCTAAGAACTAGTTCTTATGGTCTGCATGTTGAAATGAGAGATGACGCTAGCAGGTTTAAAAATAATTAGGTGTTCCATGTAAGGTACGAATTCCATATTTGGTCACTTTACTCTACGTTTTCTTTTTAAGCCGATCTTTTTGAAATTTTGCACAGAGCCATAATTTCATATTCTGAACAGCTTTTCTCAATAACATTTTGCCGTATTATTGACCAAAAAGGCACTTTACCTGAATAGAAAATAGTTTTCTCACATTTTTCATGGCCGTCTTAATTTTTAAAAAACTAAAAATCTGATTAAAATTCTTTTCAGACCAAGCAGGGCGGAATCCCAAAACATGAAAATGAAATTCTCAAATTTTTAGTCGATTATACCTATAGTGAACTCAATCCGGGGACACACTGTATGTATAATTCATAATAAATAATCACAACTGATGGGGCATTGCGTAGCAACTATTTTTAATTTTGAGCCATGGTACTTGTATGTACAATTGCGGACAAAAACAGCACAAACGGTAATTTAGTGCACCTTTTTTTATTGATTTTAAACATATTGATCTGAAAAACAACCACATGACGATTACGATTCAATGACATGAAAAAGACGCATTTACAAAATATAAAAATTGATATTTCCATTTATTTGGCTCCAATTGTACTTAGTGCTCTCGGTCAATGTGAACATAGTGTTTTAAACATCCACCAAACGCACTCCAAAGGGTTAATTTTCTTTGCAAGGTAATACTGGGTAATTCATGCAAAGCGCGCCCTAAAAATCTTCAAATGCAACCCAACAAACATATTTCCAAACTTACTAGGAATATCTGCAAATTAAAAAACAAAATTTGATGTAGTAGATATGTTCGCAAATATAAATAATTTGTATGCAGAATTGTTATTTTGTTTGCATTTTTTTCGTGATCTAATGTTCCTGTGTTATTCATAATATTTTTCTGTTTTTTCTAGTTATAGGTTACGAAAATTTTCAGTTTGGAATATAACCTTCACATGACGATGGTTAATTATGTATGGTCATTCTGAAGTAAGCCATCTCTGATTTTATAATTTAATTAAGAATTAACAGTATTTAGGAATTTGTAATTTGGGTCGCCTATTCTAGTTATTAAGGAGCGATTTTTATGCGAACTACCCCCAGTATATCAATCTTTTATCTCATTTTTGATATTAGTAAGTTTAGTGTGGACTAGAAACTACACTACCGAATAAATAGTAAATAACCAAAAACAACACACAATTGTAATAAAATAAGACCTGCTCTAATTTATACAATTTACACTCTATGTATTATTTATAATTAATTAATTAACAATAATAATCTTTTCTCACATTATATTTTAGTCTATTATTCCCGTGTGTATTATTAAATAATAATCTTACTTTTTTCCAGGCCTAAGGACATTCAACAGTAGGTATGTACAAACTCTTGAATTGTTGGAAAAGCACTATCTAATACTTTCGCCATTGGACATGTGTTCGTTTCCTGTTGCGCAAACGCCCTAAAGCTTAACAGTTCCTACACAAGAATAACATCTCTATTAAATTGAATTGTAAATAGTGGTCACTGATTGACGCTATAAATTTTGCAAGAGACGCCTCATTTTACGACTTCTGCGAAGCAGAAGTATAAAAGTCAACAAGTGGGATTTTATTGATGCTTATCAAAGTGTTCAACATTTTATGTTAGTGTAAGATTTATTATACTACAACATAATATAGTATTTTGTACATAATATAGTCCTTAATAATTATAGTAAACCATCAAAGATAATATTGAACTTTATACATTTGATTAAATATCTGTAAACTTATATTTATAATGAAATTGATAAACGCGTTTTTTAGGTAAAGTTGTTGCAAGCAGAATTTTTGTAAGTCGACTATACAGGTTGATTCATTATGAGTGTAACAAACTTCGGCTTTTTATTGGGGAGGTAATTTTAAGTGAAAACTGTTATATGAATCTAGGTCCTATTTCACTTCGTTAAAGAAAGAAGAAGAAAAATTTTCAAAATGTAGTCATAAATCCATACCTACATCTAGTTACCATTGAAAAAGTAAAATACAGTCCATTAATAATTGACAATCACTTGTTTGTTAAAGTTAATATTTTACTATTAGTTGTTTGCTGTAAAAGAATAAAGTTAATAATTAACAATTATTGTGTGTTGAAAAATGCCAAGTTTCAGTGCAGCTGAATATGCCGATATTATTTTCGTGTACCTATGGTTACTGTAATGGTAACGCTCGTCGTGCATCCAGAGAATATCGTCGCAGATTTCCAAATAGACAGCAACCCTGTCATCGAGTTTTTGACCGTACTTTTCAAAGACTCCGTGAGACTGGTACAACTGCTGTTAATAATGCTGCAGAAAGTAATGTTAACAATGAAGAAAATGTAATCGATGCAGTTTTGGACAATCCTACACTTAGAACTAGGCGCATTGCAACACAATTGCACCTTTCGCAGAACTTTGTGTTGGGAACATTACATCGCGAAGAACTACATACTTATCACATTCAACGAGTTGAGGCACTACAACCACAAGATTATGGCCAACGTGTGGAGAGTTTTGTGCCTGGTTGCTACGTAAAATTACCGAAGATCCAAATATACTGTGGACCGATGAGGCTCAATTTACGAGGGATAGTATTAATACCACCCACAACTACCAACTATGGTCTCTTCAGAATCCCCATGCCCTCGTACAGATAATATTTCAACATCGCTTTGATGTTAATACGTGTTCTTGATGATCGCTTAAAGCTTAAATGCACAACGAAACGCTACTTTCCTAGATGGAAGACTTTATGAGATGCTGGAAGATATTCCGCTTCATATTCGGCAACAAATGTGCTACCAGCATGATGACGCCCCAGCCCACTATGGAAGACAAGTAACCCTACAGATGGATAGGTCGTGGGGGTCCCATCGCTTGGCCTCCGAGGTCCCCTGACCTAATTCCTTTAGAGTTTTACCTTTGGGGTCACTTAAAATAGCTAGTCTGCAGTGTTGAAATCAATACTCGTGATCAGTTACTCCAAAGGTAAATTGATGCGGCCGATCAAATTTGTAATGACGATGCCATAATTCGTGTTTATGATTCGATGATTTGTAGGTGTCGTGCTTGTATTCAGGCTCAAGGGGCACATTTGACATTTTTTGCTCAAAATGAACTCCCCAACAAAATGCCGAAGTTTGTTACACTCATTATGAATTACCCTGTATATTAAAGAGGCAATAGAACACATATTACTATGAACATGAGTATACCACCAAAACCGGTCGACATTTTATTATTACTGTTCTTTCTCTTCCAGAAGTGGCGTGCCCTTTACAGGGCGTTGCCAATCTTCTCTCCATATGTCTGTGGTGGCATGTCAAGTAGCCTACAGATATAGGGGACCTACAGCCTAACGTGGGCTCCAAACCACAGAAGTGCTCCAGAAAGGACTTACTAGGCCTTACCTCGGTGGTTTGCTATTGCCTTCCGAGGGAAGCAGTCGGATGTTTTCGGTGTATGTGTAACCCTGGGAGTTGAACCCAGGCCATCTCAGTGGTCAGCGGCATGCTGAACCAACTGAGCCACGACCGCGACATTATTACTATTATTACTCAGTGGTGAGTTTTTAGGGGTAAGAGCTGCAGAAAAAATAACCCTCTAAATTAAGGAAAAAATCTTACCTTAATTTTTTAATGGCGGAAAATAAAGTCCATGCCACGGTTTTTGTAACTCACAAACTGTCAATAACTTTAGAATTAAAAATAAAAAAATTTTGCTTTGTCCACTTTGATTTAATTTAGGCGTAGGCCGTCCCAATGATTTAATTCAAGTTTTTCTTCAAAGGGGTGTCTTCATTCATATTGAATTTAAGTAATTCTACAACGATACAACGATAAACAAAACACACAACTTACGTTCAATTAAAAATAAAGCATCCGAACAGCTACTCGAATTTAACAAAAACAATTTTCCCTACGATAATCGTGAATTATACATTTTCGTTAAACAAAATCCCAAAAACAACACGGATCACACCAAAAGTTTTAGAATTCTCAAACGGCCATGAGCCGAACCAAAACGGTTGCAAGGTGGCGAATTTTCTACCACTAACATACGGTTTTTAACTCACACATTAAGTTGGAAGATTTAGTATGTGAATCAGCATGTATCGTTAGTGAGTAATCACAGTTTTAATACTTGACGAGCCTGAACCGTGGATGAAATCCTTGCGATCAAATCTGTACGATTTAACCGCTAGTATATGGAGGGCTACGAGCGCCAGTTTAGGCCGCTCCCGGTGCAAAATTAAATCTGAATATTCTGAATGCGTTAGACCATAATCTACCTGATTTGCGCACGTTGTTCGGTATATTCTGCCCGAAAACTTTGAATTCATGTATTATGATGTGCGCGGTCTTTTCGGAAGTGATTTAATTATTAATGCCTAAGTTGAAAATACAATGTAATGCCGTTTTAATTAGTACGTAAACGAAATTTAATTAAAATAAAAAATAAGAAATAACATAAACGTATTTATTTCTAAAAAGGTGAAATTAAACAGTAGGAGTACAAAACAAAATACAGTGGACCAGCGGCGCGGGAATATTGAAATTATTTTGCCACGCCGCGCTGGTCCCTGCGGACCAGCACACAAAATAATTTACAGAGTGTCCTAAAATCAATTTATAATAAAATTAGATATAGCAGGCTTTATCCAGTGTAGGAACAAGTAAGAAAACCCACTTGGCCTGTTGAAAAAAAATTAAAAAATCCGTCTGGCAGTCAACGTGTTTTAATAACAAATATAAAAACCTTTCATATATTCTCCTGCTGTATTACTACTACTTATCCACAAAGAATATTTGACTTTGTTACTTGGAAACTCATGATAAGTTAAACCGGGACTTGAATTATGGCAAGGAGGGATGCAACAAGACATTTTTAGAAAGTAATTTTTGTTGAATAACCAAAATTAACAAATTTAAATTAGAAATACAGCTGTCAGTGAAAGGATAACTAGCGCCACGGACAAAATTTGAACTAGTCGATTAACTGTCAAATAGCCCTATTCGGCACGCTTTATGAATCAACGCTGGCGACGTGTACAGTGCTGCCAGGTGTGACGATTTATCGCCATTGTGGCAACTTTTATTCTGTCAAAATCGCCACAAATAGATTTTGGCGATTGGCTACCAAATGTGGCTACTTAGCAGATTAGCAGATATTTCATGCGATAATAGTTGAACTTAATACAAAAAACTAATTACTTCTGACTATATCATATTTTGTTTTTATCTATTAGTTTTATTACTGTTTAGTACTCCCTTTGCCGTTAAAATAAACCTATGCCACTGCGACGCCAACTTCACACTTTTCACAGAGCATCACCGCTCACGGTCACTAAAGTGACTTTAGTGACCGTGATCACCGCTAGCTCTATTCTGTTAATTGCGTTGAAGTTTTTGAGTATTTAGGTTAGGTAAATTCGGTAAATTACCAAAGTAAATACTTGCAGAAGAGTTTATTTGTAAATATATGATGCCATGACCTACGAAAATGGAAGTCAGAGTGCTACGACACTCAAAGCAAATTATTTGAAAAAATAGAATTATTCTCGAAAAAGTATTTTTTCCAACTTTAGGTGATTCTAATACAGCAACTAAAATAGTTAAAGTTCTAAAACAATTTGTCTCGGGTGTTGCGGCACCTTGACTTTCATTTGGCATTAGTCATAGCACTCTAGATTAATTTCTGCAAAAATTTACTTTGTCATCAAAATGTTTCGAACTTGATACTACCATACGTAAAATTGAATGGAGATTCCAAAAATGTATAAATATACAGGGTGTTCTATTTAAAATAACAAAGTTGATGTCAATTCCGGCGAAACCGGAAGTGACAGAAACTTGTTTCCTATGTCAACAAATGCCATTTAAAGAGAATATTACATATACCAAATTTCATTTTAATATCTTAAAAAATAAAAAAATTATGGGGGTGTCCCAGGTTTTGTTGACACCCGGTATACACATTACTGACGGTCGTGATATAATGTTCTTGCTTGTTGGTAAAAGTAGCACCCAGGTTACTCAGGTATCGCATAGCATAGATAATTATCATCTCATGGAAACAAGTAATATACAGTGGTGTGCAAATGTGTGGAACCAAGTAATTCAGAGATATCGAAATGAAATTTGGTAGGTAGATATTACAGTAAATTGTGTATTTGCGTTGAATGTTTTTAACAATTTTGAGCTTCCGGTTTGACCGGAAGTAATGCCGATTTTAAAGTTTGTAATGGACCACCCTGTATATTATTTTAATTTTGAATAGAACATTTTATTATGATTACAAAAATACGGGGTTGGATCTCTTTTATTTCAAGAATTTACAAACAGACTAGCCTACTTTCAAGAAGTAAACGGTGCTCAGTTTGAACATTTAATACATTAAGTTTATTTTCACTTTAGGCAGTGCTCCTGTTTTATTCTACTGTTTTGTATAAATGCTATAAATTTAATTTTGGTTACTAATGTGATTGTTACGTTTGTTTGATAGACTCTAGATCTCATTCGCCTTTGCCTCAAAAGTACTTTTTTTGTTAATATCTCGGTTGGCCTTGAAATAAAAGATATCGAACCCCAAATTTTTGTAATCGTAATAAAATGTTCTATTCAAAATTAAAATAATATACAGGGTGTTCCATTACCAACTTTAAAATCGGCATTACTTCCGGTCAAACCGGAAGCTCAAAATTGTTAAAAACATTCAACGCAAATACACAATTTGCTGTAATATCTACCTACCAAATTTCATTTCGATATCTCTAAAAACTCCAGAGTTATTTACTTGGTTCCACACATTTGCCCATCACTGTACATTGTACATGCATGTATTAACAAAATGTCTTTCGGATTGGGACTTGGGACCGTGTCATTGTTGAGACAGAGAAACTCAACGTTTCGCCCACTTTTTAAAGGGGCTTCTTCAGGAGGAAAAGGGAGCACCAAGAGCACGGTAACTCAACGTGTTAACCACGCCAGAGGCGAAACTCTTTTAGCAAGAGGCAGAAGGATAAGGATAATTCAACTTGTCAACCAAGTCAGAGGCGAAACCCTTCAGAAGGGCAAGCCTCTGGCTTGGCATTTTTTGATTGCCAAGGTGTACGGTTGTTAAATTTTAAAGAATCTGGTATCAACATCAAAACGATATGCAGACACCTTAATCTATTTACCTGCTAGCATCAATAATAAACATCCCGGGAACCTCACAAACGGTGTCATCCTTCTGCACGATAATGCTTGCCCCCATTGTCACGTGATTTTGCAATCCCGTATTATTTTGGATTTTTTAAGTCATTTTAAATTATTATTAAGATTCTTCAGTACGCCCCTGTCCCTTAAGTTTGATTCCGTGATAATTATTTTATTTCTGCTAAAATTAAATTCGTTTAGTCTGGAGGACACGAAAGATTAAGCCTGTTTTGGTACGTTCTTCCGTTGCAGTTCTACGAATTCTTGAATTCATTTCAGTGTGTTTCATTTTTGTAAAAGGTTCCTTTGTTCAAATCACAAGGTGACTCAATGCGTATTTCATCAAGACATGATGTCATCTTGGTTCAGTTATTACAACGTATCGTGATACGGTGCGGGGAACCCCCTGTACGTTCGGTCGCGTCAGCTGATTGTTTCAGCATTCTTCCAACTTCTTCTTCCGTTCCCCTCTTTAGTACGTGGAAATTACTCAATCATCGGACGTCTTAGGCTGCCCCGGTTTAAAACGCGTTTGCAAGTTCTTTGTTTCCCACTTGGGTATTTAACCCATCGAGAAGAGCGCTATTACCGTAGTTTTCAGGGAAAACTAAATATGTACTACAAGGTCAGATTCACCAAAAGGGTTTCATAAAATCTCGAAGTAACATAGTGTTGTGTGAAGTTTGCGGAAGTTTAGTGGAAGTTGGTTCACATAAATTCAGAATTAATTGGATTCTGAAAACCCAATGCCTATGGAATATTCGTCGTTGGTCTTGCATCCGCCTTCTGGATGAAGGTCGCCATCTCCTCGTTGCTGTAAGAATATTTAACGTCTGCCACGTACTCCCTGACCAAGTACCAATAGCTGGCCAGGTAAACAATTTTTAACATCCCTTCACTGCACCTGCTTTTGCCGTTGTGTTTCAACGTTAGTTTCAATGCCGACGATTGCCTCTTGTTGGCAGGGCTTTTGATATTAACGTTCTTCAGTTTGTTTCAAGTTTAATGAGTACCACCTTTTGTATTTGTCATTTTGTGCTTTGGCGTGCAACGTGTAATTTTGAGTAAAGTGCTGGTCTATCTGCTTGATCCGGCGGCATGTTAGAAGGCCGTGTGGATTGCATGTTGGCAGATTCACTTCTACAGGAGTAAAGTTTGAAGGTCTCCGGCTTTCAGTTGACTGGCTTATTTGTAGTAATTTTGGTGTTTGTAAAGTAACGATTTCATTTGTGTTAAAGTAAAGACTTTTAGTGTTCAGATTGTAGTTCAGTATTAAGTCAAGTTAGCATACTATTTTGTATTGTGTTGCATGTGTGAAATTTTTCGGTGCTTATTGAATTGTTAAATTGTTGTATTATTATTTGTGTCTTCCTATTTTTTTTGTGATTGAGGGACTAAGCTTGTGAATATTTTTACAGTACTTAAAGTAAATGTAGTGCCCTCAATTCTACTGTCCTTTAAAGTAAGCGTAATTTTTATGATTTGTTTTTACCGTAATATTTTTGATTGTCTTTTGTGTAATTTCTTGTATTCATTTTTGTGTCTTTTGATTCATTAAATAATTCATTGTCAATTTAGTTGGCCTTGTTATTTGTGTTCAGTGCTCCCCGTTACCATTTTGTGTTTCAGTGTTTTGTTAGGATCTACGTATAAAGTGTTAAGCCCGTCTACAAGATGTAGAGTGGTCGCGTGTGAGCACTGACCGTCAGTGGAAGTTTAGAGGCGAGCGATATCAGTGAAAACAGACGCGTTACCTGTAACTAATTCACATTTACAGCTAAAACTTGAGTGGAATTAAAATAATTTATAGTGAAATACAAAACTAAAATATTTAGTGGGGCCTCTTCTGAGAGGCCCAACCTCCTTAGTGAATATGCCCAACGATAACAATAAACGCGACAGCAGTGCTATCTCCCCCACAGCTGAAGATCCAAATAAGAGATACCTCTTTGACCCAAACCAACTAATATCATCAAATAAATATTACTTACCATCAGGTACAATCATAAATTACAAAGGCGGCCGTTGTGACACCCAGGAAGAAATGCAAACGGATGAAACAATCCAACAAACAGAAGAGCAAACAAAATTACAACAAACAGCCAAAAAACCGAACATCCCTCCGATATACCTGCACGAAAGTAAAAATTACCAGGAAGTTTTGAAGGACATCAAAGCGCTTGTCATTGAGGATTTTACCACAATATACAAAGGAAATTTCTTACGTATCAACCTAACCAGTATCGAAGACTTTCGCAACTTAACAAAGTACTATGACTTACATCAACTCAAATACCACACATACAAGAACCCAGAAGAACAAACTCTTTCCGTGGTGCTACGAAGTGTCCCGATATCACTTACCGTAGAAGAAATTACAACAGAATTGACAGCTAAAAAGTTCCCAATAACCAAAGTAGCAAGATTATACAATAAAAATAAATATCCCATCCCCATTTGCACAGTCGAATTAAAAAAAAACGACGAAGCCAACAAGATATTTGCATTAAATAAACTTAACTACTGTATCATAAGTGTAGAACCAAGACGAAAATCTCCAGATATACCACAGTGCACAAGATGCCAATTATACGGGCATACTAAAAACTATTGCAAGCTCTCCCCAAGGTGCGTGAAATGCAAAGGTGACCACCTCTACACAAGCTGCACCAAAGCTACCCAAGAAAAAGCACAATGTGTAGACTGCGATGGCGAACATCCTGCGAACTATAAAGGATGCGCCTATTACCAAAAAATAATACAAAAAGCTAATAGTAATAACAACAAGAATAAATCGCTCAACAGACCTAATGCTGCGTTTGAAACCAACAATAATAACTTTCCGTCACTACCCAGAACAAAACGACAATGGTCTGAAACCTTAGCAGTCAGAGATACTGTCAATAACAAACACACCCAGAAGGAAGGACAAAACGAAGAGCCAACTGATTTTGTAACACAAACTCTCAAAACCATATTAGATCTCCTTAAACCATACATGGAACAAATAAAAACAGCTTTATTGTCGCTGCTGCCAACACTGCTCAGCAATGTCAAATAATAACACCAATATTAAAAAGTTAACACTTGCCAGTTGGAACGCCGATGGCATAAAATCAAAGCGCTCAAGCTTTATAGCATTCCTAGCTAATCATAACATTGACATCGCCTGCGTTAGCGAAACCCATCTAATAAATACAGAAAAATTCAGCTTACCAGGATATAAAATCTTTAGGTATGACAGAACGGCACCAATAGCTTCAGGAGGGGTTGCTATTGTAGCAAAGAAAAACCTAACTATTGACCCACTCCCAATACAAACATTTGAGAGTATCGAAACAGTATCGGCCAAATTACAATTAGCAAATAAATGTACCATCAATATAGTAAGTGGTTACAAGCAACCAAACAAAAGGATACTTGAAGCTGACCTGCAAGAAATATATGCAAATAATGCTCCAACATACCTCATCGGTGACTTGAATTGCAAAAACACAATTTGGGGATGCCGCGTAAACAACCAGGATGGAGTAAGACTTTATAATTATCTTAATGCAAATGCTATTCAAATTTCAGCACCTGATTCGTATACTCATTACCCCTACCGCCACGACCACTTACCTGACATCTTAAGTATCATATTACACAAAAACTGTAGCATACCTATAACACAAACAGTCCTGACTGAACTAGAATCGGACCACTTACCAATCCTGGTCTCCTTCGCAGAGCTGCCGCACAAAATCGAACAACTACCGCGACTTATTAATGGTCGCGTTAACTGGGCAACCTTCCAACAAGCACTAGAAAAGAAAATACAGTGTCCCAAAAGTCTAGAAACAAAAGAAGAAGTAGATCTGGCCTTAACCAACCTACAGGAATTAATCAAAGAGTCCATACAGGAGGCAACTACGGTACAACGCAATCCCAGGATAACTAACTACAATCAACCCCCCACTGAAATACTAAACCTGATACAGGAAAAAAACCGAGTAAGAAGAGAGTGGCAACGGAACAGGGACCCTCAACAAAGACACTTACTTAATCGTCTGATACGGCAAGTCAAATATGAGCTGGATAGCTACAGAATACGTACTTACAATACATATATCGAAGAACTGCAACCAGGGGATCCATCGTTATGGCGAGCAACGAAACGAATCCTTAAACAAACTCCTACTACATCCCCACTAAAGTATAATAACACCATCTACACCACGGACAAGGAGAAAAGCGAAGTCTTTGCGGGATATCTCGAAAGTGTTTTCACCACCGATATCAATCAAGGGAACGCTGAGAGAGCTCAACATGTCAAGGACCACATAACTAACAACTTCCCTAATTACCCTGGAACCATAAAACACATCAGTCCAAAAGAACTGGAAAAATACATTAAAAAACTACCGAACAAGAAAGCCCCAGGACCTGACCTTATGCCTAATATTGTTTTGAAAAAGTTTACCAGAAAAGCAGTTTGCTATGTTACCACCATCTTCAACTCATGTCTCAGAATTGGATATTTCCCAATTTCTTGGAAAATTGCCCATATTATTATGATCAATAAGCCTGGAAAAACTGCTAAGGACCCCGCCAACTACAGGCCCATTAGTCTGCTATCGGTATTATCAGAAGTAATACCACAAGTGACTAGAATTTTACCGGAAATTTTTTTGCCGTCACCAACACGACTGCTTGTTGCGACGAAAATCGTAACGAGTGCGACAGCACGAGTTACGATTTTCCAAAGCAACAAGCAAGAGTGTTTGTGACGGCAAAAATTTCCTGTAAAATTCTAGTCACGCATGGTATTCGGAATGATAATTCCTCGAATTAGGTATAATGAAATTACTGAAATACTTGTCACTCAAAAAATTTTGACAGACGTTGTCTCTAAGCAACGCTGCTAGTCGCAAAATTTTCTAGAAAATTTCACTAGTGGTATTTTCGATTTAATTCGATTGTGATTGGTTCAATTCACCAAAATACTGTGATTTGATTGGATGAGTGGAATAATCAAAATTATTTGAAAAGGCAATTCTAACTCGTCTAAATAATGAATTAACCGTCAACAACACCATTCCCGCCTTTCAGTTTGGATTCAGAGCCCACCATTCTACATCCCACCAACTACTTAGAATAACTGAAATCATCGAAAGAGGGTTCGAGCGAAAACAACATACTCTAATTGCCTTTCTTGATATCGCTAAGGCTTTTGACACAGTCTGGTTGGATGGACTTTTACACAAATTACTGGATACTAAAATATCGAATTATTTATTAGTAATCCTAAAACCATTTATTGAAAACCGGGCCTTTCACGTCGGGGTAAATAGTACATTATCATCCAGTAAAGAAATTTCAGCAGGAATTCCACAGGGATCACTATTAGGTCTGGTACTGTACAATATCTTTATGCACGATATCCCAGAAATAAATAACTCAACAATAGCCATGTACGCAGACGATACTGCAATAGTCAGTCAACACGTAAATATTGAAAATGCTGTGCAACAGCTACAAGCTAGTATGGACGACCTGAGTGTTTGGCTAAACCGTTGGTACATAACTCTTAATTCAACTAAATGCCAAACTAAAATATTCACTCTGAGACGCCCAAATATACCCACAAATATCCTAATAGATGGCCAACCCATCCAATGGAATCCATCGGATGATGGTGTTAAATACCTGGGAGTATATCTGGATAAGCGACTAACATGGAAGCTACACTTAAACAAAAAATTAAACGAATGCCATGGCAGGTTGTCGCAGTTATACCCCATATTAAATCGTAAATCGCCTTTAAAACTTGAGTGCTCCATACTAATATACAAATCACTAATCAGACCCCTATTAACATACGCATGTACAGTGTGGGGCGCAGCCCCGAAATCAACAATCAGAAAACTGCAAACATTCCAGAATAAAATATTACGGATTGCAACAAACTCACCCTGGTTTATGCGTAACACTCAACTGCATACCGAACTAGCAATGCCAACAATTCATTCTTTCATCATAAAATGTATCACAACATTTCATGGAAAACTCAACGAATGTCCCGGTGCCATTAGATACACACTAGGTGAGAAAGCGATCCACCAGCGATTAAAAAGAAAATTAACCCAAGATTTAATGCATACAACTGACGACGAGCTCAGTGACTGAGGAACCCCAATGGGGAAGGCCTCCTTAAGACAATACAGTGAAAAGTGATAAGTGAAAAGTTCCGTGTATAGCTAAAAGTAGCTGATCCGGACACAAACTATCTTAAAAAAAAAAAAAAGATGTAGAGTTTCGCAGTTAAGTAAAGTTTATTTCAGTGTAGCAAGGTAAGTTATATCTTGCAGCAGAAAGCAGCTATGACGACCCCTTCTCCGAGCCCTTGGGAATCTTCTATGATGGGTTTCCTCCTTTTAGATCTTTGGATGATTTTAATATCATAGCTGGCGCTCAACAATTTCCATCCGTATTACAACTACCCTTAATTGAAGGTTCTTTTACCGTTTCGAATGCCCCATCTTCACTGTTTAGTCTAGCCGCGCGCCAAAGGAGTAACAACATCCCCAATTAAATGTCGTAGTGCAGGAATGGCACGTGACACCATGTAGCCCGAATGATTCAAGATTTGGTTGCTCGTATGCGTTGGGAAGTCTTGCAACATCCACCTTACAATCCCGACTTGTCCCCGTGCGATTTCCAAGTGGTTGGACTATTAAAACGAATCGATAAAAGGGTGGCGATTCAATTGGGATGCTGAGGTAGGCTTTGCTGTAATGGTTCCGTAAACAGCCGGAGGAATTTTACCAGCCAGGCAATCTATAGATTAGTGCACCACTGGACCTCATGCCTTATTGTTAATAGAGATCTCTTTTAAATTAATTGAATAAAAATTGCGCTACGGCCTTTAAACATGTTTCTCTCAGGCAATCTTCGTATTTAAAAAACTTTATGCTTGTATAATTATGGAAAACATCCGAAAGAAGGCCAAAAATGTTGGCGAAACGTGGATTTATGTATTTATTACAACATAACAATAATATGTTTTAATATACGAGCCCTATTGCACAACAGTTCGCCCATTTCTATGTTTTATATTTTTAGTGTGTTAGCTCCGTCTAAATTAATTGAATGTAAATATAATGTTTTGTTTGGCAAATGATATTACATTTTAACATATTTAGAGTGAATTTAAACATAGTTGAACTTATAAACTAATCTAAATAAATGTTAAATAATTTTAGTACACGCCATAGAAAATACTTGTCAAAGAATAAGCCGCTTTACCACTGTATAACACCGCCTTTGTTTTGTAAAACTGCATCAATCCGACGTGGCATAGTATCCACAAGTTCTTTGCAATAGGCTGCAGTAAAGGAGTGCCATATTAATATAATCTCAAAATTAGCCCTAGTTCTTTGTGTCGGGATCAATATGTTCGAAAACTTACAAATAAATTAATTATCTTGTAAAATTCTGTTTCTTAAAAAGTAAAAGCAATAATTTATGGTGTTGCTATTAAAATTAAATGGATATTCACATTGTATTCATTGGTAATTATATAAAATTATATATGGGCAAACTGTTGTGCAATAGGGCTCGTAAATCTAATTAAACAGAAATTTTTTTTAGCGTAATAAAGACAGAATTACAGATAATAATAGAATCCCATATATAGGGTGATTCAAAAGTATTGTCATTAAATTAAATGGGTATCTACTGACCTTAATAGAAGTACATTACAGCAAAAATTTAAAGCTTATAGCGATTTTTTTTATTTTAAAATTTGATACCCACTTTTGAGAAACCGCTGGCTAATATGCGCGATAAAAATTTGACCCTGCAAAAATAAATGAAACATTACACAATTATTATGTAATTTACAGGTTTCATTTTCCTCTGCAATTTTTTCAGGATTAAGACTGATGACAGTAAACAATTAGTGGCATGTTTAAAGAGTGATATTAGAAAAAAATGTTGTTAATAAAGAGAAACTGGACTTACAGAAAAATGTTAATCCAACAAACACGCACAAAACAACCAAAAAACTGTCTTTCAGAGCTTCTGCAGCATTTTGAAGAGCTTTCCCGTAAATTAAAACGTCAATTATTAATTAATTCGGTCATACGGTTAGGTTGACCTTCCATTAAAGTGCCCGAACAGTCCAGTTTTAAAGCCACGCACGAATTGACTGAGCTACGTCACATCACACCTGGGCTTTATCAGTATGGACAAAAAAAGCGATTGATAAATTTAAATTTTAAATGTAAACAGGACTGACCTATTCCACTATTCCAGTTACCCCAAAACAATTTTTGTATTAATGTTTATAATGTTTTTCTGAGGTTACCGTTTACTTGCGACACATGGTTTATTGAGAAAAGTTGTTCTATTTGATATGCCCTACCTACCTTTAAAATTAATGACAATACTTTTGAATCGCCCTGCCCTGTATGTGGAAATGTAAGCTAATAATTCTTAATATTGAAATACACCAAAATAGTGATAGAACTGTAATGTAATTATTGTTTTTAAACATTTTACTGCTCAAAAAGTATTTTAACAAACTTCCAAATAAAAATCCTCAACAAGAAACTCCTCTTTCATATTTTTTTTGTAATTGCACTGGTCTTTTAGTAACTTTGCATAAATATACTCGTCGGCACAATTATCACTTATTATTACTGATAATACGTAAAAACTTAAAGCAAATTGTTACCCTAAACATTAAGTTACATGTTACTTTCATATTATAAGTGTATTAAACATGTCTACATTATAAATAACCAGAGTTAAACAATAAAATAAAAAAACTGAAAAAAAAAAACAGTAATAAGTGATATGATAATAATGCCGGTGAGTGTAGATCTTTAAAAACCAAGTTTCTTAAAATCTTTCCTTCAAACAAATCAGATCTCTCTATTTTTGTATTCGTTAGATATTGTGGGCGTCTAATATACGACCAGCTAAGATACGATGTTACAGACCACAGGACTAGTAAATTGATTTATCCCGGGAGAGCCTTTAAATCTTGTGTTGCTTTGTTTCTTATGCCATTACAACAAATTGGGCTGAAACTACAATGTATTCCAGCACATTCCATCTTCGAATATAAATACATGAATATTACACGATATATAATTAAATTATAAGTATTATAATACAAACCCTTCATTTGCAATAATTATGAGGTAAACTTTTATCCTTAAACGTTAAGTAGGCAATTAAATAAATATATTAAATAAGTACAGGGTGGTTCACAACTTCGAACTAGGTCAATAGATAGTTATTACACAAAGTAGAGCAAAACTTTATGTAGAAACTCTATGTACAGTGTGTCCTAATTTCGACGTGCATGTATGGGTAACTTTGTTATTTGTACAGCTACGGCAAAACCGATTGCACGTTATTGGACGAACTTTTTGGGACTAATTCTATGGTGGAAACAGAAATGGACGATCTTATTTTGTTTTCGTGTTATTGCGCTAAACTGAAAATTACTCCAATTCTCCAAGTCTTATAACATCTTTATTTATAGAAATATCTGAATATAGTATAGAGGTTATTCATAGATATTTTTACTTAGATTTCAGTGGCGTACATAGATTTTTTTTCATTTGCTATGGTGTTTCAGTTACAGCATAAACTTGTGTTTTATAAAAGGGAATCATAGTCGGCGTTGACCTCATTTAAAAGACCATTTTAAGAGCTTTTCGAATATACAGGGTGGTCCATAAGTAATGGTTCATAGACCAACAGTAGATTCGCCAGGTCAAAATATAACGACTTACCTAAAATTACCTTAATCCAAAAGTTAATATTTAGGGAGATACGGGGTGTCAAAGTCAAAATTTTAATTTTATTTTTTTTTTTATTTAAATTACTGATTTGATAAACAAAACATAGTTGACCGTAAAATCTGACATTTGTAATAAACATTTGAATGCCGTTAAGACTTATAATACTCTATTGTTTCATGGCTAACTGTTTATTTTGTTATAATTAATGTTAATTTAGGTATAAATGGTCGATAATGCCCTTATTTCAAACACTAAGTATAATAAACCATATACAGGGTGTATACAAATTGGCGCAAAAGCTCCAGGTAGCGATATTCCTTGTACAATTCTGAGTCGAAAACCTTAATACAAAAATGTTGTACCATGCTTCCCGTGCCCTTACGAACCATTTGAAAGAAACGTACATTTGGCAACATTGAATCCATCCCACACATGGTATTCATAATTAAAGCATGGTAACTTAGGATACAGCGTTGAAGTTGTTAAAACTAAATTTTCGTCATTTTACTCGTTGGTAATAGCAGATGGATAGGCTTAAGACCTTCAATTGTAGGTGCTGCTAGAGAGATAAGATTAAGTTCAGAAATTATTTATTTTAAACATAATACATCCCAAAATTTTAAATTAGGATTTTATTTTGTGATTCAATTTTGATCATTTTTGCGTAGTCGATCAACACCACTATTGTCTAACCTAACATACTAATTTACACTCACTGTTCGAACTGAATACCATCTGTTTCCAAACATAGTCGTCAACTTTTTGGTATTGTTTGCATTACCCGCTCCAGCTTATCAGGTGTAATTTCTAATATTGCTGCGGCAATTCTGTTTTTAACCTCATCAACATTTTGTGGGGGTGTGGCATAAACTTTTTCTTTAATGAAACCCCAAATAAAGAAGTCCAATGGATTGAAACCTGGGGATCTCGGCTGCCATAAAATGGGCCCATTGCGACCAATCCATCTTCCTGGATAGTGGTCATCCAACCACTCTCTTACATTAAGAGCAAAATAGGAGCTCCATCATTCATAAATAACATATTTGGTCGTATATTCAACGGTATCTCATCAATCACTTGTTCCAAAACATTAAGATGTTCATTGGCATTAAGGCGGTTCGGTAGGTAAATTGGTCCAACAACTCTCTGATTTATGATGCCTAGCCAAACATTTACAGAAAACCTTCTTTGGTGACCAAATTCACTAAACTCGTGCGGGTTTTCATCAGCCCAATAATGTGTATTGTGTGTATTGAAGACGCCATCTCGAGTAAACATACACTCGTCGCTCCAAAGAATACGTCTCAAAAAACCATTTTCGTCACGAATTCTATTTAAAATAGTGTTGCAAAAGTGAGATCGAGCAATGTTATCATTTTCATAGAGGAGCTGCACTTTGGAAACATGATATGGATGTAGTAGGTTTTCTTGTAGTACCTTATGAATGGCCATATGACTGGGAACATTTAATGTTGCAGCTACTTGTCGGGTACTGACATAGGGATCTTCTTCTACTGCATTTCAAATCTGCTCTTCCAGTTGAACCGTACGCCTTGCTCTTGGTCCACCGGTGTCCCTAGTTCTTCGGATAAATGAACCAGTTTCACGAACACGCTCATTTAGTCTTCGAAATACGTTTGCAGTAGGATGTGTCCGGTTAGGAGAACGCGTGCGATATTCTCGTTCTGACATGTTACAGTTTCCCTCACAAAACCCATATACCATGTACATATCAGCATACTCATTAAAAATGAAATCCATTCTTTAAGTAACCAAACAAGATAACAAAAAAAGTAATACGAAAAACAGGGATGACGCAAAATTAGAACAAACCAGTAAACAAGATAACGAATAAAACAAAAAACGCAAAACTTAGAGATGACACGAAGTTATAAAGCCGAACTTGGAGATATGGTGTAGATGTAGAGCTTTAGAAGAACGAAACTTGGAAATAAATGTTGATAAGACAAAGATTATAGGAGTAGAAGCAGTGCAGACAGATATCGAAATAGAAGTTAAAGGGAAGAAATTTGAACAGGTTGAAACTTTCAAATATTTGGGAGCATGCATAAACAATAAAGGAGAACAAGAGACAAAATTCGTAGCAAGATTACAAAGTGCAGCAAATACCTACCACAGTATGAGAAATACGTTCATTAGAAAGAAAGAAATCTCGAGAAGAACGAAAATAAGTGTTTATAAATCGGTTTTTGTGCCTATTCTAACCTTTGGCTGTGAGAGCTGGACGCTCACAAATAGATGGAAAAGTAAAGTCCAGAGCTTAGAAATGAAGTACCTCAAAGTGATACTAGGAATAACGAGGATGGGCAGGGTCAGAAATGATATAGTAAGAGAATAATTAGAGACAGGGCCTGTTTTGGAAATAATCGAAAGAAGCCAACTGAGATGGTACGGGCATTTAACATGAATGGACGACAAAAGACAAGTGAAAAGAGTATGGAAAGCAAGAATACAGGAAAGGAAGAAAAGAGGACGCCCTACAAAAACATGGGATAACATTTATGAACAGGGCTTAGAGAAAAGAGCATTACCGAAAGAAGGACTTTAAGCGTTGGCTAGGGATAAACAGAAGCGGAGAAAACTGCTGTATAAAGTGAAATAAAAGTGAGAGTGTTATACTATTTATAAATTACCTTGCACCTACGGGTATTATAAGGTCAAGATTTTGTATACATTATATACTGCTATGACGGTCCTGCGTTTTTCATTAACAGTAACACGTACCGACAAATATGCTATGATACCAATTTGATACTTTAATTGCAAGTTTGTTAATTTAATTTTGTATCAATTTTTTTATTGCGGCTAGCTCAGCCTCGGGTTGTTGAAGAGGTTCCTTTTAGTTCAATAAGAATAATATTATGTTTTTATGGAGTTTTATTAAAAAAATTTTATTATCCTATCTTCCCTAAATGTAATATCTACCGTTCACTTTTAAAAGATTAACTTACAGTAGCTTTTAAATACTCTCACGTTTTTTACTTACAATCCAAATCAATTATTCAAATTTTTTTAATCCAAATCAGTTGATACAATTTTTGAATCCAAACCAGTTGATACAATTTTTGAATCCAAATCAGTTGAGAAGCAGTGATCGACCTCCACTTCAATTTTAATATTTAGCTGTACTACTAGGAATCCAATTTTAATCTTCAGATTATCAGGAAACCAATTTATTTCTTATATCACCTTAATCTTCCTTTTTAATTTAGAATAAACCACTTATTTATCTTCTTCTAACCAAGAGTAAAATTTCCTTTTGAAAATAAAATTGCGCTCCTATTTTATTTTCCTTTTTTAAGCTCACGGAAAAACACAACTGGGCTTTTCAGAAAATAAAATTCTACGTTTCTAGCTATCTTAAATTAAATTTATAATACATACAATAACATTAACTAACTCTATTTACATTTTTATTGTATTTTAAAACTGCATAAATGTAATCATTAATTTTAATTCGTTAAAAATAAAATTAACCTCTATTTAACGTAATATGTAAGTACCAATTGATATCATCTCAATACCTCTACATACTTATACCATACAGGGTATTTAAAAAATATATTCGGATATTTTACCCACTTATAGATTTCATCGATACAAACAAAAAAGTCATGATATACATGGGTCCGAAAATCAACCGTTTCCGAGATACAGCCAGTAGGAATGAAGAATCGTATTTATCACGTCTGCTGAAGAAGTGGGTTAAACAAAATTTGTTTGTAACCCAATAACAAAAAAGTTACAGTGTCACAAGTCTTAAAAAGTTTTTACCATTTAGTCCAGTCAAATGGTAGTTCAACTTTGCATTTTGGGTATGCAGCAATATTTTTTTTTAACACTACATACCTTACTTATAAATTTCTGTTCAATTTTTAAGATACGTATTCTAATATTATCTAGTAGTCAAATTGTGCGAACCTGCGGACCTATTTGTTTTAATTTTAAATATTGCCGACATGGAGAAACAAGGGATCACTGAACCGACGAACAATCCATGGTTATTATCGGTATAATCCTGAGCAGCAGAATGATGGGAAAAACGTGTTTCTGTGTATTATCAATAACTCAATGAAATAACCAGACAAGAGAACTGCCTCTTACGGAGTACATGTTTACATACTGTTACGTTCACGGTGGTTTTTAATATTAGGCTTGTTTTAATATTAGGCTTGAATGGTGGCTACTGACAAATTGAACCGAAAACTGAGGATCGGGAGAGTATTATATTTGGTTTATGCAACACTACGGCAACCTTCGAATATTTTATGGAGACCATATTGAAGGGAATGTCTTGGCAAACTCGCTCAGTGTATTTGAAAAACTAACACCTGTAACATCTAAAAGATGCGTTCCAAAAACTACGTGAAGCCAATTTGAAACTAATCTGAAAGGAGTGCCACGTATTTTGAAACGAAGTAGATACCTTAGATACGAACTGAAGTAGCAGCCGATCCTGATGAGATTCAAGTGGTCATAAGACCACTAACAATATTGACAGAGGGTAGACACGAATATGTTTGAAACAAAAACTGCAAAAACCACTTTAAAACGTGTTACATTGGCAGCACTGATAAACCCACGAACAGATGGGAAGTTCATATTCAATACGAATGCGAGTAACCTAGCCATTGGCAGTATATACAGAATGGATAAGAAAAAGTCTGCTATTTTAGCACAATTTCGTTAAAAGCAGAAAGGAATTATTGCGGTACCAGAAAAGGAATGCTAGCCATAACGCGTTCAAATGGCTTATGCGGATCCGAAACACGGAAAGTCAAGTCTTAGATGGATTCAAAAATTGCGGCACTACGACTTCAACATTTCTAGAACCACAATTTTAACGATCATTAGTTACCCAAAGAGACAATAAAACGAAGATGGAGCTAATGTCAAACTCCTAGTACCAAGAGGCTGAGTGTCGGAGGTGCTATGGTACCTCCACGCAGGCACCTACTACCAAATGAAGAAGTTGCTATCATCTCCGAAGTGTTGGTTAAGGAAATTTATTTATTTATAGTTAGGCCAAACGCAAAACCTTACGGTATTTTGAGTTGCCTACCCGGCCTAACAGTTAATTTATTAGTTTGGCCTTCGTAACATTTAGGGATTTTTGGATTCTATTTCTAAATCGGTCGTTCTGAATATTTTTCGATTTCCGTTTCCTTGTTACATCGTCAATAGTCGGGCGTGATTATTGGTAACTGGAAGTTAAAGTTATTAATTGCATTGGATATGAATCATCACTGCCTTTAAACCACATTTATGGGATTCCAGGAGTAGTTTGTTGTGGATTCAAGTGGCGTTTGCCGATATTTTGGTTATACTCTGGAATTTAAACGCATGTTGCAGTTTTCAATCCGACGTTACTATTGCCTTGTGGGCTTTCCGGTCTTAAAAGTCCGGTTTATGGCCGATTTTTTGGTTATGGTTTTACGGTCAGTTTTTGGATAAGTAGATTTACTGTCGTTTTTTTTTTGTTATGGTTGACATGTGGCCAGGCTGATTGTAAAAATATATTTTATGGTTCCGTTCGTTGTTGTCGATGTGCTGTTTATGAAACCGAGAAGATTCCCATAGTTTGATTTTGGTCTACGAAGAGTTCCTGTTCTGCTTAGTAATTTTCAACAGCGATTAACCTGTAAGGTAGACTTGTTGTATTTACCTTCGTTTAGGAGGCGTACGAATTGTTGTAATTCACCGTATAATCATTGAAATACATACGTATCCCGTAAATTCAGACCACCGTATAGGTTATTATTGTATAATATTACCTAAGTAGGATTCCTTCGTATTACATTTCAATTTTGCTTTTATTCACTGTCAATTTGTACTAACGTCACTTATACTAATTAATTTACGCTTTGTCTCCTTTTTCATTTAAAGTTTAACTACCGTTTTGTTTTTGAATGTTAAGGCACTTGAGTTGTCGTGATATCGACTAGTTAGGGTGACGCAAGGACTTTGTGTGATTGCTAATTGCGCCGCAATCAATTAGTCCCTTTTAACTTGACTTTATAATACGCGATTGAGGGTAGCGTGAGATACAGGCCTGAATCTATACGATTCCTTAAGGTGCGTGTCCACTAGCAAGTAACTTGCGAGAGCGACTCTCGCTACCTGTGTAAACACGTCCGAGATTGCAGCTGGCAAGTAGAATTCACTTGCAACAGTTGCTCTCAGAGAGTGATACGATCTGTAGTGTAAACAGGTATTGCGTGAGTGTCCGACAGTAATTTTTTGTTTCCAAACGTGTTGGAAATATTTGCTTGGAGTTCGCGAATTTAAAAGATGGCCGAGAAACGTCACTGGTCGAAAGATGAAACGTTTTCACTAATTTCGCGGTGGGAGTTATTGCCCGAGCTTTGGGATGTTAAATGCAAAGACTATCGTAACAGAATCAAAAAACAAAATGCTTTAAAAAGTCTTTCCACAGAATTTAACACCAACGAAAACAAAATTAGTCGCAAATTACATAATTTACGCACACCTTTAAATATGTTTGTACGGCCAATGTACCGTCGCGTTCAAAGAATACTGGTACAGTGTGTTACTGCAGACACTTCCAAAACTCATAATTTGATGTAGACACTTCCACACACTTCTTTTGTGTGTAAATCGGATATGTCAAATAGAGGTTAAGTATTTGTCAAACTGTTTTTTAGATTTTTCATTGATAGAACTGTCACGTTGATGTTTCATGGTCATAGCCTGCTAACGCAATTGATTATGTGGCTTCAAACCAAATTTAAACAGCCAAAATTTCGCTGTACCAGTATTCTTTGAACGCGATGGTACCTCTCCATGTGGGGATACAAAGTAATCTTTAAATTCGTCTCCTGCCGAAATAGCACGACGCATTTTCGTATCACTTTTCATTATCATAGGTCCTACAAGTTCTAAAAGGTAATCAAAATCACTTATACCCATACGTAGGAAATTATTGAGTTGTGTATAGGATCCTCGACTCTCAATTCAGATAATAGTGTTTCATAAACACCGAGCTCACATCTTCTCAGTATCCAATTTCTTACCCAGAATTTTCTGTTCTTCCTTTTCTTTTTTAAAATAATTACTATACATGCAGCAGCACATTTAACCTGCTGAGCTGACATTTTTTTTGACAGAAATGGCAGAACTAAACTCTAGATTATTTCTTGCAGCAATTTGCACTCTGGATAATGTAAACAGCTCCGACATTTATTGAGCAAGAAGTTCAGGGACCACTCTCACAAATTGTTGCAGAGAGTGAATTGCACCAATATTTGCAGACAAGTGGACACACTTCTGCAAGTCGCTCTTGCAAGAAATGTCGCAAGTTACTTGCTAGTGGACACGCACCTTTTCGTTTTGAGATCTATAATCTTGCGGCACTAGGGTCCCGTCGACGGCTCACTTGTAAACGTTTTTTTTACTAATTTTTATTGAGTTCAAAGGTTTATTTGTTTATTCAGTCACTAAATTTTGTTTAATTCGCTGATTAACCCCCTTTTGATTACTTTCAATGTATATAGGGTGCCCATAATCTATCTCATTACATGGGTAAATTTGTTAATATAAAAGATAGAGGATCGGTTAAATGGGGAAAGTTGGGCAGAATTACAAGCAGAATCTTATGCCATTTTCTAATTTGACATATGTCATCAGCTTTTTTAAATTTTTTTAAAAAACTGAAAACGGTCGTTTTTTCAATGTTGTACTGTTCCACGACCATTTACCTTAGAACTGAAGTAAAAGTGGCTTCTTGTAGATATTTTTGCGTAGAATTCGATAAAGTTACGCAAAATGTCATGGCCCTCTTGGTTTTCGAGATACAACATAAACTTTCATTTTTTTAAATGATAATCATAGTTGGCTGTGATCTCATTAAATACCTTTGGTTTTTCTGATTTCATTGATATAAGGTTCGATATACTTTACTCTTATATTTTCTTTTTAAATGCTAAAAGAAGTTTATTGGTACAATTAAGCAGCAAAATAATACACAGGTAGGCTTTGGAAACAGAAGCTTCAAACAAAAACCCTGGTTGTCAATCAAACAAGTTGATTAAATTTGAAAACAAAATTTTTATTGATAATAATATGTACTATTAATGGTTTTAAGTACCTACATTATTACAAAAACAGCTTATACATTAAATCGCCATTATGTACAAGAATTTTAATTTCATATTAAATATTCAAATTGCAATGTTGGATGTACAATATGACTGGCCTACTTTGATTTTGAAAACATTTAAGAGGATTTTGTCAAAATTGACAGTAGCTTCAAGGCTATCCAAGATTTGAATTTTCCAAGCTCGAATAGTACAGTGTTATTATAAATGATTGTAGTCAAAGCAGGCCGTAAATCTAAATGTAAAATTTCTTGTTTCTGCTCCACAAAAATAATGATTCAAATTATATTGGATATGCACTGTTCTACACACAAGTGTTAAATTGGCTACATAACGAGTCAATGTTTATGTAAAAAAGTTAAAATCATTTTTAAGCGAAATAAAAATTTTCTTACCTTAATTTTCACTTAAAGAATGATCGATACAAACCCGAGACATATCTACACTAGACTCTGATTAATAAACTCATTGTTAATGCATAGTTAATATTGCATTCATATTACTAAAAAAACACATACAAAGATAATCCAAAACTTATTTAATAATGATTATTTATGTTTATTTGCAATAGATGTTGAAAGTGCTCTCCATTTTGCTGTAAACATAGCGCCACTCTTCTTTTTTACTTTCAAAAATGTTCTGTAACATTACCTCATTGATGTTTTCACAACATAGTGCAATTTGATTAATTAATTCTTCTACGTTTTGTAACCGTTGTTTGTACACATTATCTTTCAACCATCCACATATCGAGATATCCAAAGGAGTGAGGTCAGGGAAACGAGCAGGCCATTCTGGATTGACATTTTGACTTATTAAACGAACGTCGTAAATTTCTTGGAGGTAGGCAATATTCTCCCTTATGATCCAACTAGATGATAAAAACTTCCAATATTTATTCTCTGTACCTCACTCCATTAATTGTATCTTGAAAAAATACTGGTCCAATTATTCTTCTTCTTGATACAGCTAACCACACACCCACTTTCACAGAATGCAATGGCGAATTTGCAAATGCATGTGGATTTTCAGTACTCCAAATTCGGCAGTTCTAAGAATTTACATATTCAGATAGATGGAACCATGCTTCATCAGAAAAGAAGGACAGACCCAAAATTCTGTTGTTATTCATGTGATGCTGAAACCATTGACAATATGCAACACGACGCGGATAATCAGCTGGCTTGAGTTGTTGAACCGATGTTATTATACCGGGTGTCAACGAAACCTGGAGCACCCCTATAAATTTTTTATTTTTTAAGATATCAAAATGAAATTTGGTATATGTAATATACTCCTTAAATGGCATTTGCTGACATAGGAAAAAGGTTTCTGTCACTTCCGGTTACTCCGGAAGTGACATCAACTTTGTTATTTTAAATGGAACACCTGTATGTTTATACATTTTTGGAATCTCCATTTAATTTTACGTATGGTAGTATCAAGTTTGAAACATTTTGATGACAAAGTAAATTTTTGCAGAAATTAATCTAGAGTGCCATGACTTACGCAAAATGAAAGTCAAGGTGCCCCAACACTCGAGACAAATTGTTTTAGAACTTTAACTATTTTACTTGCTGTATTAGAATGACCTTTAGTTGGTAAAAATGCTTTTTTTCACTACTACTACTACATTATTGACCTTGTTTTCGAACCCAGAAGATGATTTTCTCTCCTAGTGGTCAATATTTTTTTATTATTGACTACTGGTTAATAATAGAAACAATTGCTCTGCATTTAGGTGCCTATTTTAAATATGTTTTACCCAATTGTCAATTGAAATTAACCTCTCCCCTTGTTTTCGAGCAAGGCTATTTGATTTTTGTAGATATTTAGAAATAAATAACTATATGCAACTGTCATTTTATTTTTTATTGATGTAAAAATGATTAATTAAAAAGAATAAAGGTGCTAGTAGTGAAAAAAATAGTATATAAACCACGCTAGAGTAGACTTTTCTCAGCCCCACAACTTATTTCCTTCCATGCTTCGCATGTCGGGAAATAATACTGCTCGGCTGAGAAATAGTTATTTATGTACCAAGAGTCGTAGGTGCAGTTTTTTGGGCGAGAATGCAATTAGCAACGCCAAGGCCCGAAGGGCCGAGGTGTTGCAAGCATTCGAGACCAAAAATTGCACTGTACGACTCGAGGTGCATATGAGATTTTTCGTCAAACCTTATATATCATTTTAAAATAAATAAAATTAAGTATTTTTCATTTATTATGCATAGCTGTCATACCAATAATTAATAAAGGTCGCTGTGATTTAGATTAGGTATCCTTGACAACAAAAGAAAATAAAACATATTTATTTCAAAAAAATTTCAAACGCGTGGGTCAGTTGAATTTGTGCACAATTTGTGATTCTAAAAACATGTCTCAAGAAATAGAAGAGGCTGCAAATGCAGCATCCCACAATTTATTACCGGTTAAATCGCAACAACAGTATATGGAAACATATAACATTTTCAAAAATTGGTGCCATGAGAAGAAATCAGATGTGATTACAGAAAAAGTGCTGCTGGCGTATTTCTTAAATAGATCTACAAAATTAAAATCTCCAAGCAGTTTATGGAGCGAATACTCAATGCTAAAAAGTGCCATTTTTATCAATGACAATGAAGATATTTCCAAATATCCAAAACTAAAAGCGTTTTTAAAGCGTAAAAATGATGGATATAAACCCAAAAAGAGTAGTATATTTAGTCGAGACGATATGAACAAATTCCTTATTGAAGCGCCTGACATTACACATTTGTTAATGAAGGTACAGTAACAGATTATTTCATTTAACTCAGTTATTAAGTTATTTATCTGTTCTATGTCGTTATGATAATGGGAATTTCTGGGACCTGTAGAAAAGGCGAATTATGTAAGATGACAACTGATAATGTTGAAGATAAAAAGTCTGTAATAATAGTAACAATATCAGATACTAAAAATGGAGTGCAACGTACTTTTACGATCATTAACCGAGAATAGTGAAAATCGGCGATTTTTTCTGAAATATTGTTCAGGAAAATGTGTGAATCAACCAGTAGGTAAAAACACATTTGCAAAAATTCCTGCTCTAATAGCAGAATTTTTAAAACTGAAAACTCCTGAAACTTATTCTGGGCACTCGTTTAGAAGAACGTCAGCAACTTTTTTGGCTGATACGGGAATTGACGTTCTTGGTTTAAAGAGGCACGGTGGATGGAAATCCACAACAGTGGCAGAAAGTTATGTTGCAGATTCAATGACAAATAAATTAGAAATTGCCAGTAGAATTTTATATAATCAGAATAAGTATGAAGAATCTGCATCCACATCTTCAACTTCAGTCATGCAATTCAATAATGAAGACGAAATGAAAGATAGCCGCGTAATTGTTCCTAGCACCAAAGAAAATCAAGAACATATACAAATTGAAAATGTTGATATTACCGAAAATATAAACTTAGATTCAAAAAAGGAACTTAATTCTCTTGTTCAAGTTTCTAACTGTTCTAATTGTTCTATTACATTTAATATAAATAAGTTGTAATTAATGTAACGTAGATAAAATGTTTGTAAATAAAGGTGTTTTGTAGACAATTTACTTTTTTGCCCTAGGAACTTAATGAAGAATATTACAACCCGCTGCCCATGGTAACCAGTAGTTGAATGTAAACTGTCACTTACCGTCAACAAAACAATGACACAATGACATATTTTCGCAGTAGGTTTGACGAAAAATGTCTTCTCTACCTTGGTCTATAATATACTATTTCGGGAATAACTCTATTTTTTCAAATGGTTCTAGGGTGGGACACTAGGATATTAAAAATGAGCGTTTTTCAAGGATTTTATTGATACCAATAACGTGGGATTAATATGAAAACTTTATTCGGAATAACATTCTCTGTTCAAAAAAAGCGTATTTTGAACATTTTAGTCTAGACACTGGGTTTCAAAACAAGTGAAACAAATGAAATTCACAAAAAAGGTGACAGACTTGCTACAGTTGAATTGCTAACATAATTTGTTTTGAGTGTCGTAGCACCATGACTTCCATTTTACACAGGTCATGGCATCCTAGATTAATAAATAAACTCTTCGGCAAGTATTTACTTTGTCATCAAAATGTTTCAAACTTGATACTAGCATACGTAGAATGAAATGGAGATTCCAAAAATGTATAAATATACAGGGTGTGCTATTTAAAATAACAAAGTTAATGTTAATGGCGGCGAAACCGGAAGCGACAGAAACTTGTTTCCTATGTCAACAAATGCCATTTAAAGAGTATATTACACATACCAAATTTCATTTTCATATATTAAAATATAATTTAAAAAATAGGGGTGCCCCAGGTTTCATTGACACCCGGTATAGGGTGTCATATGCAACTTCCTTTTTAGAATTTTCGGGCAGGTGCTGTATGGTATACCAGATTGTGCAGATAATCCTAGAAGGGTAGAGACAGAAACTAGTTTCGTCGACATTGTATATGTTTTGGGGAAGAAAGCGAGGCAAAATTTCTTCAAGAAGTTTGAAGTAGTCATTGATTACAAATGGATCGACTGCTTTCTTCCTCGGTACCCCCACGAGTTGTGGTTTCTTTTGGCTAAGATGAAATGGTTTGCAAAATTTTTTAAAGTAGTCTTCCCCGGGTATGTTGTCTTTAATAGAAGTTTTTATGTTATTCACTTTCACGAAATCCCCAATGACTTGGCTGGGACTTTTTAGACCTCTTCGTCCTCTTACGTAAGCTCTTAGTGTTGGTATTGGGATAGAAGCATCTAAAGCCGCTTGGTAAACGGTCTTCGTTCCAGACTTAACATCATCGATTGCTGCCATTAGCGTAGCTTTGGAGTAGCCGGACCCTCCTTTTTTCTTCACGTACGTGCGCACCATGCTACAAAATCCAAACGACAATTGGATTAATTGCTTATTTTTGCATGAATAATGGTTAAACTACCTTTACATGTACAAACCGTAAGTGTAACCTATGGGTTACACTTACCCTGAAATGAAGGGTACATTAGCTCCATGCTTGCTTATTAGTAGGAGCAAGTATAACCTATGCCTTCAAAATGACGCTTCCCTTAACCTTCCCGTACCCGTGGTCTAAATCTTCCTTTAGAACCGATGCGGGGTATTTCAGATACCCCAGTGTTTTTTTGTTCCTATGACTTATTTTGGCTTTGTTATTGATTTTTATCATAAAATTAATACAATTTAGTTCTTGTAACACAAAAGTTTATTGAAAAATACAAATTAAAATTAAAATTAATGAGGTAATTGTACGTTTTTACACGACTCAACTTGTGCGCAGCTGCATGAACTGGTTTCATCCGGATTTTGTTATAAACGGGTAAAATATTTCAAAAAATAATTATTATTATACAGACAAAAATTAATTGTTTTAACACGCTAACAATTATTTTTTTAAAATCAAATTTTAGAATTATAAAGATATTTTATATCTCGGGGAATACCCAGAATTTGAAGATTATTTTCTTATTCTTTGCTAACATATAATTTATTTTGACTGATACTTTACCATTCAGATAAACATTTATATACGGAGGAATACATAAAGGCTCAATTCGATTAACAAGGTTATTAAAAAGTTATAGTAAAAAAACTGCACTGGGGTATGTAAAATACCCCGCACGGGTACGGAAAGGTTAAAATACCCCAAAAATTGGTATGGGAACCATATAAGTACCTACTACTTTATTTACTCACCTTAAAATCAATCTGAAAAAAATAGCTAAACCCCGTGTCCACAGGGTTTCGCACCATGGAATCAGAGCAACGTTAATTTATCCCAAAGATCAGCTCTTGCTTTTACGAAAACAGCTTAACAACAAACCCTATTATATTTATTTTTCTATGGCAATAAGCGATTAAGTGGCATTCAACTTGACGTATGGTTTGAAACAAATCAAGTTATATTTGAATTTACACTAAAATCGTCATGAATATTTACACTGTGGAAGAAAAAGTTGAAATAGTGAAATGGGTCTACACAGGAAACAGTTACAGGGAAACGTGTAGACGATTTGCAACGACATATCCCAACAGACTTCGTCCTACACACACTACTGTTGGAAAAATCATAAGCAGATTTGAAAATACTGGTAATGTTTGCTCAAGATTTGTAGCACCTGATATCATTAATCCTGCGGTTCATGATCGTGAAATTGATATAATGGCAGCTGTTCCTGCTAATCCCAACATATCAGTGCGGCAATTAAGTGCAGAAAATGGGTTAAGTAAAAGTTAGGTACATAAAATATTAAAGAAACATAATTTTAAATCGTATAAATATCAGCCTCATCAAGAACTGCGGGAGGGAGATTCCGAAAACAGATCTGCATTTTGTCAAATTATGATGGATAAATGCAACAATGAACCTGATTTTCTAGAAAGAGCGTGCTTTACTGACGAATGTACGTTTACTTTAAATAATCAACCACATTCTCAAAATTTTCGATATTGGAGTACCGACAATCCTCATTTAATTATAAAAACACACACACACACAATATCCACAGAAGGTTAATGTTTGGTGTGGAATATTAAATAACGTTGTAATTATTGGACTTTATTTTATTAACGGAACGTTGACCGGAGAGACTTATTTAGAACTTTTAACTGAAACTATTTGTCCTGCAATTGAACGTACAATGCTTGGAGATAAGCGACTGATATGGTACCAACACGATGGCTGTCCCGCTCACAATTCAGCAGTAGTTAAAGAATTCCTAAACAATACCTTTCATGAAACCTGGATTGGACCTGGAGATGCAGTAAATGGAAACTTATTTGAACATTTAATTTGAATACTCCAGTTGTAATAAATAGATTATATAATGATCAATGAAAGATATAAAAACAGTATAAAGAACACCAAGACATATCCAGGGGCAGACATATTTTCTGACCATAACCCAGTAGTTGCCGAGTTCTACTTAAGACTTAAGAAAATGAATAGAACACAAAAATACAAGGGTTTTAATACCCAGCAAATACCCGAACCGGAAATTAAGGACAAACTAACAACACAAATTAACGAAGGCTTAAAGCAGATAACAAGAAGCCCGATTGAAGAAGAAAATATAGACAACGCATGGTTATCTATTAAAGAAAAGATTGTAAATGCAGCTAAAGAAATCTTAAAAACGAATATACAACAACGCAAAAAGAAGGAATGGATAACAACAGAGATATTAGAGCTAATGGATAACAGGCGAGAAATGAAAAATAAAAACAGCGAAAAATACAAAGAAGTTAACAGAACTATAAATAAAAAGATACGGTAAGCTAAAGAAAATTGGGTAACAAAGAAATGCGAAGAAATTGAAAGACTAGAAAGAGTTTATGATTCAAGAAACATACATAAAACTGTAAAAGAGGTATACAATTTATACAAAAAACAACATTATGGATTACTTACTGATAAACAGGGAAAAATAATCATAACACTAGAAGAAAAGCTTGCTAGATGGAAAGAATACGTGGAAGAATTATATCATGATGATCGCATAGAACTACCAAACATAAAAGATACAGAAACAGCTCCTGAAATAACAAAAGAGGAAATTTTAAATATGATAAGGAAGGCCAAAAACAATAAAGCAATGGGGCCAGATGAAATTCCAACCGAATTAATGAAACTTATAGATGATGGAAATGTAAACCTGCTGCTAGAACTATTTAATGCAATATACAGCGTGTCCCAGGATAGATGTGATGGACAAAAAATTTTTGAATTTTATTTTAAGATTGTGGAATTAAGCCCTGCTTGGTTTGAAGAAAATTTTAAGAATATTTTCAGTTTTTGAAAAACAAGTCGGCCTTGACATTGAAGCGAAAACTATTTTCTTTTCAGGTAAAGTACCCTTTTTGTTCATGATACGGCAAAAGTTTACTAAGAAAAGTTGTTCATAATAAGAAATTATGGCGCTATGCAAAATTTTAGGAAGATTAGTCAACGATAGTTTTTTCATGGCCTCCTGGCAGTTATGTGGAATAAATAATTTATTGTCGATCAGTGTTATTATTATGTTTCGTAAGTTAAATTTCTTGTAAATGCTATTTGTTTCGTTCAATGTTCTACAAAGAAAATTTTGAATAAATACAATTTATTTTGTTTAATCTAAAATGTGACGGTTTAATCAAAGTAGGTAGATCTTCCTGAAATTTTGCATAGGGCCATAATTTCTTATTATGAACAACTTTTCTTAGTAAAATTTTGCCGTATCATGAACAAAAAGGGTACTTTACCTGAAAATAAAATAGTTTTCGCTTCAATGTCAAGGCCGACTTGTTTTTCAAAAACTGAAAATATTCTTAAAATTCTCTTCAAACCAAGCAGGGCTTAATTCCACAATCTTAAAATAAAATTCAAAATTTTTTTGTCCATCACACCTATTGTAACATCTATCCTGGGACACACTGTATAAATCGGGAAACATACCACAAGACTGGCTGAAATCTACATTTGTCACTCTCCCCAAGACAAATCAACCAAGAAAATGCGAAGAATATAGGAACATCAGTCTAATGAGTCATGTATTGAAAATATTTCTAAAAATTATACACTCTCGGATATACAACAAATGCGAACTCACAATGTCTGAAACGCAATTAGGCTTTAGAAATGGGTATGGAACACGCGACGCCCTATTTGCTCTGAATATACTAACTGAACGATGCCTAGATGTCAACAAGGATGTGTTTGTAGGATTCATAGATTACGCGAAAGCCTTTGACAGAATTCGTCACACCAAAATGTTAGAAATGCTACAGCAAATAAATCTAGACCATCAAGATATACAAATCATCAAGAACTTGTACTGGAAGCAAACAGCACATGTACGTACGCCAGACGGAGTTACCGAAGAAATAAGTATCAAACGTGGAGTGAGACAAGGTTGTGTTCTGTCTCCTCTATTGTTTAACGTTTACTCAGAGACTATATTTAAAAAAGCACTAGAGGAAAGCACCGAGGGCATTAAAGTGAATGGCATTTTAATAAACAACTTGAGATATGCCGACGACTCAATCCTCATAGCAGAAACAGAAAAAGATTTACAAAAACTCTTTAATCGAGTATATGAAAACAGCAAATCCTATGCATTAGATATGAACCTTAAAAAAACCAAGTATATGGTAATAACAAAAAAACATCCAACGCTAACAGGAATAACAATTCACAATAAAATAATAGAAAGAACGTCCACCTACAAATATTTGGGCACTATTATCAGTAACGAGGGAAGACAACAAAAAGAAATACGTAGTCGCATCGGACAAGCAAGGTGTGCATTTAACAAATTAAAACCGATTTTAACCAACCGCAATATTAAATTACAGCTCAGAAAAAGATTCTTAGCATGTTACGTGTTTTCGGTTTTATTGTATGGAATGGAGTCTTGGACATTAACGGAAGATCTTTGCAAGAAAATTAATGCATTCGAGATGTGGGCTTACAGACGCATGTTGAAAGTATCGTGGATTGATAAAGTGACTAACGACGAGATTCTAAACAGAATGCAATGCTCCCTAGAAATTATGACTACAATTAAAAGACGAAAGTTGGAATATCTCGGTCACGTGATGAGAGGAGAAAAATATAAATTATTGCAATTAATAATACAAGGCCACATAGAAGGTAAAAGAAATCCTGGCCGCAGACGAACATCGTGGCTAAAAAACCTCCGAAATTGGTATAGAAAGTCCACAACATCCAACATCACTATTCCGTGCTGCCGTCTCCAAGGTACAAATAGTCTTATTGGTCGCCAACATCCGCTAGGATAGGCACTGCAAGAAGAAGAAGTTGTAATTTGATTGGCTGCGAAATTGATTAAATTATTTATTTTTGTTGTTTTTGATTTTTGTGTATTATTTGTTACTTGCAAATTCAGTTTTAATGGTCAATGCTTAGCAACCGTTTGACTATCAATTGCCACCGGAAGAATAGATCTTTAAAATTAACTATCATCACTCCAGCGCAATGGTGCGTAGTCTCGTGGACGCACGGTATATGCAACTGTATTGTACGCAGAAATATTGAACTTCCACACAATTTACACTCATAAATTTAGCACAGACGCATGATAATCTCACACCGCCATCTTGTGGTGAACAGTGAGATTGTTTGTCTTCTGCCCAAGGCCCGCTGAATTAATATTACATACAAGGCCTTACCACTTCATTTAGCCAAGACGCAATTAGCAAGGACACAGGCTCCACTTGAGGTGAACTATACATTTCTCCCTTAAAAAATTTATAGTTCACCTCAAATGGCGCCTGTGTCCTTGCTAATTGCGTCTTGGCTAAATGAAGTGGTAAGGCCTTATATGTAATATTAATTCAGCGGGCCTTGCTTCTGCCAAGGCCCGCTGAATTAATATTGCATATAAGGCCTTACACGCAATTTAGAAACAACGGTAGCGCCAATTGAGGTAAACTATACATTTCTAGATTAAAAAATGTCTTGGCTAAATGAAGTGGTAAGGCCTTATATGCAATATTAATTCAGCGGGCCTTGCTTCTGCTCAGGTATCAACAACATAACCGAACTAAACAGGCAACTGCGCTTCAACTGTGATTTCCGGCTTCTTTTTAAAAATTCATACCTGGGTTACACTTGCCCCAAAAATACACTTACCCCGGTGTACCTTAACTAAGTTACATTAAATAGAATAAGAGTTTAAAATTGTAAACCTAAATCACACGGCAACATAATATGTTTATAGTTTTGCTTGACATTTCACAATACAAAACCATCAAGTGGCCCTCCAATTTAAAGTCATCCTAAGATGGCTATGAAATTAAAACTCACATCTTAGCTACATTCAGCAAATGCCATATTGGTAAGATACGCAACAAATAACATATCACTACGGTCTGCCGGCGCCGGCGCTAGTGCGTGGTATCGCAGTCTTGGCCCTTACTTGAAGGTTTACGTGCTAATTACAGTTAGATATTTTGAATTTCCTAAGCCTCTGCTATAAGACGCGACATCAGAAACTATAACAATAATCAAATAAAATAAACAATCGAGAAGAACAAATCTATGAAGGTACTACGAAAAGAAATTGAAAATGGGAAACCTGAAATAACCAAACTGAAAAATAAAAAGGGAATTCTAATATCAAATCGCGAAGAAATACTGAATATAATAGAAGAATTCTACTCTGAATTATACCAAAGTCAATCAGACGAAGAACTAGATCCGCAGTCACTATCATCCAGCAAAGGCATTGTCAACCAGGGATCCGAGGAATTACCAGGGATCAACCTCGATGAAATACGCCTAGCCAGTCTAGCCTTGAAAAAGTCCAAAAACAACAAAGCACCCGGTGAAGACAACGTCACTACAGATGCAATAAAAATCTCGGTTTGAATATTAACTTCCTTAGAACAAAACTAATGACTAACTTGGTACCAAGTGACCACATCAAGGTCAATAACAAAGTTGTCGAACTAGTGGAAAAATATACTTACTTGGGACATGAAATTAGAATCGCAAGAGGCAATCAAACATGCGAGTTAACTAGAAGAATATCTCTCGCCTGGGCAGCGTTTGGTAAACTCCGTGATGTATTCAAAAGTAATCTTCCAACATGCCTGAAGAGAAAAGTTTATAACCAATGAATTTTGCCTGTTATGACTTACGGTGGAGAAACCCTAACTTTAACATCTGGGACAGCTCGAAAATTGAAAATTGCACAACGTAGGATGGAAAGGTCAATGCTAGGCATATCTTTGAGAGACCATGTAACAAACGAAGACCTAAGGCAAATAACAGGAATAACTGATGTTGTGGAGCGAATATGTCAACTTAAGTGGAACTGGGCGGGCCACATAGCCAGAATGAGCAGCGATAAATGGACTAAGAGACTACTTGAATGGCGTCCGAGAGCAGATAAACGGAGTAGAGGAAGACCACCTACCCGATGAACCGACGACATCAAAAGAGTTGCAAATAACTGGGTTCAAACTGCCCAAGACAGAAGGAAATAGCAATCAATGAGGGAGGCCTATGTCCAGCAGTGGATCATAAGGGCTGGGCGATGATGATGATGATGAAGCCTCTGCCAAAGCTTTTTCAACTTTATTATTTGAAATACCTATCAAAATAAACGACGTGGCGTTTCCTGAATCTAAATAGAATATAACTTTTAATTTCATGGTCTTCTGAGGATGATTTTAAATTGAATCACTTGATATTACAGTTTAAAAAAACTTTTTATTTTGTTTAAAAACGGAGATGGCTTGTTTCAGAAACATGCATTTCTTACGGAGTTTATTTTTCCGACAAACGTTTAGGAATGTTACTTTCCCGCACGGAGTGCCGGAAAGGGACAGCGATTTCTGAAAAAGCAGAAAATCGCATAGCAACCATCCTTACTAGATTATTACTTTAAAAGGAAATGTCAAATTTGGCAACTTGAAAACTTACAAAATGATAGTTTAGGACGATTCCTAAACGTTTGTAGGAAAAACGTTGTTCATAACACGTGCGGGAAGAGCGATTACGAATCTCATGCAGGTACAGAAACTCGCTGCGCTCGTTTCTGTAACGTCCTGCATTCGTTTCGGAATCGCTAACTTCCCGCACTTGTTATGAAAATAACTATTTCCGACGACCACTATGAAAAGTGACTCATTTCACACGGTTTACTAGTATTGAAAATAACAAATTTCGCATAGCAACGAAACTGTGTGAAATGCCCGTGTGCAAAACTTTGCACACGCTAAACCACACAAAGCAGTCGGCGGGCGACGTCAAAAGTCGTCATTTGTTAAAAAATAAATATTTAAAACGTCAAAGTGTTGCAAGTGTGGTGTTGGTTCAAATTTTTTTAAATGAAAAATTGGAAAATTGGTCGTCGGAAAAGTATAGTGTAAAACACGTGCTGAAAGGATATTTCACACTCGTGTGATTAAGCCACTCGCCAGAGGCTCGTGGCTCAACTTTCACACTCATGTGAAATATTCAACTTTCAGCACTAGTTATACAATATACTATTACGCATTTCTGCCATAAGGGCCTATACACTTTTCGGCACGGGTAAACATTGAATAGATTGCAGTGCTTGTTTTTTGTTTGAACGACGAATTTGTGAGAACTGTCAAGTGAAGTGAGCGTTTGCTAATTTAACTCATTTTTTAAGCTAGAGGTCGTAGAAAAAGTATAGCGTGCAACACATACGTGAAGCCTTTTTTATACTCGTGTGCTTACGACACCCACCTTCCGGCTCGTGTCGCAACCTGCACACCTGTGTAAAAAGGTCAGCTTCACGTACTTGTTATACAATATACTATTTTTGTACGACTGTCAAAAAAACGCAACATTTATGTATTACTATCTATTTTTTATATTTCACCGTGAAAAAAATTGTTTTTTTCATGGATTTGTTCTTCTCGATTGTTTATTTTATTTGATTATTGTTATAGTTTCTGATGTCGCGTCGCGTCTTATAGCAGAGGCTTAGGAAATTCAAAATATCGAACTTTAATTAACACGTAAACCTTCAAGTAAGGCCCAGGACTGCGATACCACGCACTAGCACCGGCGCCGACAGACCGTAGTGATATCACAGTCTAGTAATATTACTAGACTGTGGTGATATGTTATTTGTTGCGTATCTTACCAATATGACATTTGCTGAATGTAGCTAAGATGTGAGTTTTAATTTCATAACCATCTTAGGATGACTGTGAATTGGAGGGCCACTTGATGGTTTTGTATTGTGAAATGTCAAATAAAACTACAATGTGATTTTTTAAAAACTCAATTGCAGCAGGCCGAATTCTGTCTTAATAACCTTAGAGCTGTTTGCTGTTTGTATTAAGTCAGAATACGGCCTGCTGCAATTGCGTTTTTAAAAAATCGCATTGTATTAAAACATATTATGTTGCCATGTGATTTAGGTTTACAATTAATTTTAAACTCTTTCAAAAAAAATTATAAGTATATTCTATTTGAAGTAACTTTGTTAAGTACCTACATACTGCCCCTTGAAATAAAATCGTTCTGTGCGATGAATAGATTATAGAATTTGAAGCTCTATAGGTACTTTCTTACTATAAAGTGTTCCTCTAATTTGTAAAACAAAGATGCTATCTACCACATTTGTCGTGGACTCTGTATATAAATAAAAAGCGGACACTGGGTTACAAATTATTTGATTTATTTTACACGTCGAATTTTAACATAAGTTACAGCAGAATTTTTATATGAACTATAGAAAAACCCTCTGGTAAAAAAAACAGGAGTGTTTCTTTGCTTTCGTATTTAATATAAATTAGAAAGGTAAATACTTATTGTTAGCATATAAAATATCCAAAGCTTTCATAAATCCCCTGTAGTCTACTTCATCTCTCAGACCTCTAACGAAACCAAATGCTTTACAAACCATGTCAAACTCGTTCTTAGAAATCAAAGTATTCATTCCTCTAACAGTTAGAGCCTTCAGGAAATGTTCTTGTGAAACAGAGCCACAGCGCGTGCGATCGTAATCCTGCAAAATTTATTTTCAATTATCATTTCTTCTTTGTCATTCATTAAAAGGTCCTTAAAATCGTTATAATCCTATAAAGTTTAGTAAACAATTCTCTGCATATATCTGGTGTATCTGGTCGTAACCAAAAGCAAACAGTACATGATAGGCCAATATTAACACAAGATGCTATAAAATTGGGACATCATTGCCTGCTAATAATAATTCTTACATGTTATTACTTCCTTGCTAATATAAAATTTTAGAAATCAAATTTTGTTAGTTTTAATATTTTTATTATATTTATTTAAGTTTAGTTGTAAGTATTCGACATAAATTTAATCATACACAGTCAAGGCAAATGTGTAATATTCTAATAATAACACACATTTCGAATTCTTCGAGAATTTTTATCAAAATAAAACGAATCTTCAAAAAATGTTACATTAGAACAGTTTTCAAAGCCAAATAAATTATGAGCAATTTTTCCCAAAACCAGGCCATTAAATGAAGCATAAAATACGAAAGATTACTGTACTGGCTCTTTTAAATTCATGATGGAAATCTCGCTTGTTGTAAAATGTTGTAGGTTTAAATTTTATATAGGTAGGTACGAGGTAAAGAGTGATTCAAAAGTAGATTCATCAAAGCGTGCCACGATAAAAGTTAAGTATGTCTTTACTTAAATTGACACATGTCACTACTTACATACCATTGAAAGTAATTTTATAAATCTTAATACACATCAAAGTAAACTAATTGTTTAGGGCCAATTTCATGTCTCTTAAATTTTATTGTACGTAATGGTAAAACAATAACAAACATTTGAACACGTTTTAAGGTTGCTAGTTATACACACGCTAAAGTTGCTTGAAACAAAATTAATTGGAAAATTTAACACTTATAATAAATTCAAATGGAAATCTTCAATTTTTAGTTAAAGAAGATGTACTATGTGGCCACCTCCAATGTCTTGACACAGTCTAACTCTTCGTTTAAAGCTATATATAACATAACTTAATAACTAAGGATTATCATTAATTTCTTCGATTTTGTTTATTATTTTCTGTCGAAGGTAATTGATATCGCCAACAGGACCATTAAAAATGGAATTTTTCAGATATGGCCATAAAAAGAAATCACATGGAGTTAAGTCGCATGATCTTGGAGGCCATATAATTGGCGTCTTTAAACTGATGATACGATTTTCAAAATACTCCATAAGAAAATTAATATTTTCTCTTGTGGTACCTATGTATTCGAGCCCCATCTTGTTGAAAATATCCTTCTGCTAGTTCATCATCTAATAACTGATTTATAAAAGGAGTTAAAATTTGTAGGCGGTATCGTTCAGAATTCAGTATTCCTTCAAAAAATATAGGTCTTATTATGCGTCTTCTACTGATAGCTGCCAAAACTCCAAGTTTCTGTGGATGTAGAGATGCCTCAATAAAATAATGAGGATTATTTGAACTCCACGTCCGCATATTCTGTGAATTAGTATACCCAGAGAGGTGGAACCAACATTCATCATTAAAAAATACTTTTTCAAACACCTCATCATGGTTATCAAGATTATTAAGAAACCATTTACAAAATATCTGCCGCTGGGGAATATCATTTGGGATAATTTCATGGAATGCTTGTACACGATAAGGATGAAGTTTTAAATCTTGTTTAAGGATGCGTTGACAAGTACTGTATGAGAGATTGACTAGTTGTTGCAAATTTCGAATTGATGTATGCGGTTGCTCTTCGATCACAGCTCTTACAGCTTCAATGTGTTCTTCACTCCTTACTCTGGACCTGACAGTAACTATTTTATGAACTACGCTTTCCGTTTCCCTATAAACATCCACAATATGACGAACAGCCCTACTAAACATATCATAGTGAACCGCCACATTTTGAAATTCTTCACGAAATTCAGTAAATGCATCTCGAGTGGAGTAGATCCAAACGCCATTAATTTTTTGGCCATTTCTAAAATAAATCTCTAGTATACACCGTTTTTGATGATCTGTAAAACCCATAATCTAAAATATGCTAATTAAACATTGTTTTCATTTCGTATGCTGTATTAAATTTTACGTATTTTACTACAAACAATTACTACTTACGGTGTATGGAGAATAAGTTCCACTATAATAAAACTGTTACTAATTAGAGTTTGTTCAAATAGATGCTGAAAATTCGCAATTTTTTGCAGGTTATTTCAACTAATTATTACAGACCAGGCTTGAAAATCGACTTAAATCACATTAATAAATAAGATTTACTGCTAAAATTCTTACAAAACGTTTTAAAACTTATTAAGTCACGATGACATCAAACGAGTTGAGAGTTGCCAGAAATCATAAACAATACATGAACTATTTTCTGCGTTTCTGTACTAATATCAGACATGTAGTAGTATATGTCCATCTTTGTCTTCCACGGCCGACTTTGATGAATCTACCTTTGAATCACTCGTTAGCATTGATATCGTGAAATCTAGTTAGCCTGGAAAGTCTGTCTATTCACTCCTATGAAAAACACTAAATTGAAATATCTGGTGCATTTTTTTGTTATTGAATTGACAGCACTACATGTTTTTAAAATTTAGTGAGATATTTAGTTCCCTGAAATGTTGGGTTATGCTGTCATGTTGACAGATAACAAAATCAAATTTTTATAAATAAAGAGTTTTGCATTAAGAGCGACGCATTTTTAATTCTGAATAAAACAAAGACTATGATAGATGTCAAGTTTATTTCTATTTTGATTGTAAGTATATTACATGCCATTATTTGTGGAACACAACATCGTTCAAATGTCCTCCACAAAAGCGTCTGCATGAATTTATCCGTTGAACCCCATTCTCCATGACTTTTAGACACAAATCGACCCGAATATCAGTAATTACGCGTTCAATGTTTATCCTCAAAGCACTTAATGTTGCTGGTTTATTACTGACAACGAGCGACTTAACAGAGCCCCACAAAAAATAATCTAGGGGTATTAAGTCGCATGAGCGAGGTGGCCAACTGACTGGCCCATTTCTTGAAATAATCGACTCACCGAAATTTTCTCTCAATAAAGCCATCGTTGCTTTGGCAGTATGGCAAGTGGTGCCATCTTGCTGGAATCACTTACCATCCAATTCGACACACAAACAATTAGTCAACATCGAGCGATAGCAAATTTCATTTACCGTAACTGAATTTCCAGCATCCCATCGTCAAAAAAGAAAAAAGGCTCCAGCATGAAATGCGCACCAAACAGTCAGTTTAAGAGGATGAAATGGCTTTTGATGAATTTCTTCTGAATGATTCTCAGACCAGATACGGCAGTTGTGCTTGTTAACAAAACCATTCAGCCAGAAGTGAGCCTCATCGCTGAAGATTTTTTTTTTAATGAAAATCTGCATCAATTTCAAGTTGTTGCAATGCCCAATCACTGAATCTCCGACGCAAAAGATGATCGTTTGGCTTAAGTTCCTGTGTCAAAGCAATCTTGTAAGGACGTAGACTAAGATCTTTTCGCAAGTAAGGGCAAATAATAGCTGAACTCCAGGCTTTAGGCATTTCTTCTTTCTCTCAAATCTTTTAAATTAGACTGTACATTCGACTTCCCATTTCCCTACCTGAAAACTTGAGCATTTCCGCTGCTACTTCTTCCTCCCCTGGAGCCTTATGATTTTTAAGTTTCTTATAATTTCTCTCACTTCTTCCACTGTTGGCGTTTCGACGTTTTCCTCTTTTTGTTGCCTTACTGCTACCTCTTGCCCGTTTACTGTTTCGCCTTCACTTCCTATATTTAGCAACCTTTCGAAGTATTCCTTCCATCTCTTCGTTCTGTTTTGCTTCTCCCCGATCAGATCCCCTTCTGTGTCTCTACAAAATGTCGCTCGAGGTTGAAATCCCTTTCTTAGTACTCCCACCTTTCTATAGAACTTTCTTGTTCTCTCGGTTTTTGACATCACCCCTACATATTTCGGCCAATCTTTTTTGTTCGTATTCTCGTTTCTTTTTCCTGCATAGCTTCTTTACTTTTTCTTTATATTTCGCTTTTCTTTCTTCGCTTGTTTCCTTTAGTAGTGCAAGTCTAGCTTTATTTCTTTCATCTGTAGCTGCTCTTCATTCCTCGTCGTACCACCCTTTCTTCTTGCTTTCTCTTTTCTTTCTTCCTAACATCTCTAATGTAGACAGCAGTATATCCTTAATTTCTTCCCAGTCTTCTTCCGCCGATGTTTCCTTTTGCCCTTTCTTTTTGATTTTTTCTGAAATTACTACCCTGTATTTTTCCGCAATTTCTTCATCCTCTCTCAGCCTTCCTAGATTAAATGTTTGACTTTTAACTCCGTCACCTTCTTTTTTAATGAAATTCGTTCTTTGAATTTTACACCTACCAGAAAATGGTCGGTGTCGCAGTCTGCTGCTCTGTAACTACGAACATCTAATATATCGGACATATGCTTCGCGTCAATCATAATATGGTCTATCTGATTCTTTGTTTTCCAGTCGGGGGATACCCAGTCTCTCTGTGAATTCTCAAATGCGGAAATCGTGTACTACTAATTGCCATGTTATTAGTACTTGCTAAAGCCGGGTTCTCATTAGTCGATTTCATTGATCAATGAGACTGAATCTATGTCATTGTAAAGAAATTGAATAATGAGAACATCATTTCCACGATATTGATCAATGATTTTTCGTTTCAATGGAAGTGAAAGGCAGGTCTACTTTGATTGATCAACGGGATTGATTCAATGAAATTGAACGGTGTTTGAAATGTGAGAACAAAAGTTCAATTATATTGAAACAAATAAAGTTGCATCGTCAGCTTATTGTTGGCACCTACACTCTGGATAAAATTGCGTAGAGTTCTGCGTCATTTTAACAACATGACACATTTCAAATGGTTTTCTCGTTTTTCGCTTTTTGATTTGGTTTACTAAATATTTACACACAATGCGGACTCCAGCACGCACAATTTTCTTCTTTGCAGCAATTTTTAAAATTGATCGTTTCTGACAGAATGTTCAATGCCCTTGAATCGTGTGAACAATTTTCGTATTCAATTGTATCTTCAATGGTATAGATTCAGTCTCATTGATCAACGAAATCGACTAATGAGAACCCGGCTTAAGTCTATTATTCCCTTTCCATTATCATTGCTTACTTGATGTAGACTGTGTTTACCTGTAATCGATGCATATTGTTCCTCGGTTCCCACTTTTGCATTAAAGTCCCCCATTATCAATTTAACGTCATGTGTTGCTACCTCGTCGATGATCCTTTGTATCTGTGCATAGAGAATAAATCTTTGTTGTCCCCTTCCTGGTCCTCTACAGGCATAACAGGTAAAAGCGAAACAAAGAAAAATAATCACCTACCTGTACCTATACTTACAAAAAAACTCAAAAGAATACGCCGACTAACTTAGTTGCTTGCGAGGGCCGTAGATCGCCGAGGATTGCCTAATCGAAGTTAAAACTCAGAAAGTGAATACTGATAAAAAATGAAAAAAAAAATTGGGCGCCAGAAAACTTTTCAGTTTTCAAAAAAATATAGAAATACAAATAAGTAATTTTACTAACTTCAAAATATGTAACAATAGGTAGATTAAATGAAAAAATACAAGCCAAAAATATGCAACCAAACATACAAAAACAAATCGCTTAGGTTAATTTCAAAATGAATAAACGGAACCAAAAACTAAATATCAACGTTAGTTGAATTAAATAAAGATATTACATGAATGGTAATAAAAACGATCAAGGTGGATAAATAACAAAATAAGCGCTTACCATTATTACCTGAGTGAAAACAAGTCTAATAAAAATGAACGATCAAAAAATATAGCAATAGCCTTGTTTAAACTCAAGCTTATTACCTTGAAAAAAAAACACGCAAATTCGATATGCTAATAAAATAAAATGGAAAAACCAACCTAAAGCGTTACAGTATATTACAACAAAAAATATAAATTTATTTCGTGAAGCGAAAAAGGATTAATATGAGATAATTAATATTAATGCAAGTTAAATTCGCTGAAGGCGTTAAAATTCAATTGTACATATATTTAAGTAAAGCAAAGTTAAAAATTAAGAAATTTAATAAATGGACTAAAACCAGGTAAATTCGACGACACTTAACAATTCAAGAAACACCGACCTTGATACCGCATCCTTCAACTCCATAAATAATGCAGCCGCAAAAAGGCAATAACCAAAAGAGCCGGAGTACGGTAAGGTAACGTAAAATAAGACGAAAAGAAAAGGAGCTGTAACAAAGTCGCCATTAACACGTGCGTTCAATGATAAGGCAAAAATTCCACTTACCACCAGAATCTTGGTGCTTCTAAAAATAGGTTGCACTACACAATATGGTGTAATTGTTACCTACCTCCCAAATTCCGCTCGTTTTCCACCTCGTTTCTTGTACCGCCGTAATGCGTATTTTATATCGTGTGATTTCTTCTTTCAAATTCTGCAGTGCCCCGGGTTTCATCAAACTCCTCACATTCCATGCTGCAAGTCGGATACTCCTTTTTTTGCTGCCATTTTCTTACGCTATCCCGATTTAATTTGTTGCGTTTACCTTTTTCGTGTTCCTTTCCGTCACGCTCGTCGTCTATTGTTGTCAACCGGTAGTTTTCCCTTCCTAGTTTTTGGCGGGGCACGCCCTGTTCTTGTGGTTAACCTCATCTGTTTTCTTATTTCTTCGTTCTCGGTGCTTTCCGGGGATCTATCGCTTATTGTCCTAATTTTCTGATTTTTACTTTTTTCATCTTCCATACTTTCTTGTGCTCTTTATATTCCTATACCACTACCTCCTGCAATGTTATTATCTTTGCCTCCTCCTCCTTCTTTTTCCTTGCTTACAAGTTGCTCTAGTGAGTAGGCGTCGCCATTTACTATCAGCTTATTGTACACTACGTTCGCTCGTAATCCTTGGTTCCTTGCGCCTTTCATATGTTCGATAAGGACTTTCCTTTGTTCTTGGATTCTTTTTGAGTAGTCCTCGCTGATCCATATATTTTTCCTTTAAGGTTTTTAGCTGCCCTCATCATTTTGTATTTTTTACTCATTGTTGTTAATTTTATCAAAATCGGACGTCCTTTTAGCTCCCCCGTAGCCGGTTTACCTAATCTTCTTACTCCTGCACTTCTTCTTACATATTTATTTCCACCCCTATATCCCGGAATAATACTCTAACTTTTTCGCTCAATTCTAGTTCTGGTTCGTTTTCTTTTCCCTGTATGCCTTTCACAATAATTTTTTTCTTTCGTATTTCTTTTTCCGGCGTTTCGATACGTTCATCTTGCCCCGTAATTAACGATTGAAGTTTTTCGTTCTCTTCCTTCATTTTAGCATTTTCTAATTTAATCCTGTCGAATTCCTTACGTATGCCGTCTATTTTATTTTCCATTCTTTGGGTTCTCTCAACTAACGAATCCAATTTATCTAATTTTAGACTAATTTCCTCTAGTATTTTTTCCATTATGGATGCGTTCTAGTTATGTTCTTAATTTAAATTAATGTATTTAATATTTGTTATTTGTTGTACCTGATTCGCCTTGAACTCCAGCTGTCATCTCTTATCTCGCCCGACCGAGCGTTCGCTTTGACCCGCGTGCACTTTATCTTGTCGGCCGCGTAAAATATTTGCCGTGCACTGGCTTTAAAAGGACTTTTAATATCGTACTTATGTTATATCAACAACCTGATGCTACCAATCAGTTTCTTTGCTAATTCTACACTACTAACTACCGGGTCAGGTATCACTTTCTACTTTTACACTCATTTACGATTATTATGTTTTATGTGTTACTATTTCTGAAGGTAACTCTAGGTACGCCAATATTTATTTTATTTAATAGGAAAGAACAGTCAATATTATTGTGAAGCAATTTGTACAAAAATACTAATCCGGTATTTCTTCTTCTTATCTCAAGTGATTGAAAACCAAAAGTAGAAAGTAATATTTCATTAGCAAATCCTTTTTCAGGAATAACATTCTATTTTTTATACCATAGAAATTTTAAGAATTTCCGTTGCACATTATCAATGATTTGTTTTTGGTTTTCATAGTAGGGAAGCCAGGACACAACACAATATTCAAGTTTAGGCAACTTAACTAACAGAGTGCGATAGATAATAGGAAATATTTAAAATATGAAACAGAATTCGAAGGCAAACTATTTCGTATTTTTTCCGAGAAACAATTTAATCATCTCAACTTGTCAGTTATTACCCGACTCTACAGCTTTTGAGTCATACACAAATCCGTGCTTATTTAAGTAGTTATGCAACTTTAGATACGTCAAATAGCATGTAAATGCCAGCCTCAAGGCTGGAATTTACACCATAAAATATACCTCATTTTATGCACATTTTGTTCCATTGTTTCCAAGCAGGAACGGCAGAGCATTTTTTGTAATTATCCATGTCTTTTCTGTCTATTGATAGAAAGATTTTTTTAATTTCTAAAAACCAACTTTACAGTATTAAAAAATCTAAAGCTCTATTTTACATCAAAATTTTCAAATAGTTTTTACAAAAATCTTAATACCGAAAAAGTCTTTCGATCAGTAGATAGATATAACCACTCTCTTTCAAACGCCGCAAATTTTTTTTTTCAAAATGCAAATTATTCCAGAAAAATTGGAAATAAAGTTCTATCAAAATCGGTGTAAATTTCCAATTTCTAATTTAGCATGTAGGCAACACAAACAGCACAGGACTTATCGGCTTTAAATCCAAACTTTAGGGAAACTTGACAAGGAGATTACAATTTAAATACACAGAAAATCATAATTTTGTTTTTGCCATATCTTTTACAGTAATAACACAAATAACTATGTTAATATGCAAATTTTCAAATATGAATCTTACGCAATTCCTGACATCTAACCTCAACTCGTTTTTGACGTTCTGCTAAACGCGCCCGCTTTAATTGTTTCTTATGACATTTTGATTTTTTAAGTGGTTATGCAACTTTAAATACGTCAAATAGAAAGCGACTGTATGCAAATGCCAGCCTTAAGTTTGTACTCATTAAACATATAATTTCGAAATACTACACGAAATACGTATAACAAAATTATAACAGAATCATAACATGTAAAAATTAACAATATACCTATATTACATAATCAATACAATATGTTGGTGATTTAATAATAAAATTAAACCTTTCAAATTTATCGCATTTAAAGTGGTACTTTCTATTGAATAAAATGCATTTTCAATCATAAATTGTTTTGTCCACGTCTAGTCAATAATCTGTCAATTATTCATGTGTTTGGTCAAACATAATGCCGATATACAGGGTGTCTTAGACATGACTCCCCAGGCCTATAACTTTGTTATTTTTAAAAATAACTATAATAAACTATATACCGGGTGTCAACGAAACCTGGGGCACCCCCATATATTTTTTATTTTTTAATATATCTAAATGAAATTTGGTATATGTAATATACTCTTTAAATGGCATTTGTTGACATAGGAAACAAGCTTCTGTCACTTCCGGTTTCGCCGACATTGACATCAACTTTGTTATTTTAAATGGAACACCCTATACAGGGTGTCTCAGACATGACTCCCCAGGCCTATAACTTTGTTATTTTTAAAACTAACTATAATAAACTATTTATATTCGTAAATGGGAGCAAATTCTCTATAAGACGGGGAAAGAAAATGTTAGAAATTCTGTACTCATATTATAGCAGCGATATTCAACTTTTTTTTTCAAATTGCACACTATGCTTTTTTTCGCTCATTCTGATAGTACTTTTTATTCTCTTTATAACCATGTAAACCAATATGGGTCTTACATAAGAAAATTCTGGAAAAAAATACAATTGAAAGTTGAAGTCTAGGTTTGCCATGGATACAACTGATTGTTGTAATTTGTACTCGTCGGCGATGAAAACAATAGCGTATAGCTGTAAAACAATTGCAATTTACGTTGTAAAGAATGACAAGTGCTCTTTCTGTATTTGTATGGTCTTGTTTAAAATCATAGGAGTATTAGAAATGAATTACACTAATTCTGAAAAGCTCGATATGATCCTTATTTATGGTTTATGCGAGAGGAATGCAAGAAGAGCAGCAAGGTTGTATGCAGAAGGGTATCCGCTATTGTTTTTATCGCCGACGAGTACAAATTACAACAATCAGGTGTTTCCATGGCAAACCTAGACTTCAACTTTCAATCGTATTTTTTCGAGAATTTTCTGATGTAAGACCAATATTGGTTTAGATGGTTGTAAAGAGAATAAAAAGTACTATCAGAATGATCGAAAAAAAGCATAGTGTGCAATTTGAAAAAAAGAAGTTGAATATCGCTGCCATAATATGAGTACAGATTTTCTAACATTTTCTTTCCCCATCTTATAGAGAATTTGCTCCCATTTTCGAATATATATAGTTTATTATAGTTATTTTTAAAAATATCAATGTTATAGGCCTGGGGAGTCATGTCTGAGATACCCTGTATATTTATACATTTTTGGAATCTTCATTCAATTTTACGTATGGCAGTGTCAAGTTTGAAACATTTTGATGACAAAGTAAATACTAGCGGAAGAGTTTATTTATTAATCTAGGATGCCATGACCTGCGTAAAATGGAAGTCAGAGTGCTACGACACTCTAAACAAATTATTTTAGCAGTTCAACTCTAGCAAGTCTGTCTTTTTTTTTGTGCATTTCATTTGTTTCACTTGTTTTGAAACCCAGTATCTAGATTTAAATGTCCAAAATACCGTTTTTTTGAACGGAAAGTGTTATTCCGGATTAAATTTTCATATTAATCCCGCGTTATTGGTATCAATAAAATTCTCGAAAAATGCTCCTTTTTAATATCCTAGTGTCCCACCCTAGTGCCATTTGAAAAAATAGAGTTATTCTCGATAAAGCATTTTTGACAACTTTAGGCCATTCTAATATAGCAACTAAAATAGTTAAAGTTCTAAAACAATTTGTCTCGAGTGTTGGGGCACCTGACTTTCATTTTGCGTAAGTCATGGCACTCTAGATTAACTTCTGCAAAAATGTACCTTGTCATCAAAATGTTTCGAACTTGATACTACCATACGTAAAATTGAATGGAGATTCCAAAAATGTATAAATACACAGGGTGTTCCATTTAAAATAACAAAGTTGATATCCATTCCGGCGAAACCGGAAGTGACCGAAACTTGTTTCCTATGTCAACAAATGCCATTTAAAGAGTATATTACACATACCAAATTTCATTCGGATATCTTAAAAAATAAAAAAATTATGGGGGTGCCCCAGGTTTCGTTGACACCCTGTATATATTCGTAAATGGGAGCAAATTCTCTATAAGATGGGGAAAGAAAATGTTAGAAAATCTGTACTCATATTATGGCAGCGATATTCAACTTTTTTTTTCAAATTGCACACTATGCTTTTTTTTGGTCATTCTGATAGTACTCTTCATTCTCTTTATAACCATGTAAACCAATATGGGTCCTACATAAGAAAATTCTCAAAGAAAATACGATTGAAAGTTGAAGTCTAGGTTTGCCATGGATACAACTGATTGTTGTAATTTGTACTCGTCGGCGATGAAAACAATAGCGTATAGCTGTAAAACAATTGCAATTTACGTTGTAAAGAATGACAAGTGCTCTTTCTGTATTTGTATTGTCTTGTTTAAAATCATATTAGAAATGAATTACACTAATTCTTAAAAGCTTGATATGATCCTTATTTATGGTTTATGCGAGAGGAATGCAATAAGAGCAGCAAAGTTGTTTGCAGAAAGGTATCCGCTATTATTTTTATCGCCGACGAGTACAAATTACAAAAATCAATTGTTTCCATGGCAAACCTAGACTTCAACTTTCAATCGTATTTTTTTCGAGAATTTTCTTATGTAAGACCCATATTGGTTTACATGGTTATAAAGAGAATAAAGAGTACTATCAGAATGACCGAAAAAAAGCATAGTGTGCAATTTGAAAAGTTGAATATCTCTGCCATAATATGAGTACAGATTCTCTAACAATTTCTTTTCCCATTTTATAGAGAATTTGCTCCCATTTACGAATATATATAGTTTATTACAGTTATTTTTAAAAATAACAAAGTTATAGGCCTGGGGAGTCATGTCTGAGACACCCTGTACACTGCCAGCAGTGAATAATCATTATTCATGGTGTCATGGTAACATCATTGTCTATGGTGTATAAAGAAGGAAATAGGTTATGCTTCTAATCCTATCACTTCGTTTAACATAGTCCTACCACATGGTTTTAGTGGCGTTGTTATTTAAATTTTAATTAAAAATTCTACGTATTTGTATTCGTGGACAAAGTATAGTATACGACTCGCTATAATGGCTACCTCAGATAATTGCAAAACTCGCTCGCTCGTGTTGCAAGCATTATCCTCGGTAATAATAGCATTCATTAGAGCGTCGTGTATAATATACTATTATCTGCCAGCCTAGCATAACGACAGCATTATGAATATTAATTTGAATATTATAATGACATACGCTATCGGGATGAGTACTCAGTACCATAATGAAATAAACTTTCAAATTTTTATTTATAAATAAGTAATTCGTTACTAAGGAAACACCTAAACAGCGTACTTAGAAATTTAGCTTAAAGTTTTTAGGTTTTAGTTCTACATCTTTATTCATTAATTTACGCAACAGGGACATATCTGGAAGAAATGAGAGATGTACATGATGCCCTATTTCATCAACGTTATATAACTTTCTTATCTGTAAAGATAGAGAAACAGTTAAATAAACAAAGTTTCATGGGAAATTTAATGGTGTGAACAAATTTGATGTTATGAGATGCGGTTAAAAAATGATTGGCGAGAAACGAAAAAATCGTCTTTTCTATTATTCCTCGTAGTTCATTTACTTTTAAAATTAGAAAAATATGCTTCAAAAACTTGTTAAACAACTTTCTGCGTAGAATAATATTGGTCAAATAATTTTTGTTGCTACCATTTGCGAAAAACTGGCCAAAATTGGAAACTATATAGTTGGTTGTAACCTAGTTAAAACGCCTTTTCCCCCTCTTTTTAACGATAAGTTATATGTTTAAATTGAAAAAGATTGAAAAATAACGATTTTTATGTTCTTTATTGCTAAATCAAGACAGCCATGAAACAAAATATACTGAATGTTCGAGTAAATAAGAAACTCTGTCAAGTACGAACTACAAACTGTATCTAAAGCTAAAAATTTTTGCATAAACCATCTTTAGATATTAAAAGTAGTTCTGCGGTAATCAAATTCACCGTAACACAGAAATTTATTTGAAAGTGTTTTAAAAATGTTTAGCATGTTGTCAAATAATAATTCTAACAAGTACTCCGTGTTCAAAAAGTAGCTGAATTAGAGCAAGCTTTGAAAATTCAAAATTGCATCTTTGATAGAATCATACGATCAAATAATGTCACTTTAGAAACTGACACATATTAAACTGACAAGATGTGTGAAATAAATCTTGTTGAAGTTTTTGAAAATTTATTTAAAATAACAAAGAACAAACATTACAAGAGGTTTTGAAACTGTTGCCCGTTATTTTTTAAAGTGTTATCCTTTTTTTCATGCCTTCAAAAACGTTCACTTCGGCGGCTTCTCTAATAATTGCATTCTGCAAGTCTTCTAGATTATTTAAATGATTTTTTAAAACCGTATTTTTGAGGTATGGTCACAAGAAATAATCGCACGGCGTGGAAGAAACGGAACAATTCTGTTTTCAAAAAATTTACCAATAAATTTTCATAAGTAATACCACAAGTGACTAGAATTTTACAGGTAATTTTTGCCGTCATGATCACTCCTGCTTGTTGCTTTAGAAAATTTTCGGCGTAACAAGCAGTCGTGATCATGACGGCAACAATTGCCGGTAAAATTCTAGTCACTTGTGGTTCAAATTTCTTGGAAATTTTTTGTTGATCGCTAGACCAACCTGGGTGAAATTAAGAAGTGGAAATTTTTATGTCAAATGTGACAGCTGACCTACAAGTTGCTATGGTTACGTTTCTAAAATTTAAATATGTACTGAATTATTATTGCTTTTAGTGGCGATGTCGATACGATTTCTTACCGAATCTACACTCGAGCATTAATTCATGTCCGGGAAATTTTTAGTAGTGCATTTCAACAACGTAATCGGCCCGAGCGCAATACGTTGTTGAAATGCACACCTAAAAATTTCCGGAAAGAATTATTGCTCTTGTGAGATTATAAGTGAAAATTTTTTGGTTAAAAAATTATCCAATTGAATTCCTGAATTTCCGATCACGTGTGCGAAAGTAACCAATCAGAACAACATTACAATGGTAATTTCCCCGGGAAAATTAGGTTGCTAAGTAACAAACAGTTTTTAACAGATAATTAAATATTAATTGTTATAATTTGAAAATGTCGTGTTCACGGTATGGCAGTGAAAATAACGATTCAATTAATAAAATTATCTCGCCGAATATCCCTCGATCATTGATAAATAACTTACAATTTTATCACAAGTTCCTCAAGCACGGTGCTTTTAGGTAACACCCCTCCGCCTTCGGTGTCGGGCGGTTACCAAGCAATGTGCTTTCGGTAACTGTCATAAAATTATTTCGTAATTATCAATGTCCTCGGGACATTATAGCTGATAAGTACCTTGATCATTTTATAAAAAGAGTAAACCTTAAACGTCCATTCAATTTCAACAAAAAGTACTAACGGTTTTGGCAAGAATGTTTGAACTCCTGAAGCCTGAACTGTATACTATGAAGAACATAATTATTACCTCGAATATTGACATAAGATTCATCTGTAGATCAGGTTTCTGAGATAGTTTTTGAAGGGCAACAGATAGCGTTCTTCTTTCATCGAAGTTTAAGAAGTTTCTCTCACAATCTTTAGTAGGAACGTGCTGAATCGGTATTATTAAAGGAGCCCTTTCTAGACAGTTTTGACTAAACGCTTCTTCAATTACATTTGCAAATCTTTTGTAGTCTACGCAGTGACAGCGTTTAATAGATCCAAATCTGTAACACAGAAAATATGTAGTTACATTCAACATAATTCATTAACCGGGATATAACAAAGTTTATGCACGATCGCATTATAATGTGTCAATTATGTCTGAATTTGTTTGACATAAACGTCTATTTATAGCCCGTGGGCGTCTTTATAGGCCGCCGGTCTATAATGAAACGTCAAAAATTGATAAACAGTTTAACAGCCTTATAAAGAATTTTTTTAAATTAAAATCGAATGTATGCTCTTTATTAGAACTCTATTTAGGGTAATTTGTATTAACAACACAGTTAACAAAATTATTTATATGAATATTCCTAGGCGCAAATGCTTCAACCATTTGACAGTTGTCAGTAAAAAATTAAAATAATTGAGCAACTAACTACTCGATGTGGGCAGAAAATTAATTTATTCCTTTTATTTCAGTTTCAAAATCTTCGATCGTGCATAAAATTATGTATGTACCACTGGCGTAACTTGCTTTTATGGCCTTCGACGTGTCTTTAGCCCTCGACTAGCGTCTCGGGCTCAAAATCACGTCTCAGGCCATAAAAGCATCTTTACGCCCTTGGTACATACATAACTATTACGACGCCAAGTCGTTTAAAAATGTGGCTTTGATCCCCCTCGCCAACGTCCTAAAAATGATATGGCATGAAAAAGAAGAAGAATTTCATTAAGTGTTTGATACTTTAATCTCTTAGTTTCTTGCATTGTGTCTTTTTTTATTTGCGGAAAAGAAAATGCAAATATTTTTAGTCTGAAAAGAAAGCGCATCAGGGTAAAATCATTTTCATGAAACAAAACAGGGTAGCAACTTAATACGCGTATTTTAAGTAGAAAACTTTCAATTATAAAAATCAGTTCATGTTAAAAAATTCAAATAAAGTTTTTGCTGAATGAAAATGGGGGGCATAGAAAGAGTTATGAGAAAAGAAAAACAAAAAACCAGTCTTTACGGTTTGTGGAACTTTACTCTACTGTTTTTCGTTCGTAACGCAGAAGTACTCTATGATTAGCGCGGTATTATCTTTTTTTTTTTATTAAGAATAAACCAGATCAACAATATGGATTGTTCTACATGGTTTTGTTGATAAGATAATAACTAATCGTAACAATAGGGAGTTATCGCAACTACTACGTTAAATTTCCGTTAACGCTAAAATCACGTGATGTTATACGCTATTTTATTTTTAAGGTAAATGACAATTTTGAGTTATCGCACGCCGCTATTTTACCGTACGCTAAAGTTTCCGAACCTAACCTCAACACATTAAATAACTTGTTTATAAATATGGCAACATAACCTTACCTCTCAAAATAACGTACGCAAAAACCCCCGCTATTTTGTCAAAATAGCGGGCCGCGGTTATTTATTTAGCATACGCTAAATGTAGGCGCATGCGCATTCGTCCGATTGTACGAAAATAACGTACGCTAAATTTAGCGTTGTACTTGCGATAACTCTCTATTAATAAATTTAACTTAGTGGCAAATTATGTCGCCTCTCACAAATTTATGATTAATTATAATTAAAGTCTGCTAATGTATCTTGTGGTAATTTTCGTTTTAACCTAGTGTGAGTGTTTTTTAGTCCTAGTTGATGATGAGCTGCACTTGGACACTGATTGATGTTTTCAAAGAACTTTAGTGCACTTTTTTGAATGAACTGTTTAATCGTATCTATCCCTAGTTCGTTGTGTATCTGCTGGTTGCTTACAAACCATGGAGAGTTTATTGCTATTCGAAGCACTTTATTCTGAAAAAGTTGTATTTTTCTAATGTTGGTTTCAGAGGTATTACTCCATACAGGGCATGCATAGGTTATTAGTGATCTGAGTAGAGCCGTATAAAGGCGGGCGGCCACTGCGAGCGAAACGAAACTAAGCTAAGCGAAGATAAGTTTTTTATAAATCAGCTGCCATACTTTCAAATGCATCGGCGGCCACTTAAGCTAAACTAAACGAAAATATGCAAACGAAGATTGAAATCTTAGCTTCGTTTCGTTCGTTTTAGCTCATGTCAGATTCGAGCGAGGTTTTGAGCAGTTTAGTTGGTGACCACGTGCTTAGCAGTGTGATGAAACCGATGAAAGTCGTAGTATTTACCTACATACTGTGTAATAACAAATTTTGGAAAAGTTAAATGCTTAAATAATTAATTATATGTCCTGTAAAATATCACAAAGTGAATTGTTGATTGAATGTGTTCGTTAATTTGTATTTTGCTTTTGAATATCAGCGGCTATCAATTCGTGCAATTCATAAAATTGTTCTCGAGTTATTCTGAAATAATTTTTAAATTTAAAATCGTCTAGCTCATTGATCAGTTTACGAAATTCTCCAAATTTTCCTCGTTTCTTCATGTAACGGCTTATCCAACATTGTTTCTCTTTCTTCTACATGAAAACTACATTGACAATATCTTCAAAAAAATCTGATTCATCTAATTGCGAACTTAGATCCAATAACAACATTTAGGTTGTTACAGAACTCATTTTAAACACTTCCATCCTCACGAAAACACAGCTGACAACTAAACGAAAATCGTTCTCAGTGGCCGCTCCAACGTAGTTTAGTTTAGTTAGCATTCTCTTCGCTTAGCTTAGCTTAGTTTCGTTTCGCTCGCAGTGGCCGCCCGCCTTAAGGAGTACTGCACAGTCGGTCCGTAGGGATGATTTCCTGTTAAGTAGGGGATAAAGCTTTGCAAGTCTAGCATAACCTTCATTGAGTTTATTATTTATGTGTATTTTACACTTGTGTTTTTGTCTACCCATGGAATTTCAGCGCCGCGCCGTTCACTTGTATACCCTCATCTGGTAAGCGTCTGAGTGTGAAAATTTTGTTACAGCATTTTGAGGCGTTAATTGTTATTCCCCATTTAGTGAACCAATTATTTAGAATCAACAGTGAGTGTTGCAATCGTTCTACCGCTTCAATGATACTACAGTTCTGTATTACTAGCGCAGTGTCATCTGCGTACGTTGCGATTACTCCTATATCATGTTGCGGTAGGTCATGTAGGAAGATCTTGAAAAATGTCGGGCCAAGGATACTTCCTTGGGGTACCCCAGCTTGAAGAGTTTTGGTTGGAGAGGTGGAACCATTCAGCTTGACAGCGTAGGTTCGGTTTTCCAAGAAGGAGAATAATACTGCCTTGATGTACTGTGGAATGTTGATGTGTAGTATTTTGTGCTTAAGGCCTTCTAACCATACCTTATCAAACGCTTTGGTGATGTCTAGGAAAGCTATAACAGTAAATTTTTTAAGTTCGTATCCCTTTTCAATTATTTCAATGATCCGTTGTAACTGGTGCGTAGTGGAATGGTTCTTTCTAAACCCGAATTGGGTTGGAGGAATAATATTATTAGCTTCTAGCGACGAGTTAAGCCTATGACTGATCACTTTCTCCAGTAGCTTTGATAGGGCTGGAAGCAGGCTGATGGGCCGATAGTTGTTGTGATCCTTCGCATTTTTGCCATGTTTTGGAAACATTAAGATGTGTGCATGTTTCCACTTATTGGGGAAATGTCCAATTCTTAAACATCCGTTGAATAAGGTGGCTAAATATGAAATAGCTTTCTTTGTTAAATTTTTAATTACCACATTTGGGATAAGGTCATGTCCGGGGGCTTTCTTTATTGACATGGAGTTAATGCAAGCAATAAGTTCGCCATATGTTACTGGGTGGTCAAAGTCTTTACTTAGCGGGAGGTGATTTTCATTATAAGCGGTAATCATATTTGAGAATGGTCTATTGTTGTCAATGATATTAGGCGTGAATGTTTTATATAGCTTTTCTGCAAAAAGATTACTTTTCTCATCATCGGTGCAATATTGTTGATTATCATCGGTTAGTGTTGGAATAATTGTTTGTTGTCCAGTAATATGTCTAGTGGCTTTCCACATCCCGATGTCGTTTGGCTCAAAATTTTGAATATATTTTTTGTAACTATTTATTCTGTGGACTTCAAGTTCTCTTCTAATTCTGTGGGTGATGTTGTTTAGCCGATTTTTTAATTGGGGAGCTCTAGTTAATTGCCACTCTCTGCGTAGTTTACTTTTTTCACGTATAGGTTTTATTGTTGTTGCTGCTCTTACTGAATCATTAATAGCAGTAGTGTACTCTTCGATATATTTCTCCGTAGTTGTTTATTGGGTATGGGTTCGCAATTGAGTAGTTTAACATTACTTGGAACTTTTTCCAGTTAACGATTCCGTTTATTAATCTTGGTTGAGTTACTGCGTTAATACCAGTGTTATTAAGTTTGATTAATACTGGTAAATGATCGGAGTCTAACTCGTTGATAACTGTTTGAGTGATTTTTTTGGAAAAACTTTTTACCAGAATGATATCTAATATATCCGGTTGGTGGTCATCACGATACGGAAAATAAGTGTATTCATTCGGGGCCATTATTAGTAACTGCTGATTGGTGGCAATATTGTTAAGTGTTACTCCGCTAGGGTTATTAGCTCTGCATCCCCAAAGGGTATTTTTACTATTTAGGTCTCCTATAAGTAATGTGGGCATTTGATCTTCGAATAAATTTAAGATGTCTTTTTCGCTTAATTTTTTGTTCGGTTGCTTATTTGCTGCTATTATCTTAAGTGGTCTGTGATTATCTATTGGTACACTAACTGCGATCGTCTCAATACTGTTGCAAATGATGTTGTTTAACAAGTTAAATTTAAATTTCTTTTTGATTAAGATAGCCACACCTCCCCAAGCGTTTTGTGTCGGTCGATCATATCGTACTACCTATATTGTATCCACTTACTTTAAATAACTCTCCGTCGCTGAGGTGAGTTTCCGTGATGCAAGCTATATCAACCCTATACCTTTCCAAGAAGGATATAAGGAGAGATCGTTGGGTTTTTCCCCCTTTAGCATTGAAGTTTAATATTGTGAGGTCTTGGAGTATGATGGAAGTGCTACTTGGCATTGAGAAGGTTAGGGAGAATGTTATTGATTATGTACGACTTGATTTGTTAGCGTTGAAGTTTAAAATTGTGAGGTCTTGGAGTATGATGGAAGTGCTACTTGGCATTGAGAAGGTTAGGGAGAATGTTATTGATTATGTACGACTTGATTTGTTCGAGGATTGGGGTTATAAGGTTTTTGATAATTTCGCCAATGTTATCTAGGAGAGGTGATGTGGGCAAAGTTAATGGGGTTGTGTTGTGAGGGTTTCTATTTGTGAGTACTGATTGAGAATAGGTCTTACCAGCTTGGATGTATGATTGTTGGGAGAATTGTCTATTTCTGGTTAACGGAATTCTTTGCTTCTGTAGCATTTTGTGATGAGGGCAACCTCTATAGCTGGCTGGGTGCTCTCCTCCGCAATTCACACAGCAGGGTAGTTCGTTCGCTTTTTTTGGACATTGTTTAGTATGATGATCTTTATTACATTTCACGCAGCGTGGATTGACTGCACAGTAATTTTTGGTATGGCCAAAATTTTGGCAGTTGTGGCATTGGGGGATGTCTGCTGTTTTTCTCCTAATTTCAACTGCAATTTTGCAGTTTACAAGTTTGTCTAGTTTTAGAATTTCGTTGGTTGATTGTCACTGCGTTATGTAGGAAAATAGGCGGCATTTTAATCTTCTTGTTGCTTTCAATGTCACTTTCATTGGGATTTGTTTGTGTACTGGATTCGCCTTTGTTTTCGTTGTCTTCCGAGTATTCCATAGGAGTGAGAATATTGAAACGGTTGGATTCATTATTCCAATAGTATCTTTTTTGCACTGGAATAATTGGAGGGGAGAGGTCGTCGGCATTCCTTTTGTTAAAATTCTCCATGATAAATATTAAACCTGACCCTTAGGGTCAGGTTTGTGTAAAGGTCACAATGCAGTATGAGTTAGTTTTTATATTTATGTAAACACCTTCGAGTATTTAATATAATCACACTTGGCTTGAATTGCCTCTTCGCGGTATTATCTGGGCACACTAAAAATCTATGTTTAAATGATTCACGCTGGTAACCGTGCAGCAAGCAAGCAATGCATATGGTGCGATGACTGGAAGCAACTTACGGATACTCCTAACAACTAACAACCGACAATCAATCTATCTACTACAAGAAAAATTTGCTCCACCTGTTATTCATAGCTGACATTAAAATATACTTAAACCGAGTATGTACATTTCTTTTTAAATAACACATACACAACTGTCTTTGGAACAAAGTAATTCTAAAAAAAAATGTTCAATACTTTTCCTCCCCTTTAATACTGATTCTGATAGTAACGCCAATATTAAATAACATGTTATTCATGGTACAGCGAATTATGAACAGGTGCTAAATACCTGAAACGAAAATGCAGAAAACCCTTTTTATATCAAGAGTAATCTTTAAACAACCGATATTATCGCAAATGTGCAAACTTTGTGCAAAATAAAAATATTAACCATCACACTTGTAGGAATGTAGGTGGGTACGCTAAAAGAGGAGCGGCTTTTATAGTCAGATGGTCACGTATTTACACTCTGCAGCAAGGTTAATGAAAATTGTTAGCAGCTGTCGCAAATTTCTGGTTTTATGCGTTTTTATTAGAAACTATTTAAGTTATACCAAAAAATAAACAGTCATAGCAAAGTATAGTATTCTACTCGCGTATAATGACTGTTACCATCATAATATTCGGTCAACTATACATTTTTTAAGGGAGAAATGTATAGTTCACCTCAAATGACGCCATGGTCCTTTCAAATTGCATCTTGGCTAAATAAAGCGGGCAGGCCTTATATGTAATATTAATTCAGCGGGCCTTCGGTGAAACTTGTTAGTTCAGAATTACACTGGTGGAGGGAGCGTGATGCAAGTCCAATTTAGAGATCCTGTATATATAAAGATAAGAGTTGGGAAAATGCCGTGATACAGTTTGATTGGTTTGGATCAATTTTTGCATGGACTACTTAATTAAAATGCATTTACTTGAAATCTGTTAAAATTAACACTTTTGATGTTTATTAATACAGGGCCAAATACGACAAAATGACTGGCTGCAGCGCAAGAAATTATAATAATAGAGCTGAAATAAAGGAAAATAATGTTAATCTGTTCAAATAAATCTTGTGTTAAAATATTTGCGGGCTTTTATATTTGACTGGTTAAGTGACACTGTGATGACAATTAAAATGACGTTTGTGTTGATCACGTGTTTGGATCAAAAATTGCTGTCAAAATAGTCTCATTTTCCCAACTCTTATCCTAATATATACAGGGTCTCTAGTCCAATTGGACTCATCACTTACAATGTACCTCAACATATGTAAATAAATAACTCTTGAAGCGAAAGTTCGTGTTATTAATTTTTCAAAACTTATTTAAAATAGTATTATGAATATTATGATGGTCAGTGGCGTGCCTAGAAATTTTGTCTGGGGGGGGTTAACTTATCACTTGATTCCACCAACGGGTTATTTGACCTTAGGGCAAGTTTTAGGAGTCTTGGGATAGTGTAACTTTTAGGAGTCTTGGGGGGGGGGGGTTCTAACCCGGAAACCCCCCCCATGGGCACGCCACTGATGATGGTAACAGTCATTATACGCGAGTAGAATATTATACTTTGCTATGACTGTTTATTTTTTTTTTAACTCAAACGGGGAGCAACAATCTGCATATATACGATTTCCCATGCTATTTCCCTATGTTCGCCCCTTAAGTCAAACACCCGGTATGTAACATTAATTCAGCGGGCCTTGTTTCACCCGAATTGATTCCACGAAAGATCGTGGCCACCGTTGTAGTCAAACTCGTACCTAGCAACTTACCCGATTGAGCTACCTAGATTATACAGAGTTTTTCTGTAATATTGCGAAAACTTTTAAGGAGAAATTCCTTGCCAAACTTATTTCCAAAAACGTCTTCTATCGGAGTTACGCCCCTTTAGAGCGATAGTTTAAAATTCAGTTTTTATTTTATTTCTCAAATTTGGAGGAACATAGAAGAATGAAATTTGGGATGTAACTTTATTTTATCAAAAGCTATCCTACATCAATATTTTTAATCATCTGCTACCCTCAAAATGGGTTGAAAATTTCAAACATTGATAGTTTTCATTGTATCGTGCAGTGCAAAAAAAAACATTAAAAATAGTCAGTGTAGGTACAGTTTAGTTTTTATTTTAGACTGATAAAAACTACATAAGTCAGTGTCATTTTTTACCACATTCTATTCTCTTCCTAAATAACTGTCCATCAAGAGTCCGTAATAAATAATACATTGTGGTCATCAGTGGTCATCAGGTGTCATTGTGCATCTCTCAAGTCGTTTGACACAGTAACTCCGATAGAAGACATTTTTGAAAATAAGTCTATACAGGGTGTGTAAAAATTCGCGTGCAAGTTCTCCGTAGCTTTATTCCTTGGACAATAATAAGGCGAAATTCTTATAGTGAAAAAGTCACCAGATGCTTCCTCAACTCGTGGGAAGCCTTCAAAGTTCAAAATTGGCAACGCGAAAAGGAAGCCGTTTTTGCAAAATTCTGTTACTTTGTGAATAGATTAAGTAATAACGGCAACAATTTAGTATCGTTTATCAATTAAAAGTACAAAAAAATATATACTAGTCTTCATAATTATAATAAATAAAATGTATTTGCTTGCATCAAGAATGTCATGTTAAGCATACACATTTTGAAGAATTCTGTGAATAGAAATTACGAAGACTAGTATTTTTTTTTTTGGCACTTTTAAATGATAAACGATGCTAAATTGTTGGCGTTGTTACTTAATCTAATGCATAAAGTAACAGAATTTTGCAAAAACGGCTCCCTTTTCGCGTTGCCAATTTTGAACTTTGAAGGCTTCGCACGAGTTGAGGAAGCATCTGGTGACTTTTTCGCTATAAGAATTTCGCCTTATTATTTGCCAAGGAATAAAGTTACGGAGAGCTTGCACGCGAATTTTTACACACCCTGTATATAGAAGACCCGGCCCCCTTATTTTTTGTCAAGGAATCTCTCCTTAGAGTTTTTGCAATATTAAAGAAACATCCTGTATATCTGCTGGAGAATTATAACAAAATTTTTATATATGAAACGTTTGTAAAATTTCAGTCAAAAAGATTGTCAGCACCGTTTTTCAAAAGTTTTAAAATAAGCAATTTACATGAACAAAACTCGAGTTCTGCAAATTTCATTTCAGAATTTTCTTTTTAAACGGCTTTAACTATAATTAATTTCTATTCAGATGATATTTTGTCTTACCAATTATGTTTTATAATTAACGACGCGTCCCAGTCAGTATGTGTGTTATTCATTAAAAGTATGGCCAATCATGGATATAAATAAATACCATTGAAGTTACATTACGTTAAAAACGGCAATAGAACAGAGTAATTTGTAAGGAAAATATGTATGATAATAAAAATACAACTTACACTTCAATTAAGGTGTCCATCTCTGCTTCAGTTAATTCTAAGCGGCAATTTCCTAGCCCTCTTTTAAAGTCTTCCTTAGATATAACTTCTTCATTATGTAAATCAAAATCACTTAAAAATTGTAAAACTCGTATACGTTCTCGAACAACTTTTCCTTTAATTTTTGCTAAAACCAATACGATGTCCTTTTCTTTCCTTTGAGATGGTTTAGGTGGTTTTTGTTCATTTATTTTTTTCATTTCTGCTACAAATCCTGTATACTGAAAAATATAGGTATAAAAATAAAAATAAAGTTAGCCTAGGCTCTATTACCAATGCTTGTTCATGCTTTTTTGGTTCAGCTTCGCGAAGAAACCATGAATAATTAAAGCCTACGTCATCATTAAAGCGTTCTTCTAAGGCATACAATTCTTCATCAGATAATAAAATTCCGTTAGTCGATAAACATTGACGCATTTGAGATCGAGAAACATGTCCGTTATTGTGGCTAAAAAATTAAGTAATTACTTAATTTTAAATATTATTCTGTCATTTTGAAATGGGCTTCTTGGTGTTGTAGAGGCTGAGTAACTACTTGACAATGGAGAGGTCCCGGGTTTGAGCCCAGCCATCAGTACATTTTAGTGTGGTTGCTCGTGAGTTTTTAAATGCAAAATATGAAGATCGCTGGATTGGCCGAGGTGGGCCTCACTTATGGCCTGCTCGATCCCCAGACTTAAACCCCTGTATCTTTTCCTATGGGGCCATTTGAAGACATCAGTGCGGGTACACTACTCCAGTGGAAAATGAACAAAATTTGAGAAATAGAATAATTGATGAGTGTAATGCAATAAGAAACACCTCTGGTATTTTTGAACGAGTTCTGCAGCCAATGAGGAGAAGATTGGATACATGCATCCTAACTGGTGGTAGTCATTTTCAGCAGTTTTTATAATTAAGAATCTTGAACTTATAAAGTACTGTTTCTTTTCGAAAAGCTTTTATCGCCCTGTATCTTCGCAACAAAGCGTCTTTCCGAAAATCATCCAAGGACACAAAAATCTTAAAATAGCCCAACGAATAACCCCCTTAATTTTTGCCGCGTGTGTAGTAAACACCCTGTATATAGTCCTCTAAATGCATAGAACGTCGATTAAAACCATTTACAGACGAAAATTATGAATTTAGGCGTTGCATTTTTTAGTCAGACAGAGCAACATATCACTATGCAAAAATAACGCTTAAGAAATTGAAAGCGTTGGGTATAAAATATATACGGAAAAATGAAAATCCGCCAAATATGCCTCAGCTTCGTCCTATAGAACGTTTCTGGGCCCATTTAAAACATAAAAGTTTATGCTAAAGATTGATCAACGTCAACCGAGATACAACTGAAGCGGCGAATACAAAAAAAGCTAAAATAATATGGCAAAACATAGTTTTGTCGTCTATTGCAAAATTTTCGGAAGAAAATTAGTGCCGCAGCGAAACTGGAACATTAAGGATGCTTAAGTAACTGTTTTAAAACAAGATTTGTATAATTTTTCATGTGATACTTAAAATAAAATAACTTTGAAAAATGGTACCAATTTTAAGTTCGACCGACTACCTTAGATTATAACACACAGTTAATTAAATGCTGTCTCTCGTGCTAAAAATTGAAATAAAAATAAAAAAGTACATTTTTAGCAAGTGCGAACCGCTAAAATGTTATTTGTAAAGACAAACATCTTTATCTCTTCATTAGATGCGCTTCTTTGTTGTATGCTACAAAATACTCACATATCATAATCTCCAAATGCAGGTTTAAGTAAAATAGCACGTTTCATTGTCCTTTGTTTAATTTTTAATACAGCTTCTTCACACAAATCGCGTTTAGCGCTATCCACATTTTGCCATCGTTTACCTCCTTTTTTTGCCGCTTCTGTTACCTCCCTAGGTGGTGACTCTATTTCTAAACATGGACATTTCTCTAATTCCTGGTGGAAATAATTATGATTACAACATCAAAATACAAATTTGCTTTTACCACATGTCTTACTTTAGTGGTAAATACTTGATCGATGTCATCTTCAAATGTTTTCCAGCAAACTCGAGAAGGATCACAGGGATCACGATATTGAATCATTAAAGCTTCAATTTCTGGTAATGATAGAAACAATCTATGGAGACCACTTATACCTAAAGCATCCAAACTACGATGAAACTGTGACACAGTAACTTTTCCTGTATGCAACGGATCAAAATCCTAAAACAAAGTTTTTCATGAAATTCATCTAACATTCGAATTATAAAAAATAAATTCACTGAATTTTTTTTTTAATAAACACTCGCGTAATATTCAAAAAACTGTTACTTTTATTGCCTAATACCTATACGATTACTTTAGTACTACTACTCACCCTGAAGAATTCGTTAACCCTAAGCCTATTTTCAAAGACATGTTTTTGTATACTTCTAATGAGAGATATTAAATCTTGAGATTGTTTTGGACTTTCTAAAGCTGGATGAAAAATGGTTTGCTTTCCAAAAATGCTTGAAGCTAAAACTTTTCCAATTTCTGGCCTAGGTAATTTCGGAAGTTCTGCATCTATTACGCTTCCAGGGAGTTGTTTTAAAATATCCTGTAATAGTAATAATTCTTATTCTTTTTTAAATTTCTGGTTGTCATGAAAAATTACTCCGCCTAGGTCTAACATTCCATTATTGTCCATGTATTTCACAGCTGCATCAACATTAGCTACAAAAGCCACATAGTTAAGCGTGTAACTATCTTTTACGTATTTTTTTACTAATAAGTTAAAATCATCCGCAGACACCAGGATTCCTAAATATGCTAAAATACGAGCGAAATGAGAAATCGTCACAGTACCAGTATTTTTCGCTACCTGTAAGAGTTTTAGTTTTTACTTAATTTATGTGTAGTGGTAACATAAAATCTTACTAGCTCATAATCCTGAAAATATGGTTTCAATACCAATTTACGCATATTAACTAAAACTGCAATTTTTGTAATTAAAAGACTTAATCTCCGTTCTTCGGTTATGCTAAGCCGATTAACTTGCATTGGGTCTTCCCATTCCAGCCCTGTTACTAAAGGCTCGTTTTTTGCAAAATCGGGAACTAAAAATATATATTAATGCAATAATTCTATTTAACAAAGTTTAGTAATTTAATCTATTTGAATTTACGGTATTTATTTTTTCTAGTTAATTACATACTGCTATCATGAATAACTTCGCAAAACTGTGTGTATAAAATTCTCCCATCTTGTACTCTAAAATAATCAGCAAGTTCTCCTATTTCTTGATCTGAAAGTCCAATAACTCCCCGCAGTGGTCCCGCTAATACCGAACAAAACTGCGACTCTGCATTAGAAATATTGAAACACATATATGTCATTATCTTAAATGAATTTTAAATTTTAAAGACTATACCACTCACATTTTGCTTAACCAATCAGATTGATCGATTTCCTTAGCAACAGTCCAATAAAAACAATTTTCAAGTGAAAAAATCACACGTGCGTTTTAATAAGTGAAAAAGCCACGCGTGGTTTTTTCACTTAGGTATTTTAAATAAGTGAAAACAATTCATAAATAGTAATTAACTGTTCGTGATATAGTCTTAACGAATACAATGCGTGATCCGATTCTCCTGTGATATATTTGGATCGGATAATTAATTCGTGCTAGTTAATTTTGGAAAATTTCACTCGCCCTACGGGCTCGTGAAATTGTCAAATTAACTAGCACTCATAAATTATCCGATCCAAATTTATCGGAAAAACGGCATCACTTGTTATATTACTGTTGATTCTTTAGATGGAAAAATATTACCTCTAGCTCATTTATACCGGGTGTCAATGAAACCTGGGGCACCCCTATTTTTTAAATTATATTTTAAGATATCAAAATGAAATTTGATATATTATGTAATATACTCTTTAAATGGGACTTTTTGACATAGAACGCACGTTTCTGTCACTTCCGATTTCGCCGGAATTACCCTCAATTTTTTTATTTTAAATGGAACCCCCTGTATATTTATACATTTTTGGAATTTCCATTTCATTCTACGTATGTTATATCAAGTTTGAAACATTTTGATGACAAAGTAGATACTTGCAGAAGAGTTTATTTATTAATCTAGGATGCCATGACCTGCGTAAAATGGAAGTCAGTGTGCTACGAGAGTCAAAACAAATTATTTTAGCACTTCAACTGTAGCAAGTCTGCACTTTTTTTGTGCATTTCATTTGTTTCGCTTGTTTTGAAACCCAATATCTAGATTTAAATGACCAAAATACGTTTTTTTAACGGAGAGTGCTATTCCGAATTAAATTTTCATGTTAATCCCGTGTTATTGGTATCAATAAAATTATTGAAAAACGCTGGTTTTTAATATCATAGTGTCCCGCCCTAGTGCCATTTGAAAAATAGGGTTATTCCCGAAAAAGCATTTTTGCCAACTTTAGGTCATTCTAATACAGCAACTAAAATAGTTAAAGTTCTAAAACAATTTGTCTCGAGTGTTGGGGAACCTTGACTTTCATTTTGCGTAAGTAATGGCACTCTAGATTAATTTCTACAAAAATTTAGTCATCAAAATGTTTCGCACTTGAAACTACCATACGTAAAATTGAATGGAGATTCCAAAAATGTATAAATATACAGGGTTTGCCATTTAAAATAACAAAGTTGATGTCAATTCCGGCCAAACCGGAAGTGACAGAAACTTGTTTCCTATGTCAACAAATGCCATTTAAAGAGTATATTACATTTCCAAATTTAATTTTGATATCTTAAAAAATAAAATAATTATAGGGGTGCCCCAGGTTTCGTTGGCACCCGATATAGTAACACTCACTAAATCGTAACTAAGTAAATTATAACTTCTTTTTATTAAACTAAATAATTACAATAACGCGTATTTGCTAATTTGCGAACATTAAGATAAACACACTAACTCATTCTAGTTTATTTACACTGATTGTTAATTTGTAATACGAGGGTGGATCAAATATAAGCGAGCCCTTGTTCATAAACAATTTATTTTGCAAAGTAGCACAAAAACAAATTTTCACTATTTTCTACATATTCCCTTTCTCTGTCTATACACTTTTCCCAACGTATTGGTATTTTTGTCATTCCGTTTTCGTTGAAAGAAGCAGGGCCGGTGTCTAACCAGATGCGCATGAACGCCTCCACCTGTTCGTCGGTCTCGAGTCGCTCGCCTCCTAGTGACTCTTTAAGGGGCACAAACATGTGGAAATCACAAGGAGATCAATCTGTACTGTAGGGAGGGTGTTCAAGTACAGTCCAGTTCATTTCATCGATTTTTGCCTGCGTTAAAGCTGCAGTGTGAAGCCTGGCGTTGACATGGAGGTGCAGTACGTCTCGGATGGGACAGTCCCTCCTTTACCTGAGCCAGAAGGTCACAGTAGTAGGCCGCGTTGATTGTCCTTCCTTATGCAAATAATCGACCAACAGAACCCCCTCCAATCCCAGAAAACGGTGGCCAAAACTTTGCCTGGTGCGAGGACGGCTAGTGTGACTCACATTTTCGACGTGGTCATGGACTTTTTTGAACTCATTACACCAAACTTTTATACGTGGCCATGAAAGGGTTTCATTGCCAAACTGTACCTGCAATTTGCGCCGAATTTCAGCCGATTTGACGTTTTTACGTGTAAGAAACTTGATGATAATGCGTTGCGCACCTGGTTAAACAGCTGCCCTGCTTCTTTCTACGAAAACGGGATGCAAAAACTACCAATCCGCTGGGAAAAGAGTGTAGGCAGAGAAGAGGAATATGTGGAAAAATAGTGAACATTTGTTTTTGTGCCACTTTGTAAAATAAACTTTTTATGGACAAAGTTCGTTTGTATTTGATCCACTCTCGTATATACAGGGGGTCAACGAAACCTGGGGCACCCCTATGTATTTTTTATTTTTTAAGATATCAAAATGAAATTTGGTATACCTATGTAATATACAGGGTGTCCCAAAAGTCAACGTCATCCCTTGGAGGGCTAATAGGCCTGCTCATGACTGACCAGAATATCAAAATATGACCTTAGTAAAAAATTATTAGTTTTTGAGATATTGGCACTTTTATGAATTTCGTGAAAATCGACACCTTAGATCAGTTTTTCGAGTGCCACAGCTACAAAATTCCATATTTTAAGATTCTAATTTTTGTTACGTAACACCGAATAGCCCTGCTATTGATTACAGTCCAAAATAAAATTAATAGTGCCATACCTTTGAAAAAAAAAACAGGTTGCCGCCTTTCAGGATAGGCTTCCAAATAATTACTGCTTGCAGCAACAGAATTACCACGCGCAACATAATACATTCGTAACATATCTCGTTTTTCAGAATTCGAGAAAGCCATTTTAATAAATATTTAAGGTAATAATATAAAACTTTTTGACAAGAACTATTAAATCAACAAATTTTGTTTTTGTGTTGTTTCTGTTTGTTTTTCCATGGCAATTATTGAAATTTACTATTTTTGTAAATAACAGCAGTTTTCGGCAGTGAAACGCCATCATGTCATACACCGTTGAAATCACCATCAAAAACTCTATGAGATGCTATAAAAATCCAACATGGCGCCCATAAGAAAAATGAACCTGATGATGATTCCGGAAAACCAAAACGTCGTAGAAAATTTTTGATACCACTACAGGGTTACGGCTAAAAAGTTGCTTTAAGAAAGTTTTAAAAGATTTGAAAAATTTTTAATAACGACCAAATAATGTTCAAAAAACCAAATTGACATTTTTGTGTTTTTGCTCTTAATATTTATTTATTTGGCGTATGGCATTTTGTAGCCAGGAGATCACATAGTGATTGTTTGGCTGCCAGTAGTGCTAGTTCTGTTAGCGCTATCCAAGGTGCACGTGTAGCCTAGCTTTTGCTACGGACGCGAACTAGCTTAGCACCTGCATTGTGTGTGAGTTTGTGTGTGGGTGTATGTGTGCGACCTTGTTACTCTGCCTCTTAGGCCTGTGTTCAGAGGAGAGCGTCGTCAATTAGCCCAACGACGAATGGTCACCAGGGCTCGATACCGATCTCCGGGAAAACTTGCACCCAGCGAGATTCGAACCGGGGACTAGCGTAACGCTAGCCTGGCGCTCGTACCACTGCGCCACCCTGGCATCTTGCTCTTAATAGAAAAACTAAGATAGGTAGGTCAAATTTCTTTTTAAATATTGATCAGCATTGTATAGCGCAACTTTGCCCCAATTTAACCGCGTTTGTAACTCTTACGGTTTCCGAGATCCCAATGGTGAGCCTCGAATTTGAATAACCCTGTATATACCAAATTTCATTTAGATATCTTAAAATATAAATTAAAAAATAGGGGTGCTTCAAGTTTCATTGGCACCCTGTGGTATAAGTGTTCAGCATCAGCTGTAAAAAACATGAAAATAATAGAGCCTCCCAAGTAGGGGCGGCACGATATCGCCAAAATTATTTACGTTGGCTCTGAAAGGATCTTTAAAGAATTAAACTGGTCGGATAAAGGCATTAACATGCAGGGTATGTCACGACGACCGTCGATTAGACGTTCCTTGAGAAAAACTTCTAGACCTAGTAAGTTGGGTATTTTATGAAAGCTTTGTGACAGTGGCTATTTAACTGTCATACCGAATATGGGGAGTTCCATTTAAAAAATTTGAAAAAAATCGGGGTAGGCATTTTTTGATCACCCTGTATACTGGAAAACGGTAGTGTCGAGTTATCCTAGCTATTCCAAGGCTGATAGAATCCTTAAACTAAACCATGAAAAAGAACAGGCTGAGGATGCTTCCTTGCCTTACTTCTTCCGATATTGAGAATCCCTTTGTCATATTGCCTTTCGTTCTCGCCAGATTTTCAGTTCTGTAGCATAGAAGGTGCCTTATTTCTTCAACGTTATATGGGCGACTTTTATATTTGTAAAGATAGAGATAGAGAAACAGTCAAATAGGCACAGTAGTACAGGAATTCAATGGCGTAAACAAAGGTAGCTCATTTATTTATACAGGAAAAATATGTTACCCTCTGAATGACTTTTTATGTAAGGTGTGTCTATAAACTGTCGACATCTCAGTTGCTTTGAGAAACAAATTACAAGTCTTAGATTAAATCATAGACAATGACATTTTGCAAATCTTGGCATTTGGTTTTGTGTTCTGAATCTAATTACGAAATATGTTTCTGAATTCATAACCTACTGGGATGTTGACAGTTTATAAACACCCGTTAGAATAATGTTGACTAAATAGTTTTTTGCCAACTGTTATCGTTTTCGAGTAATTGGCAACAAAAATTTTTTAAATATAAGTCATAGTTGGCTGTGACCTATTTGAATCATAGTTTTTTTTTCTTTTCAAGTATGTAGTTCTTCAAAAAGGTTTTTGTAGTTTAGTATCAAATTAAATTTAGAGTTTTTTTCTAATTCTTTCTCTAATTTTTCTTATATTAAGAAGTAGTACTTGTATTAATGTGCATTTATCCAAGGTTCAGTTCAAACGGGTTAATGTACAGTTGTGGACAGAAAAAAATAGGACAACTCGAAAAATCAAGTAAACTTTATTCTATAAAATTTAGTTACTTGATTTTGGCTTTATAATTATGATATTTGTCACATTGACTTGCAATCAAATTACAACACAGGGGCCATTTTAAACTAGAAAAAAAACACTGTCCTATTTTTTTCTGTCCACAACTGTACCTACAGGGTGCAAATGAAAACAGACTCACAGACTCATCCCCATTTTTCTTATTATTTTTTGGAGTTGAAAAATGAAACTTATATGGCTGCATATAGACGAAAAATATGGTCTCTAAAACACAAAAAAAAATGTAACACTTCCAGTTTCGCCGAATATAATCTCAATTTAGATTTTGAAATGGAATATCCTGTACATTTTAACATTCTTGGAATTCTGAAGAAATCCTGAATCTGAATATTTAACTTTTCCGATTTTCTGAAAAACTCAAAAAAATTGTCAATAAAAAATTGTTTCTTTGTGATATCTGTAAAAATAAAAATTAAGCCTTCGCTATACCGGGTGTAACAAGATCATGGTACATCCCCCTTTTTTCCTTTATTTATCAAGCTAAATGGTTGAAATTTGGAACATCTTATACAGGGTGGTCCATAAGTAATGGTGCACAGACCAACAGTAGATTCGTGAGGTCAAAATATAACGATTTTCCTAAAATTACCTTAGTCCAAAAGCCAATATTTAGGGAGATACAGGGTGTCAAAGTTGAAATTTTAATTTTAATTTTTTGCTGTAATTTCTAAAGTTTTCGTAAGTCTTCGTTCTGCGAAACCTCCTTCTTGCAATACCTCCAGGAACGAAAGAGTTGCACTCAAAAGTCTTAGATCCAATTCTGACATTGCAATATTACCCGCAGACAAGAGTAATGCCACAGTCGTCCTAGATAAAACTCAATATGTGGCGAAAGTAGATGATCTTCTCCAGGACAATGTTTACACCCCCATCTCTCGTGACCCCACTTCTAAAATTGAAGGCGAAGTTGCTACACTCATCAAATCTTCTGACCTCCCTCAGGATATTCAACGCCGCCTAATCCCTCGCGAATCTAAACCGCCAAGGTTGTATGGTCTACTATAGTCCAGTCAAATAAGCGTTTCACTTCGGAAAAATTCAAAGTGAGCTGAATTTTTGTGTATACCTTTCTTTAGTGTTTCTAAACAACATATCAAAAGCACCCTTGATTTGACCTTGAGCTTCTTCAGTTATTGGGCTTAAAAGGTGCGAAAAATTGGTTTTTCGCTTATATCTTCTTTTCTATTGATTTTAGGTATAGAACAGTCCACAGAGAAATTGAAGGCTATAAAATTCTGTACAAAGAAGTACTCTTGTGGTTTTTCCGTGGGACCAACCGTTTTCGCGTAATGTGATGTTAAACGTCTAAGTCAAGGTTAACGAAGTACCCCATTCCACACCACCTTTGAGGTTGAGTACGAGGCGCGTTTTTTTTACGTGGTACCCACTGTCTCAGCCGGTCCAAATATTCATAGTACTTAATAAAAAAAAGTCAAAATAGAGTTACATTAAGCTTCTTCGTCCTCATCTTCTTCTCCTTCCATATCGCATTGTTCCAGGTAATCCTTAGAAAGATTTTCTAATTGACTCTCATGTTTTTCTCCATCAAATCCTGTTTCTACGATATCTTCGATGGTATTAGCATTTAAACACGATTGTCCAGTCAAATAAGTCGTCCAAAAACAACTACACCCCACAAACCCTAAAAATCCCCAAAATACCTGTACACCCCAGGCTACAGCTTTCTTAAGCTTTGGCTTCCTAGGAAGCGGTGCCGTCATTTAACGGCCGTAAAAATACGGTGGGTGACGTCAGAAAAACGGTGAAAAAATACGGCCGTCGCGAATTATTCCGAACTGTTATGTCTATTTTAACTGGACTGTATACACAAGACACACCGCCAAAAAACGTTGCTAAACTGATTCGTACCGTACTGGCCCACCGCTTCAGATGAGACGGCACCGCTCTATTACGTTGGGTGTGCGCTACCGCTCTTTTGGAAAACACTTCGGTTAAAAAACAAGACACCGTTTTTCGTGACGTCACCTACCGTACTTTTACGGCCGCTAAATGACGGCACCGCTTCCTAGGAAACCAAAGCTTAATCCTACATTCGTCAAGTTACGGATCGCATAGGTAGGATTCTCAAAAAACATAACATCAAAACCATCTTCAAACCCCCTCCAAAAGAGTCACAGATACTCCCTTCAGTAAAAGATAAGCCTCAACCTCTGTCATCAAGAGGCATCTATAGCATCCCCTGTTCTTATGGTTTAGTGTACATTGAAGAAACTGGTCGCTCAGTGCGCACACGTATCTGTGAACACAAACGTTGCTTGAAATCAGGTCTTTTTTCACATTCAGCTGTTGCTGAACATCATCACGACACTGGTCATAAAATATTGTTTGAAACATCTTTGATCATTGCCAATGCCCCCTATTTTTTCAACAGGAAAATCCGTGAGGCCATTGAAATCATCAAGACCCCTAATAACTTGAATCGTGACACTGGTTATTATCTATCCTATATTTGGAAGTCCGCCATCATTACTGGTTCCGCCCCCTCCACCCCTGACCAATCGTCGTCACAGTCGGATACACTTGGCCGGGTACGGCCGGTATAAAGTCGCTGCTCCCTCTGTTTCTCTTCAGAAGGGTTTCCCCTCTGGCTTGGTTGACAAGTTGAGTTGCCGTTACCTTTCTGCCTCTTGCTAAAAGAGTTTCGCTTCTGGCGCGGTTAGCACGTTGAGTTGCCGTGCTCTTTTAGTGCTCCCTTTCCTCCTGAAGAAGCCCCTTATAAAAGTGGGCGAAACGTTGAGTCTTTTGTCTCAAAATGACACAGTCCCAATCCGGAAGACGTTTTGTTAAACAATCCTGTACTTCACTAAATTATACATTTTTCTCTAAAAGGTCTGTACAAAACGCTAGCACAAATTCCCGAGGCTAAAATATGAGGATCTAGCCCAATTTACCTTAGTCCAAAAGTTGATAGTTTCCAAAATACAGGGTGTAACAGTTATTATTTTTTTAAACTTTTTTGTAAATATTTATCTTAATAATCACATGATTTGCACGAAATTTGGTACTTCGGGGTTTTTTAACCTTTAACTAGGTATGCGGGGTGCTCAAAACACCCCACGATATTGAATTGTAGGGAATTCTGAAATGCGGTTGGCTACAATGGCGCGACACTGTCTATCTTTCAATTAAAGGTTATAGTTTATGTCATTATACTCGAAACTATTCTACCTGTTATAGATTTTTTTTTAGAACAGAAATTATTGAGAAGGGGTGCTGTGAACACCCCAGGTACGTAGTTGCAATATATTTTTTTGATATTTAAATATTGATTATAATCATAAATTGGTGTAATATGTGGTTATTTTTGGTTTAGAATAAAATGTCATACAAAACATATGAACAAGAACAAGAAAGGCTTAACAGGTTACTTCTTGAAGTCAAATGATTTATTTGTTAAAACAATGTTAATTTATTTTTAAATAGGAATAAGACTTGATTTCAGAAAATTTATTATTCTGACATTTTTTTGTTTGTTTGTAAAGGTCTAATGAGTCTAGAGATGATGTGCAGTTGATCTATTTTCAAACGTATCACAAGTATAATTATTTGTTTGGGTGGGGTGTTGTGAGCACCCCACCTACGTACTTACGTAATTTTTACTACCATACCTAGTTAAAGGTTAAGATGATAAATTGAGATCTGATTACAGTTTCGATGTAGATTGCAGAGGGCGCCACCAGCGGCACTTCGCCTACACCTAAAGCTTCATAACTTTTTTGTGCCTCGGTATATTAAATTTCTGGTTAAAAATTATTATTCCTTGGTATGTTTTGTCCAAAAAAGGTATACCTAGTAGGTGTCGCTTCGAGCAGCCGTTTCGGAGATAATCGAATTGGATTGTTTTATTGCGTACTGAAACTCGTCGTAGCCACCCTTCACACTTTATCCGGGCTAGATGCAGAGATGATGGAAAGGGTGCAGTCCAACTTTCTCCGTAGAATTAATCTTTGTGTGCATGAAAATGGAGGTCAGTTTGAAAATTTACTTAGACTTTATTCCTATTGTACTTTGCCAGTTCATTCTTACATTCTTATCATTGTTAGCTCGTTGCTATTTAAATTTTTATTGTTGCTGGCCAGTTGGCCCTTAAACACGCTCCAAATTACTTGGAACAGTCCTAAGCCTGAATAAAGTGTGAAGGGGGGCTCCGACGAGTTTCAGTACGCAATAAAACATTTAAATTCGATTATCTCAGAAACGGCGGCTCGAAGTGACACCTACTAGATATACCTTTTTTGGACAAAAGATGCCAAGGAATAAGAATTTTTAACCAGAAATTTAATATACCGAGGCACAAAAAAGTTATGCAGCTTTAGATGTAGGCGAAGTGCTGCTGATGGCGCCCTCTGCAATGTACGTCGAAACTGTGATCAGATCTCGATTTCTCATCCTAAAAAACCCCTAAGTACCAAATTTCGTGCAAATCATGCTATTATTAATAAGATAAATATTTACAAAAAAGTTTAAAAAAATAATTACTTTGACGCCCTGTATTTCGGAAACTATCAACTTTTGGACTAAGGTAAATTGGGCTAGATCCTCATATTTTAGCCTCGGGAATTTGTGCTAGCGTTTTGTACAGACCTTTTAGAGACACCCTGTATAACCAATTTCACACCTATCTACAGGCACCATTAAAATTTGTTAACTTCTGACAGAAATTTTAGTACAACTGACTAGACAAATTCTTATTTTCATTACATTTTAAGTTGATTCCGACTGATAATCATTTGCTTTCTTTTGACAGGATTCAATACTATTCCATGTTTTTAGTGATATAAACTCGATAATTACGAACATAATTTCCTGGTAATTTGAAATACCGCAAACAGAATCTCACATTTTCCTAGAATTTACTTACGCTTTCTTTACGTGTAATAAGGCGAATTCAATTTAAAATATGCAGAATGCAGAAACAGCGATTTAAAAAAGTACGCATTTTGCGAATTTTCTTTGTAAATGAAAGTTGTAGGTGCTGTCAAAATTATTGACAAATTTAAAAACCAAACAATGAAATAATAGCCTGTTGCAATGACAGACGCCTTCTAGCGTTAACTACACCCAATCAGTGGCGTACGCACGGGGGGGGGGATAAAGGGGATATAACCCCCCCCATGACAGGCCTTTCCAAATGTGCACAGGCAGCTAAAAAAATTTTGTTCACTGCCTGTTAGTACCGCTACTCCTGGGAGGTCTTTTTCTACTTTGAAACGAATAAAAACCTATTTAAGAAATTCAAAATCCCAAGGAAACCCTTTTTCAACCCTTTAAAATAATAAGTTTCACTTACAACATTGATACCGTTTCAGAATCGGCTAAATGGACTAGCAACGATGTGAACAGGCAGTATCTTTAGATGACGTTATAGATGATTTATCAAAAAAACCTAAACGAATTGACCTCATACTTTAAGCCTTTTGTAACTTGTAAGGGTCCTATGTTTTTAACGCAATAGAATGTTATAAACACCTGTTGTTTTTTTCATTTCAGGCACCTAAAATATTTTTTTCAATATCATTGCAATTTCAACATGTTTGACGTTGATTCTACTGCAACTAATGAATACACTTCCATGATTGAGGCAATTGGTCTCAAGCAACTTATAACAGAACCTACTAGAATTACTGCTAATACTGCCACCTTATTGGACCACATTCTCATTAGTAACATTGATATAGTATCAGCTTTTGGTAATAAACATCTTCATTCGTTCTCAGATCATGAATTAGTATTTTGTAGTATTAATACACCTAAGAGTGAGTCGCAACCAGTAATACATACATTTCGCGACTTCTCTACCTTCAATCAAGACATTTTTCATCAATATCTTAAAATCATAAATATGATGCCAAGGTATTAATGATTTTCATCTCATTGATGATAAAGTTCGTTTCTTTAATGAAAATGTTGTAAACACGTTTAATATATTTGCTCCTTTTAAAACTGCTGTGTTTCGAAAACCAAAAGCTCCATGGCTTACTGAAAACATTAGGTTTATGATGTCGCTAAGAGATTCCGCTTACAAGCGTTTTAAAAAGTCAAAACAGAAAGGTCATTGGAATTATTATAAGTCGTTAAGAAATCTTGTAACTTTGTCCGTTAGAAATGAAAAGAAAGCTTATATAAATCATAAGTTCAAATTATGCAACTCCAAATCTTTTTGGAAAGAATTAAGAAATTGTGATATATATAATAAAAAAAATAGTCGTACACTTCCATCTAGTTTTAATGATGTTAATGCTATTAATGATTTTTTCTTGACTCGTGTAGGGGTTTAAATAACCCAGACCCTGAAATTCTTAAATTATATGAAAACGTTAAGCCCAATGTTGCAGAATTTAATTTCGTTGCTATTAGTGCTGATGATGTTCTTAAATATATAAATTCTATCACATCTAAAGCTACAGGCAGTGATGGTATTAACATTTTAATGTTGCATTTGTGTTGCCCCATGCTGGCGCCCTTTATAGCTCATATAATTAATACTTGTTTATTGGAGGGCGTATTTTCATCTGACTGGAAACTAGCTTATGTAAGGCCGCTTGGAAAGATAAATATACCTAAAGCATTAAAAGACTTAAGACCTATCAGCATTCTTCCGGTCTTGTCGAAGGTCTTGGAGAAAGCCGTGGATGACCAAATCAGAGCTCATTTTGATAAATATAATTTACTGCCAAGTCAGCAGTCTGGCTTTCGTAGTAATTACAGTTGCATCTCAACACTATCCAAAGTAACTGATGATATTATTCGAGCTGTTGACAAAGGTAAGCTGACTGTGTTGGTTCTTCTCGACTTCTCCAAGGCATTCGACACAATAAATCATGAACTGCTGTTGGCTATTTTACATCACTTCGGTTTTAGCTTCATGGCCATTAAATTTATCAAAAATTACTTAATTGATAGGCAACAGTGCGTTGTTTTACACAATGATAAATCTGACTTCCGAACTCTTAAATATGGTGTTCCACAAGGATCCATCTTGGGCCCATTGCTTTACATAATTTATTCTTCCGGCTTATGTAATACTCTAAAACATTGTTCATATCATCAGTATGCAGATGACACACAAATGTACTATTCATTTTATCCAAATGATGCCGTTACTGCCTGTACCTTTATCAACGAAGATTTAAAGGATTTAGTAAAAACAGCTGAATCTCATTCTCTTAAGGTTAACCCTACTAAGTCCGTTGCTATACTTTTTGGTAGTAAAAACAATAGATTGCATCAAATTGATCGTATTAAGATAAATTTAAATAATACCATTATTCCTTTTACCGACACAGCTCGAAATTTGGGTTTAACCATTGACTACAAACTCAGATTTCGCGATCACATCAATAATAACATGCGTAAAGCTTATTCTAATCTTAAGCTTCTTTACAACAACAGACAAGTTTTGAATAAAGAGGTTAAGATACTCTTATGTGACTCCCTGGTGCTGTCGCAGTTTAATTATTGCGATGTAGTTTATGGAGCTTGTATTGACAAATTGACTAGTAAAAGGATACAGTTAGTGCAGAATTCCTGTTTGCGACTTATTCATGGCATTAGACGTAGAGAGCACATATCACATAAAATTAAAGAGACCAAGTGGCTCAATATAGCGGCCTTTACACGGGAAGTTTTAACCGCGCGAATTTAGAAAAGTCCGTTCAATCGCGCGCGCATAACCCTTCGTATAATTATGATTTTTAAGACAGGTTTGAACGAGTGATCAGTGGCGCGATTGCAGCGAAGAAAGCGCGTGAAGTTAATTTTTCTGGCGAATTTTCGTTTCGCGTGCGCAATTTTGGTAAGTATAAATAAATATAATTTTATTTTTTTTATATGTATAGGCATAACATTTCTTAGTGAAGCTCTCTACTCTAATATGAATCGCTATACGAACGCCGAGATGACTGATATGCATTTTATATATGGACTTGCCAATTGGAATTCGTTAGAGGCTAGTAACAACGGTATTTTGAAGCAGTAGTGCTTGTATCCATACCATATTCAGCGCGTTCAGGCACTTATTCCTGCTGATTTTCCTCCACGTATTGCATTTTGTCAATGGCTTCTGCATATCTGCATACATTGGTTCAAATCCCTCAACTACTGGCGCTGATTCTTTTTACCGATGATGCAAATTTCTCCAGAAATGCAATTAGGAACTTCCATAATAACCTTGTGTGGGCTGATGAAAACCCATATGCGGTACGTACTTGAAGATCGTTTCCAACATCAATTTTCATTAAACATTTTAGTTGGAATTGTAGGTGACTGGCTAATTGGACCGGTATTTCTACCCGGAAGACTTACCGCTGAGGTGTATCGAAATTTTTTGGAAGAATCACTACCTGGGTTTTCCAGAGGATGTACCTACCATTGTCAACGAGAAATGTAATGTGGTTCATGCACGATAGCGCACCAACACATTTTAGTGTGGTTGCTCGTGAGTTTTTAAACGCAAAATATGAAGATCGTCGGATTGGACGAGGTGGACCTCACTTATGGCCAGCCTTGAATCCCTTGGATTTTTTCCTATGGAGCCATTTGAAGACATTAGTTTACACTATTCCAGTAGAAAATGAAAAACATTTGAGAAATAGGATAATTGATAGGTGTGATGCAATAAGAAACAACCCTGGTGTTCGGCAGTCAATGAGGAGAAGATTGGATGCATGCATCCTAGCTGGTGGTAGTCATTTTCAGCAGTTTCTGTAATTAAGAATCTTGAAAGTAATAAAGTACTGTTTCTTTTCGAAAAGCTTTTATCGCCCTGTATCTTCGCAACAAAGCGTCTTTCCGAAAATCATTCAAGGGCACAAAAATCTTAAAATAGCCCAAGCAATAACCCCTTTAATTTTTGCTGCGTGTTTAGTAAACACCCTATATATTATTTATCTAAAAATAGAAAACTAACCGATAGTTTTTTTTTTGGCATCGTTAAACCTGCTGCAATTATTGCAAGAACATAACGATTTTGTAAAAAAATCTAACATTTTATTTAATCTTGATGTTTCTTGATAAGTAAAAGTGTGTAAATTTCACAAATTCTACGCGCCAAGCCGATCACGAGCGATTGAATACAGTTTTGCATTTACACGGGCACTTTTGCTCGCGCGATAAAATTTTACACATTCTTAACCGCACGACCGAGCAAGACGTAAATTTTCAAGTTTTTCGCCGCGGCGGTTTTACGCGTCCAAATTTGCGCGCGTTCATTCGCACGCATTATCGCGCGTCCCTAATAACGCGGGTAATCTCTCCCGTGTAAAGGCCGCTAATATGGAAGATCGCCGTAAATTACATTCTCGTATTTTTTCATAAAATAATTCTTAGTAAATCTCCTCCTTATCTACATACAGGGTGGTGACTCGAACACCCGAACATAGGGATTTAACATGTAAAATCATATTTTCGTAATTTCCTGCTCCCCTAATTATTTTAGGTAAAAAAGCTTCAAATAAAAGTTGTAGAGCATAAAATCCTGCATCTGAATCAATAAACAAAATTAATTTTGAGTGCCTTGTAACCTTAGAAATTAGGTATGAAAATGACGTCAATCACCCCAAAAATAGCGATAGCCATGGAATTCAAACAAAAATTAACAAATGTTAACGGTTTATCTGTCAAATTTCATGGTGGACGGAAAATTTAAAAGATTTAAATTTGTGTTTTTTTAATATTTTTAGGACCGTGGTGTTGTGCGAACCTAATCCAGATCCAATTTCTCTAAGGCTCACATTTGGATTATTTGATACCGCAGCTAATACATTGATTTCGTTAGCGTTATGATCTTCAGCTTCAATATCTTCTGGTGCAATATTTATTTGTTTTTTAGTACAACTCTTGCAAGGGACGAACATTGACCCATATTTTGTTTGATTATTGATGATGGTATGGATTGTTGATGTCGACGGAATTGGTATATGATGATATAAATTTGCAAATAGATCTCGCACTTGTCTTATACTATTACCACTGTAAAATAACTTTAAAAATTGATTTTTTTCACTTATTGTATAATTGTTGGCCATATTTTCACTTTAACAGTAATTACAAGTAATAATAAAAATAAACTAACGCAGCGTAACTTGACAGATAAACCGTTAACATTTGTTAATCTGTGTTTGAATTCCATGGCTATCGCTATTTTTGGGGTGATTTACGTCATTTTCATACCTAATTTCTGAGGTTACAAGGCACGCAAAATTAATTTTGTTTATTGATTCGGATGCAGAATTTTATGCTCTAAAACTTTTATTTGAAGCATTTTTTACCTAAAATAATTAGGGGAGCAGGAAATTATGAAAATATGATTTTACATGTTAAATCCCTATGTTCGGGTGTTCGAGTCACCACCCTGTATATGAAAAAATACGGTTCAGAACCGACATTCATAACTTGAATCTGCGACATAGAGGATTAATAGATTATCCGCTGCATCGCTTCGAGATTTTCAAACGTTCATTTTCGTATAGTATGTCTAAACTTTATAATTCTATTCCTTCTGAATTTAAATCTTTTTCACACTTTACATTTAAGAACCGTATTAAAGATTGGTTGTTTAAACTTAAAAACTAGTTTTTGTGATTTTCTTTCCTTTTTCATCTTTTTTAGATATTGTATATTCGTGAGTGGTTGGGTATTATATTATATTATATTAGTTATATTGGTATCATATTATATTGTGGTATTGCTTATTCGTATTTTTTTTTGTTATTGCTTATTTGGGCCTTTATATTTTACTTGTTATTTTTTTATTTTTTTATATATTATATGCCGGTGGTAAGGTAGAGCAGGGACCCCTTTTGTAGGTGGTCATCTGATTGCCATCGATTTCTGGCTTCAAATTACATTTAGCTATTATTGTTGTTATTATTATTTTTTTTATTATTATTATTATTATTAGTTTGTTTTTTTTGTGTGTTTTTGCACGCTGTGCTGTTTATGTTTTGTAGGTGAAGCTGGAATAAACATTATTATTATTATTAAACGATTTTGATTTTTTTTTGTTAAATAATAATTTAGTAATAATTTTGTTTTAATTTATTAAATATAGCTGGTGATAAAAAAACTAATTTGTGTTAAACGAAAGAAAATTGAAAATAAATTTCGTATCCCCCCCCCACGAACGTTCTCTGCGTACGCCACTGCACCCAATAAAGGCCAACGTAATCCAGGCAAAATAGACATACAGTCCAGTCAATAGTTTTAAGATGCATACTTCTGCTGACGTTATCTGTAATGCAAACATAATCAATGCAGTCGCTCAGGACAAGTTTTTGGCGATCGACAATAGCAAGGCCCGTTTCAGGCCCGTAGCCTGGATTTTTTGTCGGGGGAGGCTTCGGAATTCTGTAAAGTGGTGGGGAGAGGGGGATTTATTATAATTATAATTTATCGAGAACTCCCTGACGGTAAAAATATTAAACTCTTTATTAACAATACATTAACATTAACTACAAAAGAAATCTTCTGCACTTTTTCACAGCCATAATGTCTATTACTTTGTCTGGATCCACTGTGACGTCCCAATGAACTGAAATCCTGGCCAGTGCACTTAGTCTGTTTCGGGGGGGGGCTTCAGCCCCCCGAGCCCCTCCTCCCCTGGCTACGTGCCTGGCCCGTTTGATAGGTCTGCTTAAATAAAAGGAAATTTGAACAGTGTGCCATTCAAGTAAAAGAGGCAGAAGAGGCTGCTGATGTTTCAATCTTTACAACTGCCATTGCAAAGGGTCAGGAGTTCGAACGCGTAGTAATAATTGGGGAAGATATTGATCTTCTTGTACTGACGACTGGGCTAGGATAATCTCACAAAAACTTGTTTTTCTTAATCCTGGAAGAGGGAGTACAGAAGATGTGTTGTTCTCAACATCATTCAAGAATGACACTGAAAATATTCTTTTAATTCGTGCGTTTAACGGGTGCGATACCACATCTCTCATTGGCCATGAAAAAAAAATTGCACCATTTTTGAGAAGTATCCCCAGATGAAGGAAGTTGTGCAAGTGTCCACGAATCCAGACGAGTAGAGATCCAGCGCCTGAGCAGCTACTCAAAGTTCTTTCTTGTTCGTGCAAGAAGGGTTGCAGTGGAGCATGTGCCAACCGAAAAGCAGGTTTGAAATGTCCAACGATTTGTAAAGAAATACTGCCTCACTGGCCTCACTTGTAAAAATGTGGCTGAGATTTTTGCAACAGAGGAAGATGAAGACGAAACGATGGATATGATAGAGCAACTTCAAGCCGACTCAGATGGATTGGTTGTCACCTGTCTTTATCCACAAGGGAAAACTGATGTCAAAATTACCATTATTAGTAGGGGCGGCGGAGGTGGGTCAGAATGGAAAGGATGGGATGGAGGGAATAGGAGGAGGAATGCAGAACTAGTTGCAGACGGTTTATTGACAACTAAAATAATTGTAACACCAAATACGAATACGAATAATTTAATCAGAAAACAGAATAAAGTGCTATTTTCACCAAGTTGGGAACATATTCCAATATATCGGATACTGTAGCGCACTTGTTATTGAGTTTATAAAAAAATTGTTATAATAAAATTTGTTGTACATTTTGTCCTCTTTAAGATGAGAAAGATGCAAGAAAGCGCTAGACCGAATCATATCTGAGATATTTAAAAAAAAAACAAAAAAGGTCCTAAAATTTCGTGGTTTTTTGGCCACAGAAACTTCTCCCGAGGCCAGCCGAATTAGAAATCTTGATTTTTCAATGCTGACCATAACATATACAAGTACAAAAAAAAATCTTCTACCCGACCTTTTGCAAGGTAACATGTACTTATTCACTGGACTAATAACAGTTCGGAATAATTCGCATGGAGCTGAATTTTTGTGGGAGCCTTCATGTTATATTTCTAAATGAAAAGTCCCCATCGATCCGAGTGCTGCTAAAAATTTTATGCGGAGTCGAACGTCATAAAAAACGGTATTTTTGCGAATATCTCGCTAACGGTTACTTTTATTGTAAGAATAGTTATAACCGAATTTATAGCTTATACAATTTTCCACACGAAAGGTTAGATTACTTTTTTTTATAGGAGTGACCATTATCGAGATATTGCGATATAAAGAATTGAAACTGTCATCTTTTTGAAGAAATGCATTCCTTTCCACACCACCTTCGAGGTAGAGTACTCGACGCGTTTTTGTTTTTGTAATGTGGTATCCCTAGCAGGCCTAATCCACGATTTTTCTAATAAAACAAGAAATTAGTCCTGTTCATACTTCGTTTATAAAATTACATATTCTTCTTCTTCCTCTTCCTTTAGCTGCGGTATTTCCACAGGATGCGCCAAAAAACAGGATGGATCAAATACATCTTCAACAATACTTGTTCTTGCATGAGACTGCTCTATGGCTGTATCGATTATTATAACAACAGCGTCATTTTCTGCTCATGTTACACAGATATTATCAGCTATGATTTTTTCGCACAACATTGAAATAAATCGATTCTTGTTGAAGATTGGGGATGGGCATGGAAAAACAACGTTTTGGAGCAAATTCAAACTCTGCTCCCACCTGCTCCAGACATATTACTGAACACTATTTTTTGCAATTGCAGCAAGGGCTGTAATTATAGTTGTGGTAGCAGAAAAGTAGGTTTATGTTGTTCAGCAATATGTGGCAACTAAAGGACGACGATGTGTGCGCATCAATGAAGATGTAATCGATCCATCGCGTTTATTGGCGCAGCCTGTGGAAATACAGCAGCTAGAGGAAGAAGAATAAGAATATGTAGGTAACTTTAGAAATGGAGTATGAACGTGACTAATTTTTTGTTTTCTTAAGAAAATTGTGGATTAGGCCTACTGGGTATACCACATTATAAGAAAAAACGCGCCGAGTACTCTATCTCGAAGGTGGTGTGGAAAGGAATTCATTTCTTCAAAAAGATAACAGTTTCAATTCTTAATATCGCAATATCTCGATAATGGCCACTCTCATGAAGAAAAGTAATTGAATATTTTTTGTGGAAAATTGTATGATTTACAAATTCGCTAATAAGTATTTTTACAATACAACTAACCGTTAACGAGATATTCTCAAAATACCTTTTTTATGACGTTTGACCCCGCGTAAAATTTGTAGCAACACTCGGATCGATGGGGACTTTTGACATTTCATTTAGAACTATAATATGAAGGTCCACACAAAAATTCAGCTCCATGCGAATTATTCCGAACTTTGGGCATTTTTGTGTCTGGACTATTTAACCACGCCGGACGGCAATTTTTAAATTACATTGGTTGTTATGCAATAACGCGCCGTGGCGTGGCGTGGATAAGTGCGCGTTATTGCATAAAAGAACAAAATGTAATTTAAAAATTGCCGTCGGGCGTGGCGCGCCGTGGCGTGGTTAAATGCGCGTTGGCCTTAACATACGTTGAGCACTGAATCCATACATATTCCAAAGGTACCACGGATCCGTTCTGAAAAAATACATTGGTGTTTCCCTATGTTGCGTCTTCGGTGAAACACAGGGTATGTTACAATTACTAAGAAAAACTCAATTATTTTGACTTTTAGGGAATATTAGGCAGCTGCGACAAGATAGGAATTTCGAAATTTAAAATAAAAGATAAAATATGTAAGATGTACAAAATATAAAATTATCTTAACAAATGTCATTGTTGAGACAGAATAACTCAACGTTTCGCCCACTTTTTTAAGGGGCTTCTTCAGGAGGAAACGAAGCACTACGGCATCACGACACTGACCATAAGATATTGTTTGAAAAATCTTCGATCATTGCCAATGCCCCTTATTTTTTTAACAGAAAAACCCGTGAGGCCATTGAAATCGTCAAGACTCCTAATAACTAGAATTGTGACACTGGTTATTATCTATCCGATATTTGGAAGTCCGCTATCATTACTGATTCCGCTCCCTCTACCCCTGACCAGTCGTCGTTTAGTCAGACACGCTTGCTGGATACAGACGGTGAGACGGTATAAAATCGCTGCCTATTCTGTTTCTCTTCAGAAGGGTTACGCCTCTGGCTTAGTTAACAAGTTCAGTTACCGTTACCCTTCTGCCTCTTGCTAAAACAGTTTCGGCTCTGGCGTGGTTGGTACGTTGAGTTACCGTGCTCTTTTAGTGCTCCCTTTCCTCCTGAAGAAGCCCCTTAAAAAAGTGGGCGAAACGTTGAGTTATTTTGTCTCAACAATAACACGGTCCCAATCCGGAAAACGTATTGTTAATACTGACACTGACCGTGGAAGTCTACGAATTCATTATAAAATTATCTTGCTCTATTATGTACACCTAGTAACGAAAGGTTTTGTATACTACCCAGTGCTAAATTTGATCTTTAAAGCTTTTAATTTGGGTATATCGAATATTAAATTGCTTGTTCTGCCCTTTTGCGAGAACTAACACATTAGCGTGCTAAAAGTAATTTTGACGCAAAATGTTCAGTTTTTACTAAAACACCATTTAATGTATTTCAGATTCAAGTAGCTCCACTAATTGCAAAAGGGGATTTATCCTAGGGCCCGTTCTCTATTCGTAATACATGGACATTAATTTAGAAAACTTAAGTCAGTTAAGGTAAACATTTTAGAATTCTCAGATATTTCTTACAGTTTGTTGGTTCAACGACATTTGTAATCACACCTGATATTAGGCAGTTCTTTCCTGGGTCTAGTGGAAGGTAATATTCCCATAAGTTCAGGCCAACGCGAAATATAGCGGCTCTGATTTTGTTGCAGGTCCTCCATATATCATTCAGTTTAATTTGCTAAGGGATTTTTAAATGTAAAATATTATAAAATTCCAATACTTGACTTCTTTAATTACCTTGTAATGCATGATTATCGTGTATACCTTACCGAAATTTTCAAAAATCACCGTATTTAATAAAAAGACCACTTAACGTTATATTGTGACAATTTTATATGAGTATGTCAAGGCATGGCAACGGTGGTTATCACTTATCTCATATAAATTTATCACGCCGGCTTCGATAGAGTCAAGGTTACCATACTTGCCTTGTAAAGCTCTCGGATTCGAGTCGCGGTCCTGGTGGGTGAAATTTTTATTGCGGAAATATATTTAAAAGTATGTCCTTTTCTGATATAAAATAAAACCGTGGATTCCGTGCCATGATGTTTTGCATGTCTTTCAGCGGTGGAAATTTCTTAGATTCGGCAAAATTTTAGTCGAGTAATGCCAATGGCCAATATACTCGACGCACGTTGGAGAAGCCTAGATTTTCCCATGGGTGCGAAGGCGTTCGTCGCACACAGGCGGCCACGTCAAAAGGCGGCAAAACGGCACAGCCGATAAAGCGACAGGCAACGCGGCATAAACAAAAGCAGGAATTGGCACGTGGCTAGAATTAGAGCGGCCGCCAACCCAATTTTAAATCAAATGCCGCGCAGATGCCTACTATAATAATAAATAAAATAATTTATTGCTTGTCAAATATTGACAATGAATTATTATTTAGAATGTGGACGAATGAAATTACGAAATTAGATAAAATTTTGTACGTAATACGTTATGAAAAGCGATATTGTTTGACTCACGTAATTTGCAAAACTCGCTAACGCTCGTCAAACAATATCGGTCTTTTCATAACTGATTACGTAAATAACTATTGCACTTACCTTAAAAACTTTTATTCCACCATCTTGTCCTTGACCGTATATAAAGGTGGGAAGACTGCATGACTCAGTCGTCATCAACATGTGTTTAGAAGACGTTACTGGTCCTCGGTTGATGTGTGGACTTGATGAGTTATTGTCTACAAATTTTCAAGAACTTGTCAAGCGTTCAAACCCCTCCATCACTGCCACGAGCTGGTGTTTTCTACATACAACACGAGGATGAAGTTCAGTGCTTCTGTTGTTCAATTCAAATTCATCAGTGAGAACCTTCTGACGATGCGCTCATCGAACACTGTGATGGTTCGGACAGTGCCAATTTGCTGAATGCCTTGCAGAACACGAAAAGGCTAAAAACGCCTGGACGAACTCAAACTCCGCCTGGTGTATTCAGAACCTTGATGGTCAGTCAAGCATACATTGGTACAATAAAATCTGTTGTGTTTCAGTAACTACTTTGTTACATGTTTCTACTTATAATAATTGAACTATATTTCTTTTTATTCCTCATACACAATCAGCATAATGATTTTTTTTTAAATCTAAACCATTGAGAAAACGAGACAGTGTTATTATTACTACTGGAAATCTTATTTTTACTCGACAGCAAAAAGGAGAAGAGGTTGAAAAAAAGCTAGCTAACTTTCAATGTGTGGAAAAGGACGACTTTGAGAAAACATCTAAACACTTGGACACGGCTGCATGCCTAACAACGCCCCTAACCTCGAAAAAGTCCCTGACTAGCACAAGTAGCAGAGCTGTAGTCAACTTTGAAAAAGTACTTAATCTTGAGCATTGCTCTAATAAACCTTGACCTTAAAAATATCCTGTAGATTGCATTTCACGGGTTAGATAAGTATACATCTATTTTACTGATAGATATACTGTTGAACCCGGTTATTTTAAAAGTATGTGCACGTTCTTCGGTAAGTTTTTCTTTAAAAAGTGCCAGAGTCATTATGTTTTATTTTATATTGAATTGTGCAATTGTTGACTAAAGTAATCAAGGTTGATAAAAACAAAATGATGTAACTAACGATGTAAACTTTAGTTGTGTGTTGTTGTTATTCACGTATAAATACGTTAATGGCCGATCTCACCGAGCGTTCTTAAAATTTAAGAAAGACTTAAGTTGCTTAAGACATACTTATGCGGTCTCACCGTCAATTTAAGTCTTACTTATGTCTCTAAAAACGTCCTAAAATAAGTTATCAATTTCGGTGACTTAAAACCCTACTTAAACCTATAAGTTGCAGCGTTCTGTCAGTAAAAAGTAGTGGACCTTCAAAAAATGGACTTGGACAACGATTTATTATTTCTGCAAGTCTTAGTTATGTCTCTAAAAACGTCTTAAATATAAGTTACCAATTTCGGTGACTTAAAACGGTACATAACCTATAAGTCGCCGCGTTCTGTCAATTAAAATTAGTGGAATTCAAAAAATGGTCATATCCCCATTTGTATGAAGCGGTACTTCCGTTTATCGATTTCGAACGTGCTAGCCAATGTAAAAGCCCTTTGCCGCTTTAGTGGCACAAATCGAACTAGACTTTGCCTAAATCGCGACTTAACTCGCTTGGTGAGACAAAACACAAATTTAAGAACAACTTTATTTTAAGAACTACTTAGTTAAGCTTTAGTGACAAGTATTGTCGGTGAAATCGGCCATAAGTGTTACTGAATAAAAGTCTATTAAATAAGCACTCGTTTTATCTACAAACACTGAAACTCGAACACTAATAATTTGGTGCGTATTTAATTTGTTGTTTTGTAGTTAGGTACATTCAAAACAATTTCGTTGTGATCAGAACAGCTCTCCTCTTACCTTAAAGTCCATTCACTTACTCTTTTTAATATGTTTTTTATGGAAATGCTTAGATGAATGTAGGTTTTACCTATTTGTGGTTCGTATGTGGTCGTTATCTTCGGCTCAGTTACTATACATAAGTCTTCTATATTTTCTTCTCTATCAGAGTATCCACTCAAAACATTACATCGAATATCGCCATAGTTAATTTCTTCTGGCATAAGTCCTTATTGGATCAAATCAATTTACAGGCTGTTCCAACATTTTCACATTTGTAAGCTATTTTTTATACCAACTATTTTATATTGTGTGGTTCTTAAATAAAATTTCTCTTCGATTATATTTAGTAGGCTCTGAGTAGCAGCTTTTTTGAATGTTGGAAATTCAAGTATTTACATTCAATTTATTGCATTTATGCATTACTGTTTATCGTAGCTTGAGAATAATGTTTATGTAATGCAGAATGGTTTTCTTCTAATTTTTCTTTCTTTATATTAAAGTGAACACAGTTAATACATTTAAAATTGTTTTTGTTTGCTTTTCAGATTTTTAAGCTATGCCCTTCCGTAAAGGTAGAGGTAATGGCACTTACACTGGGCAAGGGAGTATGGCCGGCAACATGGAGGGTTACGGCCTCCTAAGTCGCTTTCATACCTCGGTTGTCTCGTACGATGTGAGTACGGGGTGATGTGGTAGGTAAGCATCACGCCTTCGACAACCGCCTACTTTCTCTACTCCACTCCTGTGTGTTATTTTCAGTGACTGGGTAGGCCGCCCGGCGAGCATCCGACTCGGGTTTAACCCCGAGACCGTCCGTGCCGTAGTGGAATGCCTTAACTACTCGGCCACTCCGGCATGCCCTTCTGTGCATAATTCAAATTATCTCATAATAAAGAACGCTGAATTTTTAGCTTATGACAGTAAAATGATAACTGATCGACAATCTGTTCTTCTATGTTACATGGACACATCGAATTATCAGCTAATTTTAATCTATCTAAATAAGTGTGGCACGTCAGCATCATAGCGAGCTTCGGACTAATAGGTATTTTCACTTTAAACCTACATTGTGGTGCTGAGAATAATCTTCTAGTTACCGCACCTTATTCTAAATTTTCCCATTTACTTGGCACATCATTACACTTTACATTTTCACACCAATAATTATTTCACTTTTGGGTACTCTTGAACCCGTGCGCTCATTACGCTCTGTGCCTTTGTGACCTTTAATTCATTTTAGGTTATCTTCCATCCTTCTTCTGCTAATGTAAACATGTTCTTCCATATGTCTTCAATAATCCTTCCATGAGTTTTTACGGGAGTCCATAGTTATTCTGCTGAATATTGCAACTGTTCTTTCTACTTTTGTAATATCCTTCATTTCCATGAGGAGTTGTATTACTTTGCAGATTGCTGGTCCTTTTGGTTGGTTATTGGAGCGCCAGTCGTTTAGTTTACTTCTAATTTCCATTAAATTTGCGATATGCTCATATGTATATGAATATTGCTAACCCTACCCTCCCATCAATTTTACTTCCGTTGATATATACAGCGTGTCACCGGATAGGGTTTGCGATAGGTATAATGAACCAAGCATTTTTTAAAAACGTTTCTAGCCATTGTAGTCTTGATCTGCTTGGTTTATAATGAATTTTTTTATCAAATTACACTTGAAATAATATCCTGATGGCGTAGTTGGCACAAGAAGAATATAAAGCTGGTTAGGTAAAACGGTCTTACTATCAACTTTACGCAAAAATTTTATTTAAAAAATATTAATAAGATTTCTTATGATTAAGACCAAAAACTTATTTTAAAGGGTTGGAAAAACAAAAAAGGCTACATTTTGTTTCTTAGTGAAAGTGACAATTAGTATCTATTGTTTACTGCCTAAACAACAACGTTTGTCCATTACATCCATTGTAAAAACGTATAATTGTGAAATATTAATCTATTTATGATAGAATACCAACGATAATAGTAAGATCATTTTGTCGTTTCTTTTAGTCTACTTTCAATTTTACTAGACCTGAATATGGGTAATAAGAAAGAAGCCAAAGCTGCTGCAATAACTGCTACTTTTAACCACTCTTACTTTATCGTAAAGGGATATTGCAAAAATTTATAATGTTTCCCAGTCCACGGTACGAAATTTAATGAAAAACACAAAAAATAAGGTTACTTTTAAGTACCATCGAGAAGGTCGCTGTGGACGAAAAAGAATTACTTCAGTCAGAATTCAGAACTGATAGAAAAATTAGGGAAATTTGTCTTAAAAATCGAAAACAATCATGCAAATTGCTGACAGATGTAGCTCACATAGAAAATATTAAGATTTCGCGTCGTACGAGGAGCCGACACTCAAAAGAATTAGGTCATCGACCGGCAAAGAAGCCAAAACCAACTGAAGTAATGAAGAAGAAACGTCTTTTGTGGGCTCTTCAACATAAACACTTAACATCAGAGGATTGGGAAAAGGGTTTTAATAATATTTGACGTATACAGGCACTTCAACAGCATTCGATCTTAAATTTTAGGTTTGATTTTCTGACGAGTCGACTTTCCAAATTTTTTTGGACAAATCAAATTTTGTTCGGCGTCGTATTGGTGAAAGATACCTACCAGAATGAATTTCCAAACCGTAAAACACCCCTTGCCTGTTGTGGCGTGGTCTGTAATATGTGGAAAAGAAGCAGGAAATTTGTACATAATAGAAGGGACTATGGATCAAAAGCAGTAGCGTCATGTAATGGAGACAGAATTGATAGCCCAAACCAAACATTGGTTCAGAAGTAAGAAGAGTTTTACGTTTATGGGCGATTCCGCCCCTTGCCACAAGGCAATAGTATATTACATACCGAGGTGGAAAGTAGTTCATTATTGTCGAGAGATAATTATATAATTATATACAGGGTGACATTGAAAAAACTACAATGCATAGTACCACGCGATAGAGGACCATAAAATAATAAAAAAAGTTCTTATACGCTAATGTCCGATCGCCTTTTTTTTTAAGATACTAGCCAACTACAGGAAAGCGTTTCAACGCGTTAAAAATATGATAATATTCTAATAATACTCGAAACTAAAATGCACAAAATAGCGACCTGCAAGGGCATAGTGTGCACCAATTTTGGTTCAATTATGTCTTCACAATCGGAAGAAATTTAAAAAAATTTAAATTTTCTAACAAACTTTTAACATCCTGTATCTTTAAAAAAAAGACGATCGGACATTAGTGTATAAGAACTTTTTTTATTATTTTATGGTCCTCTATCGCGTGGTACTATGCATTGTAGTTTTTCAATGTCGCCCTGTATATCTCGAGACAGTAATAAAACTTTTCACCAAGGTTTGTATACTACACTGCTGGACAAAAAAAACCGACACTTATATTTTTTAAAATATCTTTATATTTAAGCGTCATTTGAGTTTCTTAGACGGTATCCATAAATTCCAATACGTCATCGAGTAATTATTTAAGTCCAAATGTTATCAAAATTGCACAATGGTAGGTAAACAGCGAATATGTGAAAATCAAGTAAACCGGGACCTGCTTGTATAAATGATATTTCTTTTGTTTATTGTTATTTTTGTTTGTCCCTATCAATTAACCAATTTTTTTGTTGAAACTTGACCATGAGACGCGACAATATTGCAAAAGCTATTGCTTTACATGAAGACGGAAGAAGTGTTCCCTATATCGCTGCTGCTTTGAACACAGCCCGAAGTACTGTGCATGATGCTATAAAACGATACCAGGAAACTGGGAAATACACAAGAAGAGTCAGATCGGGTCGTCATCGTGCTACAAACCATAGGGATGATCGATTTATTGTTGGCACAGCGCTGCGTGGTAGGCGACAAATGAGGACAATCATCGCTGGAGGTTTGGCCGAGGTCCGAGGAAGGCTGATCTCTTCAAGGATCGTGTCTCGGAGACTCAATGAAGCTGGATTGAGGTCCAGGCGGCCAGCAACAGGACCAGTACTTCTGCCAGTTCATCGTGCAGCACGGTTACGTTTTGCCCGTGAACATGAAAATTGGACTGTTAATGACTGGAGCTCTTTGCTGTTTACGGACGAGTCCCGTGTTAGCCTAAGTTCATCAGATCGGCGTGAACGTATAAGGCCAAGACCTGGAGAGCGGTACGCACAATGTCTTATATCCCCAAGGACACCATTCCATGGCCGGTCACTAATAATCTGGGCAGGTATTTCTTTGGAGGCCCGTAGAGGCCTTGTAGTCCGGTAACGCGGAACAATAAATGCGCACCGATATACAATATAGGACTGTCTAGCTCCTCATGTGGTCCCCTACGCCCCATTTATTGCAGTGCAGTTCATGCTAATGCAAGATAACGTAAGACCGCTCGTCGCTAATATCGTGCGGCGCTACTTGGAGGACCTAGGGATTAGGGAATTAGTTTGGCCTGCTCGCAGCCCAGATCTTGATCACATCGAACACGTTTTGAGCCTGCGATGCCAGCCAGCGCTCCCAGACACGCTACAGGACCTCCAAGCAGCTCTGCACAAAGAATGGAAATTGATCGACCAAGATGAGATTGCGGACCTCATTCGCAGTATGCCTCGACGCATGAGAGAGGTCATCGGGGTTCGCGGAGGAAATACGAGATATTAGTGGTCTCTGAAAGAAATTATCAGGGTTGCTATTAGACATTTATTAGTTTTGGTTTTTCGTTTTGTTGCAATTTTATTGTTGTTCTTGTTATAATTGGATTTTTTGAAGTAAAATGTTCACGGTCCGTCTCTCTTTTATAATTATAGCATAATATGTGGAGGCACTATGAAATAGGATGGGTTCAAGTATTAAAGCCAAAAATATAAGTGTCCGTTTTTTTTTTGTCCAGCAGTGTATTTTATTTTCAACCATACATAGAAATTAATATGAATCATTTATAATTATATTTTGAACAAACAAGCTGTCTTAACTAAACGTCTTCCGGATTGGGACCGTGTCATCATCACGACACTGGTCATAAAATATTGTTTGAAAAATCTTCGATCATAGCCAGTGCCCCTTATTTTTTCAACAGGAAAATCCGTGAGGCAATTGAAATCATTAAGACCCCTAATAACTTGAATTGTGACACTGGTTGCTTTATATCTGGTTATTATCTATCCGATATTTGGAAGTCCGCCATCATTAGATACTGGTTCCGCCCCCTCCACCCCTGACCAATCGTCGTCACAGTCGGATACGCTTGGCCGGGTTCGGCCGGTATAAAGTCGCTGCTTCCTCTGTTTCTCTTCAGAAGGGTTTCGCCTCTGGCTTGATTGACAGGTTAAGTTACTGTTACCCTTCTGCCTCTTGCTGAAAGAGTTTCGCCTCTGGCGTGGTTGACACGTTGAGTTACCGTGCTCTTTTAGTGCTAATTTTCCTCCTGAAGAAGCCCCTTATAAAAGTGGGCGAAACGTTGAGTCTTTTGTCTCAAAATGACACGGTCCCAATCCGGAAGAAGTTTAGTTAATACTGACACTGACCGTGGAAGTCTTCGAATTCAAACAAGCTGTCATTTACTGACAGTGGGCGTGGCCGGTTGGAAAGTGATCAGCTGATCGGGTGGAAAGTAACCACTTTCCACCCTGGCGGGCGGAAAGTGATAAAGTAACAGTCTGTAAAGGCCAATTTTCCAACTTACAAAACAGTTAGTAATAACGTCATTACATACAGTGTGTTTCACTTTACATGAAGCCACCTAAATAACTATGTTATTAATAACGCAATTAGTATAAAATTTTTACCAGTGATAGAGGCCATTAAGACGAATCTTTTTTGTAGAAATGAAATTTTTTTAGAGTCCAAATCTAGCCAACTATGATTAAAATAAAAACTAGCGTTTCAAGTAAAGTCATAGCAGCGATTAAGATAGAACAAAGAAGTATTTAAAAAAGTTGTTGCTAAACACAAAAATACTCCAAATATGAAGTTTCGCTGAACAATTTTAATTTTGATTTTTCTACTTTTTCAGGAATACTTAACCGTTGTTCAGCCATCACTAATCAAACAACAAAAATTCCATGTAAATTGTTTTGTGAGCTGACGTTTCAAACGATTTGTAATTGTTTTGATTGTTCATCGCACACTTGATATTTGAGATAAGGAATTTTTTAATCAGTTCACACAAAAATGTAGAAAATTAAAAAATGAAATTTTTCAGCGAAACTTCGTATTTGGAGTATTTTTGTGATTAGAAACAACTTTTTTAAATACTTTTCTGCTCTATCTTAATCGCTGATATGACTTTACTTGAAACGCCAGTTTTTATTTTAATCATAGTTGGCTAGATATGGACTCTAAAAAAATTTCATTCCTATAAAAAAGATTCGTCTTAATGGCCTCTATCACTGGTAAAAATTTCATACTAATTGCGTTATTAATAAAATAGTTATTTAGGTGGCTTCATGTAAAGTGAAACACACTGTATATGGTTGAAAATAAAATCTATTACAGACTTTTTAAATAACAAAAAAGTTGCAGTTTCGCCTTGCCCAGGTAACTCACCTGACTTGAACTCAATTGAGAACATTTGGGAATTGGTTAAGCGAATACTGGCCAATGAAACTATAACAAACAAAGTTCAATTAGGTACTTGAAAAATTGCACTGTTATTTAGATTTACAGTGAGCAGATACTAGTTCTTATAAAAAACTGCACAAGAAGTATGGCTCGTTGAATTCAAGTAGTAATCAGGGCCAAAGAGGGATTCACTAAATCTTAAATAATTGGATTCATGCTTTACAATATACGAATAGTATACAGGGTGATTTGTGAGGAACCCCCCATATTTGGATAATGTGTTCAGGGAATTAAAAGAAACAAAAAAAGTATAATAAACATATGGTCAAATTTCAACCGTTACTGAGATATTGTGAAAATAGTTTTTAATCAGGTGAATTTATTGCAATGCGCTAAGAATGAAAACTGCTTATTTCGTAACATAAAATACAAACTAATTAATTAAATTCTCAAAAATACAGCCGTTCATCTCGATGCATGCGTCAGCTCATTTGTGAATTGCACGGGTAGCTCGTTGAAGCCCACGGTGATTATCTCTGATGAGTGCTGCGCAGTTAGTCATTCTAGTGTTCACTTTTGTTTAATAAACTAATGATTTCAACCATCCCCAAAGGTAATAATCTAGAGGAGTGAGGTCTGGTGACCTTGGTGGCCAATTCTGAAAACTCCCACAGCCAATCCAGTGTTGAGGGAAGCGATTATTAAGGCCACCCGATTAAAAACTATTTTCACAATATCTCAGTAACGGTTGAAATTTGACCATATGTTTATTATACTTTTTTTGTTCCTTTTAGTTCCCTGAACACATTATCCAAATATGGGGGGTTCCTCACAAATCACCCTGTATAAGGTTGTATTGGTTGTAATTTTTCTTTGTAATTGAAATAATATAACATTATGTATATTATTGTATTATTTAGTTACACTTTCACATTTATACTATTCAATACGCTTGACACAATAGTATATTAAAATACAAGTTGCAGAAGGCATCTATTCAAGCACGACATAGCGGCGAGTTGAGGAACAAATGAGTGCTTGAAGGACCTTCTTCAAGGAGTGTTTTATACTATTTTTTCTATTTTGCCGCTTTATACCATTTTATAAATTAAAAAATAAAAATTTTAAATCTAGGGAATTTTGCGGTGGTTGGGGACGTTTATGTGGCCTAATTTTAGGCGGCTGTGAAAAAAATTAATTCGAAACCTCAGTTTTTTTTATTTTCGCGTTTAATGTTTGAAAATGAATGCAGAAGAAAGTTTATCACTAACGCCGCCGAAAATTAGGCAAATTGTACAAAAAACGTTAGAAAATTTATTGACAGTTCAACGCAATACAGTAAATTTTACTAGTCTATTCTAGCACCCCAACCACTTATTCTAACAGTCAAATGACGTCAGTTGGGTGCTAGAATGGAGTTATTCTAAACGCAAAATAGAAAAAATTACTTTCCGCACGTAAATTCAACTTGTTCGGCAAAGTCTGAAAAGCCCACTTTCCATGGTGGGAGTAGAAAAATTTACATATGAAATGACATTCCGTTAACACATTTTAAATTCAAGAATAATACGAAATGTAATATTTTGCTTATTTATACAACAAACCGTGTTAAAAGTAATTTTTCTAATAAATAATGTTTGAAGTCCTGTAGAATTAAAGGATAAATGAAGAATGTGGAAAATTAAATCTTAGAATTTTCAACGTTAAAGCGCAGTTGTGATATGCCGACATCTTTTTTAATTTGATTCATAAAGTTGATATTTTGAGATAGGTTGATTTCTTGTTGTATAATTTTTTAATATCCAGGCTAAAACAACAGATTAAATTATAAAATTTTGTATTTTAAAGTAAATTAATTTATGTATTTTAAAAGTGAGGTTATAAGTTTTTATTTAATGAAATTGTATGATAAAAAATATTTGACCGGATAAAAGTGATATTAAAAGTTAATAGAGCGTATAAACTATAAAAGTACTAAGAATTTTAAGTGTAAAAGACAGTAATTTGAAAGTAATCATTAAATTTAGGTTTTGAAAGTCATTCTTAAACAAAGTTTTTAAAATTGTTTTTAAGGGAGATTCAAACATTTTTGAGTGTAAAGGTCATGAATAATAATAATAATAATAATAATAAATCTTTATTACCCAACAGGAAAACCCCATTTACAGGACAACATAATATATAAATGACATAAATACGTACATTGCAGCTTAATAATAATTAGTACATAGTAACACATAAAACAATAACAAAAATAACATAATCAACTTACTATGTGTAGTAATCGCAAGCTTTGGTAATTAGAGCAGTAAGTGTACAACAATTAATATCAGTTAGATGGAATATTTGATTATATTATGTACGGCAAATTCTATACATAGGCGAATTACATAATAAATTTGTACGTGGCATAGTGTTAAAGTAGAACATGAAACTACACCTAGATGATGCTCTTGGTACATGAAATGGCAGATACTGTAATATAATGCTAGAATCAATTTTATTATGTAACAGTTTAAAAAGAAAGGTATGATCAGTTATAGTTCTTCTTAATTGTAAGCTTTGCATATTAAACCTCTGTAATAGAGTTTTGTGATTAAAACCAATTTCGGGATAAACTCCATCTTGTTTAAACGACAAAAACTTTAGAAATCGCCGTTGAATTGACTCCAAGGTATGTTTATAGCAATCATACTAAGGACACCAAACTATATTACCTACCATATTCTAAGTTAGATCTCACAAATGTAAAATACAGACATTTAAGTGCTCTGTCATTTTGAAAAGATTTACAAGTACGAATAACGAAACCAAGCGTTTTTAAGGCCGATTTGGATATTTCGTCAATATGCTGAGTGTAAGAAAGCTTATTGTCAAACGTGATTCCAAGATCTTTGATTTTTAGACACCGAGTTAGCGAAATTCCATTACACATGTAATTAAATAAAATTGGATTTTGGGTTCTGCTATAACTGACAATTTTGCATTTAGATATGTTGAGTTGAAGACTGTTCTTAATACACCATTCCTGTTTCAAACTAAGTTGAGATTGTAAATAGTGACAATCACCTATTGCAGTTATAGCACTAAAAATCTTAAGATCATCAGCAAACATTAGATTTTTACAGGATAATGAATCGGTTATATCATTCACGAATAAGAGAAATACTAGAGGACCCAGATTGGATCCCTGTGGGACACCTGAAGACGCAATGAACGACCGGGAACGATAAGAATTATATTCGACGTATTGATTACGATTTATAAGATAAGATTTAAATAGCTGAACTAACTGACTACTGAATCCAAATTCCTGTAATTTACTTAAGGTGGTATGCGGTCAAAGGCTTTGGAGAAATCAGTGTAGATGACGTCTACCTGACCATGAGCGTCGATTACTTCTGACAAATATTGTGCAAGGCACACTAAATTGGTGATAGTAGAACGATTTTCCATGAAACCATGGGTAGGGGTAGGGGGGGTAGGAGAAATAAAACAACGAACTGAGGAGTATATCTGAAAATAGAGACACTTTTCATAAACTTTAGCAAAGTTCGATAGAATACTTATAGGTCTATAGTTACAGATTAAGTTGGCATCTCCAGATTTATACACGGGACAAATTCTAGCAGTTTTCCATACTTCAGGAAAAACTGAAGTCATTAATGACAGATTAAATATGAAAAATAATGGTTTCGCAAATATTTCAGAACATGCTTTAACCAGGAAGCTTGGAATGCGATCAGGTCCACTTGTACTTTTAGCGTTTAGTTTTTTTAACGCTGAACTGATCTCATTTTCAGTAAGAAGTCGTATATTTATATGTGGCATATTTGAACATCTCAAGAAAAACTGTTAATTGAAATATAAGGAATATTTTCTGATGATTCAAATTTGATTTTAGAATAATTTTGTAAATAGTTAGTTTTAAACCTTTGAAGTCAAAGAAGTTAATATTTAATTTTATGAAAGTTTAATTAGTTAATAATAAGTATATGTTAAGCCTGTTTGACACGACGTTAAATTTTACACAAAATTTATGCAAAAATTTTTTATAAAATTTTTAGCACCGTTGCATACAGAAAAATTACAAATAAATTTTCTCATAAATTTATGCATAAATTATTTAGAACGTGTCCTAAATCTAGCAGAAAGGGTGCGCGTTAAAAGTGCGCATAGAGCAACATTCCACACTACGAGGCTGTAGTCAAATATATCGGGTGATCAAATGAATTTCAGATTAGGGTAGGCGCTGTAAGTGCAGGGCATGTCTTAGATTACTGCAGCGAACTATAATTTAAATGGATTTGTTATTTTGACAGTTCATAAAAGAAAATATTTAAGGATTAAACTAAGACATGCCTAAAAAATAAATAGCCTACTAGATGTGAAATTTATTTGATCGCCCGTTATAAACAAACATGGAAGGCAACTCTTGGTTACATCAGTGTTACAAATATGGCAGTCACAAATAACACTAAAAAATGCAATCATACGCAAGCGCAATTCACAAATTTTGCATTAAAAAGTGAGACTGTTGCAAACAGAAAATTGTCAATTTTGGCGAAAAATTTTCAGAAAATTTATAAAAAAATTTACTCAAAAATTTTAGCATAAATTTAATACCGTGTCATACGGGCTTTAGGTACTGTTTTGAAGATAATTTTGTGTAGATTGTAAATATGTAATTAGTTTTAGGATGCAATTAATCACTAGTTATACCACGAGAGCATAGAAAATAATCGAAAATACTTTGACGAGTTACGAGACGTATTGTCAAGAAACACCACGAGTCGCGGCAGCGACGAGTGGTGTTTTGCGACAATACGTCGAGCAAGGAGGCAAAGTATTTGATTATTTGCGACTGCTCGAGTGGTATACAATTAGATTATATAATGAATAAATAACAAAACTGAATTTTATGTGCAAGTGACGTTTGTTGACAAACAATGTAAATATGGTTGCTACGGAAAAAATTGAAAAAATATTCATAGTAGGTTCGAGTTTTACATTGTTTAGGACCAGCGGATATACCAAAGTGATTATACCACGTCGTCAAGGGTATATTCACTTATCAATACGTGGTAACCAAGCAAAATGCTTGATGCTGATTGGTTAATTATATTATGAATTGTATAATCACTAATTATACCACGAGAGCATAGAAAATAATCGAAAATACTTTGACGAGTTACGAGACGTATTGTCAAGAAACACCATTAATTATATTATGAATTGTATAATCACTAATTATACCACGAGAGCATAGAAAATAATCGAAAATACTTTGACGAGTTACGAGACGTATTGTCAAGAAACACCACGAGTCGCGTTAGCGACGAGTGGTGTTTCTTGACAATACGTCTCGTAACTCGTCAAAGTATTTTCGATTATTTTCTATGCTCTCGTGGTATAATTAGTGATTATACAATTCATAATATAATTAACCAATCAGTATCAAGCATTTTGCTTGGTTACTACGTATTGATAAGTGAATATACCCTTGACGACGTGGTATAATCACTTTGGTATATCCGCTGGTCCTAAACAATGTAAAACTCGAACCTACTATGAATATTTTTTCAATTTTTTCCGTAGCAACCATATTTACATTGTTTGTCAACAAACGTCACTTGCACATAAAATTCAGTTTTGTTATTTATTCATTATATAATCTAATTGTATACCACTCGAGCAGTCGCAAATAATCAAATACTTTGCCTCCTTGCTCGACGTATTGTCGCAAAACACCACTCGTCGCTGCCGCGACTCGTGGTGTTTCTTGACAATACGTCTCGTAACTCGTCAAAGTATTTTCGATTATTTTCTATGCTCTCGTGGTATAACTAGTGATTAATTGCATCCTAAAACTAATTACATATTTACAATCTACACAAAATTATCTTCAAAACAGTACCTAAAACATATACTTATTATTAACTAATTAAACTTTCATAAAATTAAATATTAACTTCTTTGACTTCAAAGGTTTAAAACTAACTATTTACAAAATTATTCTAAAATCAAATTTGAATCATCAGAAAATATTCCTTATATTTCAATTAACAGTTTTTCTTGAGATGTTCTAATATGCCACATATAAATATACGACTTCTTACTGAAAATGAGATCAGTTCAGCGTTAAAAAAACTAAACGCTAAAAGTACAAGTGGACCTGATCGCATTCCAAGCTTCCTGGTTAAAGCATGTTCTGAAATATTTGCGAAACCATTATTTTTCATATTTAATCTGTCATTAATGACTTCAGTTTTTCCTGAAGTATGGAAAACTGCTAGAATTTGTCCCGTGTATAAATCTGGAGATGCCAACTTAATCTGTAACTATAGACCTATAAGTATTCTATCGAACTTTGCTAAAGTTTATGAAAAGTGTCTCTATTTTCAGATATACTCCTCAGTTCGTTGTTTTATTTCTCCTACCCCCCCTACCCCTACCCATGGTTTCATGGAAAATCGTTCTACTATCACCAATTTAGTGTGCCTTGCACAATATTTGTCAGAAGTAATCGACGCTCATGGTCAGGTAGACGTCATCTACACTGATTTCTCCAAAGCCTTTGACCGCATACCACCTTAAGTAAATTACAGGAATTTGGATTCAGTAGTCAGTTAGTTCAGCTATTTAAATCTTATCTTATAAATCGTAATCAATACGTCGAATATAATTCTTATCGTTCCCGGTCGTTCATTGCGTCTTCAGGTGTCCCACACGGATCCAATCTGGGTCCTCTAGTATTTCTCTTATTCGTGAATGATATAACCGATTCATTATCCTGTAAAAATCTAATGTTTGCTGATGATCTTAAGATTTTTAGTGCTATAACTGCAATAGGTGATTGTCACTATTTACAATCTCAACTTAGTTTGAAACAGGAATGGTGTATTAAGAACAGTCTTCAACTCAACATATCTAAATGCAAAATTGTCAGTTATAGCAGAACCCAAAATCCAATTTTATTTAATTACATGTGTAATGGAATTTCGCTAACTCGGTGTCTAAAAATCAAAGATCTTGGAATCACGTTTGACAATAAGCTTTCTTACACTCAGCATATTGACGAAATATCCAAATCGGCCTTAAAAACGCTTGGTTTCGTTATTCGTACTTGTAAATCTTTTCAAAATGACAGAGCACTTAAATGTCTGTATTTTACATTTGTGAGATCTAACTTAGAATATGGTAGGTAATATAGTTTGGTGTCCTTAGTATGATTGCTATAAACATACCTTGGAGTCAATTCAACGGCGATTTCTAAAGTTTTTGTCGTTTAAACAAGATGGAGTTTATCCCGAAATTGGTTTTAATCACAAAACTCTATTACAGAGGTTTAATATGCAAAGCTTACAATTAAGAAGAACTATAACTGATCATACCTTTCTTTTTAAACTGTTACATAATAAAATTGATTCTAGCATTATATTACAGTATCTGCCATTTCATGTACCAAGAGCATCATCTAGGTGTAGTTTCATGTTCTACTTTAACACTATGCCACGTACAAATTTATTATGTAATTCGCCTATGTATAGAATTTGCCGTACATAATATAATCAAATATTCCATCTAACTGATATTAATTGTTGTACACTTACTGCTCTAATTACCAAAGCTTGCGATTACTACACATAGTAAGTTGATTATGTTATTTTTGTTATTGTTTTATGTGTTACTATGTACTAATTATTATTAAGCTGCAATGTACGTATTTATGTCATTTATATATTATGTTGTCCTGTAAATGGGGTTTTCCTGTTGGGTAATAAAGATTTATTATTATTATTATTATTATTATTCATGACCTTTACACTCAAAAAAGAGCATAGAAAATAATCGAAAATACTTTGACGAGTTACGAGACGTATTGTCAAGAAACACCACGAGTCGCGGCAGCGACGAGTGGTGTTTTGCGACAATACGTCGAGCCAGGAGGCAAAGTATTTGATTATTTGCGACTGCTCGAGTGGTATACAATTAGATTATATAATGAATAAATAACAAAACTGAATTTTATGTGCAAGTGACGTTTGTTGACAAACAATGTAAATATGGTTGCTACGGAAAAAATTGAAAAAATATTCATAGTAGGTTCGAGTTTTACATTGTTTAGGACCAGCGGATATACCAAAGTGATTATACCACGTCGTCAAGGGTATATTCACTTATCAATACGTAGTAACCAAGCAAAATGCTTGATGCTGATTGGTTAATTATATTATGAATTGTATAATCTTCGATATACGTTAATCAAATTCGATAATTTAATTGATTAGCTTTTTCAAAACCAAGGCTTTTGATTGGGCCATTAATTTGAAAAACACGAGAAGGTAGTATCCAAATAGATTTGTTTAAAGGTGGACGTGTTTTATATCGCTCCGTAAATTGAATTTAATAATGTAAAAAACAAAGAAATGTTGCTTATTAAAAAAGTGAGGTTATAAAAATAATCGATTGATAAAAGTTTTCTTTTGGGAAGTGAATTGAATAATGCACACGCAACTTACTAAATAAGATTAAAGTATAAAAGTCAAATGATGTTAAACAAATAAAAATAATTTAAAATTAATGAATTTTAATAAAAGCTGAAGTGGATAAATAAGTGAATAAATACCTGTTACAACGAATTTAGATTTATGTTGGAGATATTGATTAGTAACCATATCTTTTCAACAACATCCAGATGTAAATTAATTTAAAAAATGTCAATTTTATTTTGGAAAACAATTTTATTGTTTACTTCGTAATGATGGCATCCGAGGTAGGTTATAAACCTAAATAGTATATTATGCAATGAGCATTTAATGATAGCTATAAAGACATGAGTATGAGAATTAAGACACGAGCCGCAGGCGAGTGTCTTAATGAATACGACTGTCTTAATAGCCATTAAATGCGGGTTGCATACACTATTTTTTCTACGACCAGTTATAATAAAGAAAAAATAGGCACCTTCTAAAAAGCTGCTACCTAACCTTATTTTTGACAACAAAATACTTTGCTGCCATTGGTTATCTCAATTAAGAAACATCAACAACTCGCGTAACTATGGTTACCAAAGAAAATACTTTGCTGCTATTGGTTATAAACTTGTATCTTAAACAAAAATCTGTATCTTAATGAATCTCAATAAAGTACAGGTAGTAAATGCTTAATAAATCAATTAAAGCATGGGAGTAGAAACAGGAAACATACAACTAATTAATAAAAGTGTTAAAAGTTTACAAAGACAACAACCAAGTAATTAATAATAATAGTGCCAAGTTATAAACATTTTCTACTTACCAGCAAGATTAGTAATATTTGGGTCAAGGTATCCAGGAGCGTGGTGTCCATTTTATTAACTACTGTCAACTGACCAAGGCGCGCTGAATTAAATATTGCATATTAAGGCCAGCCCACATCATTTAGCCAAGACGCAATTTAGAAAGAACGATGGCGCCATTTGGGGCGAACTATACATTTTATAGGGACAAATATATAGTTTATCTGAAATGGCGCCATCGTCCTTTCTAAATTGCGTCTTGGCTAAATGAAATATTTAATTCGGCGAGCCTTGAACTGACACAACAGAATTCAACGCGCACCGAAATAATTTGGAAGGAGGAAGTCACCGCGGAAGATTCAAAAGATAAGCTAACATTTAATTTTAATCTTTAGAAGTTTATGAAGTTATTAAATTTTGATATTAATTTAAAATAATTGTTGTAAAGTTTTATAATGAAATCGGATAGGCGAGTTTTTATTATCTTTCAATTTTTGTGTAGTTTTTCAGAATTTCAACTCAAAGAATCCACCTATTTATTTATTTTTATCTATAATTTCATGAAGTAGATAATTCAACTTTGGACATTTAATTGTGTTGTTTAATTTTGCAGGAAATTCTTATTTTATTCGGTGATTATTTATTACATCTCGTACTTATTTTCATTCACGTATTATTTTATTATAACCCTGAGATTTAACACCCTAACATAACACAATATTTCACGTTCACTTCTTCGACGATGTCGTCTGTTGCTACGGACTTCCTACCCCGACCGCCTTCATCATGGACATCAGTTAGTCCTTCCCGAAAAATCCTACACCATTTTTGCACTGCACTATCACTCATAAAATTTTCCACATACACACCCAGGCGGCAACGTGGTGTGAGGAGGGTATACAAAACTGATTCCCCGTTACGACAAATGCCTTAATGTCTATGGCGACTACGTTGAGAAATAGTTCAGATGTATGAGTAACTCTTGTGTATATTAAAACTTCTCTTATTGCTCTTATTTGTTTTGGCCAGCTCACCGGAACTTTAAAAAAATAGCCCTCGTAGTTAATTCAATTGTGTAAAAATAAAAATCTATCGTTTTTCGAAGTTCCTGTAAAATCAAATAGCCACGTTAAATGATTGGAGTTTTTTAAAAAATTATTACGGTAAGAAATATTTACTAAGCACAACAAATATAATACTGTTAACCGATATTACTACATTCTACAGCTATCCCAAGAGTCACTGATTACACCGTAATTTGTAGGAAGCATTTTGAAGACTCTTGTTTCAAAGAAACTGCTAAGGGTTGTCGCTTAAAGACAGGATCTATACCAACAGTAACTGAAAGTTAGGGTGGCCATATTTTACTTACTAACAGATGTGTATTTTGCATAAATATATCTCTAATCTTTCTCGTCACTTTCTCAACTTTCAGATTACCCAGATGTCAGTACCCCGATGTAAACAATGGAAGATGAAGAATTTCAGTCTCCAATTTCAAGAAAACAGAAGCGAAGCAACCAAGAACAACAACACAATATAAAGCAAAAACGAATAGAAGATTATTGGCTAGATGCCCCAAAAGTATCTAACAGATTCCAACCACTAGCAGACACAGAGTCATCCGAAAAAGAAGGAACAGAAGAAATAAAACCTCCTCCAATACCTGTACACGGAGTAAATAATCTCAAACCACTAACGGGCATGCTTAAAGAACACGTCAAATACAGTTACGTGATAAAACTAATAGGTAATTCCCAAGTCAAGATTCAAGTAAATCTTTCAGAACATTACAAAAAAATTGTCAAGATTCTCAAAGACAAACGGAATTTCATTCATTTCAACATAAACAAGATAGTAAGTTTAGAGTGGTATTGAGAGATATGCACCCAACGGTTGACCTAAAAGACCTCACTAAAGAAATAAACTCCCATGGTCACAAAGTGATAAATATACACAACATAAGGCACAGAGTTACGAACACAGTTACCAGTTTTTTGTAGAAATTGAACAAAAAGGAAACAATAAAGACATAATATATTCCATTGAGTTTTTATTTATTTATTTATTTATTTATTTATTTATTTATTTATTTATTTATTTATTATTAAGAAACAAACAGGCAAAGCCTAATTACATGTTTCTTATAAACATAAAACATATATATTGCTCTTATCTCTAATTACAAGCTAAACTAAAACTAGACAAGAAAAAAAAAAGAAATTTTAATTAATCATGTTGTACATGGCGGCACCATCACAATGCATGGGCGCGAGAACTATAATTTTAGATCCTTTAGTTGTATCTTTAACTGATTTAAGGAAGATCCAAATAAATCTAAATGACGACAATGGGTGTTCATAGTTGAACACAGATTAACAATAGGTGAATAGAGACGTACGTTTGTTCTTGCAAATGGGACATGAAAATAAAATTCGAACCACCCCACGTAAAGCGTGAAATAATTCAATGTCTTAACTGTCAAAGATATGGACATTCCAAAAATTACTCCCACAGGCCAACTCGATGCATTAAATGCGCGGGAGATCATCTAACAAAAAATTGTAAAAGAAAAGAAAGAAGCGCAAATAATGTTAAATGCGTTAACTGTAAAGGCAGTCATCCAGTTAACTATAGAGAATGTATAGTAGCCAAGGAAATTCAAAGAAGAAAATATCCATCCCTGATACCCAAACAACAATCATAATTAGTTCAACCGGGCACATCTTACTCAGAAAAGTAAAAACGCAAAACCAGCAATCGGATCCAATCAACCTGCAACCGCAAAGTCCGAATGACAACTCTCAGAAAAGCAATAACAACGTCGAAGCTATGATGGTCAAACTTATGCAACGCATGGACACAATGCTCAATCTGCTCACCACCATGATTTCTAAATTTCCATAATGGCACAATGCCTAAAAATAGCACTCTGGAATGCCAACGGCCTACCTCAACACAGTCAGGACATTTATTCCATACCACAAAATTGATATCATGCTGATATCAAACTCATTTTACGGGTAAAATTATATGGCAATTCCTAACTACTCTGTCTACGAGACCAACCATCCAGACAGTACGGCACACGCAGAAACAGCTATCATAGTGAAAAACTCTATTAAAGTATTAAACACCACAAAATTCAGTAATTTGAAAAAGACGATTCAAGTCACTAGCATTTCAATTGCAGAAGCCAATAGAGAGATAACCTTTTCAGCAGTATTCTGCCCTCCAAAACACAGAATCAAGAAAGAAGAATTCCGCACATTTTTCAACTCTCTTGGACAACGATTTATAGCCGGCGGTGACTACAATGCAAAAAAATAAAGAATGGGGATCCAGAGTGACTGTTATACGAGGACGAGAACTCCTTAAAACAATAAAGGACGATAATCTGGCCATACTGACATACTGGCCTTAAGACCCCTATAAGCTTCCACATCTCATAGATTTCTGCGTTACGAAAGGAATATCAAACAACTACTTAAAAGCAGAATCGTACCTCGACCTGTCATCAGATTATTTACCTGTGATCATAACATATTGCACCCACATTCTCATAAACTCAAAGCATGCTACGCTTCATAACAAGAGAACTAACTGGGATCACTTTAGGGAACTAATCGACAGTAATATTTAGTTAACAATTCCATTAAGAACTGAGACAGACTTGTTTGAAGCAGTGGAACATCTTAGTACAACCATACAACAATCAGCCTGGGACTCGACTCCAGAAAACACAAAATCTGAAACAATAGAAGATATTTCTACTTATAGTAAACAAAAAGTAGCTGAGAAACGAAGGTTCAAAAGAATCTGGCAAAATACTAAACATCCTAGCGACAAAACTAAATTCAATTCGGCAACTAAGGAACTAAGAAAACTCTTGAACAACGACAGAAATCAAAAAGTACACGACTATCGGTCAAAGCTATCGCCCACCAACGCTATCAACTACTCATAATTAAAAGCCCCCAAAAAATTAAAAATGCCCCAAGTAAGAATCCCACCTGTTGCAAGCTTTTCGAACAAAAACAAATATTAAACCATTTAAAGTTACAGAAATTGAAACACGTATAAAAACGTTGAACTCAAATAAAGCCCCAGGCTACGATTTAACCACTGCTAAGGTATTAAAGGAAATGCTAGAAAAAGGTATAAAACTTATAACCTAGGTATGTATGTATACAGGGTGTTTCTTAATAACATGCTAATATTTAAGGAGGTTATTCTTGGGTCCATTTTGAGAAAAAAACTTCATATGAACATATGTCCTAAAGGTCTTAACTTTTGAGCTACAGGGTGCTAAAGTTTTAAGAAAAAAATCTTTTTTTTATGATAACTTTGGTATGACCCTAGATATTTTTGTGAAACGTAGCGCATCTTCCGTGCATCAAAAGGCATTTTCTGCTGTACAACATAATTTTTTATTCTTGCCAGTGGCGTTTGTGCGGGATTTGCACTGAATCATTTTAAAGAGAAAAGTGATACGCCACTGCTTTTTCTTAAAGTAAAAATTATTTTTGAAATCCTCATTCCTTTCTGAGCAAATCTGGTCTCTTGATTTTTTTCGTTTGGCGTACGGTTTTCGAATAAAAAAATAAAATTCATTCATTTGCATCTCGCTAGACCACTTACGAGAAAAAACAATTTATGTAACTTTAAACAAAAATTTATTTAAGAGAATAATTTTTAAACGGTAAAATTATAAAATTATGTTGTACAGCAGAAAATGCCTTTTGATGCATAGAAGATGCGTACTACGTTTCACAAAAATATCTAGGATCATACCAACGTTATCATAAAAAAAAGATTTTTTTCTTAAAACTTTAGCACCCTGTAGTTCAAAAGTTAAGACCTTTAGGACATATGTTCATATGAAGTTTTTTTCTCAAAATGGACCCAAGAATAACCTCCTTAAATATTAGCATGTTATTAAGAAACACCCTGTATATTTAACGCTGCTTTACATTTACATGTATTCCCAGGACAATGGAAAATTGCGCAAATTATACTGATTCCCAAACCAGGTAAAAACCAAGAAGAAGTAGCGTCAGTAGACCAATCAGTCTATTACCCATTATAGGCAAACTATTTGAAAAATTGCTTCTGGAAAGAATAAAACCAATTCTAGTAGAGGAATACTTTATTCCAAGTCACCAGTTTGGGTTTCGTGTGGGACATGCCACAACAGAACAAGTCCATAGAGTTGTAGCAAAAATTAATTACGATCTGCAGCTAAGAAGCTACTATCCTGCTGCTTTTCTCGATATAAACCAGGCATTCGACAAGGTATGGCATTTTGGATTGCTGTTCAAAATAAAGAGTAACCTACCTTCTTTCTACAAAATCTTGAGATCCTACTTATCCAATGGACTTTTGCAAGTAAAATTCCAATGCGAACAAACATCTCTCTATCCAATAAACTCTGGTGTTCCGCAGGGAAGAGTTTTGGGACCAATGTACAATGTTTACACAGCTGATTTACCATGGTAGCAACGTTTGCAGACGACACTGCAGTGTTGCGCTCACATAATAACTCAGTAAAAGTTAACAGCGTCAATACTACTTCAAAACAACTTAAATAAAATACAAGATTGGTTGAAGCTCTGCCGTATTAAAGCAAACGACAGCAAATCTGTACATGTCACATTCACTCTATATAACGATTCCAAAACAAAGTAATAAGAATGGCAATCAACGCTCCCACATATGTGCCAAACTAGTTAATCAAGCAAGATATTCCGGTTCCGCCTATACAGGGTGTAAACGAAACCAGGAACACCCCCCTTTTTTCCACAAGTTTTAAGTTAATGAAATGAAATTTTGGGATGTTGAACTATTGGTAAAAACGCATTATACGATGTATAAATCACTGAACTAGCGCTTCCGGTTTAACCGGAAGTGACATCAACTTCAGATTTTTAAATAGCACCCTGTATATTTTTTAACAGATTCTTGTACTATTCGAAATTCCCTTTTCAATGGTTTTTTCAAATTTAAAATTGGTAAATAAATGGCGTAGAAAATTGCAATTGTTTCTCTGCAGGGAGATGGCCATGAAATCAATGTTCAAGTTAGCAATATTTAACAAGTGGGCATTCAAAATTATTGTAAACATGTTTTAGTACAATTGTGGTAAAAAATCGAAAGTAGTTTAGACCAATAGTCCCAAAATTTTTAAATTTTATTGAAAAATTCTAAAAAAAAAAACTTTCGTATGAAATAGCTGGCCATAACTCCATTTTTTTAAATGGGACCTACCAATATTTTTTGTTTTTTCTTAAAGAGTTTTTAATTGCTTTTCTAATGACATATGTAAATCATATTTTTACTCACAAAAATTCCATGGATAACTAAATTTGTAGGTATCACTAAGAGCTAAAAAGTCACTTAATATTTTATTTTCCGTTTCATTGGAATTTTTGTGAGTAAAAATATGATTTACATATGTCATTAGAAAAGCAATTAAAAAATCTTTAAGAAAAAACAAAAAATATTGGTAGGTCCCATTTAAAAAAATGGAGTTATGGCCAGCTATTTCATACGAAAGTTTTTTTTTTTAGAATTTTTCATTAAAATTTAAAAATATTGGGACTATTGGTCTAAACTACTTTCGATTTTTTACCACAATTGTACTAAAACATGTTTACAATAATTTTGAATGCCCACTTGTTAAATATTGCTAACTTGAACATTGATTTCATAGCCATCTCCCTGCAGAGAAACAATTGCAATTTTCTACGCCATTTATTTACCAATTTTAAATTTGAAAAAACCATTGAAAAGAGAATTTCGAATAGTACAAGAATCTGTTAAAAAATATACAGGGTGCTATTTAAAAATCTGAAGTTGATGTCACTTCCGGTTAAACCGGAAGCGCTAGTTCAGTGATTTATACATCGTATAATGCGTTTTTACCAATAATTCAACATCCCAAAATTTCATTTCATTAACTTAAAACTTGTGGAAAAAAAGGGGGGTGTTCCTGGTTTCGTTTACACCCTGTATAGGAAGAAATCGAGAGATTTAGTAGCAAGTAGCAACTGAGGCTTAGGGCACATCCTAATGAACTCGCAGTCAACCTCCTAACTAAGGAAGGCGTCAAACGACTAAAAAGATGCGAGATGCGATCCACTAGATCTTCCTGACAGATTTAGTTAAACGTTTTAATTTTCAAATACATGACTTTGTCACAAAGTCGAATATAGGCAATTAACATGTATATTCATTTCTTAGGTTTCTTGGCATTATTTCTATAATAAAACAGTAAATAAGTAGCAAGTAATAAAGGCTTCTAATAATGTTTATTAAAAACTCAGAAAAAACAGTAGTAAGGAAAAATCAATTAAAATAAATAGTCAAATAATCCCCCGTTTTGAGCTAAGCAATACCCTAATCTGTTATAGAAACTATTTCTTATGTTAGCCAACTGCCTATCAGTAATTAACGCGCATTCAGTAACTATTGTTTAATATGTATCTGGGTGGCGTCTTTTGTAAATTTTGCTGTTAAGGTGTCCCCACAAGAAGAATTCGCAAGGTGTTAAATCAGGAGATCTTGCTGGCCAATTTATAGCACCATCTCTACCAATCCAATGATTTGGAAATGCATCATTTATAGTAATTTACGTTACAAGTCCGGGAAGTGACTTTAATAATATCTTCCCGGATATGTATCGTATAACGTTTTTTTGCACTCCCGGGCGTAAACTGACTACTTTTCGCCCGCGAAGAAGGGCGTAAAGTTAATAATTGCAGACCTCGCGTGCACTTTACGCCCGCTACAAATTAATATAAAATATCACAAAAATAAGTAGATTACCTTAGTTACAAGACAATTTTTATAAAATCACTCTTCCCGTGAATGCGTCAATTTGACATTTCTAAAAATGCTATTAGGCAAATTTTATTATCCTAAATCAAAAAATTTACATAAAATCTCCGTCCGTACAAAAAATATTGTATGTACCACAGGCGTACTAAGCGACTTTAGCCCACGCTGCGGGCTAAAATCGCTTTCCTTACGCCATTGATACATAAATAACTATTTTCTCCAACCACACGACTAAGACGCCATATTGTCGATAATTTTATATAAAAAGTAAGTCATTTCGGTATGTTTACCAATTACCATGGCAACTGTGTACTTTTCGATTCATTTTTGTACTAGTCCAAAAATTGACAATTGACGCGTAAGACCCGCCGGACTCCGCTGCGCGTCGTCCGGCGATCTGTCTTACTTGTCCCGAAATCATGCATTTTTTGTACTAATGAAACAAATAACTATTATTTCATACTGTAAACATTTGATTTTTTATTTTTACATGTGACACTTTTTCAATAACGTCAACATGTGATATTACGGTATCAGAGCCGGGAAGTGTTTCTTGGTTACACTTTTACGGGCTCTGATTGGGTGCATAAAATAACAGTCGGGTAAGTGTTGCTTGGTAACACTTTCCGGCTCTGATACCGTAATAGCTCACTTTCCGGACTCAAAATGGCGCCGGAAAACTGAATTTACCAGACAGTATGAAATAAAATTTTTTTAACATCTAAACCAAAATGCGCGGGACAGCCGTCTTGTTGGAACTAGATCTCCTCATTTTCTCTTGCAACTTCTTTCAATGCAGGTCGCCAGTGTTGCCAGATCTACCGTAATTACGGTAGATCTACCGTTTTTGGATTGGAATAATTCCAAGATATTGAAGTGATATAAACCTTTTGGAAAACCTATATTTATTAATTAAAATACAAATTTGGAGTATACTTTTAGGATGCAAGTTTTAAAAGATTAATTATGTAAATAAATTAAGATTAATTTAAGTATTTATTGTTATTTGTTGTAAATATTGTTATTTATTGTTATTTATTGTAAATAGTAGTCATAGTTATATTTTTATCCAATTCAGTTGCGAAATGTCAACATTTCGACATTGATTTTAGTTGTGAAAAGTGGTTCATTTTGTAACTAGTTACAAAATATGCTCCCATTTTGTAACTAGTTACAAAAAGATGATTTTAGTTGCGAAAAGTGGTTCATTTTGTAACTAGTTACAAAATATGCTCCCATTTTATCACGATGACCCAACTCTTTTTTTAAGAAGATGTGGCATTTACATTTTGTTATCTGAATTGGATAAAATCTTGTATGAAACACGTTGCATAAATAGCTATTATGTGCATGTATGTGAAAGAATGAATGTTTTAAAACAAATTCAAGGAATGGGAGATTTTGGAGAATAACTAGGGAAGCAAATAAAAATTGAAGAAAGATAAACAACAGTTTTGTTTAAAACTGAAAAACGTAAAAGACGTGTTTGAGTTTTGCTCTGGAAAACTTCGAATATACGAGGACGTATTGAAAAATTCTTAGCCTACTATAGAAGCAAATAAAATTTGAAAGTCAAAATATTTTATTATTCGACATATTCTCCTCTTAATTTAATACATTTATTACACCGAACCTGCAACGCCTCTAGACCTTTCAAAAAAAAAGTTTAGTTGCTCTGCAAACCAAGCCTCCACAGCTTCTATAACCTCTTCGTTGGAAGAAAATTTACGACCTTTTAAACTTTTTTTTAGTTGAGGAAAGAGATAATAGTCGGACGGAGCCAGATCTGGTGAATAAGGGGGGTGTTCCAGTAATTTGAACCCCAAATCACGAATTGTTTGCATGGCAACATGCGATTTGTGTGCAGAGGCATTGTCCTGCAAAAACAAAACACTTTTGGACAACTTTCCGCGTCTTTTCTCTTTAATTTTTTCTCGTAGAGTGGTCAGTAACGTCGAATAGTAATCCCCAGTTATTGTTCTACCCTTATCCAGATAATCAATCATGATATTTTCGGGGACGGACACAGAAACTGGCCTACCCGATCGCTCTTCATCTTCAATGGAAAATTTACCTCTTTTGAAGCTTGCAATCCAATTTTTTACGGTCGCATACGAAGGACATTGATCGCCAAGGGTATTAAGCATATCTTCGTAAATCTGCTTACCTCTTAACCCCTTCAAATACAGGTATTTGATGATGGCTCGATACTCCAATTTTTCGATTTTCACATTTTCGGTCGACATCCTTTTTTTGAAATTTTATTGCGCAAAACTGGTTTGACTTTTTGACTTGAAACTTTACACTGACACTTCTAATAAGTTACTGTTCGTTGCTATGGTATCGCAATATTTTGTTTATCCATGGAAGCGGTCTAGGCTAACCACAGTATACATGTTATGTATACTGTGGGCTAACTAGATATCAATACATCCTCGTAATAATAAAATAGCAACGGAAAACTGAAGAATATTTAATAAAGAATAAATACGAGCTGAAATACATCGAAATTATAGAATTGGATATAGTGGGGAAAGTTTATTTGGAAATTGGTTTTAAGAAATTATAATTACAAATTGGAACAGACAACAAATTGGAACAGATAATAAATTGGACAGGGAGCAGTATTTGGTGGGATTTTCGAAATTCAAAGGATAATTGTTTTGTGAGTGAGTGTTTTAGTTTTAGTTTTGTATTAATTTTAAGTTTAGAGATAAGTTTGGATGTAATAAAGCTTGCATTTTAAAAGATTAGTAGAAATTTATTACAATATTTATTTTTCAAAATTCAAAATCGAATCCTTCAACGACCCTGAGATTTCAAAATTTTATTATTAATTCTAAATTTCAAAAATAATAATTAGTGAGTCTGAAAAATTGTATGGGGCTTCTTTTATTTATAAAAAGCAATTAATTAAAAGACTGCTATCATAACAATATATACCATACCTACTTTTAGTTTTACATTAAGCGAACCCGGGTTCCATCAAAATTTCTAGTTGTAAAAAAGCGAATGACGCTCAACCGGGGGGCTGCCCCTGCAGCTCGACCCCCACTTGGGGAGGGGGGACTTAATAATCTGCTTCACCCATTCCTAAAGTCTCGAGCCGCCACTGCTTTGTACAAAGTCCTTTCAGAAACGCCACTCATTTCAGACGCAAGTTTTACCACATTTGGTAATGATAATGAATGATTAACATCGCTATTTAAATGATAGTTTATAAGATTCATCATTATCTGCTTTTCTGAAACACTTAGCCATTGCCCACATTTCCGTTGAACAATTGCGTGCTCCATTATTTTAGCAAAAATTGACGTAAGTTACAGTAACAAAATAGAAATAATCACAACTCGAGCCAATAACAGACTAATAAAATAAATATGGACAAACTTCTTAAATAGGGGTATCAATGGCGTGTCGTGGGGTTTGAGTTTGGAGGGGCGCACCAGAAGTCAAACACCAAATAACCTACCAAAAGTTACGGGAAAATTTGTCTCTTTATTTTCCGAACCAATTTACATAAATACAAATCTGAAAATTGGCACATTTAAGTAAATATTATAACCGCAAATAAATGTATTCGGTACTTCTAGTGATTAGTTACTATTATCATTCTAGGTAGTTTTACTCGGCCTTTCACGAGTTCTAATAATTGCTTTCAAAATAATTAGGTATCGATTACTTCATTCTCAGTCATAACAAATATTAGACTGCATGACGGTTATTGCGTAATTTATGAAGTATACACCTACTAACTGCGTAAATAAATTTGATGGTAATTTGAAGCTATCGAAGCTGAAACCCAAACAATATTTAGATTTGAATATATCCTTCTTTACCCACTTTTTTAGATATTTTAAATCGACTGTAAATAAAATTGTAAATATTTTTAGTTATCTAAGCAATCGTACATATTTTAGTTTGTTTTTTTTTAAAATACCTATATTTTCATAATATGATATTTTTCTTTAAATGTTCTTGAACACCGAATATTGTAATGATATACAAATTGAAACAAACAATTTCATGTAACTGAAAGAAAACCATCTTTTTGTTACAAATTTAAAGTTCTAAAAGGCTCACTAGTTATTTTTTATTTCTTGCAGTAAAAAATATATCTACTAATTGCATTTATTATGAAATAATTCTGCAAAACGTTTCTTAATAAAATAACAGGATTTGAATAGCTACGAGTAGACGAGTACGAATCTTTGCGATGCTCCGATTAAATGAAAGAAGATTCATTGCTCCAACAATAAGTTACAGCAGGCCGCGCTAAAATCGCGGCCTGCAGTAACTTATACAATCGGCTATTATCGGCTAGTCTCCGGAGTCGTTCGGCGGCAATGTATAATGTTTGTTAAAGGCCGCAGATTTTCCGCGGCTGTTGGTTGAGGACGAGGATAATTAGAGATCTCAACGAGGACGGACAATTAGAGATGGGAGCGGATGTTTGGATAGAGTTGAATTTTTTGTTGAAATTTGAACTTAGTCATAGAATGTATGTAAAATAAATATTAATAATTTAGAAAAAAATTGTGTGTTCCTTAGCATTTCTTAGGAGGGGCGCGCGGCCGCGCGGCCTTATGGAGCAACCGCCACTGAGGGGTATAGAATAATTGTGTCGTTAAATTGCAAGTAGTATTAAAACGCGAAAGTTGTGAATCTGTTAAAATTTCTGTATTTGGAAATAACTATAAATTCCTTAATCTAATTATTGCAATATTAATATTAAGGAGTAATTAAATGAAGCTAGTTGGGGCAGTGGTAAGAGCGCTGGGGCTCCTAGCTAGGAGTCTTGGGTTCGAATTTCACGCAGTGCCAAGGATTTTTATAAAGAATTCCCCACTGTTCGAGGTCGGTACTTGAGCGAGCGAAGCCATTTTTTTAATCGTCTGGTTTAATTAATGATTCTGTCTGCGGAGTGGTCGACAAAACACATACACTATACACTTAACACACGGTCACAAACTCTGCAGAAGGCAACGGGAAACCACTGCAGAGAACACATTTCCCTAGTATAAGGGGGATATAACAAAGTTCACGACGCCAAGTCGTTTAAAAATGTGGCTTTGATCCCTTGCCAACGTCCTTAGAAAGGATAAGACACAAAAAAGGAGTAATCAGCTTAAAATTCGTTCTAAATACATAATAAATTATTTACAAAGTTATTGTTAAAATTAAATAACAGAGGTGCAGGTTGAGTGAAAAGAATATTTATTGTCGTACAATTATAAACAGATTACAGAGCATGTAACAGAGGTCTGCACTGACAGACGACCGGACACGAAGTGATTGGAAGTGATGTTTTAGCAAAGCTACTGACAATGTAACAAATCAAAATTCAATAAATAAACAAGCGCGCGATTCAAAACGAATGACATATTTTAATAGTTAGACAGGGTGCTTGTAAGTGCTTATCCGAAGTTTAAATATATGTACAGTTGTCGCCAAAAAAATCGGGTACACCTATGTTTTCCCAATGTAAACTCACCTTTTAGAATAATACGTTAGTAACCTGCGCATTTAAATTAACTGTCACATTTTTCGCATGGGGGAACGTTTTAAACAATACCAAAATCTTAAAATATTGCCACTAGATCTATGTAGGTGTACCCGATTTTTTTTGGCGACAACTGTACCTGTAAAGTATTTTATCGATATCTTTATTAACAACTAAATTATAGTCTGTAAACAAATTTACAAACACCGTTGTATGTTTAGTTTTTATATTTTCAGCATTTCAGCGCTAAATATACAAAAGGATTGCATAATTAAAAGAATTAATAAGAATTACACTGAGAGACATAGGAATAATGATAGATATGGAACAAGAAGTGTCAGATATTAGAAGGATTGGCAGAAAAGTACAGGGAAAAGAGAGACCCATAATGATGGAAGTAATGAAATACCAAAAGAAAATGGAAATTCTCAGAGAAGCAAAGAATCTAAAAGGGAAAAAGATTTATATAGAAGAAGATTTCCCAAAGGAAATACAACAACTGAGGAAAGAGTTGATAAGATATATGAAAATAATAAGAGAGAAAGGCAATCTAACCACAATCAGATATAACAAACTGATAGTAAACGGTGAACCATACACTCTTGAACAACTCCAAGCGATTGAAATAAATGAGGAAGAAGTAAGAGAAGAGCTAAAAGAGACAAGTAAAAAAGGGGGAAACAAAGAAATAACAGAAAACAAGAACACGAATAAAATAGTAGAAATACAAGGAAAGGAAAATGAGCTAACTAAGAAAGGAAGAACGATGAGTCAAAGATCACCAGGAAATTCAGAGGACGAGAATTTGAGAGAAAGACTACTGAAGATTACCAAAACAGGGCATTTCTCAAAAAACTAGCAAAATTTAATAATGGACGGAAAAAGAAAACGAATAAAGCTATGAAAAAGGATAATGAGAAGGAACATAGAAACAATGATATAAGTAACCAAGAAATAACAATAGGGACATGGAATTTAACAACGTTGACAGGTAAAGAAATAGAACTAACAGAAGAAATGCAAAAATTTGGTATAGAGATAATGGGAATTAGTGAAGTTAAGAAAAAGGGAAAAGGCAATATACAATTGCCAAATAAATACAGTCTCTTTTATTCAGGAGTGCAGGAGGGACAGAGGAGTAAGGAAGGTGTGGGAATAATTTTATCAGAAGAAATGAATAAAAGAATTAGCAAATATACACCAATAAACTCAAGAATAATGGAAATAGAATTAGAATTAAATGGAAAAGTTAATATAATACAAATATATGCTCCAATAGAGGGAACAGGAGAAGAAGAAATAAAAGAGTTTTATTTTGATCTGCAGGCGGTCCTAGATAAAATCAGGGAAGAAAATGATAGAGTAATAATAATGGGGGACTGGAATGCTAGAATTGGAAACGATAACCATAGAGGTGGGGGAAGTATTGGAATGTATGGGAATCAAGGAGAAGCAGTAATAAACAGGAATGGACATAAAATGTTGGAATTTTGCCAGATAAATGAATTACTTATCGGAAACACGAATTGGAGCCAGAATAAAGAGGACAAATTCACATTTATAGCAGAAGAAAGAAATGCTAGAAGCATTATAGACTACATTACATACACGGAAACAATGCAAAGAGAAGTAGAAAAAGTTAAGACTGAAATAGAAGCGGAATTGGCAACCCAACATAGATTACTAACAGCAGTAATAAAGAACGTGGAAATAGAGAGAGAAGAGATAGTAAATTATAAGAAAATACCTATATATAAAATAAAACAAGAAGAAAACATGAAGAGATATCAAACAGAAACAGATAAAGAATTTCAGAAAATAGAACAAGAAGAAGATTTACAACTAGAAGAAAGATGGAGGATATTTAAAGAAATAATATACATATAATAAGGCAGCGGAAATATGTGGAATCAGAAGATACAATAATAAAGTGAAGAGATCACAGTGGTGGAACGAGGAAGTTAGACAAGCAATTAGGGGAAAAAAGGAAATCTGGAAAAAATACGTAACATCAAAATCAGAAGAAGAAAGAACAAAATATATTAGGAAAAGAAATATAGCGAAAAATATGGTAAGAGAAGCGAAAAGGAAAAGTTGGGAAGACTTTGGAACCAACCTAAATGAAAACTATAAAATGAATAACAGGAAATTTTGGAATCAAGTAAGAAAACTAAAAGGCAACAAGAAGAAACCAGTGAGAGCAATTAGGAATAGAAATAACGAATTAAAAACAACCACAAGGGAAATACTAGAGACTTGGTCGGATTTTTATGGGAATAAATTTAAGGAAGAAAAGCAAGAAAACAGGGAAGAAAGGGATAGAGAAGAGGCAGAAATGGAAGATGAAATAGAAGAAGCGATAGAAGAAATCACAGTGCAGGAATTAGAAGAGGCATTAACGAAAATCAAAACGGATAAAGCTGGGGGTATAGACAAATTAGACCCAGAAATGATTAAATACTTGGGAATAAAAGGTAAAGAATGGCTACTGAAAATATGTGAAATAGCATGGGAAAATGAAACAATCCCAAAAGATTGGGAAAATAATATCATACTGCCAATATATAAGAAAGGAAATTATTCAGATTGTGACAACTATAGAGCCATATGCTTATCAACAACAAGCTACAACTTATACACTAAGATAATAGAAAAGAGATTGCGAAAAGTAGTGGAAAGTAAGTTGGAGGATGAGCAAGCAGCATACAGGGCGAGCAAACAAACGAATGATAATATACATGTAATCCGGAACATCATAGAAAAAAAGATCGAAACGGGAAAAGAACTTCATCTAACCTTCCTGGACTTAAGGGCAGCTTTCGACACAGCAAACAGGAGTATAATATGGAAGTGCCTGAAACAACTCGACGTACCGAGAAAACTAAATAAAGTAATAGAAAACCTATACAGGGTGAATGAGACCACCCGTATCAGTATTTTTTTTAAAGAACGGTGAGTCGTAGAGAGTTGGGATAAAAAAATTTATTATAAAAGTCATACTAAAGAATCGAATGGTGATATTATTATTTCTCGAAAAAGTCAGCATCACGAGTAGTTTTGTCCACAATGTCCAGAACTCCAAAATTTTAAATGGCACCATAAGCCGAAAAACGTATTGTTGAAAAGATCGTTAAAAAAGAAGAAAGTTTTGTAGGAAAAATTATTTTACTACTACCATCCCTTTTAAGTAATATTCGATTAAAGTTATTAAATTTGAAATTCGTTGTTAACAAACAAAATTGAAAAGTCGGCCTTTAAAATCTAGTTACCGAAGTCAACAATGTTACAAGTGTTCAAAATGTCTTCCATTTACTTCTAAACACTGTTGAGCTCTTCTAGTTACACTATCAGTGGCTCTAAGTATTTCTTCATTACTTAATGATAGGCAAGCATTCCGAATTTTCAGCTTCATATCATCTCTCGTTGTTGGTTTTTCTTTATAAACAATATCATTGATCCGACCCCAAAGGAAAAAATCTAGAGGCGTACAATCTGGTGATCTTGGCGGCCACACCACTGTACTTCCTCTGCCAATCCATCTATTAGGAAATAGTTGATTTATCGTGTTCCTGGCAACTAAGGAAAAATGAGCTGGTCAGCCGTCTTGCTGAAACCACATTCTTGCTCGCATTAAAAGAGGGACATTTTCCAGTAAGTCGATCAAGTCGTTACCTAAAAACTCGGCATATCGTATTCCATTCAGAGTTCCTTCTAAAAAATAAGGGCCTATGAAAGATCCACCAAGAATACCACACCACGTATTAACACTCCAAAGGTGTTGATTGTCAATAGTTTGTAGCCAGTGAGGATTTGTTTGCGACCAGTAATGCGCATTGTGAATATTGACTTCTCCAGTGCTTTTAAAACTAGCTTCGTCAGTCCATAAAACTCTCCTAGGAAAGTGGGGACCTTTATTTAGTAACCAATTACAAAAAATGACTCGACCTTGAAAATCATTCTCACTTAATTCTTGGTGCATGTGCATGCGGTATGGATGGAATTTGTGATCCTTCAAAATTGTGCATACGGAGTATTGGCTAATTCCAGAATCCCTTGCAAGTCCTCTCGTTGAAATATGCGGATCAGCAATTACTGCAGCGAGAATATCAGGTTCCTTGTCATTACGTACATGTCTTGTAATTCTATTTCCGCGATTGTACGTTGGTTGCACCTGCCCTGTGGTACAAATACGTGCTGCCAATCTCCGAAAAACATTGAAGGATTGATGGGCAGGCTGAGGATATCTTTCAGCATACATTCTTTCAGCCGCTCTGTAATTTTGTCTGCATTCTCCCAAAACCATTAACATGTCGAAAGCTTCTAAATTTGAAAAAGGCATAATTTCACTAATTTAAGTTAATTCACTTTCTAACGAAATTCACTTTTAACTTTAATCTGTCCACAAACAGATATCACTAACCAACAACAAATTATCAATTTAAACAATGGGTGATTTGACGATAGATTAATACAACAAATGAAATTATTGACATTAAAACGTGTGTGTAACATTGTTTACTTCGGTAACTAGATTTTAAAAGCCGACTTTTCAATTTTGTTTGTTAACAACGAATTTCAAATTTAATAACTTTAATCGAATATTACTTAAAAGGGGTGGTAGTAGTAAAATAATTTTTCCTACAAAACTTTCTTCTTTTTTAACGATATTTTCAACAATACGTTTTTCGACTTATGGTACCATTTAAAATTTTGGAGTTCTGGACATTGTGGACAAAACTACTCGTGATGTTGACTTTTTCGAGAAATAATAATATCACCATTCGATTCTTTAGTATGACTTTTATAATAATTTTTTTTATCCCAACTCTCTACGACTCACCGTTCTTTAAATAAAATACTGATACGGGTGGTCTCATTCACCCTGTATAAGACAGTAAACGGAGTAGTACAGATGAATGGAGAAAGGTCTAGGAAATTTGAAATGAAGAAGGGAATAAAACAAGGGGACAGCTTGAGCCCCCTGTTGTTCATAGTACTAATGGATAGACTAATAAAAAATACAAGAGTAAAATCAGAAAAACAACAAACAGTAATCGGATATAAAAGATTGGAACCGGTAAAAATGGACAACCTACTTTACGCAGACGACATCGTACTGATTGCAGATAGTCATAAGAAGATGGAAAAATTAATAGAAATATGGACAGAAGAAATAACAAAAATAAATCTTGAAATAAATGTAGATAAATGCAAAACTATGATTATAAACAAGAGAGACAACAGAAACATCAGAACAGAAATATACATTAATAGTCCGTGGAGTTAGCGTAACAATATTTCACTGCCGGCTACTAGTATGAAATTTTGCACAGTGCTTATACACATATCAAAGAACAAAAAACCGCCGGGAGACACTTGATTTGACCTTTGGGTCCCCTGTGGTGACGTCATCAAAATGGCCGCCGTGACGAGTGTTTAAATGCTCATATCTCTGTTACCAGTCATCTCATTGAGCTTTTAATTATACCATCTGAAAGGTCTTGAAATAAGCTACAAAAAATATCTGTAATATTTTTTTGTAGGTCGAACGGTTTAGGAATTATGGCGGTGACAACGTAAAAGGGGGTGAAAAACAAGGGTCCCTGTAAACTTTTTTCTGTTGGCGTAATATTTCTATCTTTCGAGTCCTTACCCCCTCACCTGACCACTCAAAACTTGCTTCCTAAATTTGTCGAAAATCAGGGGAAATATCATAAAGTATGTAGGACAAGGTTCAACAGGCAAAAAATTGACCGACTGTCTCGGAAGAAAAAACCACGACTAGATGATGACTTCCCTTTATCAACTCCAGCAAACGAAGCTCCACCATTAGAGGATTGTCTCGTCAATGTCAGCTGTACTAAGGAGAGAGTTACACGATCGCATTTATCCAAACCCGACATCAAGCTTATCTGTTTTTTCTGCGAAACCGAAGAAGATGAATCTGAAAAGTTTGTTTCAGCAGCAACTCTAGACATAGGCTCCAAAATATACGAAAACGCTTTGCTTCTAGAAGATGACAAACTCCTCACGAAATTAACTGGTAACAGTGATCTCGTCGCCTTAGAGGCGAAGTACCACAGACGTTGCTATGTGAACTTTCTTACCGAAGTACGAAGTGTACACAGGGCTCAGAATCGTGATCCCAACAAACAAGCTTCTAATGTAGCATACGGATCCGTTTTAAGTGAGCTTGTTACATTTATGCAAGATTGCTACTCAGTGGCGTGTCGTGGGGTTTGAGTTTGGAGGGGCGCACCAGAAGTCAAACACCAAATAACCTACCAAAAGTTACGGGAAAATTTGTCTCTTTATTTTCCGAGCCAATTTACATAAATACAAATCTGAAAATTGGCACATTTAAGTAAATATTATAACCGCAAATAAATGTATTCGGTACTTCTAGTGATTAGTTACTAGGGAGTTATCGCAACGACTACGTTAAATTTCCGTTAACGCTAAATAGTCGAGTCAATGAAGGTTTTTACTTCTAAACCCACTAAAACAGAACCGATTTTGATGATTTTTTTTTAAATTGTTTGTTATATTAAATTATTCAAAATCAGAAACATTTCAGCTGGCGCTATCAAGTATTTATATTGTTTAAACAATTTTAAAAAAATATATTAAAATTTTTTTTTTTAATTGTTTAAACAATATAAATACTTGATAGCGCCAGCTGAAATGTTTCTGATTTTGAATAATTTAATATAACAAACAATTTAAAAAAAAAATCATCAAAATCGGTTCTGTTTTAGTGGGTTTAGAAGTAAAAACCTTCATTGACTCGACTATTTAGCGTTAACGGAAATTTAACGTAGTCGTTGCGATAACTCCCTACTATTATCATTCTAGGTAGTTTTACTCGGCCTTTCACGAGTTCTAATAATTGCTTTCAAAATAATTAGGTATCGATTACTTCATTCTCAGTCATAACAAATATTAGACTGCATGACGGTTATTGCGTAATTTATGCTATCGAAGCTGAAACCCAAACAATATTTAGATTTGAATATATCCTTCTTTACCCACTTTTTTAGATATTTTAAATCGACTGTAAATAAAATTGTAAATATTTTTAGTTATCTAAGCAATCGTACATATTTTAGTTTTTTTTTTTTTTAAATACCTATATTTTCATAATATGATATTTTTCTTTAAATGTTCTTGAACACCGAATATTGTAATGATATACAAATTGAAACAAACAATTTCATGTAACTGAAAGAAAACCATCTTTTTGTTACAAATTTAAAGTTCTAAAAGGCTCACTAGTTATTTTTTATTTCTTGCAGTAAAAAATATATCTACTAATTGCATTTATTATGAAATAATTCTGTAAAACGTTTCTTAATAAAATAACAGGATTTGAATAGCTATGAGTAGACGAGTACGAATCTTTGCGATGCTCCGATTAAATGAAAGAAGATTCATTGCTCCAACAATAAGTTACAGCAGGCCGCGCTAAAATCGCGGCCTGCTGTAACTTATACAATCGGCTATTATCGGCTAGTCTCCGGAGTCGTTCGGCGGCAATGTATAATGTTTGTTAAAGGCCGCAGATTTTCCGCGGCCGTTGGTTGAGGACGCGGATAATTAGAGATCTCAACGAGGACGGACAATTAGAGATGGGAGCGGATGTTTGGATAGAGTTGAATTTTTTGTTGAAATTTGAATTTAGTCATAGAATGTATGTAAAATAAATATTAATAATTTAGAAAAAAATTGTGTGTTCCTTAGCATTTCTTAGGAGGGGCGCGCGGCCGCGCGGCCTTATGGAGCAACCGCCACTGTTGCTACTTGTACAACCAAACAGCACCGGTCTTTCGCCTGTCAAACGTTGTGAGTTTAGCAGAGCACGGTTACAAGAGTTAGGGTTTGCAAATGTAGATGTGAATAGGACGTGCTTGAAGGAACGATTGCTGGCTTTTATTCCGGGTTTGAGGGAGGACAAAGTAGGTCGGGATATTGTTCTTTCTTTTGAAGGAGATGTCCACAACGCCATTCGGTAGCCTGCAAGAAAGACTCTCTTAGTGACGGTATGTGTCTTGCAAGGGCGGCAAGGATTCTTCGCGAGGATATATTCCGAGAGTATCCCCAATTTGATGGATCTTTTGGTGCAGAATATACTCCTGAAAATTGTGTCTCTCCGAAGTCAGTGATGTTTTTCAGGATGCTTTTAGAGGGTGCGACTACAGGTGAAGAACCGGGCGCTGGTGCAACAATCGTGAAAGACAAGATAAAAATTTCGCGTGCCACACTATCTATCGCGCAACTAGTGCGATACAATAGCATTAAAAGAAAAAGAAAGGGGTCCACGACGTCAATTCGTTACCCTCTGCAAAGAGAAACACCTTTACCTCTCTACGTTGGCCTAATGCTTCATAGCCAAACTGATGGCGCCGATGTCATTGATAAACTGTTTCATCTGGGGTTGAGCGTTTCATACAGCCGAGTAAAATCCGTCCTGAACACCGTGACCAGCTCAATCTGCGAGTATTTTGAGAAACAAGATTGTGTCTGCCCCCCAAGTGTTGCAAGTAATGTCTTCACGTGTGCAGAAATAGATAATGTTGATCATGACACTTCGTCGAACACGTCACTCAGCGCTTTTCACGGCACTTCCATATCTTTAATTCAATATGTGCCCGAGGACAAGGAATTTTCAAATCCCGTGCAACTTGACTTGAAGAACCATTCCGGGACAGCACGTCTGCCGGAAAGCTACACGACGTTGCCACCGACTCCGAAATTCAGAAGCGAAGTTCCAATGAGTACAGTTAACACCGATCTCCAGAATGTAAGAGTTGAAATGTCGCCTGAACTCCTTGAGTGGTTGAACAATGGGAGAAGTTTTGCGGGATGTGAAGCTTTAACACCGTGGGCTCCCTACTTTTCCAAGAAAGAGGAGGTCAATTCAACGAGAAATAAATGTACGACAATCTTGTTTCCAGTCATCAACGAGGACATCAACTCGCCATCGGTTGTACGACATGCAACAAATATTGTGTTTGCAATTGTTCGCAAGGTTAATCCCAACCAGACCCCGGTCATCACAGCTGACCAACCTGTTTACGCCTTGCTGAAATCTCTTCAGTGGGCCATGTCGGCTGAATATGGGGAAGACAAAATCATGGTCATGCTAGGCGGCCTTCATATAGAAATGGCCGTTGCGTCTGCGATAGGTACAGTTGTAGACAAAAAAAAATAGGCCACCCCTTTTTATGTAGTGTGAATCGTTCTTTATTTGCATCTGAATAGCAGTACCTACTATAAATTTAATTTTAAAATCAGAATGCATGTATTTTATTGCGTTATAAATAGTTGATTTAACGTGTAAAAAATTAAGAAATTATTAAAATTTACTACATATTACAACAAACTATTAATATTTAGTTATTGCACCATTTCGATTTATAACAGAATCTTTTTAGCTGCTGACCGACAGCGCAACTCGGAATCTTTTACTCGCCGGCTACCAGTTCGACTTGAACCAGGAAAGTTCGTATCTTCGACGGCTTGAACCAATGAAGAAAATGGACGATCTCTTAACACATTTATTAATGCCACATCTTGTTCGGGGGTAGAAATTTTTGGTCGTCCTGACCCAGGATTTCTATCAATTCTGCCCTCTTCTCTCCATCTCTTAGATATTTTAAAAACAGAATTCCTATTAATACCATAATGTATAGCTACTTGCCGTTGCGACCAGCCATCTTCCAATTTAGCAATTACGCTAGCCTTAACAAGCTCACTAATGCGAGGCATTTCTGTTTTATCGCTTTTAAACAAATTTTTGACAAATGTATGACATGTGTTACAATATTTTCATATGTATGTATATTTTAAATAATCTAGTAAATTTAATTAAAAGGCTGTTTAAACCACTAAATTTTAAGAAAAAGATACGCACTAGATTACAAAGGTGTCCTATTTTTTTTTGGCCGAAACTGTACGTGGCTAGAAGGAAGTGGATGGACCGATAACCTTGTGGAAGCTCATGTAACAACATCAGGTAGAGCTGAAGGAATATTGCAAGCGTCGCATGTAAAGAGAACTCGATACGCTCACGAGGTGTCAGTTGCCACTCTTCAAGTCTTATTAGAAAGAGCCTATCAAAATCGAAACGAAGCCGAAAATGAATCGCTCGAAGATTGAATTCAGCGAAGCTCAAAACAGTCTGCTCAGTTTAAGTACTGGAAAACCACCATGGCGTTAGAGTGTTTGCTTTTAGATGTGGTGCGCAGTATTCGTCAGGGCAGTTGGACAGATTTTATTTCTACTCTGGAAGAAATTTGTCCATGGATGTTTGCTCTCGACCATACCAACTACGCTCGATGGCTGCCAGTGTTTTTATATAACTTGAAGCAACTGCCGGAGATGCATCCAGCTGTCTTCAGTGAGTTCCAAAATGGAAATATATCTGGCTCAAAAACTAAAAGGAAATTTCTATTTTTAAATCTGAAACAAACACGGAGGTAAGCGTAAGGTTAAACGGGGGGGGGGGGCGTTTTTGTAACATAGGTATCACAGAAAGATAGAAATATTACGCCAACAGAAAAAAGTTTACAGGGACCCTTGTTTTTCACCTCCTTTTACGTTGTCGCCGCCATAATTCCTAAACCGTTCGACCTACAAAAAAATATTACAGATATTTTTTGTAGCTTATTTCAAGACCTTTCAGATGGTATAATTAAAAGCTCAATGAGATGACTGGTAACAGAGATATGAGCATTTAAACACTCGTCACGGCGGCCATTTTGATGACGTCACCACAGGGGACCCAAAGGTCAAATCAAGTGTCTCCCGGCGGTTTTTTGTTCTTTGATATTTGTATAAGCACTGTGCAAAATTTCATACTAGTAGCCGGCAGTGAAATATTTTGGTGGTTTTTGTCGCTAACTCCACGGACTATAAAGAACAAAGATTAGAGAAAGTATCAAATTATGAGTATTTAGGAAGCATGATAGCAGAAGATGGAAGAATAGACGCAGACATAAATAACAGAATAAAGAAAACTAATAATGTATATTATGCTTTAAATAAAACCATTTTCGGAAAAAAGGAAATTGAAAATAATATTAAGTTAAAGGTATATAACTCGGTGGCGTTACCAATTATAACATACGCAAGTGAATCATGGACACTACTACAGAAACAGGAAGGAAAGATCATAGCAGTGGAAATGAAATTCCTGCGGAAGATAGCGGGGAAAACAAAATGGGACAAAATACGAAATGAAGAAATAAGACGCGAAATAAATCAAGAAGTGATAACTACCAAAATAGAGAAAAAACAGTTGAATTGGTATGCTCACATAGTTAGAATGAACTCGAACGCAATAGTCAAAAAAGTATATGAAGCAAGAAATACAGATAGAAGAAGGAGGGGAAGGCCCAGGAAAAAGTGGGAAGACAGAATAGCAGAAATAGGGAGGAAAAAGGGGAAAACATTAGTAGAGTTGAACGAGCTGGCCAGGGACCGAATGAAATGGAAGAAATGGATGAACAATTAAGGAAATGCTAAATATCCGACGCTCATATTGGGCATAAAGGATTTGAGAAGAAGAAGAAGAAGAAGAAGAGGATTGCATAATAAGTGCGTTCGTCTTACTCCTTGCTCGTCTCGAGATGAGCCTGTACTCACTGAGGTGAGCTCAATTGAGCTAAGGCGCCTTGCAAAAACGGTCACATTTTGCTGCTATGTGAGCTTGGCGAGTATGTTGACGTCGCGCATGCTTATTTTGTGCATCTCGTTCTCGCGCGTCCTCACTGCGTTAAAAAAAAGAGAGCTATATTAGTAAACGCCCACAATTCGTCACGTGCCCAACTGAGCTTGGCTTTACCATAAACTGAGGCGAACAGAAAATTCTCAAGTGAGATCGCTGCATAAAACGTCACAATTTTTACTGGCGCTTGCTCAATTGAGATTATGTGAGATCTCAGGTAAAACGAACGCACTTAATAGGTATTAGGTAAAACAAATAGTCATGTCAACTTTTGTTTGAGAACTTGTTGGGAACTTCTAGACTGCTCTGGTCTTTGCCGAGAAGTGGCAACATTGACCACAAAACTCCCATAAGAATAACATTGCCGTATCTCTTCAGTACTGAACTTTAAGTATGGAACGAAGTATAGTTATATTTAAAAATAAATCGTAAATTTCTAGATATTATTTTATTTATGCGGTTAAATCCTTATAATCACCATTTTTTTATAAATGCATATTAACTGCATACAGCGTGTCCCAGGATAGATGTTACAATAGGTGTGATGGACAAAAAATTTTTGAATTTTATTTTAAGATTGTGGAATTAAGCCCTGCTTGGTTTGAAGAGAATTTTAAGAATATTTTCAGTTTTTGAAAAACAAGTCGGCCTTGACATTGAAGCGAAAACTATTTTCTTTTCAGGTAAAGTACCCTTTTTGTTCATGATACGGCAAGATTTTACTAAGAAAAGTTGTTCATAATAAGAAATTATGGCCCTATGCAAAATTTCAGGAAGATCTACCTACTTTGATTAAACCGTCACATTTTAGATTAAACAAAATAAATTGTATTTATTCAAAATTTTCTTTGTAGAACATTGAACGAAACAAATAGCATTTACAAGAAATTTAACTTCCGAAACATAATAATACAATAAATTATTTATTCCACATAACTGCCAGGAGGCCATGAAAAAACTATCCTTGACTAATCTTCCTGAAATTTTGCATAGGGCCATAATTTCTTATTATGAACAACTTTTCTTAGTAAAATTTTGCCGTATCATGAACAAAACGGGTACTTTACCTGAAAAGAAAATAGTTTTCGCTTCAATGTCAAGGCCGACTTGTTTTTCAAAAACTGAAAATATTCTTAAAATTCTCTTCAAACCAAGCAGGGCTTAATTCCACAATCTTAAAATAAAATTCAAAAATTTTTTGTCCATCACACCTATTGTAACATCTATCCTGGGACACACTGTATATGCTAATGTTGATGCATATATATTCAGTTTTTATTGCCTAATAAGTGCATATTTACATGATTTTTTAGTGCGTCTTTTGTCATTTTATAGTGCAAATTTTTCCGAGCTCTAGTTATAATAGTAACAACTTCGTAAAGAGGGCATTAGTTTCTGGCCTTGTCATAAAATTTGTAAACCGCGGAGTGGAGCCACAGTATACATAACATTCAGTAAGGACAGCTGCTGTCGGCGCCTTTGAAGTTGATAGTGCAAGTTTTATAGTATATTTCACTTTTAAAAAACCACCACCTGTTGAATTAAGTTGGCAAAATTAAAATTACCCTAATATTGCAATTTTTGAAATAAAGGGTTGGCATGATCATTTGTCAGATTTGAATTAATTTTCAATATTTCAAATTCAATTTGTCTAACTTTTTTAAAAAAATGGGACGCAAGAAACGCAATTTATTAGATCGAAAGATGAAAAATGCGGTAGTCAAAAGCTTTGAAGAGTTAAAATATTTGGCACCAGACTTACCTAAGTGATAAAGAGATTCACGAAAAATTAGAGAATATTTTTTCGGTAAATACAAATCATGTTCCAATATTTACAATTTACAATTTCCGAAAATAATCCAGATGTATACATGGAAATTGGGGAAGTTGAAGATACGGATTAATTCCAAACAGTTTATTTTCCCTTCAGTGATTGCGTTAATAGAGTCCTTAAAGTGTAGCGCTTCAGGTTCTTATACTGTCCCTTCCCTGTGATCTAAAAGGTTTATTTAAAAGAACTAGAATTATTTCTTTAACTTACTATTTTACAGCACCCCAAGATGAAGCAAAATTGACCGTATAATGATATTATTTAATACTAGTTACAAATTCTGATGTACAACGTGATCTGGTAACGAAAGATGACAGAACAAATAACATCCATCATAACTGATCATAACCTTTAAAATTCAAGCTGAAATATTTCTCACTAAACATTGTTGCCGGTTGTATTTCTAAGGTAGAATGCGACGTTGGTGGTTTTTTAAAAGTGAAACAGCCTATACAACCAATATGGCCGTCTTGACGGGCCTTCACTACATTGTGTACAGATGTCGCCAAACGAAAACGGCGCGAATTTAAAAACCACACAATTTTTGCGAAATGTTATCATTTAAATATTCCTAACATTAAACGTTCAGTTTTGTCGGTTAATTAAGCACCATCATTTAATGGCCATTTGCACCGCTTGTATTTACAATTTTAGCCTTAGTTATATTAGAAAATTTCGTTAGATATCATTTTGTTACTATGGAAATGTATAATTTAAGTAGGACTTAAATTTTAACTAAAAACTACAAATAACGATAAAAGCTTACATTTACAATTTACCATTTCGGGCCGGATTGTGCATTTCACGCGTAAGACCACATACGCTAACGCACCAGCCTCAACACCGAAAGGTATAAGAGGTTAACGATTACACATCAATAAATTATAATACTCATCTTCTATGATAAAAAAAAAACATGCAGAGAAATGAATTATTCGATCAAATAATGTTTCTTAAAGCAAACGAATCTGAGGAAAGGTATAAATAAAATTAAAGGGTGAATTGATATGCAATAAAAAGTGGAAAAGTATAGAGTAGTATATATACATATGTAAACAAATCTGACGTTTACGATAAAATGATAGGTTAGTTGTAAAACTTTTAAACACGAGTTGAGTAGAAGCGATTATAACGCCTCTAGCCCTCTAGTGGACTATTCCGAAAGTCCCCCCAACAGATTGACATGCGCATACAAAATTGGCTTCGTCAAAAGCCCGAGCTGTCCTTACTGAATGTTATGTTTATGTATACTGTGGTGGAGCGGTCTTATACGGACATAGCAGGACATAGTTGCTACTCATTCAGTAGGCCTTGGTGTTTTTTTTTATGATAGCGCCATCTGTATCTATGCACAAATTTTATTTTAAACGTCACAAATAAGGTTGTGTTGTGACAGCGCCCATACCAATTAGCATTTGATATGTTTAGCATATATTCTGTACCACCTGAAGTAATAATTACGTACAGTGGTGATAAACATAGGAAAGGGTTAAGAAATGGAGTTGTTAAGATTATGATATGCACAATTAATTGCCTATTAGTAATACAAAATTATTTAGTGCGTTAACCCAAGTAAACAGTTTTGTTTTCAGTGATTACTAAATATAATATAATATAACCTCAATTATCTGTTATCATTATGACTACAAGAAAACGCAGTGGTTCCGGTTCCAAAAGGCAATTAAAGGAAAAAGTTGTTCAAATTTATGAACTATTTTTTAAAGGAGATGATTTATCAAGTAATAACCCTACTTTTTGGGACGAATTTTTTCTTCTTAAACCAAATGTTTGTTATCTGGAAAATGAAATTCAAAAACTTACACCAGAACAATTGGGTGCAGTTAAAGAGAATTTGAATTTATTATTTACTCAGTGTATTGAAACACTAAATCATGAACATAATATTCGGGTTGTTTATGCTATGCAAACACTTTGCGCATTAGTATCATCTATATACAAAAAGAGTACAGCTGAAAATGGTTTCGACATAATACAGTTGTTAATGGGCTTCCAAACTATAGAAGAAAAAATGCAACAACTCTTGAACCATTGCCATGTGTTTCTAACAAGTAAGTCTTATGTATATATGTACGTCATATTTTGTGTGCAACCTCTATAACGATTGTTGAAACCAATGTTTTTGTCCGTTATAGATAGGTTTCCATATGTCTAGTTTTTCTTTATATTTTTTATCGTATTTCAACTTGTAGGTACATTGTATGAATATTTAAAAGTTTTAAAACTGCATTCAAGTTTGTATTTTGTAATTATTATGAATTTTTACGTGATATTATTTTAAAAATTACTTTATAGGAGATTTAAAAATCAATAGATGACCCTATAATTAAATCAGGCGAAGATCAACTGTATCAATAGTCTTCGTGCCGTATAAGGCCGTACCGCTGTGTGTTTTCTACACTTCATCAGCTTACAGATTTATCCTCAATATGAAAACCTGTGTAAGCTAGTGATTTGAAAATGTTTAAGTAAAAATTTCAAAATATGGGCTACAGGAAGTGTGTTGTATGTGGTAATAATCCATTTTTTAAATTTGTGAATACGCAATTAAATTATTTTGTATCCCATAAGTTCAGTTTAGTTTTACAATTTTTGGATTTCTTTTTTAAATTCATTTTTGCATATGGGAACTCTGGGCGGAACGGGATACGAACTTAAAAATTAATTATACATAATTAATTAGGGTGAGTGAAAACTCAGTTTTGGTTTCATTGAAAAGTTTATTATGTATAGAACAACATGTAATACAAAAAATGCAAAAATTATAATTCATGTTTGTTTTTTGAATTTATCAAAATTTTATATCATTTTAGATAGATTAGTTTTAGCGAAAAATTAATACAGAAAGTAGCAAAAAGTCATTTTAAAAAGTAGAAACTATTTACAATGTTCACATACTAAGACTGCTTTGTCATCTTCACTGTCGTTAAACTGCTGAGACGCCTTAAAAAACCCATTTCTTGTGAAAGAACAGCCTGCACCGCCAATTTCATCAAATCTACATCCCATTATTGTCTATCAGTTCTTCTGACGTAATTTTGCACCATCTGAGATCATTAAAAAATATTGTTGCGAGCCGAAAACCATGATGGGGGCAGAAGGGAATACCATCCCGTTCCGCCCCACGGTCACGTTTTAGTTTAGAAATTTTTACCGGATTCTAAACACGATCAGTTTAGTCAATTTCATCAAATTACAGCTAATTACATGTGCTTTAAGAGTACATAGCATTTAAGAGATTATACGTAACGGCAATTGGCTTACATTGAGTAGAAATTCATTAAAAGTTACAAAAATACTTGCAAAACCATCGACCACAATCATTCACTCTGAAACCACTTTTCAAATTGCATGTAAATCGTTGCCTCGGCTACTCCCCGACTTGTTGACGTAGTTCAACTTCTTCGCGCTGGGTTCCAGGACCATCTAATACATAAAATAATGCTATCCCGTTGTACCCCACTATCTCGTTCCGCCCCGAGTTCCCCTACATTTTGTATGCCACCCTGCTGTACAATAAAATCTGTTTATTATTTACTGAAGTAGAAACATTTTATCTTTTAGGCAACTCATTTACATACATATATATTTATGTATACAGGGTTACTGGTAATTCGATACATTCCTTTGGAGATGTGATTGGACAGGCGCTAAGAAACAAATTTAACCCTAACCATACATTGTGCAAAACTCAATAGTTTTTGAGATATTTCAATTTTTGTGTTTTTCTCAAAAAAGTAGATCTTAATGTCTTTAAAGTTAATTTTTAAAAAATCTACTTGACATTTTCTGAACTTTTTGACTGAATTACTTGTCCCACTCTATGGTCATCCGCTTCGAATGGAAAATATCCGGAAACATTTAGATCATGTGAAAATTTTAAATAAAAACTTATTCAAAATAATTTTTAAAAATCTGCTACTAAAATTACCTATTCGTTTTTCTCAGAAATTATTTTTTTATTTTTGCATAATGTATGTTAGGTTTAATTTGTTTCTTAGCTCCTGTCCCATCACATCTCCAAAGGAATGTATCGAATTACCAGTAACCCTGTATACACCAGGGGTGGCTTGTCTTTAAAAGCTGCAGAACCACCAATATCTTAATAAAATAAAATTTACAACCTCTCTGCATGCCTTATTGTAATGTTACTTTATCTTTGGAAATTGATGAGTCAATTACCCAGTCAATATTTAATATGTGGTGGGCTATATATATATATAACAGCATTCCAGGCCTAGTGGCCTATTGCTTGAATCTTGGCTTTCCATAGTTTTCTATGATTAGCAGTTATCCTCCAATTTTCCAGATTGTGCTGTTGGACATCATCTTCTATGTTGTCCATCCATCTTAATTTCGACCGGCCTCTTCTGTTTCTTCCTTCCAAATCCATACTAAATATTTTCTTTGTGGGGTCTTCTTCCCCCATTCTTACTATGTGGCCCAGCCACCGTAATCTAGACTTTTGCACAAACGTTGTTATATTTTCTTCTTTATACAATCTTTCAACTTCCTGGTTTGTTCTTCTCCGCCAAATATTGTTTTCTTTAACACCTCCAAAAATTTTTCTTAAGACCTTTCTTTCAAAAATTTCTAACTTTCTTTTGTTTTCTTCTGTTAGCACCCATACTTCACTTGCAAACGTAACAACTGGCCTTATAATCGTTTTATACAGTTTAATTTTTAAAGATCTTGGTAGCTGTTTATCTATTAAAAGGTTGTTTAAAGCCCCCATACATCTTGACCCTGCTGTGATTCTTCGCTTGATATTTTCACTATGGCTGCCGTCACTTACTAATTCTTGGCCTAAATATATTACGGAGTTCCTTATTCTAAAAACTAGGTTTCCATTTTCGGTATTAATTTGTAGCGATTGGTTTTCTTCTTGTTTATAGTTTCCCAGTATCATATAGTTTGATTTTTCTTGATTTATTTCTAGACCAGCCGTTATTGCAGCACTTTGGAGCTTGATTATCAGTGACTTCAGCTCTTCTTTGGTTTTTGATAGTATCACGACGTCATCCGCATATGCAAAGCATTGATAGGAACTTTTTATGACATTTTGATTTGTATTTATACCACTTTTCCTGAAGATATTTTCTAAAACTACATTGAACAGAGTTGGGGATAAAGGGTCTCCCTGTGTTAGTCCACCTGTGCTTTTAAAGGTTCTTGATAATGCGTTTTTATATTTTACTTTGTTATTTGTGTTTTCCAATGTCATCTTCACTAGATCTGCTAAGTCTTTTGAGATATCCAATTTTTCCATCGCTTCCATAATTTCAACTCCTTGTATCCTATCGAACGCCTGTTTAAAATCTAAAAAAATAGCATAAATTTTATTATTCTTTTTACTACACTTTTCATGTATTTGCAATATGCTGAAAATATTATCTACCACCGATTTTCCTTGTCGAAACCCTGTTTGATATTTTCCAATCTTTATGTCTGCCTTTTCCTTTAATTTTGTATTTATTAATTGAGCTAAAACTTTATATGTACTGTTTAATATGGATATTGGTCTATAATTTTCAGGTGTAAGTTTGCAGCTTTTTATAAATATTGGGTTTATTATCGCCATCTCCCACTCTTTCGGTAGCGTTTTGTTTTACTTCTCCAAATATTTATTAATAATTCATAAAGTCTTTCCAGCATTTCTTTACCCGCATATTTAAAACATTCCGCTTCTATATTTTCTGAGCCTGCTGCTTTGTCATTTTTCATTTTATTAACTACTTCCAGAAAGTCATCGTAAGTGGATTCTTCTATGTTTTCTCTATTTTCTGTCTTTTCTCTTCTGTTTACTGTGTTATGCATTTCTGTATCGGTAAAAATGACTTCGTAAGCGTCTGCCCATATATTTACTATTTTTTCTTCTTTCAGACAGATTTCACCGTTTTTATCTGTTAATGCTAGCGTATTACTATTTTTTCCTTGCTTTACGTTTTTGACATTTTTATAGAGGTTTTTTATATTATTTTTTACATAATGTTCTTAAATTTTTTTGATTTTCCTTCTTTGTAATTCTCTTTTCTTTTTGCAACATATTGCTTGCGCTTCGTTTCTTGCTTTTTTATATTGTAATTGTAATTCCGGTGTGTTTTCTTTTATCATTTGCATCCTGATTTTCTTCCTTTGTTTAATCTTTTCCATACACTCTACATCTAGCCATTCTTTTACTTTTTCTTCCTGTATGTTTTTCATTTTTCCCTTACTTTTTCCTATAACTTCTTTTAAATTCACCTATTCTTCATTTATGCTTCTCCCTTTTGGCATGCTTTGTGTTTCTTCTTCTGTATATCTTTTGTACTCTGTTCTGGCTTCTTCTGTTACTAATACTTTTCTATATATTGGGTTTTGTTTAGCTTTTCTGTTTCTGAATAAATTTGGTGGTTCTTGCTTCATATTTATGTTTTTACTTTTTTTATACAATTTTGTTGGATTTTTTGCACTAAAACACGATCTATTTGATTGCGCGTATTTTTATCCGGGCTTAACCATGTCATTTTATGTATGTTTTTTCTCTTAAGCATTGTACTTTTTATGACAAAATTATTTGTTGCAGCAAAATCTATTAATTTTTGACCGTTATCATTTGTTTTCCCGTGTAAACTTTCTGTTCCTGTTACTTCCTTATTTCTTTCTTCCTTGCCAATCTTGGCGTTAAGATCTCCTACTATTACCTTTAAAATCAAATTTTGGAAATTTATTTAGAGTTGTTTCTAAAGTATCGTAGAAAGTTTGTTTTTTCTCTTCTTCCGCATCCTCCGTAGGAGCATGCACGTTTATTAAGGTAAGCTTTCTAAATTTTCCTTTTAGTCTTAGATAACTTATTCTATTTGTAACCCTTTTAAAATCTATTATTTCGTCTTTAATATCTTCTTTTATTATAAAACCTGTACCAAGCCTGTTTTTGTCTCCTCCCGCGTTTAAGTAAAGATAGTTTTCTATTTTTGTTATCTCACATCCCTTATGATTGGTTTCTTGTATTGCTGCCACTTCAATTTTATATACTGCTATTCTGCGTCTTATTTTGGGTCTTTGGAGCTGCGCTCGAAAATCTGCTTGTTCGGTAGACATCGCTGCTGTACAATGGAGCTCAAAGTTTTAAAATTATTATATGCAGCTCCATTTGTTAAACTGCTATCTTTTAAGCTTAATTTAATAGTGTTTTGAACGACTACATGTTTTTTGTACAGCTATGTTTAGAAACATTGGTAAAATGATAATATATTTAAATTATGGTAAAATACTATTACCTAGGTACCTACGTACTCTTAATTATTAAGAACTATTAATGATATGAAGCAGGATCGTCCTATAACGAAATTAAATATCCAAAATGTTAGTGGTAGTCGGGGAAAAGACACTTTCGTACGGATATACATATACACTCCTGGACAAAATTAACGCATCAGCAAAACTTCTCATTATTACTTTTATTTTTGCAAAGTTTTAAATCATAGTACCTACGTGATATTATAATAAAATGATTTCAAGTAATGAGTGACAAATTTGAATGGTATTATCGGAAAAAAACACGAATAAATAACAGAAAGAAACAATAGGCTACTTGCATAATTTTTAGATTTGGTTGTAATCTCTTTAAAAAATATTGTTTTATTATGGTTCTAAATATTTCTGCCTCTTAATTGTCATTAACTTAGTTATAAACAAAAGAAATTTAAATCAGAATTAGACAGATTAAAACACATTCACGCAAGCGCGGCTTGTTGGCGTCACCTTATAGTGGGTGGGGCCGAGAAATTCCGTCATCTGCATTTATTACCCATTTACCTGCATCAGCTGTTCCATTTTGTCAGTTGTTGGTGTTGTTCGAACTGAAAAATATTCACGAAGTAAATGTCAACTTCTCGACCCTAAGTCCCACCCACTATAAGATGACGTCAGCATGTTGAGCATGTCCGAATGTGTTTTTCCTGCTCATTAAATATTTAAATTTATAGGCATTTTGATTTTAATTATACGCGGTGTATGTGACCTTTTTTGATATAAATAAAAAAATTCTTTAGACTTATTTTAAACGTATGTTTCATATTTTATGGTAATTAGCAAAATTTTTTTGCATGCAAGTAGCCTATTATGTCAAATGCAATGAAAACGGTGTCAATGAAAAGCTACTTATACTTATTTGACTGGAAAATCGTGTTTAAATGCTAATACCATCGAAGATATCGTGGAAACAGGATTTGATAGAGAAAAACATGAGAGTCAATTAGAAAATCTTTCTAAGGATTACCTGGAACAATGCGATATGGAAGGAGAAGAAGATGAGGATGAAGAAGCTTAATGTAACTCTATTTTGTCTTTTTTTTATTAAGTACTATGAATATTTGGACCGGCTGAGACAGTGGATACCACGTAAAAAAAACGCGCCTCGTACTCAACCTCAAAGGTGGTGTGGAATGGGGTACTTCGTTAACCTTGACTTAGACGTTTAACATCACATTACGCAAAAACGGTTGGTCCCATGAAAAACCCACAAGAGTACTTCTTTGTACAGAATTTTATAGCCTTCAATTTCTCTGTAGACTATTCTATACCTAAAGTCAATAGAAAAGAAGATATAAGCGTAAAACCAATTTTTCGCACCTTTTAAGTCCAATAACCGAAGAAGCTCAAGGTCAAATCAAGGGTACTTTTGATATGTTGTTTAGAAACACTAAATAAAGGTGTATACAATAATTGAGCTCACTTTGAATTTTTCCGAAGTGAAATGCTTATTTGACTGGAATAAAAATGAATATTTAAAACTTCGAAAAAATTACAAGTAATAATGTGAAGTTTAGCTGATGCGTTAATTTTGTCCAGGAGTTTATTTAAGGAACAACTAGATTTGTAGTTGTAATCAAAAAAATGCTTTTGTTTTCTGAATTTTTATCATTATTATTTTGATGCAGAACACCCAAAAATATTGGGTACGAGATAGCCCTGATATAGTACACTACATAATTCAGCAGCACGCATGGGCGATAATACAACTTCCATTTACAAAGAAGGCGTAACCTTTCCTCAATTAATCTTTCTGTTGCCTTATACAGGGTGACTCTAAAAGGTCTGTACAAAACGCTAGCACAAATTCCCGAGGCTAAAATATGAGGATCTAGCCCAATTTACCTTAGTCCAAAAGTTGATAGTTTCCGAAATAATAGCATGATTTGCACGAAATTTAATACTTAGGGGTTTTTTAGGATGAGAAATCGAGATCTGATCACAGTTACGTTGTACATTGCAGAGGGCGCCACCAGCAGCACTTCGCCTACATCTAACGCTTCATAACTTTTTTGTGCCTTGGTATATTAAATTTCTGGTTAAAAATTCTTATACCTTGGCATCGTTTGTACAAAAAAGGTATACCTAGTAGGTGTCGCTTCGTGCAGTCGTTTCTGAGATAATCGAATTTAAATGTTTTATTGCGTACTGAAACTCGTCGTAGTCGAAAATGTGATTGGTCCGCAAACAGTGAATTATGAATCCATAATTCACTGCAGTGAATTGTAGGTACTATTTTTCACGAAGAAAATGCTAATAATTGCAATATAATTAAATAGGTGCAGAAAAAAATCTATAAAAGCTACAAATGAAATAAGTAATAGGTCTTTTATTAATGGTAGATAGATCATCTTCAGACTTTGATTAATACCAAAGTCTAGTATAATAGGTGTTCAACAATCGCAGTAACTTACCCTCAAGCTATTTTAAATAATCTCAAATCTAGGCATTACTCTGATCAGCACAAACTCTAATTATTTTCACAATTTAATACATACTTCTAAGCTGAAAGATTATCAAAACAAACCTTCAAGCAAAAAAAGTATGAAAATTATAAGTAATAAACGTGTCATTAAAACTAACAATTTTGATAAGACCAACTTCTGACAACTAACAATAAAGGATGAAGTCCCTATTGATGCAGTTGATCTTGGTCAGACCAACGCCAGGCTATATTAAATGTTGAAATATTAAGGCGTACCCAAGCGGTACACTTCCTGATGTAATCTGCTAACAAACTTGCAAAAGTGTATTATTATCTCAGAAAATTAAAAAAAAAACAACTTCTATTTTACCTAGGAAATACAAAATACGATTAGGATAGTATGAAAATAATGTTTGTAGGTGTATTGTAGTTAAAACCTGGTATTTTTGAAAAATTACACTAATGAACTTTTAAAATGAAATTAATTGTGTTAAAGGATTTAAATGATGGGCTATTTGTTGAAATATTCACATTAGACAGTAACATAAAGCAAGAAATAGAACAAAAATTAATCTTTTATAAAAGTATAATGATACAATCCTAAATTAACTTTTCATCGAAATGACGACCTTTGGCTTTATACAGGCCTAGCAGATTCTGTGCATCCTTGCAATAAGTTTTTGTTAGTCCAAAAGTTAATATTTAGGTAGATACAGGGTGTCAAAGTCGAAATTTTAATTTTAATTTATTGCTATAATTTCAAAAGTTTTCGAAATATTGATGTGAAAACTGGGGATACTACCTTTTTTGGGACGAGAAACAAAAATACGTCCTCAATTTTAACAATGCTCTTTAAAGAACCTTATTTTTTCTACACCTAATACCTTAAACATACTTCAACTTTTTTATACTTAAAGTTAGTACGGATTTAATTGAAAAAAACATTTGCCTCATCTTTTTTATATAAAAAAGGTATACTAGTTAAATGACTCTAAAGTTAACTGTTTCTAAGATATTTGCTATTGATGTAAGTAATGCAACATCTTTTTTAATTTTTAAACATTCTGTAACGCAGCAGGCTTGTATTTAAAATAAAAAATTGACATATTCTTATCAAAAACAAGTTATAGCGGATCAGTGGAATATTTGTCATTAAAAATTTGTGAGATTTTAGTGTAACACAAGTAATGCTGTTTAAGGTTTAAGGACTGAAGAATGTAGCATCACTTCCACTTCAACAGCAAATATCGTGGAAACGGTTAATTTTAGAGACATTTAACTAGTATACCTTTGTTGTATAAAAAGAAGGAGGAAATTGTTTTTTTCAATTACATCTGTCATCTCAAGTACAAAAAAGTTGAAGTATTTTTAAGGTATTGGGTGCAGCAAAAATAGGGTTTTTTTAAGAGCTACATTAAAATTGAGGACTGGTTATTGTTTTCTGTCCCAAAATAAGTAGTTTCCCCAATTTTCATGTCAATATTTTGAAAACTTGAAATTATAGCAAAAAATTAAAATTAAAATTTCGGCTTTGACACCTGTATCTCCCTAAATATTAACTTTTGGACTAAGGTAATTTTAGGTAAATCGTAATATTTTGTACTAGAGGACACACACCTAAAATGGTGCCGTGCAATTATGAAACACCCTGTATAATCTAGAAATATTGCACAAACCGATTTGCCTTCATCTCGCGCCTCCTTCCACTCATTGATAACATACTGTAGTGCCGATTCGCAAGAGTGATAATGCCTGAATCCTGATTGGTACTCTGTTAATACATCATTTTTTTCAATAAACTGCCTAATTTGTTTATATACCACCGCTTCTAAAATCTTTTCAGTTGCTGCCAGCACATTTATTGGTCTATATTCTTCGCTTTTCTTTGTCGATTTGACTTTTGGAATAGGTATTACCGTTGAAATTTTGAGATCTAGTTTGACCCAGAAGATGATATACCGTTAGCAAAATTATTTAGAAACATTGGTAATGAAATTGTTGATGTTGAAGCATCGTTGATGAAAATTTAGAAACAGAAGATACAAATGTGGATATTATTCAGATGACAAAAGAAGTAACTGTTACTTTTAAGCTATGATGATTGTGAGGAAGATCAAGATGAAGTTGAACCACCAACAGAAAGTTCGATCCATTCTTACAACAAAGCACGGCATGAACTAGTGAAACTAGAGGATTTTATTTTACGTTTGATGGTGTTGGTCTTTTAATGCTTTTGAAATTAAAACTTCATTTCGAGAAATCAGCCGAAAACACATTTGCGCCAAACTACCTTGAATGATTTTTTTAATCCAATATAAATTAATCATAAAGTTACTTTGTTTTACCATTCTTAAATATTTTGTTTTGTAAACTTATAAAATAGTTATTTTGTCTCCACGACTAGTCAATAATCTGTCAATTATTCATGTGTTTGGTCAAACATAATGCTATCCATTATACACTGCCAGCAGTGAATAATCATTATTCACGGTGTCGTGTATAATATACTATTATGCACCAAGTTTAATAATTATACCAATGTTATTAAATGTTTTTTTAAAATAAATTTTTCTTTTTAACTTAACCTCCATACATCATACACCGGCCACCTCCCTCCCTATAGCGGACAAAAAATCCAGCCTCCCATCCTTGTCCGCTATATAAAGGTTACACTGTAGCTGATATTTAATTTTTATTAATAAACATAGAACAATTTTTAATTTAAATTTGAGGTGAGAATATATAATTCTTATTTTTTTAAATATTGAAGCAATAAATATTATCCATATCAAGTTTTCATATTATGTATCAATTTAACAATTTTATATCATCACAAATACCAAAAAAGGTTACGTAATTCATATGATTGTGCTTTTCTTTTTCTATAGATAACAAACTTATTTTATGAGTTACTTTTCTTTTCATTAATATACAATATGCCATACCTACTTTCAATATTAGTTGTTCTATATAGTTTATTATTACCTACTTATATCAATAAATGCAACAGCGACGTAAATTATGTATATAAGCAGTTAAACTATTCAACTACCGTGCAACACAAATATCTGTGCGGGTGATTAAGCGTTTGCATGGTAGCAAATTCATAGGGTGGGGAGCTTAGTTCGTTGCTTTACTATTTACCTCTCTGTCTATCTTTGCGCATCTCAGCTGCACAGATATTTGTATTGCACTGTACCTTTCATATCTACTATATTATCAGATGTTAAAAATTGAGTACCTAATTTTTTTGTTGAATTTCTTATTATATTGTATAGCAACAAAGATATTAGCCTGGAAAATGATCCATCAGTCTGCATATTGTGTGCTTATACATTTTTTGTTGTAGGTGATACGCCAGAGAGTTTGAAGAATTTGTGTTTAAAACTTCTTTTAGTGTTTGTAACTGGAACTGATAATGTTAGTCAAAACACTTTAATAGAGTATATTATGTTTACATCAATGTTTGAATGCTTAATGAAATTGTTATGTGATACACCATCAAGACAAATGCATGGACATGATGTTGTATTGTTACTTACTTTGTTAGTAAATTACAGAAAATATGATGCAGCTAATCCATATATTGTGAAGCTATCAATATTGGATGACGAATTGGCATTAAATGGCTATGGTCAAGTCATTACTGCTGCACTTATGGAATTTTGCAGACAGTTTAATGTACAGCATTTAGAGGCTCAGAATGCATCATGGTTATCATCTTTAACAAATATTGTTGGAAACATATTTATTTCTGAAGAAGGAGGGATCAGAACTCAACAAATTAGAGCTAATAATGCATTGTTGCTAGCACTGTATGAAGCAATACATTTAAATAGGAATTTTATAACTACATTAGCCCAAACTCAAACAGATACTAGTTCTCCACCTTCACCTAGCAATACGTTAAATGTAGCACATCCTGTTCCTGATTTATCATCAATGACAATAGTTGATATTATGGCCCAACCATCAAATTTGCTTGTTACTTTTTTTCAATATTGGTAAGTTTTCTTTTTTCATTTATTAAACAAGAGTGGCTGCTGATTTATGTGTTTAACCATGTGTGACTAGATGCAATAACAAATTAATGGCAGAATTTTCATCTCCTGATAAACTTAACTTATACATATTTTTCTTGGTAACCTTGGTTGACACAGTTGTTACCATAATAAGTATTTTATTGGGTGATGCAGAAATCAAATTTTAGAAAAGGAAATTAAATTATCTTGAACTTGACGCACCGAATTTTTTCAAATAAACAATAATTTTGCATTAACTTAAATGAATGATTTACTATAAAATTTAAAGAGAGGTCACTGTGATTTACAACCCTTGAAATAGCTTGACCAACCACAGATAGCACTTACCGTCAATTATTTTATTCTAAAAATTATAAAGTGCCTCATAAATAAATAATTCGCACCAAGACTCGTATATGCCGAAAGAGAAGGGTTAACCTCAAATAAAAATTATAGAATTCAAAATAACATGTAATCCCATAAATGTCAAGCTAAAAACCAGGCCACATCCGAAATAATTTTAAATGTACAATGACAAAATCCCCTTTCCAACGATATAGCCCCGCACCGCATGTTTCTCCATTTTCCCTACCTTAAGGAATAGCCTACTATATTGGATAAACAAATGTGAAATATTTAAACTTATTTAGATATCTTTAGGTATAATTATAATTAGCCGTATTATTATTAAAGTATTTTTACTAATTTGATACCTCTTTATTGGGTATTTCACTGCCAGAACTTAACGTTTTGGAGACGAATCGGCCTCCATTTTCAAATGTATCAAGAAAGGTTTAAACATACTGCTATGACGGTCTTGGTTTTACATTAACAGTAACACGTTGTACCGACAAATATGCTGTGATACCAATTTAATACTTTAAAATTGCAAGTTTGTTAATTTAATTTTGTATCAATTTTTTTATTGCGGCTAGCGAAGCCGCGGGTCGTTGAAGAGGTCCCTTGTAGTTTAATAAGAATAATAATATGTTTTTATGCAGTTTTATTAACAAACTTTTATTATTCTATCTTCCCTAAATGTAATATCTACCGTTCACTTTTAAAACGTTAACTTATAATAGTTTTTAAATACTCTCACGTTTTTGTACTTGCAATCCAAATCAATTATTCAATTTTTTTAATATAAATCAGTTGTTACAATTTTTTAATCCAAATCAGTTTTAATATTTTTAGCTGTACAGAAATCCAATTTCAATCTTGAGATGATCAGGAAACCAATTTATTTCATATATCACCTTATTCTTCCTTTTTAATTTAGAAGAAACCATTTATTTATCTTCTTAGAACAAAGAATGCAATTTCCTTTTGGAAATAAAATTGCACTCCTATTTTATTTTCCTTTTTTAAGCTCCCGGGAAAACACACAACGTAGTTTTTCAGAAAATAAAATTCTACTTGTTTATTTATCTTGACTCCCCTTATCCTGGTTCTCCCAATTAAAATATACGTTCCTTTTCCTTGGTAACACTTAAATATTCATTCATTTTCCTTGGTAACACTTATTTACAATAATAATGTATTAAATTTTTCATGCTACCCTCGACATTTAACCACCGTAAAAGATGAAATTATAATAAAATAAAATGGTTCAGTGATTAATAAGGTGGGTTGTTGTCAACGTTACTACGGTAACAATACTATTAAACTATAGGCCAGTAGCCCTTCTACCGACTTTTTCAAAGGTTTCTGAGTAATCATTTTTCTACCGTCTAAAGAACTTCTTTTTTAAATTTCGATTATTAACAAACAGGCAATTTGGCTTCACTGCTGGAAAAAGCACCCAAGATGCTTTACTATCCTTTTGTGATAAAGTACTACAAAGTTTCAATGGGCATATTTTTTGATTTTACTAAAGCATTTGATGTAGTGCATCATAAATTACTTCTTCATAAACTTGACAATTACGGAATCAGTGGTCAGGCGTTAGCTTGGGTCTCTTCTTATTTATCGGATAGAACGCAGGCGGTTCGTATATTACATTATGGACAAAATTTTACATCTAATGCCAGCAACATGGAATCGGGGTTGCCACAGGGCAGCATTTTTGGCCCGTTTTTCTTTTTAATTTTCATTAATGATATTATAGAATATCTCGACGAGTATTTTCTTACTTTATTCGCAGATGATGCATCCGCATTGATTACTGCTGACAATTTTGATATTTTACGTCTTCCAGCAAATAACTGCAATAAAATTATGTTAGACTGGTGCGCGAGAAATGGCCTCGTCCTTAACTCTAACAAAACCAAGTTTTTGCAATTTTCTCCAAAAAGCATTTTGCCAGACCGAAGCCTAAAGATACGGCCAAATGGTTGTTTGAGTTTACAACGTCAAACTAACATCAAATTTTTAGGGTTATTTTTAAATGAAAATTTAACTTGGGAAGTGCAAGTAAAACACATAGTCAAAGCTCTTTCTAGTAGGAATTACGTAGTTTTACAGTTAAGATCTTCAGTTTCGATAAAAAGCCTATTAATGTATTACTGGGGTTGCATAAATTCAATATTATCGTATGGTCTTCTGTGTTGGGGAAATTGTACTCAGGTGAAAAAAATATTTATAGCACAAAAAAGAATAACACTGTGCAACAAATTTCAACTTTTTGTTTGTTTATGGGAATTTTTTCACATTTTTCTATTTAAAGGCATTAGTTGTGTTTGATAATTAAGTTTCAGTCCTCTATGTTTTAGATTTTAGAACTTACATTCTAACTCTGAACTATGTATCAAATTTTAGCATCGAACTTATCAGGTTCAAAAATTAAAATTTGACGAAATTAATAAAGATAAACAAAGGAATTTAATACAAAAATAAAGAAACCTAAAAAAACATCATTAAAAATGAACATTAGATCTATTTTTTCTTTTACAAATTTGCTTTCTCGTAGTACCTAAGCCCCGTACAACATAGTCTCCCATTATTGCCGAGTTGGTGGGCTCTCTCCATATTCTCGGACTTCTAAATGGCATTTTTCGATTCGATTCACGATACCATGCTTCTAAATTTGAACGGCAACTACCACGTGAGACATGAGGAGCCCACTTAACGTTCTGATTTGAAACGGGCATTCCAAAATATGCTTCATAAGCAGCCGTAAATTTGGTGTCAGATACAACTCGATGTTTAACTTGTTTAGGAGCAGTGTAAAAACCGCACACATAACAGAAGAAATCATTTGAATATTTGCAGTTCAATCTTGAAGTCATTTTGTCGTAAATTTGATGATACAATATCCAACAAACTTCAATTGAATGAAAAGACAACAGTTTTGACAGCAGCGCAAAACAAACGCTATGGGTTCGAAGCAGTACATGGCCTACTACGAATAGTGTAGAAAAATATACATAAACAAATCCTTTGTTGCACAGTGTAATTAGATCGATGTTCCGACTAAAATATAACGAATCATGTCGCTATTATTTTAAAAAATACGAACTATTCAAGTTACACAGTTCATATATTTATCAGTGTCTCTGTTACGTTAAAAAGGATATTTTAAGCTTTACTAAATACTATGAGATAAGTCATTACACAACCAGACAAGCCAACAACATCTATAGACCTCATAATAGGCTCGAGCAGACTGACAGAGGACCTGTAGCAACAGCCACTAAAATGTACAATCATTTGCCAGAGAGATTGAAAGTTATTCAAAACCTTAGTACTTTCAAAAGGGCCATAAAGAAAGTTTTAATAAGCAAATGTTTTTATTCCTTGCTAGAATTCTATGAACGCAACGATGTATGGGAGTATGTTGTAGAAGTAGTAAGTTTTTGTATCTTGTATCTTAGTTATTTTATAATAACCTTGACAATTGCGATGCTATGTGTAGCCTATGGATGTATTTAAAATTAAATTAAATACCGTACTATTTATTTTCGCTTTCGCTCGTGCTACCAGGCTACGAAAGTAACATACCAGGGGGGAGCATGAAATAGTTATTTACATTACAAGCTGCGAAAGATTACTTTTCGGTGTGAGGGTTTTTGAATGGCCGAGGCTATTTAAAAACTACGAGCACCTAAAAGCTTTCGCAGCGTGTAATGCATTAAACTTTTCATTCTCCCCTCGACATTTAACCACCGTAAAAGAAGAAATTATATTAAATATTAATCAAATTGACAGTTGCCAAGGGTAAAAAAGTAGTTGTCCAGGGCACGAAAGTTTTTCATATTTTCATACCTAGCAACCACCTCGCATGTTTTACTTTCGCTTTCGGTCGCCTTGTCAAGACAAAAAATTACACTTTCGTATAGGGAAGAATGAAAATTAAATTTATAATACAATAACATTAACTAACACTATTTACATTTTTATTTTAAGTTAAATCTGCATAAAAACAATAATTAATTTTAATTTATTAACAATAAAAGTACTTCTTTTTAACATAATATGTAAGTACCAATATTGATATCATCTCAATACATACATATTTTTATTTTTAACGAATTATGTAATTTCAATATACAGGGTGGTGCATTGCGTCATGCTACTCATGCACCATAGGAATTTCAATGGTAATTTTTTAATATGCAAATATTTGCTTCCCTAATTATTTTAGACCAAAAGTGTAATTAAGTTTATTGTAGAGAAAAAAATACTGCATCTATTTTAGCTATTTTACATCATTTTCGAGTTTTGTGTAACAGAAACGCTGTGGAGATTAATTCGTGCACTTTGACCAGTGGTCGAAGTGGGAAAACATTACAAGGGGGATGCTAGATTTTCCAATATTCGGTGCCCCCCTCCCCACCTATTTACGTGTGTGAGATAGTTTATCACTTTAGGAAAATAAAATTGCGATACTACAAAGACAAAAAATAAACCTGAGTTTTTCAATTTGGTTAATTAAAACCTTACTTAAGAATCTAATACTTGATTCCACGCACTCCAATATTTTTTAGTTTTTAATACACGCAGATTGATAAGAGTATGTATCAGTAATGGATAGCTGTTTTGTCTGTGGGTATTTTAAAATAAATAAATAAACCCCACAGGAGCCGCGCGGTGCCCAAACCCAAACAATGAATCATATTTTTTGAATAATTGAAAACTAGTTACTTAAATACCGGCTACCTACTAAATACTAAATAGTTAATTTTAAAGATCATATTTGATGAAACCCCGTAGTTTAGCACTGGGACGTCTTAATTTTTTTTTCAAAGTAGGGGGATGGTTTAATTTTCTTTTCAATGTAGGGGAACGGCTTAATTTTTTTAACAAACTAAGGGGATGCCATCCCCCCGCAACCCCCCCCCCCTCCGACCACTGACTTTGACAAAAATCACTGATGCCATGAAATTTTTGAAATAGAGGGGTAGAGCTATGGCAGTTTGAAATTATTTTTCAATACAAAAAATGTAACTTTTTGGCCTTTGTAAACAAATAACCATTATTCAACAAATTCAGCAGGAAGGGAAATTACTTTTTGAAACAAACTCAGTGAAAAATAATAGTTATTTATGTTATTATTATTATTATTATGTATCAAGGGCGTAAAGAAAGTGATTTTACACCGCGGCGTGAACATACTTTTTTCTTTCTTTTTTGTGTGTATCTTTGATGCATGTATAGCCAATCTGCTCGGAACCGCCTTTAGGCATTACTTCAAGTCCGACGTCTGTGTCATCTGCGTGTTACTAAGTGTGTAGTGGTCTTGTTACTCTATCTCATAGACCAGTCTTCCGAGTAGAGCACAGTTAATTAAGCCCAATTGTGAATGGTCTCACCAGGCCTAGTACCGATCCCAGAGGCCTGAGAAAAAATCCCAACCAAGGGATTTGAACTACCTCACGTAGAAACACATGTTTATAGTTTTGTATGACACATTAAATTACAAAACTTTACCAATGTTTAAACAGCCATTGATGAGTTGAAACACTGGCTCCACAGCTCGTTTTCAAACGAAAGAACCAAAAAAGTCAGATAGAGCTAGGTTCGGGCTGTAAGCAGGATGAGGCACACATTTGATGTTTTATTGGGTCAAATATTGGGCAACAATGTTTAAAACGCGAGTTCGTATATTATAATACTGTATTATAATAACTTGTGCATTATTGGGCCAAAAGCTACAGATCGCCAATCCTATGACACTCCTTTTTCTAACAAAAAATTGTTTCACCCCCATAGGAATGCCCACTTATTCCAAATTATTCTGACTTTTATTTGACTCGCCCTTGTACTTATGCCCTTATTCTCTGTCTTTTATAACAACTCGTGATTCATATTTTGGGTGTATTCATCTTCCTTTAGAAAATTTTCAATCCAACTTGTTCTTCTTTTATTTGGTATATTGCTTTTACAGCATGTGTGACCACTATATTACATATTTTTAACTTGATTTTCTTACTAACTTTATTTTTTAATATTTTCTTTTTAGCATAGTATGCTAGATTAGCTGCTTGTATTTGTGCTTCTATCTCTTTTTTCCTTTCATTGTTGTTCAATGTCACCCCCGTTAGTGTAAGCTGTTCACTACTTCTTCTTTGCAGATTTTTCCTTGCGTGCTCCATATATTTGCCTTCATATTTGTTTATTATGAGATTTTTGCTTCATTTTATCAATTAAACAATATCATCAGCTTATGCTACTAACCAACCTCCCTTTATTTATTACTATTCCTGTACACCCTACTTTCCTTGCTATTCTTTCCATTGTTATGTTCAACAGGGTGGCTGATAATATGTGTCTTATGTCTGTATTAACACATTCACTGCCAACCACGCATACCTGGCGTGGTCGGCCATGTTCGCGCGGTGCCTACCACGCACACGTGGCGTGTTGCTTTGCTGTAGCTTTATACTAGAATTTTGCTGTAGGCATCGCACGAACGTTTTCTGTATTTAGTAGGCACCTAGGGAAAGGTTTTTACTACAATATTTTATAGTCAGTTTCCGAATTAAACTTTTTAAGTAGCTTATGAATAATATTAAAGGTATCAGAATAATTACAAGGTATTGGCCACTGGGGAGAGTTCAAAATATTAATCGGCACTGAATGTGTTAATTGGGAATCAATTGTTTTATGCAGTCTGTTGTATTTTCTAGAGTAATTTGTATTAATCTGCATAATTTGATAGAATATCTATTTCCTCTAACACCTGTCTTAAAATTGTTCTTGAGATGCTAAAGAGCCTGTCTAAAATGTACAAGTACATATATTATGTAAATGTCTATATCATATTCATAGCATTTTTTTATTATTTATTTTACTGTTTGTATAGTACGTATCTATCATTGATTTTCCCGCTCTAAGGCCATATTGATATTCTATTATTTATGTTATTTTAACTAAACATATTTGTATTATTGTGGAAAGCATTTTGTACATTGTATTTAATAAAATAATGGATCTACATATAAAAGTTAAAAATTTGTATATTGTCTTTAGTTGCTGGTATAACTGCTGAAAACAATTACGGAAAAATTTTTAAACTAATTATTTTAGACCAAAAGTGTAAATATGTTTTTTGTAGAGAAAAAAGTACCCCATCCAATGATGCTATTTTGCAGTTTTTCAATTTTTCCGTAACAGAGAAACTGTGGAAATTAATTCTTGCACTTTGATAAAAATCACTGATGCCGTGGAATTACTGAAACAGTCTGGTTTGTTAGTTAGTTTTACACTTGTTAAAATTGCCACATAAAATAATTTTAAAATCCGTTGAGTTTGTTTTAAAAAGTAATTTCCCTTCTTGTTGAATTTGTTGAATAATGGTTATTTGTTTACCAAGGCCAAAAAGTTACATTTTTCGTTTTGAAAAATAATTTCAAACTGTCATTATGACAAAGGGGTGGAGCTATGACACCCCCTTTGTTTTAAAAATTTCATGGCATCAGTGATTTTTGTCAAAGTGCACAAATTAATCCCCGCAGTTTTTCTGTTACATGAAACTCAAAAATTGTGTAAAATAGCATCAATGGATGGGGTATTTTTTTCTCTACAAAAAACTTTATTACACTTTTGGTCTAAAATAATTACGGAAGCAAATATTTACAAATTAAAAATTTCCCATTGAAATTCCTATGGTGCGTGAGGCAATGCACCACCCGGTATGTAGGGTTGGTAATTTTAAAAATTATAACTTTTCACCTTCCATTAAATTATAATTTTCTTGTAGTATACTAATATATTTTGCTACTGATTGGTTAAATTAGTATATTTTAGTACTTACTGTAAAAATATCAGTACCTATTACTAAGCATTACTGACTTCAGTAAGCTGATAAAATAATTGTAAAATATATCTTCACTTTAGCTTACTTATATTGCATTCGCCAGGTATAAAAATTGTGTAAGGGAATTTTCATTTATTTTCAAAATAAATTAAAATTTATTATCAGAACAAGATTGGTGTATGTTTATTTATCCCATTTTATTTTAATTTCCCTTTTAAAATCATACTACTTGTTGGAATTATACAATATTGATTTATTAGTGTAATTTATTTTTTCAGCTCCATTGTGATGCAGGATACTAAAACTGAGGCTGGTACCAATACTGTGAAGCTATGCTTTTTAATTTTGAGTTGTATTTCTGAAGATCAATATGCTAATTCTATAATGCATGATGTGAGTCTCACATTTAAAGTACATTTACATAGATTGCCTATGCGACATCGAAAATCTTCTGCTGATCGTGCAATGTGTTCGCAACCATTGGCATCTACACTTTTAGGTAAGTGTGTATATGTTATAAAAATTGTCTGTTTAGTGGAAAAGGGAAATACTTAATAATAGTTATTATGTAATGCCAAAAGTTTACTTGGTGTTTTTAAAGTAATAATAATTATGTATATGAAGAAAACTTTGAAAGTTAAGATGGATCTCATGCTTATGCAAACATACGTATTTAAAAAAAATAGTATAACGCTTTTTATATTTCTTTGTTGGGATTTTCGCCATCAGTTGCTAAAATGAAACTATATGTATTAATTAACTAGTGAAATCGTAGGAAGTGGGGTTAGATGACAAAATATCGAAGAATATTATTTAAAAAAGTTGCTGAGAATTTAGTTTTAGGCCCTTATGCAAAATTTCCGTTCATAATAAAAGAGGGGTTGACGTAGATACAGACCATCATCTTCTGATAGCCAAAATTCGTATGAATTTCATTAAAGAAAAAAGAAAACACCGAAGAAAAGACGCAAAGATTTTGACATAGAAAAGACAGGCCAACCCGAAACTAAACGGAGATTTGTAGAAATCCTAAAAAAAAATAAATTACAACACAGAAATAGAAGAAGTATGGCAAAAGTGTAAAACAGTATTTATGAAAGCATGTGATTTAACTTTAACTGCTAAAAGACAAAATGAAACGGAAAGGATTATAGGTAATACATGGAAGTTAATAGATGAGAGAAAGCGTCAAAAAGAACGGGGCGTGAAAGCGAGGGATGAGCAAGAAAAAATAGAGCGAGCAAAGCGGTTAAAAGGAGTACTAAAAGAGATAAGCAGAGGTACATGGATGAATTAGCAGAAAAAGCACAAGTAGCAGCAAATAAGAAAGATAGCAAAGAACTGTATAAAATAATAATACAGTATAGTATAGTTAGCAAAAAAATAAGAAATACAACAGGAATCCCAATAACGGATAAAAATGGAGAAATTCCAATGATCGTGGAAAAACAACTAGAAAGATGGAAAACTCATTTCCAAGAAATCATGAATATAGAAACGGCAAACATACAGTTACCGGAAATAACAGAAAGACCTGAGCTACAAGTAAATGTTCACACACCATTAAAGGAACAGCTAATAATATCAATAAATCAAATGAAAACGGATAGAAAGGATATGGATAGAAGAAATCTTTCTAGACGAATGGAAGGAAGGTATAATAATAAAGGTACCCAAAAAGGAGACCTTCAAAATTGTGAAAATTAGAGAGGCATCAGTTTGTTAGATATAAGAACATAAGAAGTAAACTTTTCTGTCGTATAATACTAAATAGTAATAAATAACACGTTAGATAGACGACTAAGAAAGAAACGAAGTGGTTTCAGGGCTGGCCACTCATGCAATGACAATATCAATGTGTTAAGAATTTTAATAGAACAATCTCTGGAATATCAGACTCCACTACAACTATTGTTTATCGACTACAAGAGAGCCTTCGACTCCATGAATAGAGACTGGATTTGGATAGCCGTGAGAAACAGGGGTCGAGTATTACACAGTGGCCAATTAACAGAAGCATTCAGCACAGAGACAGGAGTGAGACAACATTTAACATATGTTAAATAAAGGTTATTTTTATTTTTAACGAATTAGGATTGCTGATTATTTTTATGCAGTTTTAATGTAAAATAAAAAATATAAATAGGGTTAGATGTTAATGTATTATAATAGATATTTATGATACAAGTGGGATATGAGCATTGTGTAATCAAACAAGTATCTTAATAATGCATTATCACACATGTATTGTACAATATTTTATCCACGCCCGCGCAAAATCTAAAAAACCTTTAAAAATAATCTGATGTTTTACATAATTTTTTTGACAAGTCAAAAATTAATTCAAATAGTAGCTGTAAAAATCTTAGAATATAAAACTACAGGAATGAGTGTAGCGCTCTAGTAGCTATACAAAAAGTGCAACGGTAGTCGCCATTTTGAGACTCTATGTATGCCACATTTGTAGTCATAGTTTTGAGGCTGACAGCTGACAAATAATATGGTTTGTGCTTTTTCTCGAACAACACAGACCAGATAGAATAGACAGGAAAGTACAATGCTGTGATTGAGAATACTATTACATACATTAGCGCTGCATGTGGATGACCGCAACACTACTAACGCTAAAGCCGGAAATTTAAAATCTCTACAGTCAATCTTTGACCACTAAAAATGCTCATTTTAAAAACAACACAAGATAACAACTACCTACCTACTGTATTACAAAGAAACAAAAAATAATAAATACACATAACAGTTATTAGTATTAGTATATTAACAGTAAAAATTATGCACAATTCAACAGGGAGTACAAACATTTTCGGTCAACTAAATCTCCACCCCAGTCCGCATCAGCATATCCAGCCAAAACAGGTGCTTCTTTCTATATTTCTTTTATAAATTAGTTTCTTCTTCGAAGTTTGCTTAATGTATCGAAGTATTCTTTTAAGTGATTTCCACAGAACTTCATTTCCCAAATTTTGACATCTGCTTAAATAACTAACTCAAGAACATCAATCAGGGCATGATCCTAATACGTGATCCTAATACTGCATACATTCATTAAATTATCTCTATACTTTCCTTCTGTTTACTACGAATCTTTACTTTCATGATTCTTTTATTTAACGCTTTCCAGTCCACTAATTTTCCCATATAATTTGCTTCTGTTAATATAATTTCCTTTAGGTACTCCCATTCTTTTTGAGTATCACCGTTTGTATTAGTTGTTTGCGTTTTCCTTCTTATCGTCTCGGCAAAACTTCTTCAGTTTTCTTCTTTTCCTAATTTCTGTATATCCCATTTCTTTTCGCTTCTCTTTTATTTCTTTCCCAACCTGGGTACTTGTTGTCTGATTAATGATCTCACTAAAAGGTGGTCTAAGTTTATGTCCACATCCCTGTGTGATCAAATGAATTTCACATCTAGTAGGCTATTTATTTTTTAGGCATATGTTAGTTTAATCTTAAATATTTTGTTTTAAGAACTGTCAAATTCAAATTATAGTGTGCTGCAGTACTCTAAGACATACTCTGCACTTACAGCGCCTACCCTAATCTGAAGTTCATTTGATCACCCGATATATTCTACACATTAATATCAAATGGTCAATTTGGTTTAGAGTTTTCTTGTCTGGGCTCTTCCAGGTAGCTTTATGAATATTTTTCTTTTTTTGCATAAAAATATTCGTAAAGATTTTATGCAGCTGTTAGATACAAACCGAGCGTCCTAGCCAAAACCTGTTTTTCAGATTTAACCTGTCGATTGTGGAAAAAACGAGAACGTTCGTCCACTGTTATCCATATACATAGGTTCCACTTCAATCAAACAAGCTATTTAAAAGAAAAAAATTGGGTATTTTTAAATTAATAAAAATATATTCACAAAAAATTGCGATTTTCAATTTTTTTAAATAAATGCTTGAAATTTGGCATATGGACCTAAAATTGAACTCTAAGCCACTTTTTCTAATAATTTTCTTCGATATCTTGTCATCTAACTCCACTTTTTGCGACTTCACAGTCAAATGACATACAGCAAATTCGATTTGTAGGTTATCGGACATGCAAAACCCGTTCCCCATAAAAGTTTTTTGATACTCTAATCAAGGCCCGCTGAATTAAATATTGCATATTAAGGCCTGCCCACTTTATTTAGCCAAGACGCAATTAGAAAGGACGATGGCGCCATTCGAGGTGAACTATACATTTCTCCCTTAAAAAATGTATAGTTCACCGCAAATGGTGCCATCGTCCTTTCTAATTGCGTCTTGGCTAAATAAAGTGGGCAGGCCTTAATATGCAATATTTAATTCAGCGGGTCTTGTTCTAATAATATAAATTTTTCCCATTTGCTGCAAACTTTTTGCCGGTCACTGTATTTTTTGCCGGTCACTGTATAACTATAATTTATATTTTAAAAGATGTATCAAAAATAATTTTATTTGTGAAAAATGATAAAAAGTTGCCAATTTGTTATGAACTTTCCAAATCACAGTACCAATCCAGTAATAACTTAAATTTAATATTTTGCAACAACCTACTGTCTTAGCAGGGCAACATAAGTTAGGATATGTTTCTGTATTTTATAAAATGGGATTCGACTAATGTACTGTCATTTTTTTGTACCGATTTACTAACATTCTGTTTTTCAGATTTACTGGTAGAATTCATAATGAGTCATATGATGAAAAAGTTACCTATGGAATTATATCTTTTATGTATCGGTGTAGTTCATCGTATATTATGTTATCAAAAGAAATGTCGTATTCGAATAAATTATCCTTGGAAAGACCTTTGGACTGCCTTAATAACCCTTTTACGATTTGTAGTTCAAAATGAAAGCAATTTATCAAAGAAAATGAATATTTTTGATTTATCTCTTCAAGTAATCAACATCTTTAATTTGTTTATTACTTATGGTGATACCTTTTTACCTACACCAAGCAGTTATGATGAGCTATATTATGAAGTTATTAGAATGCATCAAGTATTTGATAACGTCTACTCCATGGGTAAGTGAAGATTACTAATAAGTACCTAAATATACAGAGTTATTCATTATGAGTGTAACATACTTCGACATTTTATTGGGAAGATCATTTTAACTGAAAACTGTTATATGAACCTAGGTCTTACTTCACTTCGTTGCAGAACTATAAGAGATCAAAGTTTTAAAAGTGTAGTAGTAAATCCATGCATCTAGTTACCATTGAAAAAGTAAAATACGGTCCATTCATAATTGACAATCACTTGTTTGTTGACAAAGTTAATATTTTACAATTAGGGAAGCCAGGTAGCTCAGTCGTAAGAGGGTTAGGCTTGCATGTTGCAAGTCCTGGGTTCAAATCCCTACATTGGTGGAGATTTTTCCTCGGGCCTCTGGGATCGGTACTAGGCCTGGTGAGACCATTCGCAGTTGTGCTTAATCTACGAATAAAAAGAAACAGGAAGGATACTAAGGTATTATGGTGCATAACTACAAGTGCAACGGAAGTACGTCACACAGGCCATATTGAAACACCAACAGGCACGAATTTTTATTGGTAGACTAACTGTTTGTTTACTTTTTTTGTCTTTGACAGTTGTCGTATTTAGTGATTTAGAAGATTTTTCAATAATTTGCCTTAGATTAAATATTTGTTCGTGTGTTCTTCTTCCTTTGATGAAGCCTGCTTGTGCTTGTGGTATTTGCCAGGATAGGTATGCTTTGATCCTCTTATTTAAGTTCATAAATAAGATTTTGCTGGCGTGTGACGTCAATGCTATGAGTCTATAATTTTCGCATTTTTCTTTTGATCTTTTCTTGTGTATCAGAACAGATACTGATCTCGTCCAGTCGATTGGCCACTTTCCAGTTATTCATATTTTTTGACATCTTATAGAAAATATCTGTTCCATTTTCATCCATAGCTTTAATGTCTTCTGTCGTTATTTTATCAATACCTGCGGTTTTGTCAGGTTTTAATTTTCTTATTGCTTTTGTAATTTTATCCTTCAACATTTGTGGTTCTTGTTTCCCAGAATTTATATTGATGTTAGGATCTTGGTCTTGGAATAACTCCTCACAGTAACATCTCCATACTTCTAGTATTTCTGGTACATCTATTATTTTTTCTCCACATTTATTCCCAATAGACCAGATTCTTGGACCAAATTGATGGTTGATCTTTCTTATTACTCAGTGCAGATCTTTGGTATTATTATTGTCAGCATGTTCTTGTGCTTTCTTGCATATTTCTATTAAGTAATTATTCTTGTCCGCTCTGCATTTGCATTGTGTCTGTTTATTTCTTCTTCTTCTTCTTCTTCTTAGCTTATTTTTCATTCAGATTTCCACTTCTGAATATAAGCCTCCTCTAAATCTCTCAATTTTGTTCTATTTCTTGCTGTTTGTCTCCATGTTAATCCTGCGTGTCTCTTTAGGTCGTCCACCCATCTCATCTGTGGTCTTCCTCTGTTGCGTTTACCGTCATAGGGACACCAGCTTTGTATGTGGTGATTCCAGCGGTTATCTTTATGTCTTTCATTGTGTCCGACCCACTTCCATTTTAATTTCGCTGCATATTCTACCGCATCAGTGACTTTGGTTGTTTCTCTGATCCAAATGTGATCCTTGTGATCTTTTAGTGTTACACCGATCATTTTTCTTTCCATACTTCGTTGTGTTTTCTGCAGATTGTCAAGATTAGCTTTTGTGAATGTCCATGTTTGTGCCCCATAAGTTAGAACAGGGAGAACGCAACTGTTGAATACTTTAGTTCGAAACTTCATTGGCATGTTTTTATTTGTGAGAACAAATGTCATTTTCCCAAAGGCCATCCATGCCAAGCGTATCCTCCTACTTATCTCCGTTGTTTGATTTTCCTTAGTAAGTTTAACGGATTGTCCTAGGTATATATATTCTTCGACTCTCTAATGTAAACAGTTTCCGCGATATGGTATCGCCTTGTCTAACTCCCCTGGATATTTCAATCGGATTTGTCTCTAGAGATGGGTCTAGTTTTATTGTCATTGTTGCCTTTTTATAGATGTTCATTAATAGTGTTCTGTATCTATCTGTTTATTTAGTTGTGTATATTGTTTTTGCTTTACCTCCGTGTCTAGACCTGAGCTTTTGAGTTGTCGACGTTCTTTTATTATCTTTAGCGTATCGTCTGTAATCCAGTGTTAGTTCTTCCTTGTCTGAGCGGGTTTAGGGATTTCTTTAATTACATCTTCAATTAAATTTTTTGCCTTTTTCCATATATCATCTGAAGTGTCATGGGGATTGTTTTCAATGGGGTCTCTGGAGAATTTTTCATTTTGTATTCTTTCAAATTCATTTTTATCACAAATTTTCATTTTTAGTTGATTTTTCTTAAGTGGGCTTTTAAGTTTTAATTTGAATTGTGCATGTAAAAGTCTATGATCACTTCCACATTCTGCTCCAGGTAATGTTTTGGCAGTCTTTATTGAAGTTCTCCAACGGGTTTTTATTAAGATATAGGTAGACTCTCCGATTTCTTTTTTTCCATTGGGGGATTGCCATGTGTAAAGACATCTAATGTGTTGCTGGTATATAGTATTTGTTATTGTTAGACTATTCTCTATGCAAAATTTTATTAACTATTCGCCCCTTTCATTTCGTTTTCCATTTCCATACTTTCCGACTACATTTCTTAAATCATTGTCATTTTTGGTATCTCCAACCTTAGCGTTAAAGTCTCCAACTATTATGGTTATTTCTCTATGTGGTATTTATCTACCGCAAAATGCTCAAAAATATCATATTTCGGCAACATCTCATAAAACAGTAAAATTTCTTCTAAATGCCTAAGTTAATATTATTACCACAAAGTAAATTTTGTGCAACCATTGATTCAGTAGCACTACATATGAGATTTAAAATAGCACAAGAAATTTAAAAATCAGTATAATTCTTTATTCATTCATGTTCACACTGTGGTACATACAGTTATATGATTGCATTTCACATTTGTAAAATGTCAGCTATTAACGTGTGACACTCACAATAAAGTCCTGCATTGAAAATATACATGGAGTGTATGCAGGGCCGAGGGCCGTCCTTCTCTATGATGGGGCCTGGGTGCAAGAAAATTTTTGGGGCCCTACAAATTTTTTTTCAAAGGTAAAAATAAGCTTTGCACCCGCTGCACCCCGCCTATGGCCGGCCCTGATAAGTGTAAGCCTTGTGTGTTCTTTTACCAGTGAAATATGAAACATTAAATGAGTGTAACAATTAAATACTTTACATTGCACTCCTGTTGGACCAGTATAGTTAGCTGAATTTGCTATTAATTGTATTTTCCTATAAGTAATCAGATATTTGAAAAATATAATATGCTTTTTTTTAGGTTTACGATATTCGACTGGTGATGGAGAGTTCAAAGATAATGCTCAGAAACTAAATAATAGTTTAATTAATATTCGAGCAATTATTAAACATTTTTCACCCAAAATTGAACAGTGGTTAACATCTCAAAATTTATCAACACCTTCAGAGGATCAGATACTTGAGGTTGTTAGAAAAAATTATGATAGTTTAACGTTGAAGCTGCAAGATTCTTTAGATCAATATGAACGATATTCAGAAAAACCAAAACATTCTGCTTTTTTTTCGAATATGTTAAGAAGTGTAGTTAGTGATACAAGACAGAACATTGATTTCACAACTGTAAATTTACAAATTATATTACAAGATTTTACATCCATGTCTTAAAATATTAAAACATTAATTATTAACAATAATAATGAGTGAATTTTTCAAAATAATGCCTAGTCATTGATTAATAACCACAACAACCTTTATGAGAAGTCCCAGGCAGCATAAATATACTTCTGCAAAAAACTGTAAGGAGACCTACACATAACCAAAGGATATAAAGACCAACACATAACCAAAGGATATAAATAGAGTAGTGCAAGGTCTAGGTATTTATGTGCAATTGTTGTATAAGCAAAAGGAATACTACGGGATGTATTTTTTCTGTAAAACCAAAGAGCATAAAATAATATAGTGTTCATATTCTTTTGTAAAAGCATATAAATTGGGTTGCATAAGTATATTTTTACACAAGCTACTATTTTTCCTGAACTTTATTCAAAGTTAATACCTTACCCCAATACCAATAAAAAGTAAACGTCATCTAGTTACAAATTAACTTGAGTTTGCTTCAGATATCAATTTACAAAAATTGTATATTTATACAATACAATACAATCGTTGAAAAGAGAAAAAAGAGCTGAGTTTAGGTACGACAAAATTCAATATGGCGTCCATATAAAAATCAAATGTAGTTGTTCATCGAATAGAAACAAAGCGTCATAAATATAAACATATGGTACCACCCGATTCTCCGTAAAAAAGTGCCTTCACAATGTACAAGTCTTGAAACTAATAACTTAATACTTTCCGAAATATTTTGGAAAACAGAAAACTCCAAATTTCGGTTTTTCCAAGATATCTCGAAAACGGTCAAAGTTGGCTGTGATTTCTCAACGGATATGAAATGAGCATTAAAATTCCTAAAACTTTCCCTATTTAAATAACTTTGTAGCTTTTATAGTTTTCGAGATCCTAATGGTGGGGATTGAATTTGGGACACACTGTATACGAATTCAACTGACAAACTTTGAGTGCATATTAAATAATAATAAAAATTCTACGAAGTTCATTAGCTGCAATATTAATAATAAAGTTTATTATCAACTAAAGGCAGTTTGGGTAGCTCAGTCAGGTAAGTGCCTGCTAGCTAGCTGACACGGGTTCTATTCCAGCGGTGGCCATAGTGTTATGGAGCCGATTTGGGTCGAATTCGTTAGTTAAGGCTTAGGTTTAAGCACGGCGGTCCAGTGGCGTAGCTAGACATTTTGGGCCCATAAGCAAAAATTTAATTTAGGCCCTTTATCCTGCATTAAAAATTGAAATGTAAATAATAACACTTTTTCAATTCCATATTGCATCACAAATATTTTTTTTGCATTCTGACAAAAAAAGTGTACTTTTTTTATTAAAAAATCGTAAAGAAAGCAACTAGGCCAGTCATATTGTACACAAAAAGGGACCCAACATTGCAATAATTAGGGTAAACTTAATTTTTTTATATGTTGTTAGGATCCACCCGGGTAGTATAAATCCAGATTTGCAACCCCGAAAAACTTGTGCCAGCTGAGATATAGCCGAAAAACCGCAAAATTTTTTCACTTTTTTCATTTTTTTGCAAAAAAATCACTAAAGGAACCTTCTGACGAAAAAAGTCACTCTTATCTTTTTTTAAGTAGATGAAATTTTCTACAAACAAAGCTGCGCCTGAGCTCGGTATCTGCAGTAGTTGCTGAGGTACAGCCCTGCAAATATGAGGAATTTCTTCCAAAGTGCAAATTTTAACTTACGCTCTACTTTCGAGCAAAATATTGGCAAAAGCACTCATCCTACATAGAAACTAATAAGAAATGAAGTTTTAGTAAATTTAATTACCTTTAATTTAAGATCAGAACTGTGCCCGTAAGTATGATAGTTTGCTCAAAAATGGCCAAAAACCAAAAAAAGTCAAAATCCAGTTTAAGGAAACGTTGCATTAAACGTTACACTGTTACTCAATATTAAATGTTTATTATGAAATATAATATTTTGCCTGTTTATTTTGCTAATAGATATTGATATTTTAATAAATTATAAATGCGTTTTCAGAGGTGATGCTTCTACAGACATTTTATTTTGCCTAAAGTTGCCTGTTTGTAGGGTTTTGCCTAAAATTTGCCTGACAATTTATAACAATATGTGCCTTTTTTCAAGTATGTATCGACAATTTTTAAATAAATTTCGTTTCTCAATCGAAAATAACGCCTGAAAATTGAAGGCGAAAAATTTTTTCTCGGAATTTTAAAATGGGCTAATAGGTACATTGTCCACAAGCGAGCACGTGCTTTTCTACTGCCTTCTTAGGCCTGAGCCACTAATGACGGAACAACCGATAAGCCGAATGTAAAAATAGGTACTAAAATAGGAATTAGCCCTTGTAAAGTAAACATTTTTTCCAAGAATTGCTCGATGTGTTCCAAGGAAGAATCTGGGTGCAAAGACATAGGCCTAATGCTGATAGATGCCAAAGTTGCGTTTCAATCTGATTCTGTAGTGGCTGATTTAGGCTACATTGGAGCCCATTTTAGCCATCTTCCAGGTTTAATCAAGCAATTGGAAGATCCATCTCTACCCCTCACGGAGAGCACGAAGTTAGTGAATCAAGCTCCATTGACCTTTCCTGGAGTCAAGGGAGAAAAAATTCATCAGAAAATTGTTATGGTTCTGGAAAAAAACCCAGGTTGGAAAAAAATTAACAACATAAAAAAATGCCCTTGAGGGAGAGGATGTAGGAATGATGGATAGCTTGTCGCCTAAAGAAGTATCCTGTTCTAAATACGCGCCCATCACTTCTTGTGATGTGGAACGTTCATTTTCACAACATAAACATATTGTGACTGATAGAAGAACGAATTTTACAGAAAATAATTTAGAGAAATACATAGTAGCGCATTGATTTTACGTGTAAATAAAAAATAGTATAAATAAAACTTCAAAAAATTAGCGATTTTTATTTCTTTGCTTCAGGGTATTAATCAGATTGTTTTTGCCTGAAAAGTGCCCGTTTTTAATTTTTTTTTGCCTAATTTCATATTTTATTTTGCCTACAAATCCGGCCTTTAATCATAAGAATACAAATTAAAATGTAGGTAAATATAATAAAATAATGAAGTGATATTTATATATTATAAGCATTAAATTAAAAAAAGAAAAACAGCTATTAAATGCTCGAAATTTATTTTGTATTCAATTTCAAATTTTGCCATCTTTGAGGGCCCTGGCTCACTTGAATAATTGTCGTCAGGTTCGATATGGAGAGGGGGGGGATATGTTGTCAGGCTCGTTTTCCGCAACCTGCAGTAACTCATCCTCATCTTCAAACACCTCAATTGGCGGGATGTTGGTGCATGAGTTGCCTTCGCAATATTTACACAGCGGATGTCGACTTGCTGGTTATTTTCAATGGATTAGGCTCCACCACAACGAATGTGTACCTACATAAATGTGGCAGAAGTGGGTCAGAAAACACCCAATTTTCCTCCACCTCATTCAAGTGTTGAGATATACAGGAAGATCCACGAAGGTTGGTACTTCTACTACACGCCCTCAGTGGCTGTGATACCACCTCTGCCATTTTCTGGCAAGGAAAAATGAAATTTTGTAGTGTTCTCCAACATAATCCGGACCTCATACACGACCTCGAGGTGTTCCTGCAGCTTGATGCAAACCCTGATGCAATAGAGAGAGCAGGAGAGGCATTTCTGGTGGCACTATACGGATGAGAGGGCAGAGATACCCTGAACTCCCTCCGTTACACCATGTTTGTGAGAGCTGCTGCCAATACAAAAATTAATGTAGCTCGTCTACCACCCACCAAAGACGCTGCGAAGTATCACTTCTACCGCACCTACCACCAAGTGCAGCAGTGGCTGGGGGAAGCCAAATCACCAACGGATTGGGGATGGAATATAACCGAACAAGGTCTCATCCCCATTACTACCACAAAGCCCCTCCCCCTCAATTACTTCTGAAATGCGTCTCCTGTAAGTGCAGAAAGGGTTGTTCAGGGGCCTGCTCTTGCAGGAAGGCAGGCATGACATGTTCATCGCTGTGTAAATATTGCGAAGGCAACTCATGCACCAACATCCCGCCAATTGAGGTGTTTGAAGATGAGGACGAGTTACTGCAGGATGCGGAAAACGAGCCTGACAACATATCCCCCCCTCTCCATATCGAACCTGACGACAATTATACAAGTGAGCCAGGGCCCTCAACGACGTCAAAATTTTAAATTTAATACAAAATAAATTTCGAGCATTTAATAGTTGTTTTTTTTTTTTAAATTTAATGCTTATAATATATAAATATCACTTCATTATTTTATTATATTTACCTACATTTTAATTTGTGTTCTTATGATTATTATTATATCATAATATTATTATTTGATAATAAACATTTAATATTGAGTAACAGTGTAACGTTTAATGCAACGTTTCCTTAACCTGGATTTTAACTTTTTTTTTGATTTTGGCCATTTTTGAGCAAACTATCATACTTACGGGCACAGTTCTGATCTTAAATTATAGGTAATTAAATTTACTAAAACTTCATTTCTCATTAGTTTTTATGTACGATGAGTACTTTTGCCAATATTTTGCTCGAAAGTAGAGCGTAAGTTAAAATTTGCACTTTTTGGAAGAAATTCCTCATATTTGCAGGGCTGTATCTCAGCAACTACTGCAGCTACCAAGCTCTGGTACAGCTTTGTTTGTAGCAAATTTCATCTACTTAAAAAACGATAAGAGTAACTTTTTTCGTCAGAAGGTTCCTTTAGTGATTTTTTTGCAAAAAACTGAAAAAGGTGAAAAAATTTTGCGGTTTTTCGGCTATATCTCAGCTGGCACAAGTTTTTCGGGGTTGCAAATCTGGATTTATAGTACGTGGGTAGAGCCTAACAACATATAAAAAAGTCAAGTTTACCCTAATTATTGCAATGTTGGATGTACAATATGACTGGCCTAAACACTTTTTTTAACTATTTAATTTTACATTTTGCATTAAGTAAGTGTGCTTTAAATAAAATATTGTAAATTGTCAGTTTGACAACTGTAAATTCTCAAATCCTTTTTATACTGTTTTGAGGGATTTAAGATGTCAAAATGCAAAAAAATATTGTGTACAACTCGTATGAAAGCATCTTTTTTTCACTCGTTTGATTGATGCACTCCGGCTTCGCCGTCGTGCATCAAACTTCAAACTCATGAAAAAAAGTATTGCTTTCATTACTAGTTGTACAACTAACTATTTCACAACGCAAAACACGTACAAAACCGAAAAACCTGATTATAATAACATAATAATTGTAAACAATAGTTATTTTTGTAACAAGTACCTAAAATCAAGTTTTTTGGGACGAATCGTTGCTGTTTCCGGACGAGGTGAAGCCGAGTCTGGAATAGCAGATGAGTCCCAAAAAACGATTTAGGTACGTGTTACAAACAACATTGGGCGCATTCAGGGACGCTCAGCTGCTTAGCTAAGCGGTAATTTAGTCAGCTTATGCTAAATGTCAGCAAACGGTATTTCCCTGAATGAAACGTCTGATAGTAAGCCGTTTTGACAGTTTATTTGTTTTGTAAGGTTAGGTGTTACTTTCACTATTATGTAATAAATCAAAAATTAAAGAAATTATGGCTAATTATCTTCAAATTATGGACTATGTGTACCAGCTCACCCTAATTAATATGTTTTTATTCAAATTATTAAGTTTGTGTGTTTCCCGTTCCTTTTTTTGACACCGCTGACAAAGTCAGCTAACAAATTATACGCTGAGCGAATTTCTCAGCGGCTTACTGCGAGCTTTTTCACAGCGTGTCTGTTCAGGGACTTTGCTAACTAAGCGCATCAGCCGCTGAGCGTCCCTGAATGCGCCCATTTTTTTGTTAAAGCTTCAACAGATTCAAACCTTTTATTATCTATGATTAATGTGATCAGAGCACATGCCACTATAGTAGTACGCAAAAGGTTGCTATGACAACTTTTAGGGACTAGGCCGAAAATATAGCATTTTACGGCCTAAAATGAGTCCGTAAAATAGCTACTTTTGGGAGCGTGTACTAAAATAGTTATTTATGTACCAAGGACAAAAAAGTGCACATTTATATCCGAGACTGCGAGGCTTTAAAAAGCACTTTTTTGTCGAGGTGCATATTAAATTTTTCCGTTGACCTTAATAATTTGGTTTCGTTTTAGCAAGCAATCTCTCTATATTTATAAAAATGCAGTAAACTGAGAAAGAACTTTATTTAAATTTCAAATAATATTTAACATATTATTTATGGGGGAAAATCAACAATAAAGTATTATTTATTTATATTTGTTGTAGTTTTATAAAACATTTATGTTGGTAGTTAGTAACTTTTATGTTACTATGGAGTGATATATAAATATTACTTCCGGTTGTATGTTACAATTTACTTTAATGTATTTCTGGCCCTGTTGACCAATTAAACTGCATAAAGTCAGTGCTCTGTGTTATTATTTACATCAGGTTACGGGCCCAGACCCTTTAAAACTGCTGTGGTTAGGTCAACGAGGGGTGTAGTGTTTTATGAAATGTCGACAATGGATTTCAAGGCACAAATAGAAAAACTAGAAGGTACAGGTAACTGGAGCAAATGGCGCCGGAAAATAGAACTTTTGCTACGCCATCACGAAGTGCTAGAAGTGGTCAATGGAAGTCGGACACTGCCCATCGAACCAGATGTGGAAGCGTCGATAGCTGACAAAGAAACTTTCAAAGCAGATCTGAGGGGTTTTAACAAGGCAGATGCATTAGCCCAGCTCATACTGGTAAGCAGCATGAACGATGCGAACATCGATCTTACTGCGACTTGCGAGTCTGCGAAAACTACTTGGGAAAAACTAATCTCAGTGTATGAACAAAGTTCAGGCCAGCGAGTAGACAGGCTAATGGAGCAGTTTTTTAGCTCTGAAAAAGACCCATTGGAAGATATTGCGACGCACATAGCTCGTTTACAACGCAATTTCAGAGAGCTCAATGACGAGCTGAAAAGGTTAGTCAAGACCGAGTTACCAGACTTGCTGTTAATGAGTCGTGTTATGTCAACTTTACCGGCGGAATACTTTGAGTTTAAAAGTGTTTGGGAGTCGGTGCCCCTCGAAGAAAGGACCTTAAACAAGTTGACAGAGAGACTTCGGCTGATTGAAATGCGTCTGCCCGAGAAGCGAAACGACTCAGCGGCGTTGTTGGTGACGCGAACGAATAAAAGTTTGCCACCAAGAGTGAAACCGGAAGGAAAATGGCGGAAGTGCTTTAAGTGTCATCAGGTTGGACACTTCGCAAAAAATTGCCCGAAGAAGTCGCAAGGGGGTGTTGCAAAACCGAAACTGTCCGGTGATGCGTTCGTGAGTGCGTTCGAAAATGATCGCGAATCTCATCAATGGTTAGCCGATTCCGGTGCGTCGGCACACATGACTAAAATAAAAGACTATTTTCTAACCTACGGGGCGTTTACAACCCCTAAGCCGGTTCGAATAGGAAATAGTGACGTGATTTATGCGTACGGTCACGGAGTAATAAATGTTGAGATGAAAGTGAACGGTACGTGGATAAAGAATCACTTGGAAAATGTGTGGTATGTTCCCGACATAAGTAGAAATTTGTTTTCGATTGGCCGAACGATAGAAAAAGGGTTCGAATTTCAAGCAAATTTACAGGGTTGCGTGTTTACAAAAACCGGTACAGTACGGTTAAGTGGTAAAAGAACTTCGAAAGGTTTATACGAACTGGAAATGCGTGTGTGTAAACCAGAAACTGTTGCAGAGATTTTTGTGGCATCAACAGTTGACACGTTACAATTATGGCACGAGAGACTGTGTCATCAAAATAAGCGACATGTGAAACAGTTCCTGAATCGACGTGGTGTCACTGTGGATACAAACGAAGAATTTTGTGATGCCTGTGTTGTAGGCAAACAACATCGAGGAAGTTTCCATGTGCGAACAGAAAAAGCCAGTGCAGCGGGTGAGCTGATTAATGCAGATGTATGTGGACCCATGCAGGAGGAATCTGTGGGAGGTACAAAATACTTCGTGTGCTTCAAGGATGAGTATTCTAAATACAGACGTGTTCTTTTTATTAAATTTAAGTCGGAAGTTTTAGAATGTCTAAAAACATTTCTTAATGAAGCATGTACGGCAGGCAATATAGTTAAAGAACTTTTGTGTGATGGGGGCAAGGAATTTGACAATTTCAGTGTGAGATCCCTGCTTAACTCAAAGGGGATTAATTTCCGTGTAGCAATGCCGTACACACCGGAGCAAAATGGGTCAGCGGAACGGGAAAATCGTACCCTGGTTGAAACCGCGAGAACTATGATACATGCAAAAGGTTTCCCGATAAAGTTGTGGGCTGAAGCTGTGAACACCGCAGCGCATACTTTAAATCGAACAGGAGCCACACCTGTAGAAAACAAAACTCCGTTTGAGTTGTGGTTCAGAAAAAAGGTGGTCAATCCCGACCATTTCAAGGTTTTTGGTACAGAATGTTTCGTACATGTACCAAAACAAAAAAGAAGGAAATGGGACAAGAAAAGCATTCCGGGTTATTTCGTTGGCTACTGTGGAGAAAAAGATGGTTACAGGGTGTGGATTGAAGCTAAAAACAAAATCATTCGAAGTCATGATATAGTTTTTAAGGGTGAAACAATAGTGCCCAAGAAAATGCCCTTAATAGTTGAAGATGAAGTAGCTCGAAATGTGCAGAACACTGAAGAAATAGAAGTCTCCGTACCACTGGTGACTCCAAACATCAAAACTAGCCAAGAAAATAGTGAAACTGTAGGCTCAGAGGAAGTTCGTGTTTTGGAGGAAGCTCCAGTAATTAAGGAGGTCACAGAAGCGACTGGTTTGGAACATATTACAAATGCAGAACAAACTGAGACGTTACGCTTAGCTCGGAGGCAGATTAGGAAGCCAGTGCATTTAAACGACTATATACTTTTTGCTGAGCACTTAACTGAAAATTCTTTTGTAGGAGCAATGCATTCTAGCGACGCAAATGAGTGGCGAGGTGCCATGAAGGAGGAATTAGGATCCCTGGCAGAAAACGATACCTGGAATCTTGTTGAGCTGCCGAGTGGTAAAAAGGTTATCGGTAATCGTTGGGTTCCACGAATCAAGACAAGGCCAGATGGATCTATAGAACGATTCAAAGCGAGGTTAAGATTTCAAAACATTCGGAAGATGCTGGGCATTTCTTGCCAACAAAATATTTTGGGAGGAAGTGTTGTAGTTTTATAAAACATTTATGTTGGTAGTTAGTAACTTTTATGTTACTATGGAGTGATATATAAATATTACTTCCGGTTGTATGTTACAATTTACTTTAATGTATTTCTGGCCCTGTTGACCAATTAAACTGCATAAAGTCAGTGCTCTGTGTTATTATTTACATCAATATTTATTGTACAATTTGAGCAGTTGTAAATATTAACGCCTGATGTGGATGCAGAAGGTGAACTATTTGTAACAATTTTTAATTAATTGTTTTTTCAATAAGTATTTATGTTGATTTGTTGTTTACTGATTATCTTCTTGGTTAAGAGGTGTGGAAGTAGTAATTTCAGTATAGTTTTTCTTCAAATAATAATAAATTATTTAAGTTTGTATGTTATTTATTGTCATACGTTTCGGAAATTAATTCCTTTATCTAATTAATTTTAAGTAAGTATATATTTTCTCGCTTATTTCTAATTTAATAAAATTGTATAATTATTTTAGATGTACTTTTCTATTTAATTTTTTAAAATATTACCCATCCATTGATAAAGGAATTAATTTCCGAAACGTATGACAATAAATAACATACAAACTTAAATAATTTATTATTATTTGAAGAAAAACTATACTGAAATTACTACTTCCACACCTCTTATAAGTATTTATGTTTAATAATTTGAAGTTTTGTTAATGTTTATTTGACAGTTAAAGCGAAAGCTTGAGAATGTTATTCTTATTTCCTAGTTTGAGTTTTTGACATTCAAACTTATCATGGTTTTGGTTTGTTATTTGATTGAAACAATTTAATCCAAGGTTGTATAAGTTAGGGGAGAATATTTTCAAAAAGTTGAATAAAAAAAGGTGCTTTAGCAAAGTGATGCTTTGGTTTTTTGGTGGTGATGGAGACGAAAAAAAAAGGAAGTTGTTGATTGGGGGGTTGAGAGAAAGCGACCGGACGTATTTTTGCTGTTGCGGTTTCTTAAGAGTATTTATGGGGCAAGAAGGAAAAGAAATAGGTTTAAAACCACAATTGGCTTAATTGTTTATTCGAATTACGAAGAATGGTGCAGTAGCTGTTAAACTAAATTTGGAATCTGGTTCAAGAAGAATTTACTTTTGGACGAGTGATTTCGTTGGAATTTGGTACCGCTTGTGGTTGCTGTTTTTGTGATTTAGTTCTTCTGGTTAGCATCAAGTGTAGGAGGCGACGATTGCTGAGGAAGGGGTTACTAATCCAATTCTTTGGTTAACAAGGACTTAGTTAACTATTTCTAATAATAACCGTTTCATCAGTGGCTGAAGGTCAGATAATTTTGTGTTGTTTATTTGCATCCTGTCCATTATGAAATTGATAATGAGATTTGTAATCAGAACATAATATTAATTTATTTAAAGGACTAATGGTAATAATCTTACCGTAAGGTTTACCAAACAAATGTATATTTTGATAACGTAACTTTATTTGTTGAATTGGATTCTTAACATCTGCGTTATTTTGTTGTAAAGGAGACGCAATAAGTTAATTTTAATAAGATATAATCCATAGAGATTATCAATGTAAATTCCGTCGTAGGATAAGATCTTTCCAAACACGAGAATTCAAGACATAGTAAAAGAAAACAATTTACCAATTGTTTGTGGGTTTGAAGAGAAATTGCGTTTTCTAAATTATAAACAATCTGTCTTTTCAGTAAACGTATATCTTTCTGCAGGATTCATTAAATATTTCATATTTAACTTACTTGTCAACTTAGAAAATTTTTGAATGTATCAACCTTGATTAATTTTTCGATAAATTTATATATCTTGAAATATTTTAAATTGTGATGTAAACAACCTTGATTTGAATTGTAAAATGTATTGAATGTTCAATGTCTGAAACTTTAATATTGTTAAGGGTTTTAAAATATAATTGTCGACCATTTTATTGACTTTTCTTTATTGGTACTTTGGACTCTTGCCCGACATGCATGCTCCCGGCAATAGTGACCAAGATTACCAAAGCATAAATTTTTTAGTGTGGATATTTGTGGTCACATATTTTCGACATTTTCCTTACAAACTGTCGAATTTACAGCTGCAATTGGGTTGGAAATTGCTTCGGTTATGTACTGAGGGTTGTTGTTAACACCAAAATTGGTGTTGGTATCGAAACTTTGTGTCAACGTACCAGTTAATATGCGTCTACCTATATTAATTTTGTTGGCAATGGAGTCTTCCACGTAACCTTCGGCTACCGTGGAAAACTTCCATCCTCCGTGCCTTTTTAGCGTTAAAATGTCCGCCCCAGAATCAGCCAAAAGGGAAGCGGAAGTTCGACGATAGCAGTGACCAGTATAATCTGCTGGATTAGGTAAATCTAAATATTTGGCAATAAGACTAGGAATTTTTGCAAAAGTATGAACGCCAACAACCTGCGTCGAACATTTTCCTAATCTGTAATTAATGAAAAACGTGTTGTGACGACAATGACTAGGTCTCAATGAGGCATATTTTCTAAATAGTTCTAAAGGATCTATTTCAGCAAAAATGTCATTTGTGAGTGTAACAGTTCGTTTTTTGCCATTCTTTGAATCTGGAATGGTTATAATTAATATGTCATCCTTATCAGCGCAATATCCTGAACTCTCATTTTACGGAGTTCATCCCTACGACAATCTCCGGCAATTCCTATTAGTAGACAAATCTGTAACGTATTCAATGTAATGTTACATATATTATACGTAAATAAATTATAATCAAATTTACCTTCCACATAAGATATGACTCATTAGGAGCGTCACGGAGAAAGTGATTTATCTCGTTTCGATTAAATATCTTAGATTTTTTAGCTTTATATCCCACTTTTTGTTTCTTCAGGTATGCAATAAGTTTAATGTACTTACTGATGTCAATGTTATTTTTTACAGCTAATGTAGGTTTTAACATTGAATAGGTAGACCATAATGTCGAAGATTTACAGTTTTTTTCTTTTGATGAAAAGTATGCCAAAAGTACATTTTCTGTTAAATTCCTGGCCTTATTTTTTTACACCATTCCATGAAAATTGCATATTGCTTTTCGTACAGAAACCGTGATTTTTGTGGGAGTAATTCAAGCGTTACAGTAGTAGCAATGTTCTGAAGTTCTGGGGGGGTATTACTGAAATCACTGTCAATATTTTCTTCCTGCATAATTTTATAAAAATTTCACTTTTGGTTTAAATTCAATGTAAATTATTACGCGTGTTAATGGCGTTCTGAACTTTGTGTTTGTTTGACATTGTTTGACATCTAACTTTTATTTGTTCATGGCAATTGCGATTTTTTTATGAGAATGTGATGTGTGATAACAATTTTATTAAAATTCGTGTAAAAATTCGGAATTAAAATAGCAACAGTTAGATTTAATAATATTCAAAAACACATTTTTAAGTTAAAAGTAATATAATATAAGAAAGTGGAATTTAAACTGAAATTAATGGCTAAAATCGGATAGAATGAATTTGCGGCTGTGAAGTAAAAGCGGACGTGAAGTAAATGAATCCGTGAAGTATTTGCCGACGTAAAATATGTAATATGACGTTTAAAATGTGACACTTTTCGTATGGAAATAAGAACGTAAAATTTCATTTTTTACAAAGGTCGACGGAAATAGTATATTATATACCAAGGTAGAGAAGACATTTTTCTCAGCCGAGCAGCAGGGGTTATTTTGGTGTGCAGCTCTAGCTTGTTTGTGCAGCTCTAAATTTCAAATGTGCAGTTCTAATTTTAATTTTGTGCAGTACAAAATAAAAATAATCTTATGATTAAAAGTTTTAAATAAATCAAAATAAATTAATGGCTTTGGCTACTTGCTGTTCGCCTAGTTTTATCACCATCAAGCACAATACAATTTTTTTAAATTACCCATCCCTACACATCACGAACTATCATTCCTCGCAATTATGCGTATAAGTCAAGAATCCTTGTATATCATAATTTTCAATAAACATATTATTCGATTTTATTGAATTATTACTTGCATGATTTTAAATTTTCAGAAATCAAAAATTTACCCCCCCCCCTTCTTACCAAAATATCTGAGTCCAGTCAGGCTAATTTGTGCAGTTCTAGATTATCCTCAAAATAGCCCCTGCCGAGCAGTATTCCCGACATGCGAAGCATGCAGGGAAATAAGTTGCGAGGCTGAGAAAAATCTTCTCTACCGTGGTTTATATACTATTTTTTTCACTATTAGCACCTTTATTCCTTTTATTCAATTTTGACGTTTTAAACTGACGTTTATTTGTTTCTGGCCTGCCCATAAAAGTTGATGTTTTATAAACAATCGTTTAAAATTTTTATTCCGCTAGCGATTTAAAATTTTTATTCCGCTAGCGCTTTAAAAATGTCAAATCGCTTTAAAAATGTCAAATAAATGTCAAAATTGAATAAACAGTTGTATTACACTTGCGGATTAAAATTAATTTATTAACTCGCGGTATCAACGCGCTTGCGGCTACCGCCGCTCGCGCGGTTGAACGTACCGCTCGTTAAACATTAATTTAATCCGCATGTATAATAAATAACTATTAATTAATCATTTTTACATCAATAAAAAATAAAATGACAGTTGCATATATTTATTTCTAAATATCCACAAAAATCAAATAGCCTTGCTTGAAAGTTAATTTCAATTGACATTTTGTGTAACATATATTTATAATAGGCGCCTGAGCGCATAGCAATTGTTTTCATTATTGACCAGTAGTCAATAATGAAAAATTATTGACCACTAGGAGAGAAATTCATCTTCTTGACTCGGAAACAAGGTCAATAATGATATCTTCTAATGCTAGTAGTGAAATAGTTATTTGCGCTCCAAGTTATGGTAAGTGAACTTTTTTTTCCGAGGTGGTAATTTGTGGACCGGAGCGCAGCTGAGGTCCATAAAGCTGATAAAGCCACCGAGGATAAAAAAGAAACTTACCTACGCGTTGCGCATTACGTTTTTCTCACTACCACAAAACAACATTCATTAACAGTACTAATATTTAACAAAAATTATGACGTTTATATTTATGACAGTTTAACGGCGCTGTTTCTATGGTACAAACAAATAAACACAATTTCTGTTTTCAGTAATGAAAAGAACGAAATCAAACATTTTGTAAATACACCTTCATTTAACATTCAACGTTGTTCCAATTGTCAAATTAGTATTAACATTAATAAATAAACACGTATTCTCCACTATAACTATTTATTTTCTTTTATATCCGTTATGGTGTAGAGACAGGGGTACCATATGCGGAAAGTGACCTGGCGCGGTAAATCGTCTTTTTTGTCCTTAGATACAGTCTGTTTTTGTTCAACTAAATGTTATACTTTCCATTATTGTCGATTTTTTGACAATGTAATGTCAATTTACCAAGGTGGTAGTGAGAAAAATAGTAGATTATTCTACAAGTAAAGAAAAGTGGCAGTTTTCTAGCGAGTGGAAAATGTTTGTTTCACGAGCGTTAGCGAGTGAATTACAATTTCCACGAGCTAGAAAACCACTTTTCTTACGCATTGAATACGCTATTTTTTTGTGTAAGTACTAAAAGTTCGAATAAAACTAATTTTCTAGACAAATTTATAGAGGTTATGTTTGTACGGAAACATTGCAACTACAACACCTACATAGTAACAAGTAAACCAGTGGCGTATCCAGGGGGGGGCAAAGGGGGCAATTGCCCCCCCCCCAGACCAGTTCAATAGCAAACACGAAGCAATGAAAATAAATATTATACACATATTTTTTTCAATGAAAAATAAAAAAATTAAGTGTATTATTGTTTTTTTATTAATAACTGTACCGACTTTCACGCTTTGGGAACCCGACTGCTGTCACCCAATCAGCTGTATCTCCATCGACCAATCAGAAGTCTCCCCGTCGCCAGGAAGAGTATAAAGCCAGAGCGTTTCCAAGCCTCAGCACCCATTCCATCTCCGACTTCCAACCGACCAACATCTCCTACAAGATCCGACTCCAAGTCCACATCTCCAACTCCTGGTCCAGTCCTGCTCCGGTTCCTGTCCAGCAACCCGTCCTCGACTCCCAGATCGTCGTGGTACTCAGTCGGCCTAAGTATCACTTCCACCCACGGCACGGCGGTTGGTTATCACCGACCCGTGACCTCCTGTTCCTGCTCCGAATTCCTAGTTCTTAACGTCTTATTGTATGAATTCCTTATGTTCGATATTGTACAAATTCCCTAATTCGAAGTGTACGAATTCCTTAACGTCGAATAAAATCCTTCTCCGTTTCGTCGCTTCATTCCTTTCCCGCCGAAGACGCCGCCAGCCCGCTTGTTCCCTTGGCCGCCGAAGCCGTAAGGTAACACTGCACCCACAGAACTGCACCAACAAAAACCGTGCTTATGTCAGTTCTAGGTTTAGACTGGAATTAGGGGTAGGAAACTAGAAGGTTATGTGCGGGTGGGGGGGAGGGGGCTGCAGTTGGGATTTGGGATTGAAGTATGGATTTGCCCCACACCCCCCCATGAACAATTTCTGTATACGCCACTGAAGTAAACAAACAGACTGTGTTGCTAAGAAATGAAGTGGTTGCTAATGAGTAAAGTGTTGCTAATGAGTAAAGGTTGCTAACGAGTAAAATGCCACATTACGTTACTATTTTCTACATACATAGTAAAATGACCGTTTACCATTGACTACACAAAAAAATATATTATATAAAATTTAAAATAACAAAACAGAAAACCTATTACAGAATAATAAAAAAAGAAAGACATTTTAATATAGCAACCTAGTTAATTTAAAACTTAAAACTTGACCATTCTGGCTTTTACATTTGCAAAATGATCAATTAAATCTACTAAATTCATTTTAGCAGCTTGTTCATGCTCAATAGATAGCATATTAGAAAGATCTCTCAATCTACTTTATCCAATAGAATTTCTTTTGTAATCTTTTATAATTTTGAGTTTATTAAAAGTCCTTTCCACACTAGCTACCAAGGCTGCCGAGAGAAATTTTCGGGCCGTGACAAGTCTGTGGTGCGGCGGTGCGGGCCCGATTTAATCCCACTTATCATTGTTGTATTACTACTAGAATTAAAACCATGGATTATAAACACAGTTATGCCAGTCCATTTTCGATACCGGGCCCGTGACAAAAGTCGCAGATGTCGCCTCTTGCGGCAGCCCTGCTAGCTACTGTCACAGGAAGCGTAAGGAATAAAAGAAATGCAGTAAAAATTTCAGAAAATTCACTCTCTAACACGCTGTACTTTGTTATTAGTAACGAAAAGAATTGTTTTATAGACGATGTTTTGTTTAAGTCTTTCCTAATTAAGGAAATGAAATTAATAAACTGAAGAGAAAACTGGGAAGACAGTACCTACTTCTGAATATTTTTTTGCGAGATATTTACAATTAATTAAAATATCTTCATCTGACATTTTAATAAGTTTAATAAGAATCTAATGTAATATGTATTTATATGTAAGCCGGCCCTTAAGAATCACGGGGCCCCTAAGCCTTGCGGGCCCATAAGCGTTGCTTATTCTTGCTATATGGTAGCTACGCCACTGCAGCGGTCTCTAGTTCCTGGCGGGAAGGTAGTGGTGAGAGGCTTGACGTCAGGAGTCCTACGTGCGCAATGCTGCAGTTTATTGCAATCATATCTGTTTTGCATATACATCGGCTATCGGCTCCAATTAACATCGATTATTTCGAAATAATATTTTGTTTAATACTGATGTCAATTTGTTTTTGGTGCAGAGTGCAGAACTTGTGTTGAACGTGTACCTAAATAACAATAAAATGCCAAGAAAGTGTTGCATTCCCAATTGCAAAAGCAATTATGCTTCAGCAAGTACTTCCAATGACAATGGGTATGTATCAGTGTTTCAGTTTCAAAAAGAAAAAGAATTATGTGAAAAATGGAAAAAATGCGTTCCTCAGCAAGATCTTACCCCCACGGAAAATTCGGCGGTGTGCATTAAACATTTTGAGCCTACCTGCATTTTAACGGGTTATAGTTATAAAGATAAGTCGGGAAATATGCAAACATTTACGAGGGCTGTTCTGTAAATTGTTAGTTAGAAGAAAACTACGGAATTTGTAAAGAAAATAATTTTATTGTTTTTCAAAGTATTCTCCCTTAGACATAATACACTTCTTCATTCTTTGAAACCACTTCTCGAAACACGCTGAAAACTTTTTTTTTTGGAAGGTCGTCAAGAATTCGCTGAAATTCAGCAACAGCCGCATTGGCGTCAGGAAATCCCTTACCACGCATTAGTTTTTTAATCAGCGGAAGCAAAAAGAAATCGTTAGGGGCAAGATCTGGACTGTATGGTGGATGAGTGACCAGTTGGACTCCGGATTCGTGTAAAAAATTTAAAGTTTTTGCGGCCGTATGCGGAGTTGCGTTATCGTGGTGTAACAAAATTCCACGCAAACCAGATCTTGGGCGATCACTACACAATTTCTCGAAGACTTGAGGAAGGCAAACTTCTGTATACCAATCAGCAGTTACAGTTTTACGATCTTCAAGAGGAATTACTGCAACTGGACCACTGTATCTGAAGAAAACGGCAATCATTTTTTTGTTTGCACTTTTACCGCGAATAACTTTTGTTGGCATTTCCTCCTTTTCAAACACCAAAACAGTTGATTGTTGTTTTGTCTCGGGATCATAATTATATATCCACGATTCATCCCCCATAACGATACTAAATACCTGCTTTGAAGATCCTCCATCGAACTTTTCTAACATAAACCTGCACCAGTCTACCCGTGCTTGTTTTTGTTCGTCGGTTAAAAAATGTGGAATCCACCGACTTGCCAGCTTTCTTACACCCAGATGTTTATGTAAAATGATATCTACTGCAGATGATCCAATGCCTAGTTCGTCTTGAATCTCTCTATGAGTGATATTCCGTTTTTCCTTAATCAGCTTTTCGGTTGAAATAATGTTTTCAGCACAAACAGCTACTGCAGGTCGTCCAGGTCTTGGTTCATCTTCTAACGTACTCCTTCCACGTTTAAATTCACGGAACCAGTAACTAATTGTAGATAATGATGGACTATTGTCGCCAAAAGCTGCCATTAAATTTTGGTGACTTTGGTCGTATGTTAAGCCTCGTTTATAATCGTAGAAAATCATAGCCCGAAAAGCACTCCGCGGCACTTCCATAATGCTTAGTAATAATCAAACGGATTATAACAATCAAAAATTAGGATCTCTATATGCTTTAACTTCAACCTTGCAAAATTGCAACTGGAAACTGTCAAAAGAATAAGCGTTCGATTGATGCAAATGTTTTTGTTTTTCTTCGCATCCATGGCCTGCTACTAACAATATACAGAACAGCCCTCGTAATTACGATCGACCAAAACTGAAACCCGGTTCTTTTCATACTATATTCCCAGGGCTACCTAAATATTTAAGTATAGCAACACCTCCAGAAAGAAAAAGTCCCAATAGGCGTAGATCTGAAATTCTAGAACGGCAACAAAAAACTCAAGAAAAAGTTGAACAGGCAAATTTAAAAGTGGATACCATCGATGACTATGGTTCTTTTAAATGCGCTATTGCCCAGAGACTCCAAAATTTTAATAATTCTAGAAGGTCAGATTTACAACTAAAAATTAAAAATGATACTATACTTATCTATCTGTTTGATTTTGATAAAATGAGCTGTAAATTTTATATCGAGACTGATGCAGATTTAACACCTAAAATTTATTTTAATAATATTCCGCTCTGCATTAATGAAATACAATGTATCTTTCTGGAAAGTATCAAACTTAATATGTGGTCAAAGCTAGAGAAAATTATGGACTATCTTTTAGATAAAAATTATATTATTAGCCTGAAATCTGTGATAGAAGATGTTATGGACAAAATGGAAACGATTAAAAATAAATTGATGGAATAGGATGATGGTGAAGAGAAAATCAACCAAATATCTTTTCTAAGCGAACAACTTGCTCTTATTTTTAAAGAACAAAAGCTATACAGTCCTAGGATGATAATGACCTCTTATTTGATATTTATGCAATCAACGAAGTGTTATGAAACGTTAAGATACAATAATATTATGATTTTACCACACCCAAAATATCTTCAACAACTCACAGCTTCTTTAAATATATCTCCTGAAAATTCATTAGAAAACAGCCACTTTTTAAAGTTAATTAGTGAGAAATTAAACAAGAATTTTGAAAGATGGGTTGTACTGGAGTTGGACGAAATTTATATCAAATCGTCGGTGGAATATAAATCCGGTAAACTAAAAGGATTTGCTGAAAACTCGCCCCAATTAGAAGAAGCAAAAACCATACAGGCCTTTCTTATTTCGGGATTGTTTTCTAGTTATGAACATGTAGTAAGTCTGACTCCCGTAAAGAGCATGACAGGCCAAGAACCCGCCACTTCTCGAAAATTGCGGTTTCAAAGTGTTGTGCATAATTTCGGACAATAATAGGTTAAATCAAAATATGTTTTCGATATTGCGACAACATTCTGGAGATAGCGATGTGGCACTCATGCCGGATATTGACCATCCAGTGTTTATTATGTTCGATACGGTGCACATTGCGAAATAATTGGATAAACCCAAATAGTCCAGTCAACGAACTGAGCATAGGGGGGTGTAGAATGCATGGAGGGGGTCACAATTTTTGACTTCAGGACTTTATTTGGAGTCGTTAGGAGGTAAACATACTAAAAGTCCCCGGACATAGGAGGTGAGCGGGGTGCAGGGGGGGACCGAGAAGATCCCTTTTTTAGGTTTTTTGCTTATATCTTGAATAAGGTGCGTCTTAGCGAGAAAGTTATTATATACAAAATCAAAGGTGTCAAAATTTCCCACATTTTTGGTTGGTAAAGTTTTTTTATATCTCCAACCGTTTATGCGATATCCGCTATCAAAAAACGCTAATTTTCGAAAAAAATATATAAAAAGTATATACCATTTTGAAGGAAATTTAATCCTGTACAACTTCTTTTGTTGGAATTTTTCTGTAAACCGAAGAGATGAGGTGCTAGAGAGAAAAGTTTAACGAAAAACGGGAGGGAAAATATTTTCTTGCGAATATTAACGATTTTTGATAGCGGATTTCTCATAAACGGTTGGAGATAGAAAAAAAATTAAAAAACCAAAAATGTAGGAAATTTTATCAGCTTTGATTTTGTATATAATGACTTTTTTGCTAAGATGCACCATCTTCTAGATATAAGCAAAAAAACAAAAAAGGAGACCTTCTCAGTCCCCCCCTGCACCCCGCTCACCACCTATGTCCGGGGACTTTTAGTATGTTTAGCTCCTAACGACTCCAAACAAAGCCCTGAAGTCAAAAATTGTGACACCCTCCATGCATTCTACAATCCCTTTATTGACTGGACTAAAAGGATCCTTTTAAAACTTTTATTTTTCCATCCTTTGATACAATTTCTATTGAAAACATCGCTAACCAAGATATATTATTAAAGCTAAATTTACGGAATTAAGAAAAGTATATCGGATGGAATTGAATCAGTTAATTAGAAAGGCATTTCGACTAAACCACAAAACACTGTATCCAAGCAATTTCGATAGGCAAAAAGTGGTTCAAGCTCTTAATGTTTTCCATAAAAGTACTGATGCTGCTTTACATTCTTATGATTTTAAAGAAGCTGCGGTATTCATTAGTTTAATTTGGAAGTGGACCTAGTGAATCATGGAACTGACTCTAAATATACCGGGTGTCAATGAAACCTGGGGCACCCCTATTTTTTAAATTACTCCTATATTTTAAGATATCAAAATGAAATTTGGTATATGTAATATACTCTTTAAATGGAATTTTTTGACATAGAATACATGTTTCTGTCACTTCCGATTTCGCCGGAATTACCCTCAATTTTGTTATTTTAAATGGAACGCCCTGTATATTTATATATTTTTGGAATTTCCATTTCATTCTACGTATGCTATATCAAGTTTGAAACATTTTGATGACAAAGTAAATACTTGCAGAAGAGTTTATTTATTAATCTAGGATGCCATGACCTGCGTAAAATGGAAGTCAGGGTGCTACTATACTCAAAACAAATTATTTTTGCACTTCAACTCTAGCAAGTCTGTCACTTTTTTGTGCATTTCATTTGTTTAACTTGTTTTCATACCCAGTGTCTAGATTTAAATGTCCAAAATGCGGTTTTTTTGGGCGGAGAGTGTTATTCCGAATTAAATTTCCAATTAATCCCGCGTTATTGGTATCAACAAAATCCTTGAAAAACACTCGTTTTTAATGTCCTAGTGTCCCACACTAGTGCCATTTGAAAAAATAGAGTTATTCTCGAAAAAGCGTTTTTGCCAGCTTTAGGTCATTCTAATACAATAACTAAAATAGTTAATGTTCTAAAACAATTTGTCTCGAGTGTTGGGGCACCTTGACTTTCAGTTTGTGTAAGTCATGGCACTCTAGATTAATTTCTGCAAAAATTTGCTTTGTCATCAAAATGTTTCGAACTTGATAGTAACATACGTAAAATTAAATGGAGATTCCAAAAATGCATAAATACCTATACAGGGTGTTCCATTTAAAATAACAAAGTTGATGTCAATTCCGACGAAACCGGAAGTGACAGAAACTTGTTTCCTATGTAAACAAATGTCATTTAAAGAGTATATTACATATACCAAATTTAATTTTGATATCTTAAAAAATAAAAAATTTATGGGGGTGCCCCATGTTTCGTTGACACCCGATATAGTGAACAATGCAAGTGCGGAACAAATTCTGGAGTTATTAGCGGAAAATGAAAACGAGGAAAATATGATCGATTTTGATGCTTTAATTTATATTTGTGGTTATGCAGCCTTTAGAGTTCATAGTCCTAAACTAAATTGTGAAAATTGTGCAGCGATATTGATAGGCGACGAGTTTGATTCTGTCCCGTCAAATATTGTGCTTGCAATTGGAAAACATGCTCTAAAAACCATGTATACTTTAGTATCACCCCAATTGGAAACCATGTTTGTAAATCATCATGCGCTTCTCAGGTATATGGTAAAAATTAAAATTTATCAGGATGAAGATATTGTTCGGGTGATCAGCGATATTTGTGTATGTACTAAGTCGTTATCCGACACAGTTGCGAAAATAGTTAATACCATGAGATCGAAAAAAAGATGATTCTGAGCAGGCCTTGACTAGTACAACACGATTGGCAAGACTGATTTCAAAATGTGGCAGTAGGTTAGAGGTTAATAAATGTCAAATAAATTAAAACACAAAACAGTATTTATTTAGGGAACAAACTGAAAACTAAGATGAATACATGTTAGAGTAGGTGTTCAAAATGTGATCCTTCACTAGTATTACAACGATAAACTTAAATAATTCTGGAAACAAGATTGCAAAACTGACTTACATTTGAAATGTCACTGTCACATTATAATTCATAGGCATTCTAGAACCAGTGTAGCCAATCGTGTTGTACTAGTCAAGGCCTGCTAAGAATCATCTTTTTTTGATCTCATGGTATTATGTGTAACATATTGTTGTCTAACTACAGGAAACTCAGAAATAATCTTATAACTGCAAGAAAGTCAAATGTTAATGTTAGTATGGAGAGGAAACTAAAAACTTTAAAATAGTTAGCCGCTCCCAAGTGTATTTTCTATTAATTTATCATCATCATCCTCAGGGATTAAACCGTTTGGTTTGTTCCGGTCTCACAGAATACAGCTGGTCTTTCCAGCGTTTTTTTAGGTCTTTCAACGTTCCTTCTTCCACATGTAGGCTGGTAATGGAGTAGTTTTTTCGGTATGCGGGAGTCGTCCATTCTGTTGAGGTGTTCGTGCCAATTGTTTCTGTATTTGTTTATTTTTTCATTTAGATTAAAGATGTCCAGTTCTTGTCTAATTTCATCATTGCGGTTATGGTCCAGTCTTGTATAGCCAGCAGTGTGTCTTAAGAATCTCATTTCAGCTGTTTCTATTCTTCTTGCTTGGCTTTCGGTAATCGTCCAGTTTTCACATCTGTATAATAGTACGGGGACGGCCATAACCTTATAGAATTTAAGGCGGGTTTCTTTCCTTGTATTTTTTAGACATCTTTTTATTGTTCCACACATATAATTGAATTTAGCTATTTTGTTGTTAACATCTCTTTGTTCTTCATATGTGATATGATATCCTAGGTAGGTAACTGAAGCAATTGATCTGTTCAATTATTGGTGTGCCGTCAATGATGATTTTCGCTCTAATGGGGTCTTGGCCTTTGAATGCTATCACCTTAGTCTTTGAAGTGGAAATTTCTAAATTATATTCTTTTGAGGTTTTATGAAGTTTATGTATTGCTCTTTGTAAATTATCCTCTGAGTCTGCCAACAAAATCTGGTCGTCTGCGAATAATATTGTGTCTACAGTAGAGCCATTTATTATAAAATGTTTGTTCAGTTCCGTCTGCCAACTTTGCACGACTTCATCAATATACATTGAAGTGATATTTAATTTGGATGCCTATAATTAAAGGTTATGTTATGTTTGAGTTAATTAACGAAAGTATTATTTTGCAAAGATTGGCAATGCAGATTTTTTTTAATTAAAAAAAAATTGTAATATAATTTTAAGATAGCTAGATTAAATTTAAGTTATTAATGTAAATAAGTTATTGTTATGTTCATTGTTAGTAAATAATTAGCTAAATTCAGTAGTCGTAGAAACGTAAAATAAGTTACTTTAGAAACATTGTAAACAGTTTTATAGTGAAAAACAAATGAGAATTAAAATATCCAGGATACAGAAAAAACAAATTGAAACGTTAGTTGATATTGTGCAATCGAAGGGGCAACAACAAAATTAAGTTGCTCGTCTCAGAAGGATTAAATATCGAATAAATAATCAACTTTAAATACAGTTAACAATCATAAGAACAAATATAAATTAAAAGAAAGTGAATAAGAAGAAAAAAAATCAATTGAGCAGAGAACTTCAAGCAGAACCAATTGAGCAGAGAAATTCTAGCAGAACCAATTGAGCAGAGAACTTCAAGCAGAAGCAAGACTAGCAAAAGCAATTAGACCAGAGGAAAAATTCGAGCAGAGAAAAATTCAAACAAAGGCAGATTTGAAATTTTGGTTTAGGATTAAAGAAATTTTTGGAAAAAACTGGGAAGTCAAGACTAGATTGTGAGTATAAAAAATAATATTAAGTAGGGTTGATAGGGAAAACAAAATAATAAAAGAAATCTACATTATAAAATTTGACTAAAGTTTTATTTTGGTTAATTAAAATAACAAACAACGAACCTACCTAACGACCTTGAGATAAGATCTCTGTAAGCAATTAAATTAAAGAGCAAAGCAAATTATATTTTTGAAAATTGTAGTAGCCAACTAAGTATTATTAAACGGGTGCATTTCAATAATTAGCAGACCAACGTGAGGTTCATTTCAATATATAAGCTTTGTATTGCCTCCACTAAGTGTTGAGGGATGCCTTTTTCAGCATAATTTTCCACAGCTTTGGTCTGCTTACTTTGTCAAACGCCTTTTTGTAGTCAATAAACGCTATAAAAGTTGGGAGGTTATATTCTTTGCGTTTCTCAACTAGTTGGGTTATTGAGAAAATGCAGTCTGAACAGGAACGTCCTTTCCTGAATCCGTGTTGAAATTCTGATAGGATAGTTTCTAGTATGGTATTTAGGAATTTAGGCGTTGTGTTATAATAAATGCGTAAAGTTTATAGCAGGTGTTTAGTAGTCTCCCCTTTTGAATATTGGAACTACTTTTGGTAATTTCCATTCATCTGGTATATGACCATACTTCCAGCATATATTTATAAAGTCGAGTAACCGTGCATGTAATGAAGCAGGGGCATATTTTATTAGTTCGATATTTAAGCCATCACTTCCTGGGAATTTTTTGTTTTTACCGTGATGTATTGTTAGTATTAATTCATCCATCGTAATGTTATCTACGTTTTCGTCACTATATGTTAATATTGCTGGCTCGTCATCTTCTTGCGTCCATAATTCTTTGTAGTGTTTTAGCCATTCCTTTTCGCTGATAATGTTGAATTGTATATTATCTTTCTCGATTCTATTTAAGTGTTTAAGAATTTTGTATGCTTTGTCCTGTCTTCCGTGAACATCGTGTTCCATGTCACTGACATATTTATCCCAGCTATTGCGCTTGATCTTTCTGACTTCTCTTCTTACAATTGCGCAGCGTCTTTTATATTCTATTTTCGTTTCGTCAGTGTTGCAATTGAGGTAATCTAAATACGCCTGTTTGTTTTCTTTTATTAGTTATGCAATTTCTTCATTCCATATATTGTTAAGCCTTTATTGGCAACGCGTTTCTTTCTGGTAGGTACCCATGGTTTTTTTCGCTGTTTTCACTACAACTTCTTTAATATCTTCCCATTCATGATTAATGTTTCTGCTGGTAGCTTTTCCTTGTAAGTATTGGTTTATCCTATTCTGGTATAGATGTCTAATGATGTGTTCTTGTAGTAAGTGTACCTTGAAGGTTTCTTTATGGCGTTGCATTTTCACGTGCGGCTTCTTCCATCTTTTGGGTATGGCTATTTTCGATATTAGCAAGTAGTTATCCGTACCAATGTCACTTCACCGATAGACTCTTGTGTCCTGGATCAATGTCGATAATTTTTGATTGGTGAGTATATAATCTATAATTGATCGGCTGCCTCTGGCGCTCCAAGTAAATTTATGAATTTCTTTGTGAGGAAAGAATATATTCATTATCCTTAGATTATTATACGTGGCAAAGTCTATGAGGAGTTTTCCATTATTATTTATGATGGGTTCTCCATGTCTGTCCATAATGTTCGCAATGGGTACGTTCCCAATTCTGGCATTAAAATCGCCTGCTATGATGACATGATCATTTACATTGATACCGCTGGCGATCATTTGCAGATTCTTATAGAATTCTTGGGTATCACTTTGGTGTCCTTCTTCTGGGCTGTATAAGCCTATTAGACTTGTATAGCCCCTGTGTGTTCTATATCTAAGTTTTATGAGTCGTTCGTTAATAAATTGGTAACTATGTTTACTGCTATTCCAACAGCCGCTCTTTTCTCCAGCGGGACGCCGCTCTAAAGTAGGATGTAGTCTTTTAATTCAGAAGATCCTTGCTGCCTTTTCTTAGTTTCTGGAATAACTGCTATGTCCACATTCCTTTCTTTTAATTCTTTTTCGAGTTCTGCTTCCTTGTGTATCATACCCCTTGCATTCCAAACAGCAACTTTAACAATTTCATCGATTCCTTTTCGTTTATCCTTTTTCTTAGCGTTGTTTGTCTTCTGTGTACCCGTCCGGTTATCATATCTGTGAGATTTTTAGCAATTTTTGAATGTCCTATGGACAGGTTACTAGACTGCACGCAGAGTAAGACAAATGGAGGGGCTGCCGCCTTTGAGCTCCACGTCGGAGCCTGCCGTAACCCTGGGAAAGGAACCCTTACTAGGTGCTACCAACCGGAGCCAGTTGGACCTAGGTTTTTTAACGAGGTTGTTACTCCTCCCCCTCCTTCTTTCTCATCCTGGCTTGGGACAGGCAATGGCGAAGTTATTTTCTATTTATTTTACTTGTAATTCTGTTTTCGTTTTCATTAAATTACATCTTTGTGTTGGTTTGGACACGTATTGGCAACTCTTAAGTGAAAATAAATACTTAAATACCATAATAATTAAGAACGATTGCTGCGAATCAATGCAATACCATAGGTTCACGGTATTCATATAGGCCTCCTGACGTCACCGGTCCGACGCTGGAGTGGGGGCTACATTCTCGCCTGGAATTAGAGACCGCCGTGGTTTAAGGTGTATGAATATGTTGTGGATGAAAGCTGGTTGGAGCATGATGCAAGTCCAAAATGGACCCATCACCAGTAAGTAGTGTGAATGAGCCTCGACACTGCATTGCGGTAGAAGAGGAAATGGTTTATGCATGTATGTATTTATTATCAACTGCCTAACTGTCATCTTAAAGAATTCTGCGTTTCGAAAAATCATTCAGAATTAGAGTTCCTTACAAGCATTCAAATCTCCAAACTTGAATTTTTATTTTCACGGGTTCCGATTGATTAATAAAATGTCATGTTTCATTATGTGTATGTTATTAATTAATGACAATTTTATTCTTTCTTTTTTCTGTGCCTTATTCCCTAAGGACGTTGGCAAGGGGGTCAAAGCCACATTTTTAAACGACTTGACTTCGGGAACTTTATATCCCCCTTATACTAGGGAATGTGTTCTCTGCAGTGGTTTCCCGTTGCCGTCTGCAGAGTTTGTGACCATGTATTAAGTGTATAATGTATGTGTCTTGTTACTATGTGAAGTAGACAGAATCGTTAATTGTAACCAAACGATTAAATGGCTTCACTCGTTCGAATATCGACCTCAAACAGTGCTCTTACCACTGCGCCAACGAGCTTCTCACAATTTTATTAATTAATGATAATTTGTTCAAAAATTTGCTGTTTTTATAAAACATAAGGTTTAAAGTTTAATTTGATATGGCCTATTCAGTTAATCAAATGGTAGACATGCTTTGGACATATGGAGCTGTAGAAGGAAATGGTTAAGAAGCATTGCGAATTTATACAGAGGCCACAACGTTCACTTCAATTGATAGACGATCACGTGAAACTGGCACACTTAAGTGTTCAACGCCAGATGTTGGACGACAAAGAGACGCCCAAACTGCTGATTATGAAGAAGATATTCTGTTCAGGAGCCAAACATAAGTACCAGAAGTTTAGCAAACCAAGTTGGCGTAAATTATGTGACCATTTGGAATGTTTTGTATGAGCAACTTCTTTAACCATATCGACCACAAAGGGTGCAAGCCTTACTACCAGCAGATTTTCGGAGACGTCAACGGTTTTATGAAGATCTGCTAAATCGAAGTATTGAAGATACAACATTGCTGCGCAAAATACTTTTTACAGGTGAAGCAAACTTTTCAAGAGATCGCATTACAAATCTGCGCAATTTACACACTTGGGATAATGAAAACCCTCATAATATTTTAACCCGCAATACTCAACATAGGTTCAGTCTGAATGTATGGTGTGGGATTATTGACAATTACCTAATGAGCCCCTTCTTCCTTCTTCAGCCGTTGATAGGACAGACTTATGTCAACTTTTTGCAAAACTCGTTACCAGAATTGTTGGAAGAAGTGCCACTAGAGATTCGAAGGCAGATGTGGCTAAAGGCGGGTTCTGATATGTCAGTTTCGCTGACCATTTTGGCTGATTCAATGAAACTGAATATATGTATAATGAATGTCAGAACACTTGTTCAGTTAGACTGATCAGTCATTTCTTGCTTTCAGTGGAAGTGAAAAGTGGCTCTACTTTTGTTCAGCTTAGCGGAAAGTGAACGCAACCGTGAGAACGTTTCTATTACTATAGTAATTGTTGAGGTGAAAATTATTATTATTATTCATTTATTATGCGTTTTAATAAATGGCGTGATGATAGCACCGACACATTTTTGGACCTATAGGTACAGTACAGATAACACGAGTGTCTCTGGAATGTCAGAAGTCAATTATATATAAACGAAGTAGCACGTGAAGGCGCTTAAAAGAAGATATGCGGAGAATTGGATTTATGTAATCCAGTAAATGTTCGTATATCACTTCGCAAACTTAGGGGAGAAACTGGGTTATACTATTTTTAGGTAGGTACTCTATACAATCCAGCAAGAGTACCTACCGAAGTTGTCACCTGTAGCTAAATATCGCAAAGTTATTTGCAATTTTAGCTGAGCAGGTAGAGCATCTCTCATAAAAGTATTTGTTTTTGTATACTTGGAGTAATTTTTTGTAGAAGTAGGTACTTCGAATTTCTCTTCAGTCATTCTTAAATGATTTCTATATGCTTCTGCATTTTTGACAACCAATTCTTTCAATAAATTTTCACTAGCTTCCAACATATTTCGGCGTAAAATCCACTGCCTAACCCAGCATCTACGACGATTATTCGGGTTATTCTTGTTTCGACATGTATTTTGTAACTCATTCGATAACTGTACGCATAATAATAACTTTTTCGAAGACATATTTCTGTCATCAACAGTGATGGTCACCGCTTGATATCAGTCTAAATGATTAATAATAAAATGACACGTGTGGACATATGCATTTTCATTAAAAGCGAATCAACCAGAATGAATCAGCGAGACTGACATGTCAGAACTCGCCTTAATGCACGAGAGCGCCCCAGTGCATTTCAGCATCGTGACAATAAACTATGTAGACGAGGCGTTTACTCCAAAGATGGATTGGTAATGATGGACCATTACAATGGACAGCTCGTTCACCCGATTTAAATCTTTTGGATTTCTTTCTTTGGGGGCCACTTAAAAGCTTTGATATATGAGACACCAATGCAAATAGAAGCCAAATTGCATCAAAGAACCATCAATGCTTGTGAGAAGTCTTCCTTGTGTACAAACTACCCGCAAAACTAGCAATGACTCCCAACAATTTCAAATTACCTTAAATTATATTAAAATGTGCCCGAGCTTTTGTAATTTGTATTTTAATTAAGATTTATCTTTCTTTTTAAATGAGACACTCTTATCTCAGGGGAATACTTTGAAAAATTATAAATAAATGTTTTTTATCAATAAATTGCGTATTACTTTACTAGGCTCAGCGAAAAGGGAACATCCTATGTATTTTAAGGGGAATAGTAAAGCGTTAACATGTTGAATCACTCGCGCAGAATACCGAGCGGCACACTTGAAAGTTGTTATGGACAAGGGCTTTTATAAAAGTTTTGGGACGATTCATCGCGAGATGCGGGAGGTCTGCTCTGCAGCAGTGATTTACAGCTATAACGGGGAAAATTTTGTTGGTATACAAAATATCTTAATGTCACTCGACTAAAGTGAGATAGAATAATATGCTACCGCCCAGAAAATATCAAGAGATACAAAATAATCTCATCCTCAGAAAGCCATGAAATTAAAAGTCATGACGGATCTAAATTCACGAAATACCAATTCCGTTTGCCTGAGGTATTCCAAATGAAAATGTTTAAAGACCTTGATTTAGCAGTTACATTTCAAGCGATGCCCAGAAGTGCGACACGCATACTAGCGCCAACACTAGCGTCACTAGCAAACCAAGGTATTTTAGTCCAGTCAAATTAGACAATTTTCGGAAAAATTCAAAGTGAGCTGAATTTTTGTATACACCTTTATTTAGTGTTTCTAAACAACATATCAAAAGTACCCTTGATTTGACCTTGAGCTTCTTGAGTTATTGGGCTTAAGAGGATGTTAAACGTCTAAGTCAAGGTTAACGAAGTACCCCATTCCACACCACCTTTGAGGTTGAGTACGAGGCGCGTTTTTTTTTACGTGGTATCCACTGCCTCAGCCGGTCCAAATATTCATAATACTTAATAAAAAAAGGTCAAAATAGAGTTACATTAAGCTTCTTCATCCTCATCTTCTTCTCCTTCCATATCTCATTGTTCCAGGTAATCCTTAGAAAGATTTTCTAATTGAATCTCATCTTTTTCTCTATCAAATCCTGTTTCCACGATATCTTCGATGGTATTAGCATTTAAACACGATTGTCCAATCAAAGAAGTATTTTTCTTCGGAAAAATTCAAAGTGAGCTGAATTTTTGTGTACACCTTTATTTAGTGTTTTTAAACAACATATCAAAAGTACCCTTGATTTGACCTTGAGCTTCTTGAGTTATAGGGCTTCAAAGGTGCGAAAAAGTGGTTTTTCGCTTATATCTTCTTTTCTATTGACTTTAGGTATAGAATAGCCTACAGAGAAATTGAAGGAAATAAAATTCTGTACAAAGAAGCACTCTTGTAGTTTTTTCGTGGGACCAACCGTTTTCGCGTAATGTGATGTTAAACGTCTAAGTCAAGGTTAACGAAGTACCCCATTCCACACCACCTTTGAGGTTGAGTACGAGGCGCGTTTTTTTTACGTGGTATTAATAAAAAAAAAGTCAAAATAGAGTTACATTAAGCTTCTTCATCCTCATCTTCCTCTCCTTCCACGTCGCATTGTTCCAGGTAATCCTTAGAAAGAGTCTCTAATTGACTCTCATCTTTTTCTCTTTCAAATTCTGTTTCCACGATATCTTCGATGGTATTAGCATTTAAACACGATTGTCCATGGCAATGACCGCAAACTGACGAGCATTGAATTCCTAATTTTCGGCAGCCACATGAATTAATTGCTTCTAATGGAATTAAATTTTTGTTGGGACTATATGGGGCGCAAATTAAAGAATTATCTATTGATGAATATCGTTACTCGTGTTTTACGAAATCTATAACTAAAAATAAACCGGTTAAATGGAATTTATTACCGCCAACAAGTAGTGCAGCGACAGAGCACTTGAACAGAGTTTATTTGCAAATACAGAAGTGGTTAGATTATGAATTGAACCCTGATGAGTGGGGATGGATACTAAGAAATGATGTATGGGAACCAAAAAGAACATCGAAATCTCCCGCTCCGAATTGTCTTTTAAATATGATTTTCGGTAATTGCTCGAAAGGTTGTGGACCATTATGTGGCTGCCGAAAATTAGGAATTCAATGCTCGTCAGTTTGCGGTCATTGCCATGGACAATCGTGTTTAAATGCTAATACCATCGAAGATATCGTGGAAACAGAATTTGATAGAGAAAAAGATGAGAGTCAATTAGAGACTCTTTCTAAGGATTACCTGGAACAATGCGACGTGGAAGGAGAGGAAGATGAGGATGAAGAAGCTTAATGTAACTCTATTTTGACTTTTTTTTATTAATACCACGTAAAAAAAACGCGCCTCGTACTCAACCTCAAAGGTGGTGTGGAATGGGGTACTTCGTTAACCTTGACTTAGACGTTTAACATCACATTACGCGAAAACGGTTGGTCCCACGAAAAAACTACAAGAGTGCTTCTTTGTACAGAATTTTATTTCCTTCAATTTCTCTGTAGGCTATTCTATACCTAAAGTCAATAGAAAAGAAGATATAAGCGAAAAACCACTTTTTCGCACCTTTGAAGCCCTATAACTCAAGAAGCTCAAGGTCAAATCAAGGGTACTTTTGATATGTTGTTTAAAAACACTAAATAAAGGTGTACACAAAAATTCAGCTCACTTTGAATTTTTCCGAAGAAAAATACTTCTTTGATTGGACAATCGTGTTTAAATGCTAATACCATCGAAGATATCGTGGAAACAGGATTTGATAGAGAAAAAGATGAGATTCAATTAGAAAATCTTTCTAAGGATTACCTGGAACAATGAGATATGGAAGGAGAAGAAGATGAGGATGAAGAAGCTTAATGTAACTCTATTTTGACCTTTTTTTATTAAGTATTATGAATATTTGGACCGGCTGAGGCAGTGGATACCACGTAAAAAAAACGCGCCTCGTACTCAACCTCAAAGGTGGTGTGGAATGGGGTACTTCGTTAACCTTGACTTAGATGTTTAACATCACATTACACGAAAACGGTTGGTCCCACGAAAAAATCACAAGAGTACTTCTTTGTACAGAATTTTATAGCCTTCAATTTCTCTGTAGGCTATTCTATACCTAAAGTCAATAGAAAAGAAGATATAAGCGAACAACCAATTTTTCGCACCTCTTAAGCCCAATAACTCAAGAAGCTCAAGGTCAAATCAAGGGTACTTTTGATATGTTGTTTAGAAACACTAAATAAAGGTGTACACAAAAATTCAGCTCACTTTGAATTTTTCCGAAGCGAAATGCTTATTTGACTGGACTATTTGAGCAAACCATAGGTACGAACACAATAATTGAAAATATTGAGGTTATGTTGTTGTATGTTCGCTACATGCTACGCAATAAAGTATCAAATTTAACAACAAAAAACTCTTTTGTAAAATACAAAGACTGGCGAATTATAATTAGAATAAATGCTGAAAATGGAACATGATCTGTATGGAGACCAGAAGAGGATATGGAATATGCCCCGGAACCCGGAACAGGAAGAAACCTGTAAATCTCTCCAAATACCTGCAATCCCTAAAGAAGTCTGGGCGATGGACGAGCATGAAGATAATCAGGAGCTAGGAGAGATAAATCAGAAAAACTATGCTGAAATAAAAATAGATATCACCTAAGATAATTAATCAAAATCAAGACAATAACCAAACTGAAAAATAGGAAATCACCAGGCGTGGAATCGATCACTAACGAAATGATTAAATACGGGGGTCCAGAAATGAGAAAAGAAGTAACCATTCTATTCTAAAAAATACTTAAGACTGGAAATATTATACCGGGTGTAACAAGATCATGGTACACCCCACCTTTTTCCTTTAGTTTTCAAGATAAATGGTTGAAATTTGGAACATCCTATATACTTAATAAACGTCACTTTTTGACATATTAAATGATTTTAGCAGTTATTGTACGAGGGCGTTTTTTATGTTATCCACCTAGCCATGAAACAAAAAAGCGACGATGTTAAACGGATTATTAAAAAATGGCTGGGACATTTAGAAGTATATACCTTGATTCAGCAGAGATGACCCGCGATTCTTTTGTCATCTGCATATGGGTTAAGATTAAAATTCTTAGTCAAATTTGCAACTGTCAACATATTTGTGTTTGGCGCCAATTTTAAAATTACTAATATGGGTGTACTTTTAAAGCACACAAGTTGCTTGAATTGAAATATGTAAAAATAAAAATACTAATACATAATTTTAATAATTTTTATCTTTTTTAATTTAACGATTGATTGAATTCAGAAATAATACACATTTATTTAAAAGTGTTAAAATTGGTAAAATGACTTAGTACCTACAACAGATTCTTATAAAATTTTCAATACAACACATAACTTAAGCATAATACAGAACAATAACAGAATTATGTATATAAAGGAATTTAGCACTATTATTTATTTTTCCGTATCCATGGCATGTAATTGACAGATTATTTATCTCATTTGAGGTTAACAATGGCGGATGGCGGGTAAATATGAAAAAGCGGGACGATATGAACATTTGCGGGTTTTTACCGTGCATGCTATCGACGTGACATCTACCGATAGAATTTAGAATCAAAATTATTATTTGATTATACAAAAATCTTCATTTAAGTGATTGATAAGTGTAATTATTTTTTAAAATTCAAGCAAATACGATTATTTTTTACATAAATTCATTACAGAAGTTATTTTTAATACGAAAATTTGACATGTGTAATTTGAGGTTATATGTCAAAAACGTAGGTACGTATTAAATTATAACTATTTTTATTTAATACGAACTTCTCATGGATGCGGAAAAATAACTTGTGCCCTACGGGAATCTAACGGCATATTTCATCCCTTGGCTTTTGCTGCCCTCGCTCACTTCGTTCGCTCGTGCATCAGAAATCTTCGGGATGAAATATGCCTATATCTTCCCTTATGACGCAATATACTATAAATGCTCTACAGGCCTTGTATTATGTGGCCAACACAAATAATAAGAATAATTTTGTAATTGTTTATTTCACTTAATTATTTTGTAGATTATAACAAATTAAAGTACAGCGATTAAAATATATATAAAATACAGCGACAATATAATATAACTTTAGCAAGCATATGGACGCGCAGAGCCTTCGGCTACAACCCGTAAAACAAGAAGTTAGAATGTTATATAAGAAGGGAGGAATTACGTATTTATACAGATAAATAGTCTAAATACATGAAGTCATTTAGTTCTTGTGGTTTTGAACAAAGAAGTTCGCTAGAAATGATCTAGTTACTAATGAGCTAATATACAAAAGAATTTTTATGTTTCCGATACACATTCAAATTGTTACAACGTAATGAGAATTGATTACACAATTCTTAGCAAAGCTTAACACTTGGAGGCCTATGGCTTACATTTACATCCACAATATATACATGAATAAATAGCTGGTATAAATGGCTATTCTTAGCAGAGCAAATCCTTTTTCACGTTCTTGTCGTTCTTGCGGTAACCTTTATCGGTGATTTTACTCGTCTTTACGTTTGATTATGATTAAAGTAAAATTAGTCACTTTCACTGTCACTGCTAGAACTAGATTCCCCTAAATTGTCGACATCTATTACAACTTCTTCCACTGTGATATCTAGAAGTTTTTCACGTTCATACCAACGTTTAATAATTTCTTCGGTGTGGCGCACACAATTTTTCCATATTTCTGGAGTACATTGTTGTAGGGCTTCTTCCCACATGGCTATGACCTTGTCATCACCATAACCATCTCTTCCAATATGTTTATCGTAATACGTTTTAACATGTGCTCATATCATTTCGATTGCATTAAATTGGCAATGGTAAGGTGGAAGTCGCAGAATTTCATGGCCATGACTTCTTAACAATTCGTCCACTTCGTAACGCTTCTCCTTTTTGTGTGATTGAGCCAATTTAAGTAATTCTACTTTGTGCAAGTGCAGATCGAAGTGAATGTTATTTGTAGTTAACCAAGCTGCAATATTTGCCTTGGTCCAGGTCGAAGATGGCATCTTTTCAATCAAAGTGGAGTGGTATGGGGCGTTGTCCATAATAATTAATGACGGTTCTTCCAAGTGGTTGATTAAGCGCTCAGTTAACCATTTCTTAAACATTTCTCCATTCATTTCGCCATGATAATCTTCCTTTTGTGATTTTGATGCAAATAACAAGGAGGCGTTTTCAACGAAACCTGAATCAGAGCGAGCATGGACTACAGCTGCGTTCGGTTATTAATTTTGGTGCAGGTGCAAACGGTGCAGAGTGTAGGCAGAACCAGTGCGGTGTATTTAAGTGCGCACACCGTCAGAGTCAAATACTCGAACGCTCTAGTGTACTTCGTTCTAGCGGGAAAGCAAAAGTCCAGTTTACGCAATTTTTGTAATTGATCCGTGCAATTCGAAATACTATGGAAAGATCTAAGAGTTACATTACCGTCGGTATGCAATGCTTTCAAACATTTTTATTATGAAGTCAACGACAGTGATGATGATGTAGAAAAAAAGTATGGTTTTGCAGAAGATATCGTACCCAGCATGCCAAACCATCAATTTAAACTTCATTTTCGTATGTCACCATCTACATTTGCACGGCTTCAGATTGATTGCTGAATGAATTATTACATTCACTACATATAAATAGAAAATTATTCGAGTTTGGACTTGCCATATTTGAATTTCTGCTACGTGGTTTTTAAAAAAACTTGTTTTCCCGCCTCAGATACGCTCTTGCACCGAGTACACCATCAAACGACCACGGTGTGCGTGGGGCTACACTATCTACACTTTACGACCCTGCACCGTACAATCCCGAACGCTTACCATTTTCGCACTTTTTACACCGACAACATAACCGAACGCAAAAGTGCATGTTGGTGTGCTTGGTGTAAAAAGTGTGGAATAACCGAACGCAGCTTACGATAAAGCGTTTTCCATCGTAACCTTCTGGTTTTCGCACGCTTCGGGTATCTTTATCTTGCCAAGACCTTCTAGGATTACCTTTTGAAAAAATCCAAGTTTCATCCATGAAAACCACTCGTCGATGCAATGAGGAATTTAAATTTTTCATATAACCTTTTAAAAATTGAAGTCGCAATATTTGAACACTCGGTTTTTCACATAAAACTCTTCGATTGTTATCCTTCTTAAATTTAAAACCAACATCATGCAGAGTGCGATTTAGGCTGCTTTTACTCATTAAAATATGGTATTCTTCAAGTTCGGCGTTCAGTGATTCGAGGGTAAGATGTTTTTCTGTAAAACGAACAAGTAAGTAAACCAAAATCACAAACTACCCCTAATTATAGAACTTACTGTTCGAATACATATTGTAGACTGTATCTCGAATTACCATTTTTGAAGAATCAGGCAAATCGGTGCATTTCGGCTTCTTACGTGGTCGCTTTCTACCAGGGCTGACTAAAACAGTGTTGGTTTTGCCACGGGCTTTAATTCTCTTAACCGACGAAGGGCTAATCCCTAAAGCATCTGCTACACGCTATAAAATTATAATTTAAAATAAAATATTGAAATTCTAGCTAACTAATTATCTATTTGTTACCTCTGTGATACACGAAAGTGGTTTGAGGTGACCCCCATTTTCTTTTTCTCGCTCAAAATAACCAAGCAAATTTAACACCAATTGTTGGCTTTGGGATCGAAGCGTTTTCCCTTTTACGGACATAATGATCACAGCACAAGCAAAAACTAGTTCTGAAAAGAACAGTTTTACACAAAAAAATACCAGATAACTCGTAAAACGGAATGCAAACAACTAACGCGAAATGTCAGCTGACAGATGGCATCATCACGTGACCGTACGGCGTGATTCAAATCAACAGTTAGGGAGCGTTAGACAGACTAATATCTTTTATCCTTATTTTACTCTTATGAAACAAGTACACATACGTGAAGAACTTGTCGTAACTAAATTCTTCCAGTGATGATGCAGGGGTCTTCTTTTAAGAATCGGGGTATATGTGCCAAGCTGTGTTTAACTTGTGCAGTTTATAAAGATTTGGGAAGGTTTCCTTCTTGATAAAATGAGTGAAGTTAAGGTGGCACATCGCAGTGTCATAGCATTAGCGGCCTTTACACGGGAGAGATTACCCGCGTTATTAGGGACGCGCGATAATGCGTGCGAATGAACGTGCGCAAATTTGGACGCGTAAAACCGCCGCGCCGAAAAACTTGAAAATTTACGTCTTGCTCGGTCGTGCGGTTAAGAATGTGTAAAAATTTATCGCGCGAGCAAAAGTGCCCGTGTAAATGCAAAACTGTATTCAATCGCTCGTGATCGGCTTGGCGCGTAGAATTTGTGAAATTTACACACTTTTACTTATCAAGAAACATCAAGATTAAATAAAATGTTAGATTTTTTTACAAAATCGTTATGTTCTTGCAATAATTGCAGCAGGTTTAACGATGCCAAAAAAAAAAAAAACTATCGGTTAGTTTTCTATTTTTAGATTAATAATATATAGGGTGTTTACTAAACACGCAGCAAAAATTAAGGGGGTTATTGCTTGGGCTATTTTAAGATTTTTGTGCCCTTGAATGATTTTCGGAGAGACGCTTTGTTGCGAAGATACAGGGCGATAAAAGCTTTTCGAAAAGAAACAGTACTTTATTACTTTCAAGATTCTTAATTACAAAAACTGCTGAAAATGACTACCACCAGGTAGGATGCATGCATCCAATCTTCTCCTCATTGACTGCCGAACACCAGGGTTGTTTCTTATTGCATCACACCTATCAATTATCCTATTTCTCAAATGTTTTTCATTTTTCACTGGAATAGTGTAAACTAATGTCTTCAAATGGCTCCATAGGAAAAAATCCAAGGGATTCAAGGCTGGCCATAAGTGAGGTCCACCTCGCCCAATCCGACGATCTTCATATTTTGCGTTTAAAAACTCACGAGCAACCACACTAAAACGTGTTGGTGCGCTATCGTGCATGAACCACATTACATTTCTCGTTGTCAATGGTAGGTACATCCTCTAGAAACCCAGGTAGTGAATCTTCCAAAAAATTTCGATACACCTCAGCGGTAAGTCTTCCCGGTAGAGATACCGGTCCAATTAGCCAGTCACCTACAATTCCAACCAAAATGTTTAATGAAAATTGATGTTGGAAACGATCTTCAAGTACCTACCGCATGTGGGTTTTCATCAGCCCACACAAGGTTATTATGGAAGTTCCTAATTGCATTTCTGGAGAAATTTGCATCATCGGTAAAAAGAATCAGCGCCAGTAGTTGAGGGATTTGAACCAATGTATGCAGATATGCAGAAGCCATTGACAAAATGCAATACGTGGAGGAAAATCAGGAATAAGTACCTGAACGCGCTGAATATGGTATGGATACAAGCACTACTGCTTCAAAATTTTCCACACAGTCCTATTACTGACATATTGAACGCATTTGCCATTTTTCTGGTAGAAGTACCTGGGATCATCCTCTACCACGTTTAGCACATTTTCTTCCAATTCTACCGTTGTTACTAGCCTCTAACGAATTCCAATTGGCAAGTCCATATATAAAATGCATATCAGTCATCTCGGCGTTCGTATAGCGATTCATATTAGAGTAGAGAGCTTCACTAAGAAATGTTATGCCTATACATATAAAAAAAATAAAATTATATTTATTTATACTTACCAAAATTGCGCACGCGAAACGAAAATTCGCCAGAAAAATTAACTTCACGCGCTTTCTTCGCTGCAATCGCGCCACTGATCACTCGTTCAAACCTGTCTTAAAAATCATAATTATACGAAGGGTTATGCGCGCGCGATTGAACGGACTTTTCTAAATTCGCGCGGTTAAAACTTCCCGTGTAAAGGCCGCTATTGGCTACGTTGGAGAGGGATAGAAATCTTTTATTTTGAAATATCGCCGGGGATGACATTTGGATACCTACATCACTGAGACTCTCCCACTAAACAAGAATCCATGCAGTGGGTTCACAAGGGCTCTCTACCACCAAAAAAGCCAAAACACAGTTTTTTGAAAAAAAAAAACTGATGGCAGCAGTATTCTGGGATGCTGAAGGAGTCTTGCTTGTTGAATATATGCCGAGGGGGTCTACCATAAATGCAGAGGCCTATGTAAACACAATTCAAAATTTAAAAACTGCTCTGGACGAAAAAGAAAAAACTTGTTGCTGCACGACAAGTCCAGTAGATAAACTATGACTGTGGGTTCATAGAGTTAAGGCATCCATCATATAGCATCGTCAGACTTCTTTCTATTCAAGAACATAAAAACGCATCTCAGGGGAAAGCGTTTTGAATCTGATAAAGCACTCAAAGAAACTGTTGAACAGTATTTTGCAGAGTTGGCGAAGGAAATTTTTTTGAGGCTATGGGACAATTGAAAAAAATAATAATAATAAGTGTTGAAAGAAGTTATGTAGAAAAATAAAGGGTTGTTAATGTGAAATGTGTTTTTTTTCATGGCTAGGCAGGTAACTTAAAAAAACGCCCTAGTAATTATAATTCGCCAGTCTTTGTATTTTACTTTTTTGTTACTAAAAAGTTATTTGTTGTTAAATTTGATATTTTATTGCGTACCGTGTGCCGTGTAACGAATACCACAACATAACCCCACAATTTTCAATTATAGTCGCTCAAAGCACACAAATTTGTTTGGAAATTTTTTTTATTTTCCATACCTATCGAATTTGTAAAAGATTATTTAGTTCCAATTTTGACCTTTCAACTACTAAAAGAGGTATGTAGGAAAATTGTCTTCAGGTAAGCTTAAATTAGATTTTTTTTTTTTTTGATAATCATAACGTTTAGCTTTGTTATCTTTCGCTACAACCGGTTTATATTCCACTGTATATTAATCATTTCACAGGCTGTCAGTGAAACCCGCGGCACCCCTAATTTTTTAATTATATTTGAAGATATCAAAATGAAATTTGGTATATGACATGCATGTAATTAATAGTTATACCCTTAAAGCTTTGACCGTTATTTTAAATGGAGTATCTTGAATATTTATACATTATTGGCGTCTGCATTTAATTTTACCTATGTTAGTAACAAATTTAAAATATTTTATTGACATAGTAAATTTTTACTGAAAAATGTATTTGTTTATTTAGAGTGCCATGACTTGCGTAAAATGAAAGGGTTACCGCAATACTAAAGACAAATTGTTTTAGAACTTCAAAATTGTCAAAGTAGACTAAAATAATTTTTGAGAGATCTCTTTTTCTAGCTGTTCCATGATGGCAATTTTTAACGCTTATTAGTCAAAGTTTAAATCGGGCATTACTAATATTACTAATGGGCTCGCTTGACTTTTATCTTGTACGTAACAATAGTAAGTATATTGTGTAACAAGTACGTGAAGCTGACCTTTCTACATGAGTGTGCAGTTTACAGCACGAGCCATAGGCATGTTGCACACTAACTTTTTCTATGATCTCAAACTTAAAAAATGAGTTAAATTAGCGAACGTTCACTTCACTTGACAGTTTTCACAAATTCGTTGTCCAAACAAAAAACAAGCACAGCAATCTATTAAAATGTTTACCCGTGCCAAAAATTGTATGGGCTCTTATGGCAGAAATGTGTAAAATAAACTCCATAAGAAATGCATTGCACTTCACGCATCGATATAAAAAATAACTCTTCACGTACTGCGATCAGTATGTGAAACTGCTACTTCATACATGGGAGTAGAAATAGTATATTACAGTATGAGTGGAGAAACTAAAACAGTTTTGATCACGCGTGTGCCCGTTTTGCACATGAGGCGTAGCCGAATGTGCAAAGGCACACAAAGTGGGCAAATTAGTTTCTCCACTAGTCCTGTATAGCGTTTTGTTTAATCCCGCGCTTACAATATTTAAAATAATTCTGAAAATGCAATTTTGATAAGACAAATAATAATTATTCAATAAAAAAATAACGTAGGCAGGTTGCGTTGTGACGTTGCCATGGTTTGTCAAAACAAACATTTTTAAGTTGTCAATTATATTTTTACGCATGGTTTGGTTTCCTGAATTTGTCTTAAATTGCTACAAAAATGGAGCAAAGTAAGGAATTTGCTGTGCCCGATGATGTCAAAAAGCTGCTGATGCCGCTACGTTTCATTTGTTGCCAGAAAAGTCGAAGGGAAGATACATGAAAGAAATGGAAAAATTTCGTGAATGGAAACTGTTGTTGTAGCCTATTTTAACGGCTTAATTGAGAAGTATGATCCTCATTCGTTATGGTCCACATATTCAATGTTGAGATCAACTTTATTCATTTTTGAAAAAGTAGATATTAGCAGGTAAGTTTAGTGCCATGTTTTTAAAATTATGAAATGTAACCGACTGATTTATTTGTAGGTATAAAATCTTGTTTGTGGTTTTAAAAAGCAGATCAACCTAAAAAAGCGAAAACAATTGAGCAAAAAGACATAGAAAAATTCACGAATGCTGCTCCCGACGAGATTTTTTTGATAAATGGACAAAGATCAGAAGCTTTTAATTTGAAAAGAGGAGCAAAGCAAGTCGACAGCCGGAGCCCACTGATGATGAAGGTGGCAGTTGTAGTGGGAGTTATGGGTGCATGTAGATGTGAAGAGCTTGTAAATCACAAAACCACCGATTGAATAAAAAGATTCCATAGTAATTGTAAATATTCCAAACACTAAAAATTATAAACATCGCTCTTTTGTTCTTACTACGCCGATGGCAAATGTTTTGATGGTCTGGCGATCTACCGGAAATATGCAGCGTTACGCCCTGCATCTCTTGGCGACGGACGGTTCTTTTTGTGTTACCGTGCGGGGAAATGTACAGTACAACCCGTGGTGTACGGGAAGGAGAGGACAACGTCGTGAGGGACTGCCAAAGGGGCTGCCCTCAGGGGTCAATACTGGGGCCATTCTTCTGGAACCTGGTATTCGACGAAAACCTCGAAGAAGACGAACCGTGGTGCAAGAAAGTGGCGTATGCGGACGACGAAGTGATCTTCGTAGAAGGCAACTCTAGAGCCCAACTAGCAGACTGAGCCAGTGAAGTCCTAGGAAGAACATTGGAGTGGTGCAACCTTCATAAACTGCACCTCTCCGAAGAGAAATCGGTGGGCCTTATGCTTAAAGGTAAATTTTACCGAGCGAGGCGACCGAGGGTAAGAATGGGGAATCACCGACTACGAATGGTGGACGAGGTAAGACACCTAGGGATATACTGGGGCAAGGAATGACGGTCATCCCTCACATGAGGGAAGTGAAAGAAAGGGGACGAAAGCTAGGGATGAGCCTCAAGCGAGTCGTAAAAGCCAGATGGAGACTAAAGAGACTAGAGATCCTCCTTTACAGAGCCGAGATCTGGTTCGACAAGCTGAACGGTAGGCTTAAGGACGGGCTGGGCACCACTCAACGCCCGATGCTTCTAGCGTCAACGAAGGTGAACAGAACGGTGCCCACGGACGCGCTGGGAGTTCTGGCGAAACGGACGCCGTTAGCACTCAGGGCAGAAGAAAGATGGTACCGGAGGAAGATACGACGAAGGATCCCGATAGAGATAGGTGAGTTTATGTTTGATGGCAGGGAGGAGACGATCGAACAGGCTCTCGTCGAAGTCCGAGAACACATCCTGAGGAAGTGGCAAACCTCGTGGAACAGGTCGGGAGACGGAAGGGTCACGCACGGATTCTTCCCCAGCGTGGCAGAGAGGCTGCAAATGTCATGGGTCGAGCCCTCGTACTAGATCACCCAGCTCCTGACGTGGCACGGCGACTTCAGGACGAAGCTGCGATCCTTCGGCTTGACGGACAGGGGCGAATGCGAGTGTGGAGCGGAATACACGAGCGCGCACCTCCTAACAGACTGCGCGACACAAGAGGTAGAAAGGGAGAGGGGTCTGTTACAGGTCTTCGTGGAACAACGTGGAGTCAGATGGCCACCACGCCCACAGGACCTAGAGGCAGAAGACATATACGACCGCCTCAGGGAGTTTGCCGAGAGAGTTCTGAAGAACCGGGAGGAGCAGCGCCGAGAGGAGAAGTAAGTAAGGTAAGAAGGTAAGAAGATACGTCCCTCGCCAGAGGGAGCATTGCACATGCATCTGGCAGCGATAGTCGTGCTTATCGATTACCTCGGGCTCGGGTGCCGAGCCCCCCGCTCGGGAACTCGCGGGTATCCGATTTGAGGTTAGGTTTCGAGGGGGCGGTGGTAACGAACCGTGCGGTGAGGTGGACCCCAGGGTGCGTCGGGTCAATTGGATCCGGTGATCCTGGGGCCTTCCCGGTAACTAATGCCTGAGCCGTAATTCAGGAAGTCAGTGTGCTAGGCTGACGCCCGGACATCGTCCGGGTGGGTGAGGTCGGTGCAACGGCCAGACTCGCTTCATTCCCTAAAGACGTCAGGGGGGCGGATATGCTTAATTGATTGGTGTCGCGCAGTCTAGTCATATTCCAATAGCAGTACAACCCGTGGGTATAAACACACTGTCAAAGATACCCAGTACCTAGGGTCATGGCAGATTACATGAAATTTAAAGATGCTCATTTATACAGCCTGTCCATTTTTCGAGTGCCACTATGGGGATCTCGCTTATCTTAAGTGATACGAAGTTAGTTAAATTAGGGCAAAGTTGCGAATTTTCATGCTGAATAATAATCTGAAAAGAAATTTGAAATATTTTCAATAGTTTTGAAAATATCGCAAAAAAACGAAAATTTCTGATTTTCGTTTTTAATTTTTTTACGATAATCTAATCGTACTAGACATTTCTAACCAAGACATTATTCAGACACTTTTTTATGGAGAATTCGAATATGCCATCCCCTTTTCAATAATTTTCAAGGTGACGGAGAAACACCTGGAAACTTCATTTTTTCTTATGGACGCCATTTTGGATTTTAACATTTTGAGATTACGTTTTTTTTTCTCTTTACAACGATGTATCACACATGGTGGTCCAATATCACATTTTTGCCAAAAATCCAATTTTTCATTTTTTGCGAAGAGTGCTTTGGAAAAACAAAACGTTCTTTTGTTGTGAACAAAATTTTGACAGTTTGATCCGTCTGTCTGGTCGCGGCGTTGGCATGGAATTAGTTGTGTTGAGAAAATTCGACTTTCAACTGAACAAAATGAAACATTCGTTTTGCAAGAAAATTGTAATTCAAATTAGAACGAAATACATAATAATAATAGACAATAATTAACGAATGTAACATTACAACATGTGTTCAAATTGCCAACCTCCTAATTCTAAGCACAGTGCCACTCTCTTCCTAAGATTTGCTATAGCTCTTGACACATTCCTTCTTCTAATGTTGTGCCTGAGAGTGGTGACAATTCTTTGACGAAGTTCATCAAGGTCGGCTGGCAATGTTTTGTAAATTTTATTTTTCATTGTCCCCCACAAAAAATAGTCCAAGGGAGACAAGTCAGGCGACCGCGCCGGCCAGTGTACGTCGCCATTATTAGCAATAACATGGTTGGGGAACATTTCCGACAAGCATTCCCCAACCCTCCTAGCATTATGGGGCGGTGCGCCATCTTGCTGGAACCAGATGGCGTTCAAACGATGAAGAGGAACGTTGTTGTCGATAAAATCTGTTAGAAATGTCCTCAGGAAATTGAGGTACCTATCAGCATTTAAATTCTCTTCGTAGATGTAAGGACCTATTATTGTATTGCCCAATAAACCGACCCACACGTTAAGGCTAAAACGTATTTGTGGTCGCCGTTCTTGAAATTGATGTGGATTTTCAATTGACCAGTAATGTTCATTATGGCGATTAAACATTCCTGCATTGGTGAATTTACATTCATCAGACCATATGACATTATTAAGGAAATTTGGGTTTTCCTGAATCTGATTATTTACAAACGTGCAAAAAGCTACCCGTCGTGCACGATCTCCGGGATGAAGCGTTTGAGAAATATGAATTGCCCAAGGCCGATATTTGTGTTTTTTAAGCGTTCTCCAAACAACTTGATGTGACGGCAAATTCAGCTGGGCTGCAACTTCTCTTGAGGAGACAGATGGATTGTCTTGCACCTAATTAAGAATTAAATGATGAATATTTTAGTATTTGTAATCATGTAAAATTTTTACAGCTTGCAAAATTTCCTGCTCATATTCATTGGGCCTATCGCCATATCCTCGTCTAGGTCTTTTAAACGAACCACATTCGCCCAAGTTTCTGTGTAGCAAAGAAAAATACCTCAAACTAGGTTGTTGCCGCTCTGGATAACGCTGCAAATATGTTGCCGCAGTCATGTGGGCATTTCGATGCGAAGTGTAGTAAATTTGTATCATATCTCTTTGTTCTTCACTTGAAAAAGGCATTTTCGCGATAAAACTAGCACAAACGTAAATGACAAGACTTGAAATAGGATCAAACTGTCAACATTTTGTTCACAACAAAAGAACGTTTTCCAAAGCACTCTTCGCAAAATATGAAAAATTGAATTTTTGGCAAAAATATGATATTGGGCCACCATGTGTGATACATCGTTGTAAAGAGAAAAAAAAACGTAATCTCAAAATGTTAAAATCCAAAATGGCGTCCATAAGAAAAAATGAAGTTGCCAGGTGTTTCTCCGTCATCTTGAAAATTATTGAAAAGGGGATGTCATATTCGAATTCTCCATAAAAAAGTGTCTGAATAATGTCTTGGTTAGAAATGTCTAGTATGATTAGTTTATCGTAAAAAAATTAAAAACGAAAAACAGAAATTTTCGTTTTTTTGTGATATTTTCAAAACTATTGAAGATATTTCAAATTTCTTTTCAGATTATTATTCAGCACGAAAATGCACAACTTTGCCCTAATTTAACCAACTTTGTATCTCTTAAGATAAGCGAGATCCCCATAGTGGCACTCGAAAAACGGACAGGCTGTATACTGGGCATTGCTTTCGCCGAACGTCAGCCACATTTTTTGCAGATAATTATTCTGATGCTAACAAGACACGAAGGCTGGCGCTCGCCATCAGTAGTTGAGAGCTATGTGGAAGAATCAGTGGCTAGCAAGATTGGCATAACAAAAAGAATAGTTGGCGGTGATGACGGAGTGAGCATAAGTAAAAAAATCCGCGTAGAAGTTGAGACAGCAAAAAAATTTCTCGACAGAAGCTACTGCAGGAACAGAAATCGCTGAAGCATACCAATTTTCAGCTTCTGGCATTTTTAGTGGAAGTCACCCAGTTTTTAATAATTGTGTGGTTAATTTCTATACTAATAAATAATTATGTAGGTAATTAAGTGTTTGAATAAAGTTAAAATGTTAAAAAATTTGTATTGCATTCTGTAGGCTAGTCGATTTTTGAATATAGAACAATGAAATCCTTAGTTACAATTATTACAACAATTATTTCAATAATGGTTGCTACGTTTTCATTATTTTCATTCAGCTTGTTTATGTGGCAACGGGTGGGCGAAAATAGTGAGTGCAAGTAAACTTTCGCCCACTCTGTGCCTATAGTCCATTTTTTTAGTAGATAATAATGAAAACGTAGCCACCATTATTGAAATCATTGGGCACAGCAAATTCCTTACTTTGCACCATTTTTGTAGCAAGTTAAGATAAATTCAGGAAACCAAACCACGCGTAAAAATTTAATCGACAACTTAAAAATGTTTGTTTTGGCAAACCATGGCAACGTCACAACGCAACCTGCCTACGTTATTTTTTTTATTGAATAATTATTATTTGTCATCAAAATTGCATTTTCAGAATTATTTTAAATATTATAAGCACAGGATTAAACAAAACGCTATACAGGACTAGTGGAGAAACTAATTTGCTCACTTTGTGTGTCTTTGCACATTCGGCTACGCCTCATGTGGAAAACAGGCACACGCGTGAGCAAAACTGTTAATTTCTCCACTCGTACTGTAATTTAAGGGTGGGTTTTAGTAGCATGTTTACGCGCTGCAAATTGTGTAATTTTAAAATAACGGTACGGTTAAATAATGACAGTTGAAAAGAAGGACGGGTATGATTAAAATTTTTAGACCTTTCCTTCATACGCTACAAGACCAGAACGACCAATTTTATTATAGTAATTAAATTATGACCTACTATGTAAAACTTACAAAAAGAGACTTGCACAATACATCCATCAACAATGTTTTGATTTTTGCATGTCACGGGGTGGGTTTCAATATTATCTTTCTATGCATGTATCGTCCCTTTTGCAAATTTGTATAATTTTGGCGTAATCTTTATTTTACTTTAGAAAAAATTGCTTAGAATTTTTTAAAAACTGATTTAAGATAGGCAACTCAACATTCACCGACTCTGTTCATCACTTTCAATGTTTACAAAGAGCAAAGAGGATTAAAAAAGATTAAAAATCGGTATTCGCAAATACTTATGCTGAATTTTGAAGTTTTGTTAGGTAGAAGCAGTAGACTGCGTCAGTGCTGACGTCACAAGGGGCGGGTACTTTCACAACCTTTCCAAACATTTCCAGTTTACGTGTTGAATTGCGGTTAGAGAATTTTTATTGTGTATTTTTGCGATTTCGTTAGATAGATAAGGGTTTTAAGTGTATTAGTATTAAATTAGAGACATTAAATAGTATACACGGAATTTTTCTTTCTAGTATACATATGCCCTATGTATACTTTTATAATAAACGCAAATAGGCAACCCACTATACACTATAAACGTCACGTCACGAGGTGCGTAAAGGTTATGTTTCATGTTTGTAAATAATTAATAAATCAAAATTAGTGGAATATCAACATAATTTTAATTCAACGATTATTCTAAAACATAAAATATCAACAATACAAAACAGAAAGGAAAATAAAAACAGCAACAGTTAAAGACTAATTTTTTAACATTAACTTAATTTGATGTTTTTTGCCACAGCATGCTAATTTTTTAAATCATCAAATTAAGTTAATTTCAAAAAATTAGTCTTTAACTGTTGCTGTTTTTATTTTCCTTTCTGTTTTGCATTGTTGATATTTTATGTTTTAGAATAATCGTTGAATTAAAATTATTTTGATATTCCACTAATTTTGATTTATTTTTTATAATTATACAAACATGAAACATAACCTTTACGCACCACGTGACGTGACGTTTATAGTGTATATTGGGTTGCCTATATATTGCGTTTATTATAAGAGTATACATAGGGTATATACAGGGTGATTCAAAAGGTATGGTCCAAACTTGAGGGTGTGATTGGTGATGTTAAAATAAGTAAAAAATGCCAATAAACTCATGTCCGATTCGCAATTGTTTTCTAGTTATAACAACATTTAGGATAATTTATTATTAATAAAGAGCATATACAATTATAAGAAAAATTAAAAAGTATCACAACAAAAAATGTTCAAAATGTCCACCTAGTACTTGTATACAAAGTTGGCCACGCCGACGCACAGAATCTCGAACATTCCTCAACTGTTGAGGATGTTTTCGAATATCTTCAACAGCTTCATTTATCCTATTAACTAAATGGCCCCTGTCCTGAATTTCCGTTGCATAAACTTTTTCTTTTAATGCACCCCACAAGTAAAAATCTAGTGGATGTGAATTGTGCAACGGTGCCCCGTCATGCTGATACCACATGGATCTTCGCACATCAAGATGCAGATCTTCTAATAATTCCGACAAGGCATTATCTAAAAGGTCTAAATACATGTTCGGTGGTCAGATTGTCTCCGGTGAGGATACCTTCTCCCATATTCTGCTACAGGTGCACGGGCATTTCCGCTGCAATAACCATACACAAAATGCATTTCTGCACGTACAGAAAATGGCTCCATCATTACCACATTTATTGAAAACTACGCCAATTCAAGCTTGAAACGTCTTCTGCCATAAGGAATTAACATTTGTTTTACTTAGTTCCTTGATAACGTGATTTGGCAAAACACAGATAAAAACAAAGAAAACCTCTGTAACTAGAAAGCGGTTGGAAATAAGACATGTGTTTATTGGCATTTTTTACTTATTTTAACAACACCAATCACACCCTTAAGTTTGGACCATACCTTTTGAATCACCCTGTATGTATACTAAAAAGAAAATTTCCCTGTATAGTATTAGTGTAGTGTAATTATTAGTGTACAAATCTTTTCCAATTCGTTGTTGAAGCGAGGTAAGGTTATGTTGATTATGTTTACCGCGATTTTGTACTGCAGAATTTTTACTATTTTATACATATTTTTGCTTCTTTAATTCAGATTTAAAAATGGTTATGTGTTTTGCTCCTCTGTGCAAACATTACAGCGAGCAGAGAACCTGCAAGTTTTTATCCTTTCCCGTAAAGCCCGAAGAACGGAAGCAATGGATAAATTTAGTTGGGTATGTTAATGCGAAATAAATTGCAAGTATTTTGTTTAATGATATAAAAACTGTTTTTGTAGGCGGAGCGATTGAGAACCAAGCAAGTACTCGTTGCTTTGCAATTGCCATTTTTTTAACGGTGAAAGAAAAAATGGGCCAACTATCTTTCCACACAATATTAAAAGATTTGAATTTAATTCACCCGAAAAACGGTTGGTAACCTTCTATCTTTACTTGGTAATAATTATTAATGTGAGGATTTATTACTTTTAGTAAGAGAATGAACAAGCACAAACCGCAGACTGCAGTTCGGGTATTAAGCACTACATTCAACGACATGCAGGAACTAGGAACTTCGAGTCACCAGCAGCAACCAATGCCAGTATCGTCGCCCGATTTACCAGAAGTAAAAAAACCCAAACTTGTTCAAAATGCTTCAATCGAAGCAGAAAATTACTTTTTGAAACAAGAAGTAGAACTTCTAACAAAACAATTGGCAAATTTAAAAGTAGCATTTACCTACGAACACATAAAAAACAACGATGGGCAAGTGTTAATGTTCACTGGCTTACCACTTGCAGCAATTTTTGAATTTCTGTTTGGTACGATGGTTAAATTTAAACTAAATTATTATTCCCAGTGGAATTTGGAGAAAATCTCAAAAATTGACCAATTATTAATGACATTAATGAAGCTCCGATTAAATTTGCCCCACGAAGATTCAGCCATTAGATTTAATTGTTGTAGGGCAACAGTAACTAATGTATTCATGACATGGCTGGATGCATTGCATGAAGTACTTTTCAATCAATTAATGGCGACCATACCATCCCGTAAGAAAAATCAAAGTTGGCTTCCCACAGCATTTTCAGGTTTTTCAAACTGCAGAATAATTCTGGACTGTACGGAATTATATACGGCTGTACCAAAAAATTTAGAAAAACAGCGCTTAACTTATAGCTTATACATATAAGCATCGAAATACGTGGAAAGTGCTAGTTGGTGTTGCTCCAAATGGTGTGGTAACTTATATAAGTAAAGCATACCCAGGATCGTCATCCGACAAGAAAATTGTACAACATTGTGTAGTACTTAACCAAATGTGCTCGGGTGACATGATAATAGCAGATAAAGGCTTTTTAATAAGAGATATTTTACCAGAAGGTGTCACATTAAATATTCCACCTTTTTTAACTACTCCGCAGTTTACAGAGCGGCAAGTATACGAGACACAAAAAATTTCGAAGGCAAGAATCCATGTAGAGAGGGTTAATATAAATTCTTAGTAAACAATACAAACATGAACTAAAACAGCTTGGCAAAAAAATAAACGTGAACTTAAAATAAATAAAGAAAAAAATATGTCTTATCAATAGGCAGGTACCTATTGAAGAAGAAACATCGGTTGTATTAAAGTTAATACTTTAGGATATCCCACACCTTTATACGTCCGCGTCTTAACACCTCAATTGTTGAAAGTTTTTGGCATATTTCGTCTTGTTTCACTAATGAAGTATCTTCTACGTGTGAATATATATAAATTCCAGTTGCTTTGTTGCTTGATCTTAAAAATGTACATACATAGGTTTGATTGTCTTCAACGCTTACTACCTTGGCGACATATTGTTTAGTGATATTATTTTTGTCAGTTTTTAGATTCACCAACACAAAGTCATCGCAATTGACTTCCATTCTGCTAGAAACATCATTTTCATTATTGCAATTGCTTTCCACAATGTTAGAAACGTTACCAAAATTGATATTATTTTCATCACCTTTATAATCAGAAAACGATTCTAGTTCATCATCACTATCCGCAGTCAAAACCCTTTCGTCAATATCAGTCTCTGAGGAACTATCGTGTAAAACAAGTTTCTTCTTTGATTTATTCGCCTTCACAGTTTTTTTTTAGTTTGTGTAGTGGACGTTGAAGGTATCTGTAAGTCTTTTTGTGATATGCTTTTGCCTGCTTCGACGTTTAATTTTTTTTTCTGAACTCTGGGTGCTTTGTCAGAACTGAATCGAGCTTTAACGAAAACATCTTTTAAGGATTCCGTCATATTATTGGTTTGCTGTTCGTTTTCTATTTCAGTCTTGGGTAGTTTGTCTAAAATTTTGTGTCTGTTAACTGGCACCAAACCAGTTGCTTCAAATCCGGAGATTATATTCTTTGAATTTCTTGCATCAATTTTCTTTAGAGCTTGATTTAATAGGCGAGGAAATATATCTTTTCTAATTACTCCCTTATTGCATTTCTTCCATGTTCGTAAGATTTCTCTCCATGCTCCTTTTACTGGCCGAAAAACGCTAACGTCTAAGGGTTGCGATATATGGGTGCTGTTCGGCGGTAATAATATAAAACGAATATTATTCTCTTCACATTGTGATATGACAGCTAATGATATGTGACTTGCCAAGTTGTCACCAATAAGAATTTTTGGGCCAGGTTGCAATTTCTTACAATATGGAAGAATGATGTTCTTAAACCAATCCTCGAAAATATTAGTATCAAACCAGCCAGAATGACTGCGATTATATCGCGTATCTGTTGGTCCATTCTCACACCATGTGGTCCACAAATGATCAGCCTTGTAAACCACATATAAAGGTAGTAAAAGACCCGAAGCTGTACAGGCGAACATTACTGAAGTTGCGGACTTGGAGCTATCCATAACTTTTTTCTACAACCACCATGGAAAGTGGGATTTTCAGACTTCGTCTCCATAGATACGAGTATTGAAAATGAGTTTTTCTACAACCACCATGGAAAGTGAGATTTTCAGACTTCGTCTCCATAGATACGAGTATTGAAAATGAGTGTTTGCCGAACAAGTGAAAATTGCGTGCGGAAAGTAAACTTTCCGCACGCAAATCTGGATTAATCTGGATTTGCGTGCGGAAAGTAAACTTTCCACACTCAAATTTTGATTTGCGTGCGGAAAGTAAACTTTCCACACGCTAATTTGTTTACTTTCCGCACGCAAATCAAAATGTCATAAATGACATTTGATGAATGTCAGATTTGATTTTGCAGAAATATTTAAATTTTTTGTGGTTGTAGAAAAAATAGTGTGTAATACATGTGTTGAAAGCTTGTATTAGCCACACTCATGTGACTGCAGCACTCACTAGCGTTCGTGCTGCAAACTTCACATTCGTGTGACAAACGCAAGCTTTCAACACTTGTATTACAAATTACTATTTTCTATTTGGGTGCTAAAATAACTCCATTCTAGCACCCAAATGACGTCATTTGAGTGTTAAAATAAGTCGTTGGAGTGCTAAAATATACTAGTAAAATTTACTGTATTGATGTTGGTAGCGTTGAACTGTCAACTGACATACGTCAAAAATTCTTTTTCATACTGGGATCTGGACTTGTCCGGCAATAAATTTTCGAACCTAAAATTACGCCAACATAAACGTCACCAACCACCGCAAAATTCCCTAGATTTAAAATTTTTATTTTTTAATTTATAAAATGGTATAAAGCGGCAAAATAGAAAAAATAGTATAAAATACTCGTTGCAGAAGGTCTTTCAAGCACTCATTTGTTCCTCAACTCACCGCTATGCGGCTCGTTTCGGAATTTCAAATTCGTGCTTGAATACATGCCTTCTGCAACTTGTATTTTAATATACTAGTTTGCCGAACAAGTGAAAATTAGCGTGCGGAAAGTTTACTTTCCGCACGCATATCTGATTTGCGTGCGGAAAGTAAACTTTCCACACTCAAATTTTGATTTGCGTGTGCAAAGTAAACTTTCCACACGCTAATTTGTTTACTTTCCGCACGCAAATCAAAATGTCATAAATGACATTTGATGAATGTCAGATTTGATTATGCAGAAATATTTAAATTTTTTGTGGTTGTAGAAAAAATAGTGTGTAATACATGTGTTGAAAGCTTGTATTTGCCACACTCATGTGACTGCAGCACTCACTAGCGTTCGTGCTGCAAACTTCACATTCGTGTGGCAACCGCAAGCTTTCAACACTTGTATTACAAATTACTATTTCAGCTCTTTTAGATGTTCGACGTACAAGGACTTTTACACGACCAGGGTCGTCGGTGAAATTTGTTTCATCGTAATTGATAATAGCTTCTGGAGGAACATTTTTAAACGTTTCTGATATATTGTCGAAGTATTTATTTATTGTTGTGTGATCGACTTTGGCACGACTTTCTTTAATAGATTGTGAAAATCTTTTAGATAATTCGGCTTTATGCCTTTTCAAAAAATTTTCGACCCAGGTTTGTCCTGGTACATTATTTTTGAACTGTAGTATAGTCTTGCCATTGCGTTCTAAATAAGTGTTTACAATTTCTTTTACATCATGTACATCAAATGGGAACCCCCAATCAGCAGCAACACAGATTCCATTAACAAGAACTGCTTCCTCTTCTTCTCTTAATGCAGGTTGGCCACCAGGTTGTTTAGAATGAATGCCTTTAATTCTCCTGTACAAGGTCACAAAGGGAATACCATATTCCTCGCTGAGTACAGGTAAATTGCCTCGCTTATATCGGGCCACAGCTTCTTCTAGTTTTTCGGGATCATAATCACGGTATTTACGGCTACCCAACTTCCGTTGATAATTTCTTGCCACTTTCAAGTCGCCCCTGAAACAACAGGGAAAAATAAATTGGTACGCCCCTGAAACTATGCTATCCAAAACTACCGATTGAGGTTAGGTATTTGTAAACACATAAATACAGAATTTAAAAAAAAATATTACGCCGTGATATCATTAATTCGAACAGCTACACAATACAAAGTAAAGAAGAGAAAAATATTCGCAATTTTTACCTTTAACTTCAATCAACATTGTCGGCTCACAGGTTCTAACAGTTGACCACCCACTTATCAAATATTTAATAGTAAGCAACACTGGACTGCTGTCTACAATTGCAGATCTGAAACTACATCCACTAGAGGGCAACTCTATTATTTACAGTAACGCGTCATAAAGTTTCAACTCGCCCCACACTTTCAAGTCACCCCACTTTACGGTACATAAAAATAATTTTCTTTCATAATAGGTACGACATTTAAAAAACGTAGCTTTTATATTTTTCCTTAATCAAAAATGTCTTTAATCACCGTAGCTACGCCACTGATCAGATTAAAACTTTCTTATTACTATCAAATTATGACTCTGGTAGAACCTAAATTACCCTGTAAAAATTAAAAATAAATCTCTGGTGATTTATAACATATTCAAAAAAACTTTAAAGAATCGCAACTTTTTAATTTGGCCCTTTAAGAAAATTTTATTTAAAAAACCTTCACTATGGGTCCACGACAGTTGAACGCGAGCAGTTGTACGCGGCTATTTGAACGCGAGGACTTTTGAACGCGGGACTTTTGAACGCAGGGACTTTTGAACGCAGAAACGTTTGAACGCAGAGACGTTTGAACGCCAGTGAATCCTGATTTGTTGTACAAACATTGGCAAGTTATTTTACATTCAAACCCAGACCTGCAACCTAACCCAGACCTAACCTAAGCCAATTCTAGCCTATCCCAAACCTCTAACCTAACCCATACCTAACCTAACCCAGACCTAACCTAACCCAGACCCCTAACCTAACCCAGACCCCTAACCTAACCCAGACCTAACCTAATCCAGACCTAACCTAACCCAGACCCCTAACCTAACCCAGACCCCTAACCTAACCCAGACCAAAACTAACCCAGGCCTAACCTAACCCAGACCCTTAACTTAACCCAGACCTAACCTAACCCAGACCCCTAACCTAACCCAGACCAAACCTAACGTGTCTGCGTCCAAACGTGTCTGCGTTCAAACGTCTCTGCGTTCAAACGTCTCTGCGTTCAAAAGTCCCTGCGTTCAAAAGTTGGGCGTTCAAACGATCGCGTTCAACCGCTCGCGTTCAACTCGCCGCGTTCAAATGTCCTGCTCCCTTCACTATTTTTTAATGTAGTTAAGGCTAGTAAAATATGGCCCCAACGTTCGTATAAAATTTTCATAATTCGTTAAAGTAAATAATTTCTAGTTTATTTTTTATATTAGTTGAGTAAAGTAAGAGAGTACAAAATATAAAAGTTTCTGGAATCCATTTTTATAGGCAGGCAGCCGTCCAGCACCAGCTGTCACGGTTAAAATTTAAACTAGAAAATTAAATTCTAGCCTATTTCAGACTGAACATTCAAATCCGAGTATGATATTAAAAATTGACATAAAAATATAATTCTGTTTCCATTTAAAATTTGAGTTTCTGTTACAACTCGCAAAGCTATGACAGTTTAACTAAGTTTACTGATTTCTCTTCAAAATTATCTACAAATTTCACCTTTGCTCTAAATTAAATGATTAGAGGAAAATATAGGGAACTGAAAAAGCGGGGAATTTGTTTGTTCTTTCAAAACAATCCACGAGGTATACCAAATGTCATGATAAGTAACATTACCAGTTTAAATATTTTCTAAGAGTTTGTTGTGGCGAGTTTGACATTTTGTAGAAGTATAAAACATCACATTTGCCTTTTTATTATGCGCAACTTAACTAATTTAACTTTTATGCTTTTTTTATTTAAAGAGTTACGCCAAAGGTTAAATTAGCAAATTATCCCAGAATCTAAAGACAAATCAAATCTGCAAAACTTAGTAAAAATTTCATAGCACAGTTGATTTTCGAGTTATAACACAAACATATTTCGTTAATTGTAAACAGTAATTGATTTTTATCTAATTCCGTTTTGAAAAGTTGAATTTTACCTAACCTTTTGACGTTATGAAACGTCACTTTTTACCTAATCGAGTGTTGTAAAGATTTTTTTCTACTCCCACCATGGAAAGTGGAATTTTCAGACTTCGTCTCCATAGATACGAGTATTGAAAATGAGTGTTTGCCGAACAAGTGAAATTAGCGTGCGGAAAATTTACTTTCCGCACGCACATGCATGATTTTCGGTGCGGCAAAGTATAATTTTGCCGCACCGAAATCAAAATGTCAAATCTGACATTTGATGAATGTCAGATTTGATTTTGCAGAAATATTTAAATTTTTTTATGGAAATGTGGTTGTAGAAAAAATAGTGTGTAATACATGTGTTAAAAGCTTGTATTTGCCACTCTCATGTGACTGCAGCACTCACTATCGTTCGTGCTGCAAACTTCACATTCGTGTGGCAAACGCAAGCTTTCAACACTTGTATTACAAATTACTATTATCTAATTCCGTGTTGAAAAGTTGAATTTTACCTAACCTTTTGACGTTATGAAACGTCACTTTTTACCTAATCGAGTGTTGTAAAAATCTTTACGTAACTGAGTTACGTAAAGAATATTACACAACCCAATTTTAAACCAAATGCCGCGCAGATGCCTACTATAATAATAAATAAAATAATTTATTGCTTGTCAGATATTGACAATGAATTATTATTTAGAACGTGGAAGAACGAAATTACGAAATTAGATAAAATTTTGTACGTAATACGTTATGAAAAGCGATATTGTTTGACTCACGTAATTTGCAAAACTCGCTAACGCTCGTTTTGGCAAACTTACGACTCGTCAAACAATATCGCTCTTTTCATAACTGATTACGTAAATAACTATTACGTAACTGAGTTACGTAAAGAATATTACACAACCCAATTTTAAACCAAATGCCGCTCAGATGCCTACTATAATAATAAATAAAATAATTTATTGTTTGTCAAATATTGACAACGAATTATTATTTAGAACGTGGAAGAGTGAAATTACGAAATTAGATAAAATTTTGTACGTAATACGTTATGAAAAGCGATATTGTTTGACTCACGTAATTTGCAAAACTCGCTATCGCTCGTTTTGGCAAACTTACGACTCGTCAAACAATATCGCTCTTTTCATAACTGATTACGTAAATAACTATTACATCATTAAAAAGCTTATTTTCTCCCCTTTCCAGCGATACGATATGTAAGTAGTAATTAGACATGTTTTTCCTAAATTTTTTTCCTAATTTTCTTCCTACCTTAGTGATCAAGTCTACTGTGATACATAAACAAGTCCAAAATATTATAATATTCAAGCTTATTTTGATAAATGTAAAAGTAGTTCCGATTGCTGCTCAAACTAAAACTGCTAAATCAGTTAAAGATATAGGTTTGAAGCCTTACAGAATATAATACGATATTTCTGCACTGATTTTAAAGACAAGTGTCATTTTACTGACAATACAGGCTGTAATAGACTTAAATAGTAAAAGGACATTTTTACTGACTACGGCATTAAAACAACAAATGCACAATGACATTTATGAAATTTTTTTTTTCAGTACAATCGCGTAACAGCAGATAGCTGGACGACACCGATGACAAGAAAAATATTAAAATAAAGTTACAAATACAGATAAAATTGGTGTTAATCAGAAACAATCGGCGAAAAAATTATATGTTCAAGTTAAAAATGCAGATTTACTACTTTAGCTTCGCTGTAGAATGCCAGCCGCAACACTTTTTAAACAAATAAATTTGTAATAAGAATTGACGGGTGAGGGGGGGGGTTGTATTGTAATATTGTACATCATCAGAGAACTTATCTTTTTATCTTTCTAATCAACGTAGAATTTTATGAGAAAACCAGAAAAATATTGAAAAATGTAAATTCCTGAATATTGTATTCTCCCCCCATCAAGTGTGCCATGAGCCATGATATAATTTTTTGTAGTTTTTTAAACCTTTTAGCAGGAAAGCTCTGATTACATACAAACTTTTTTCCAGCCTGTACGTAAATAGTCAACTAAACGTTATACTTCTGATGGAGTTCTTACGGCAATAGTTTTGAAAACCCTATGATAGGGTTTAAAAATGTAACTTGTTCTATATACAGATAATTACTTACAAACGGAAGTCGTTGTGTTTTGTTTGAGTGTATAATTATTTTTCATTCATGCACTTGTTTTAAGTATGGAGGGGGCGGTCTCGAGTCTCGCCTACTCAACTTAGGAACGTCAGTTTGCTTAAACCGCGTGTTAGAATTAGTAGTGTTGTGTTGCGTTTCTTCCCCGTTTATTTATTATTAATTTAATTTAAAAAATAAATACGTGAACAGTTTTTAACAGATAGTTTATATAAATGTTGTTAACAAGAGGTTAATTATGACTGTGTTAACTTAATTAATTAATCATGTATGTGCAGATCTCGATCGTACTTTTAGTGTTTGGTTTTTACTTAAACTTTACCATAGCAATAACTGAATTATTAAATACTGAAGTAGAACAGCACTGTATACAACGATGTCCTATGCAGGTAACAGCAATTTGATTTGACTATAGCAAATAAGTTAAGTTACTTTTATCGAAAACAACCGCTAAATTTGTTTCTCATTTTGTGAAGGCAACTTTTGTTTTTAAGTTCTGCCAAGGATTTATGACGAAATGTGTTCGCGTTATTTATAGTTAATAACAGTTATTACCTAATTGACAGTTAATAACTTTTACTTGAAAAATACGTACACAAAACTTTCGGCATACATTCAAAACTTGCACGAAAAAACATACACTGCTGGCTTTGATTAGGTACATTATCTTATGTGAGTGTATCTTCTAAATTATGTTTTAGATGTATATTTTTCGTTTTTATAAAAAAAATAAAATTAATTAATAAGACCATGCCAGCAGCTATTAATATTGTCTTAACGATTAATTGAGTGTGATAAACCAGAATGGCGTAGTATAAATTTTGACACTTTGATGTGTAGGTCTTTTATTTCTATTGAGGAATTTGGAGAGTTGTAAATTGGAGTTCTAAAAACTCTTTTAACATGAATTTTTCAGTTCTCCGCAACAATTTAACTATGTTTTGTATAACACATACGTAAACTGTTGTTCACTAAAAGGGAATTCCTTGTTTACGTCATAACTAAACAGCATTTAGTTGCTACATTAAATAAATTAACATAACAGGTTAAAAAGTCAAATAGTCTTTAGTTGTTGCTTGACAGTTCCAAACGAATGTAAGACTATGTCGTCGGTGTCAAAATTTTAAATTTTAATTTTACAAATATGTGGTGTAGATAAAAGATTTTACGGTTTTAAAAGGAAATATTAGTAGAGTAAACTGCAGTGGAATTATGCTGAACAACTGAATAAACTTCTCATGAGATTCCGTGGAAAAAGAATACCCGAAGAGGATTCTGTGGAATTCATCATCATTAGCATTAATTTCCCGTGGAATTCCGCTGTACAAAATATTGCCAACTATCCTTGAGCTGGACCTTAATTTTAGTAGACTGAAACCATTTCAGGATTTACAAAAATAGTGAAAATAATTATAAATAAAATATCAATAGAAATAGTGACCTAACTTATTATTGTTAATTAATAATAAATATATTACTTATTGAACTTACAGACTGCACTTCGATAGGGCAGTTATTACTTAATAACTGATTTATTTTACATGTGTATAATTTTTCAGGATTGATATATTTGGGTTTTTTTATTCTATTATTTATTTTCTAACCGAGATAAATGATAAAATGAATATTCAAAGTCGTATTCAATTTACCTTAAACGTAGGTTTTTGTATTTTCTGAATTCTTCACATTCGCATAATATAAATACTTTAAGAGTAAGTTACTGGTTAGTCTTTATTTCTACCACTTTATATTACAATGAATAAAAATTACGTATACATATGTTACAAAAGGTATTTTATTTTAAGTACCTACATTATAACTAATTGATAGTCAATATTATACATTTCTATCGGTACGATCATTGAAAGTTTTGTGTTAATTTGTGTTAATTTTATTTATTAAAATGTCCAACAATATAGAGTACGCATATTCTGCCCTCCAAATAATCTACATCTAGCTTTGTACTTTACAATAGCAAATTTTAATATTTGTGATGATTTTCAAATACTATTTATAACTTTTATTTTGATGGTGTACACTGGCAATTTTCTTTCCAAGGAACTTCCACTCTCACTTTTCATACGCTAATGATGAACGTATAGCTATTAAGACAACAAGTGTTTTATAGAAGGTTTAAAAATTAAGGTCGTAGTTCAAATCTGAGCGAACGAAGTGAGCCGAGGATTTGATAGACCGAGATTTTTAAACTATAAAACACGAGTTGTCTTCAAGATTTTTTCTAACACTAATATCTTTCACTAATATATTATGAGAAATTTTAATAAATTATTATTTGAGACGCGTTACAATACACAAAATGCGAAGATTGCTAGGCAACGACGTATGTTATAGAGAAAAGCGTATTTTAAAGGCCTATAAAATACGTTGTCATTGACGACGTATTTTATAGAGAAAACGTATTTTAAAAACAACATAACAAGTGAGCTCTTATGCACCATAGAAACAGTATAAGATATTAGTGTTAGAAAATAGAAATAAATTAATTTATCGTCTTGACATTTACAAAATTGTCATTGTCATATTAACTATAGTTCATTAATGATTGTGCTTTAATATTGTACCATTTTGGCATACAATACATCTAGAATTTTAATAAAAAAACTATGGCTGTACATCTGTACAACCACTTCCAGAGCCTGACTCTTCTCACAAAATCTGAGTAAGTTTTATCTGTACTACAATCCTTTTCTTTTTCAATATCATCTAGAATCTAGATGTTCCTCTTCAAGTTCATCTACTTCATCGTCCTCTTCTTCTTCTTCTTCTAATTCAGAACTTTACTTAGAATCATCTTTGGCATGTGGGATATTTCAACAATCTTCATCACTAAAGCATAGTTCATTACGGCCTTGAAAGGTTTTATCTTTTTTGTCTTTTGATTCACTTTCTAATATAAATTCAAGTAATTTTAAATAAGTTGATGCACATTTCTCTTGTATCGTTTTTGTGAAGTGGTAGTTTTCGCACACATTGTTTTACCTTTATTATTTATTTTTCTATATACGAGATTTGCATTTTCGTAAATATAGTTTTTTTATATATATTTGCACCTACAATATAAATATTCTCATGTCAATGCATTGCAGATGAAACTGACGAGCTTCAAATAAGAAATGTTGAGATTTAAATTTTAAAAAATTGCAGCGGATATCTAATAATTAAATAGCTCATTGAAAAAAGCTCGTCAAAACTTGAAACATGCGCAAGTGTAACCAAACCTTTAAAATATACAGGGTGACCCAAAACGTACCGGCGATATTTCAAGGATGAATTCCAGAACTTATTTATAGTCGAAAAGTCCATATATGTCCTAAACGTAACCGTTGACCAGTTATTGTTTATTTCATAATTTATGTGGCTAAAATTTTAGTTCAACGGATTTCTGAAATATTAATCTAGTTGTCATGATCGCTTTGTAACATTTGAAAATCGTTTTTAACAAATTATTGCTTGTAACTTATCAGTTTATTACTGTGATACTGATGCTATTTGCTTCCTTTTTGTATCCTTCCCAAGTAACATTTTGCCGACTAGCGACCAATTCTTTACCAAATCCAACGTCATAAATTAGTACAAATTAAGGTCGGTCTGCAACTTGAACATTTAAGATACGGCACGACGTTAGTTAGACGTAGTTCCGACGTCGGACAATTGCTAGTAGTATTTTACAGTCCTTGCGGACGTTGGCTCAACGTTGCAACACAACTTTAGCCTGAGTAGTACAATATACAGTTAGCTACCAACGTCGGTAAAACGTCACTGCCCGACCCTAGCCCGACCGAACATGCAGTTTAAATTTAGGACCGTTAACCGACGTCGGTGCGACGTAAAGAAGCGACTAGTGGTTGTAGTGACTTTTTGAGTATTTATCCGACGTTTGTTTGACGTTGTGAAGTGACTAAAAATTTAGTATAAAAATCTAGCCTTTTCCAACGTCTAATAGACGTCGGATGGTGACTGCTTTACGTACAGAGCATTATTTTTTGCGCCAAAATAACTTATTCAAACACTCGGTTAGTAATAATTATAGATTTTACATGAATACAAACATTACATACATGTTTATACCAGGTAGGACTTATTATAATTTTGTTTTAGCTGTTAATCCGTAAAATAGTTGTTTATGTAGTTTTAAATATTAAAACTATGAAAAGAATTGATCGAGCAAAACGTTCTTATAAATACACAGCAACATACTACAGGAAAGTAAAAAACGTGGCAACCCTGTGCTGTTGCAACCTGCAATTGTACTCCATACGATTCGGAAGTTCTCGGTGGTAAAGGTTTTAATGTTTACGTTGTTATTAGTAACGACAATTATACGAAATCCGACTTCAAGTTGGAGCATTTAACTAAATATGGAACTATATTTATACTAGAAGTCGGTGTAGGGTTGCTTAGACAACCAGCTCCAACTACGCCATAATGTATTATTTTTAAAGCGAAATAAATAGGTAGCCATTTTGAAAGACCGTTAAATATAAGTAAACAAAATAACTTATTTTTCCATTTGTTTATATATTACCTCACTAGGGGTTGATATTTAAGTAAAAACTATTATGACTTTTTTACTACAATAAAAATAACAAAAAAATGCGTTTTCCTAGAAAAACAACGAAAAACATGCAGTAACTTAATACTTTAATTACGTGATATTCGTAAAGCGCAATCATTTTTTAAAGGTATCCCAAGCATGTTCTACAATAAAGTTGAATTCGTTTTAGTTTTAGTCCCCCCAGTGCTCGAATATTCACCCTAAAAATATTTTCTTTTTAAAGATAACCGGCCGTATTCATAAACGGGGTGACTAAAACTAAAGTTTATTTTTGTCATCAACGATGGGCTCAGCTTCCGTTAGAGTGAATGGTCAGCTGCAGTCCTTTATTACCCTGTTTCCTTTTAGTCAGGTAAAGAGTTTACAGATGCGTCACAAGGTTCTAACAAATGGGGATTAAATCTGAAATAGAAGCTGTTCCTCGAAGTTAGGTACAATTGTTACCTTGCACCGATGTAAAATTAGGTGCAGTTTAGGTTGGAAATTCCAACCGTCAAAGTCGGAGGCCGACGTCGAAACAACCCGTTTTTTGTTGACCATATTGGTGCAAATGAAGGTCGGCACTACGTCGGTTCGACGTTGCTTACCGACCTTTAGTACAAAACACCAACGTCTAAACGACGTCGGCGTGTTACTTGGGTTATTCCCATAGAAATTCACAAATGATTCACAATGCCAATGTTATTTTCAAATGAAGAATATGCAGATGTTTATTATGTTTACGGTCTGTGTGATGGAAATGCTTTAGCAGCACAACAAGAATATCGTAGAAGATATCCCAATAGAAGACTGCTTACAGTGCTTACGCGTGCAGTTTTCTTTAATTCACATCGTCAGCTGAAGGAACAAGGCACTTTCAATGCAAGACATGCACTCGGTCAAGGAGTTGTCCGTAGACCCATAAACGAAGATGAGCAAGTTCTTGATTTATTACAAGAAGATCCGTCTTTAAGTGTGCGAAGAATTGCAATACGTACTGGAATATGTAGAAACCAGGTTTGGAGAATAATAAGAAGTGCTCGTTTACATCCATATCATCATCAAAGAGTTCAAGCTTTAGGTAATGATTTTGAAGCTCGTTTAATATTTTGTAATGGGTTACAATAGTATATTATATACCACGGGACTAAAGTGCATCATTTAATTATGAGGGTGAAGTTTATTTCCCGGCCCGCAGGCGAGGGAAATACTCACCTGAGGGATTGGATGCACTATTCACTTTAGTCCTATGGTATATACGCTATTTTTTGCACTCTCGTATCATATAGAACCATAATAGTGTAAAAGAAGAATTAACATTACAATTTTGACAATACAAATTTCATGAAAACTGTTGTTTAAATTCACCATAGTAACACTAACTACAATAATTGTAACTAGGTTATAGCAGTTGATTATTCAGTTGTATGTTACTATGTTGTTATGGAAACACCTTGTTTATTTTTACTTTAGTCCCTAGGGATTTTGTATCATTTTTAATCCCTCTGGGACTGAAATTGAACTTAAGTCCCTGAAATGAGGGATTAGATTAGCATTTTATTCCCGGGAGTGCGAAAAATATTTTTTCATTCGAGATGGTATCAATTATTATTAGCATAATTTTCATGAATGGTCTGCAGAAAATCCTCATTTAAGAAGGCGCTCGCATTTTCAACGTAGATTTAGCGTTAATAATATCGTCTGCTTTCTTGTTCTGTGTCGTCTGATTGAACCATTTGAACTGCCACGCCGTTTGAATGGTGCGAATTACGAATATTTTCTAGAAAACTCTTTACCCTTATTACTGGAAGATGTGCCATTAAATATTAGACGTGCAATGTGGTATCAACACAATGGGGCACCAGCACATCAATCTCTTCGTGTTAGAGCTTGGCTTAAAATAATAAAAATGTATTTAAAAAATGTATTTCATAAATTTCGTTGAACTTAAATTTTAGGCACATACATTATGAAATAAACAATAACTCGTTAACGGTTACGTTTAGAACATATGTTTATCTGGACTTTTCGACTCTAAATAAGTTCTAGAATTCATCCTTGAAATATTGTCGGTACGTTTTGGGACACCCTGTACATGGGATGATATTCCTCCCAAATTGCTTTTGTGCAATCTTTATTTGAATGTGAATCATATACATAAATTAACGTATTTTTAGGTTATCTATTGTTAAACTGTAATGACAATACGTTACAACAGCAGCACTACATTGGCATAAATGACAACTCATTTGTTTTATCAAATGTTGCTTGCATTAACCTTTTCTTTTTTAATTCGACAGAGGAATAGTTACATTGTATATTCAAAGATTTAAAAAACTTTCTGTATAATATTATATAACAACAAGCATTGCGTTAGCGTAAACATGGCATAAAAAGGCCAATGTAAACCTCGTAGGATAGACTATTCGCTATCGCCCATGTACAAACTTTTATACTCGTTTTGCAGTGAACCCCTCTTCACATTTATATACAGTTTGCCAGAAAGTTAGTGCCATTTAGGATATATTGGCTGTATTAATAACATACAGATTAAAATACCTGTTGTACCTACTTGCCCAAAGACTAAAAAGGTCTTATTTGGAAAATTGTTATGGCTCTTGAAACTTACAAAACGCTTTACCGGGAAAAGTTGTTTAAAATTAACTTCTGAATCCTTGTACAAATGTGTCAACTTCGAGATCTCTATTTTTTTTATCAAAATTAAAAAAAAAAATTGTAAGTGATTTCGACATTATTAAGATACTTTCACGCAGATTTCGAAATCTTTAATTAAATTTCTTGTAAGTGGCTAAATTTTGAAGATATTGATAATTGAAGAGAGTCCACTTTTCCCTTTTTCTTCTTATTTACTGAAATAAATGCCTATTTTTCTCTTTTTTAACACAGCTTACTACGATCAAATAGTTTCTCAATTATAACTAAGTTAATTATTTATAAAAATGAACCTCCGAAACCCTATGTCACAGAAAATAGAAAGGTGAACTCTATTCAACTGTATTATGTCCTCCTTTGATGCATATTGAAAAAAAAACGAAGTAAGTATCGATGTCTTCAAAATTTAGCGACTTACAAGAAAGCTAATTTAATTAAAAAAGTGCCCTAATAATGTCAAAATAGTGTTTTGATTCTGTTGATAATAAGAAAGTTGTATAAAAAAGAAAACAAAAACTTAAAATTTCAGTGCCTCAGATTTCTACCGAAAATTAAGAAAAAACTCTAGGGTTTGAATGTGAATATGAAAGTATAAACCGCGTCGTTTAATCTGTAGAAATGAGGCGGGTCGTTTCTGATTCAATCATATATGTTTTAACACACCAGCTTGGACACCGAAAGATAGAATACGTTGAAGACACGAATATGTCTAAAATATTTAGGTGAAATTATGCAATATGTTTAAGTATCTAATAGTGCTAATTAAACTCTACAAACCTATTCCCGGAAACATACCGTTACTCTTATTTTTCCCATATTATCCGGAAATTAAAAAGCATTTCGTTCAAAATTTAATAAATAACTTTACTATTCGATCCTAAATAACTTTACCCATTCTGAAAAATGTCTTTTTTGCATTTTGACAAAAAAGTGAACTTTTTTTATTAAAAAATCGTAAAGAAAGCAACACTTTTTTTAACTATTTAATTTTACATTTTGCATTAAGTAAGTGTGCTTTAAATAAAATATTGTAAATTGTCAGTTTGACAACTGTAAATTCTCAAATCCTTTTTATCCTGTTTTGAGGAATTTAAAATGTCAAAATGCAAAAAAATATTGTGTACAACTCGTATGAAAGCATCTTTTTTTCACTCGTTTGATTGATGCACTCCGGCTTCGCCGTCGTGCATCAAACTTCAAACTCATGAAAAAAAGTATTGCTTTCATTACTAGTTGTACAAATAACTATTAGTATGGAATAGTTTGTCTGAAATCCTATTTATTGCTATTTTGTTAGCCAAAGAAGTATAGTGGTATCTGAACTATTTTCCAACAGAATATTCTTGAGTGTTTTTATATAAATTGACGTTGTTTTGGAGGTACTTATTTTTACATCATTATTAAATTAACCTTGGTTGTACATGATCTATCCCTTTTAGGGAAAAATAAATGGAAATGCCTTCTTGGCATTTTTAAATATTAATAGCTTTTATTCAATTTTGCCGTATAAACTGACGTTTAATTGTTTCTGGCCTGCCCATAAAAGTTGATGTTTTATAAACAATCGTTTAAAATTTTTATTCCGCTAGCGATTTAAAATTTTTATTCCGCTAGCGCTTTAAAAATGTCAAATCGCTTTAAAAATGTCAAGTAAATGTCAAAATTGAATAAACAGTTGTATTACACTTGCGGATTAAATTAATGTATTAACTCGCGGTATTAACGCGCTTGCGGCTGCCGCCGCTCGCGCGTGTAAACGTACCGCTCATTAAACATTAATTTAATCCGCATGTATAATAAATAACTATTATTTTTATACATTCAGAAATAAAATCTAAATTAACAGTCAATATTCGTTATTTAATCCGTTTTTAAATTTTAGAGTATCTACAAGCGCATATGCTGTTCAACGTAAAGAGTTTATTCATATTATGTCGGTAAATCTGTTTTTCGTCAAGAACTTCTAAGTGGAACGCCAGTAGCGTTTATACGGCAGGGCATGTGAATTTTGTCACTGACAGAGAATTAATGTGCTTGTAAACTACTATGTTTTAAAACCGTGTATAGACTAAATAAAGCAGTTTATACAAATAATTAGGGAAAATCAAATATATCTAATACGCAGTTTGCATAAATTCCAGTCTCTAATAGTCTAATATACAGGGTGGTGAATTGTTTCACGCACCATAGGAATGGTAAATTTTTAATGCGCAAATATTTGCTTCGCTAATTGTTTTAGACCAAAATTGTAAATATGTTTTGTTATAAAGAAAAAAATACCGCATCCAATGATGCTATTTTGCAGTTTTTTTCGATTTTCCCTTAATAGAAAAACTGTGGAAATTAATTCTTGCACTTTGACAAAAATCACTGATGCCTTGGAATTACTGAAACAGTCTGGCTTGTCAATTAGTTGCATTTGTTAAAATTAACACATAACAGTATATTACCAAGGTAGAGAAGACATTTTTCTCTCATGTGACTGCAGCACTCACTATCGTTCGTGCTGCAAACTTCACATTCGTGTGGCAAACGCAAGCTTTCAACACTTGTATTACAAATTACTATTTTTCACTACTAGCACCTTTATTCCTTTTAATTAATCAGTTTTACATCAATAAAAAGTAAAATGACAGATGCATATATTTATTTCTAAATATCCACAAAAATCAAATAGCCTTGCTTGAAACCAAGGGGAGGAGTTGATTTCAATTGACGTTTATGTAAAATGTATTTATAATAGGCACCTGAGTGCATATGCATATCATTTGTTTCCATTATTATTAACCAGTAGTCAATAATGAAAAATTATTGGCCACTAGGAGAGAAATAAATTCATCTTCTTGGTTCGGAAACAAGGTCAATATTGATATTTTCTAATGCTAGCATTAGAATATGTTATTATTGACCTTGTTTTCGAGCCAAGAAGATGAATTTTTCTCCTAGTGGTTAATAATTTTTCATTATTGACTACTGGTTAATAATAAAAAAAATTGCTAGGCACTCAGGCGCCTATTATAATTATATTATTTTACACAAATGTCAATTGAAATTAACTCCTCCCCTTGATTTCAAGCAAGGCTATTTGATTTTTGTGGATATTTAGAAATAAATATTTGCTTCTGTCATTTTATTTTTTATTGATGCAAAAATGATTAATTAAAATGAATAAAGGTGCTAGTAGTGAAAAAAATAGTATATAAACTACGGTAGAGACGACTTTTCTCAGCCTCGCAACTATGTAATTTCCCTCCATGCTTCGCATGTCGGGAAATAATACTGCTCAGCTGAGAAAAATGTCTTCTCTACCTTGGTATATAATATACTACTATTTTCAGTTGAGTTTGTTTATAAAGTTTCCCTTCCTGTTGAATTTGTCGAATAATAGTTATTTGTGTACCAAGGCCAAAAATATTAACTTAAAAATGATGTTAACATATTTACTGTGTTATATTTTTAAAGTATACGAAATAAAAACAAAGTGAGTTAAATATGAAAAGGCGTTATAAGTTTTAAGTATAAAAGAGATAAAGGTTTTATAAGACGTTAAGTGCAGTAAAAGTAAAATTCCTTTAGAGAGTCACATTAAAAATTAAGGACAAATTATTGTTTCTCATCCCCAATAAGTTAGTTTCTTAAGAATATTTTGAAAACTTTTAAAATTACAGAATAACATTAAAATCTTGAATTTAACATCCTGTACCTATCCCTCTTAATCTTAACCTTTGAACTAATTTAATTCGAGGTCTTGTCCCATTACTTATTGACCACCTTGTATTAACGGTGCTGGAAATATTTCTAATAATAGTAAAATACTAGAAACCACTATGCCACAGGCAAAGTGTCCCATCAAGTGTCAAACAAATATTACGATGTAGAAATTAATGTTTGCTTGACAAAGTACCTACTATATGAAATTTTATAGAAAAGGACGACGGCGTAAATTTATAACGTGTACTAATTTTTCTTTTATGGAAAATACTAGTAGGCCAGTCAAATAAGGTGAAATAAGGGGTAAACCTCGGAATGAAAGTAAAGAAGCTGGATATTTGCATGAACCTTTATTTCGACGTTCTGAAGACTGGTTGAAAAGTCTCATATAATCTGGTGTCTGCGTCACAAGATATTAAAGGTCAAAGGTCACGAAAATCGGTTTTTCGCAATTATCTCGTTTGCTATGCGTCATATGGCATTTAACGTTATTATAAAACTTGTAGATCATCAAATTATCTACAATTTTTATTTGATGCATTTTGTCGTATGCTCAATCGTTCTCGAGATATAGCGCGGAGAGTAGCACGCGCGCATCCGTATATAGTTTTTTCGAAATAATAAAAAAAGTTGATGGCATATGTCAAATTTGAAAATGGCATGGGATTTTGCTTGTAATTCTGCCCAACTTTCCCCATTTAACGGATCCTCTATCTTTTATATTAAGAAAGTTACCCATGTAATGAGATAGATTATGGCACGCTGTATACCTGGCTCCACAGTTTACATAGCGTTATCCTATACATATACATATAATATAGGGATGCGCGCGTGCCACTCTCCGCGCTATATCTCGAGAGGGGTTGATCATACGACAAAATGCATAGAATAAAAATTGTAGATAATTTGATGATCTACAAGTTTTATAATAACGTTAAATGCCATATGACGCATAGCAAACGAGATAATTGCGAAAAACCGATTTTCGTGACCTTTGACCTTTAATATCTTGTGACGCAGACACCAGATTATATGAGACTTTTCAACCAGTCTTCAGAACGTCGAAATAAAGGTTCATGCAAATATCCAGCTTCTTTACTTTCATTCCGAGGTTGAATCCTTATTTGACTGGCCTATAGGGATACTTTGGCTCGTCTGCGGTGAACAGTGAACACTGCTTCCACACCCTCTATATTTTGAGTCGGCCCGAGTGATTTTCATTTATTTGGTGAAATGAAGAAGCGGCACTCATTTCCGTTTCCTCTATGAGGCTAAAACTACGAAGAACAAGAGGATAAAAACATTCCAAAAAATTCTTTGGAATTTCAAGAAAAGAAACTTATAATTTTAAAATAATAATAATAATCCTTCAATCTCTATTAAAGTAAGTAGAAAATTAGCAAACTAATGATTGCCCTTTTTAATTTATTTATATGCTGAATTCTAAGACTTCCACGGTCAGTGTCACTATTAACAAAACGTCTTCCGGATTGGGACCGTGTTCTTCTGTCTCAACAATGACACGGAAAATGTTTTGCTAATATTTATATACTTTAGATCCATATAATTAGAGTATTAGAGTTCTTTTCTAACTTATGTAATATCTATATCTGTTGCATATGTTAAACTTTGTAATTATAATTGTAATTTATTTTATGTCAAAAGGTTTACATACATACTCAGTACATACATAAACATTGGTCTCATCAAAAAATAATATAGGGTTCAGGTAAGCTAGCTGATCACGATACATGTGAAATGAGAAATATTAAATTGTGAATAGGTAAAATATAAAAAAGAAATATAAGACAATACCTGCTTTTAATTGCATAAGGACCTTCATTAAGCAGATATTTTTTAAAACTTATTTTAAATGAACTACTATTTTTTAGTTGCTTAATCTCATCATATAGTCTGTTGTTAACTTTTAATATTAATTATAATAGTCGTTTTCGAAAAAGTCTAGTCCGGTGGATTGGTATTTGTAATTCCTGTTAATTATTTGTAGTAGTCGTGGTGTTATAGGTATGGCATTTTAATTTATTTTTATAGAAACCTTTATTATTACATGTTTTATATGTATAGCATTTACTACATTTTCAAAATACAAAAAATACCGGCCAATTAAAAAATAAAAGAGTTCATTTATAGATATTTAGGCGTTTCTCCTCCACGTCATATGATCAGGCCTACAAAGGTTTATAAACTTTTCCTCTGTCTTTTAATAATGAAGTGATTCGTCAATCAAATAAAAATAAATCCATCAAAGAGAACAGTACGTTATAATTACTGTGACAAAAGCAGCTAAGTAGTCTTCATTAACTACATTAACAAACTGTGTTCAAATAGGTAAATTAAGAATAGTTCCGGTAATCCTTTTCTTCATAATAAAAATGTTATTTGCATAGGAAGAATTATATCAAAAAAATTATGCCGTACTTAATATAGAACGATGCAACTAAGTTTCGAAGTTGTTGACGGTTGATTTCTGATGAAACATAACATATGCGGGAATTTAATATTGAGTTTAACTGTTAAATGTGGTGTTTCCAAGTTAAGTTGCTACTGATAAAAAGTCCAAGAAATTTAATCACATCTACTTGCTGAAAGGTAGTTCAATATAAAATATGGATTGCGTTGAACATGTTATTTTTAAATAGAACTAAACTTGTTTTTCCTAATATAGTTTTAACTGACAATATATAGGGTTTGTCAAAAAGTACGGGTCATATGGGATTTTTTTAAATTAAAGTATTTATTAAAAAAATCAATACGGCGTTGGTTTGTGCTTTTCTAAGGACTAAAAAAAGTGCACCCCGATTTGGTCAAATGACATTATGTACCTGTCAAGTTTCACATTTTTTGAAAAAAATCTTTAAAAGTGGCCTTATTTATGATTTTTTCGAAAGTTTTTATTTGGAAAAGTTGTTCAGAATGGCATTTTACGTCGGTATCCAAAATATCAGTTAAAAATTCGGACTTATTATTTTTTACCAATTTTTTTTTAATTTTCCAAGTACTACTACAAAATTCTCATTTTTTTTATTGAAATCTGATGAAACGTGTGTAATCAACTTATTTAGATAAATAATTGCCCACCTGCATTCTCTTGAAAAAATACTGTTTGCAAAAAACTATATTCCTTTGAAAATTCGCGGTATCGTTGGATCAAAGTGGTTTTAATTCGAAATTGAATCATCATTTTCGATATTTTTACTAAAAACATTAAAAGTATAATAACAAGCGAGTTTCCTCGGATTTCAATTAAAAAAATTCCGCAAGAATTTTGTAGTATACTTATTCTTGGAAATTTAAAAAAAAAATGAGCAAAAAATAATAAGTCCGAATGTTTAGTTGAAAATTTGCAAACCGATGTAAAATGCCATTCTGAACAACTTTTTCAAATGAAATCTTTCGAAAAAATCATAAATAGAGCCACTTCTGAAGATTCTTTTCAAAAAGTTTCAAATTTGACAGGTGCAGAATGTCATTTGACCAAATCTGTGTGCACTTTTTTTAGTCCTTAGGCAAGTACAAACCAACGCCGTTTTGATTTTTTTAATAAATACTTTAATAAAAAAAATCCCATATGACCCGTACCTTTTAACAAGCCCTGTATATATCCTTAGTGCTAGAGATAAATTTTGCATATTGTTGGACGATATAACACACGAAGTGCCGTCTGCGAACTGAACTACTTGAGTACTTAACTACTTAAATAAGACTCAAGATCGTTTACATATACTAGAAACAGTAACGAGCCTAAAATGGACCCTTGAGGAACTCTGTGATTTAGGGTTACCTTGTCAAGATAACCAGATGTTTGCATTCCAGGTTCTATATAGGTAATACAAACCCTTTAATCACGATTTTAAAGATATTATTTAAAGCAATCGTTTGGAAGTCTACGTACACCTAAAGATTTCAGTTTGTTTAATAAAATGACATAATTAATCAGCTCAAAAGCTTTAGAATTATCGGCGTTTTCGATTATCTAGTTTGCCGGATTATGAATAGTAGATGAAGTATACCGTGCATCCACGAGACTACGCACCATGACGCTGGAGTGATGCTAGTTTATTTTAAAGATCTACTCTTCCGGTGACAATTGATAGTCAAACGGTTGCTAAGCATTGACCATTAAAATTGAATTTGTAAGTAACAAATAATACACAAAAATCAAAAACAACAAAAATAAATAATTTAATCAATTTCGCAGCCAAACAAATTACAACTGGAGTATTCAAATTAAATGTTCAAATAAGTTTCCATTTACTGCCATACAGTATCCTAACCTATCATAAAAATTACGTCTAACATTATCTAACAATCGGGGACTAATATTAAAACACACTTCGGTAATTTTATCTTTAAGAGAATCTAAATTAGGATGAACTCGGGAAGAGTAAACTTTAGATTTTAAGTAAGGCCATAAGCAAAAAATCGTTCGGAGTCAAATCAGGGGACCGAGCGGGCCAACCAATTGCACCTTCACGTCCAATCCAGGTTTCATGAAAGGTATTGTTTAAAAATTCTTTAACTACTGCTGAATTGTGAGCGGGACAGCCATCGTGTTGGTTACATATCGGTCGCTCATCTCCAAGCATTGTATGTTCAATTGCAGGACAAATAGTTTCAGTTAAAAGTTCTAAATAAGTCTCTCCGGTCAACGTTCCGTTAATAAAATAAGGTCCAATTACAACGTTATTTAATATTCCACATCAAACATTAACCTTCTGTGGATATTGTGTGTGTGTTTTTACAATTAAATGAGGATTGTCGGTACTCCAATATCCAAAATTTTGAGAATGTGGTTGATTATTTAAAGTAAACGTAAAGTAAAGCACACTCTTTCTAGAAAATCAGGTTCATTGTTGCATTTATCCATCATAATTTGACAAAATGTAGATCTGTTTTCGGAATCTCCCTCCCGCAGTTCTTGATGAGGCTGATATTTATACAATTTAAATTTGTGTTTCTTTAATATTTTATGTACGTAACTTTTACTTAACCCATTTTCTGAACTTAATTGCCGCACTGATATGTTGGGATTAGCACGAACAGCTGCCATTATATCAATTTCACGATCACGAACCGCAGGATTCATGATATCGGGTGCTACAAATCTGGAGCAAACATTACCAGTATTTTCAAATCTGCTTATGATTCTTCCAACAGTAGTGTGTGCAGGACTAGGTCTGTTGGGATATGTCGTTGCAAATCGTCTACACGTTTCCCTGTAACTGTTTCCTGTGTAGACCCATTTCACTATTTGAACTTTTTCTTCCACAGTGTAAATATTCATAACTATTCAACTCATATGTCATCTGTCAAAAATCGACCAATCAAAATGCAAGATTTGACGTTTTTGAGCCAATCAAAACCAATTGTATCGACAATTACCACTAGAAAAAATTGTCGATAAAATTTCACTAGTGATACGAAAGGACAATTTTTTGAAAACAGTTTATTGCTAGTTATATCCCACAGACAGCAATTTTCATGTAAACAAACTTGAATGTGGACTAATTTATGAAAAATGATTCGATGGAAACGATTTTTTTTCGTTGAATAGTCCCTCAAATACCATTCCTGGTCAAAGAATTGTAGATTATTTTTGCTGTAAAATCACTCATGTATCTTGTGATTGCGAATACCACTGCTGCGCACTCGTGGTATTCATATGCAAGCACAAGGAACATTCGTGATGTTACAGCAAAAAAATAATCGACAATTATTTGACCACTGGTGGTATTGTAAGTGACGATTTTAGTATAAATTCAAATGGGACTTGATTTGTTTATTTGTTTCAAACCATACGTCAAGTTGAATGCCACTTAATCGTTTATTGCCATAGAAAAATAAATATAATAGGGTTTGTTGTTAAGCTGTTTTCGTAAAAGCAAGAGCTGATCTTTGGGATAAATTAACGTTGCTCTGATTCCATGGTGCGAAACCCTGTGGACACGGGGTATAGTCCTATGCGGTAAAAACCAAAATGGGTAGAAAAAATAATTTTTTTTTGGCAATATACAAGTATATTTAGGTAATTTTTCATAATTTGTTTTTTGAAAGACTTGTAAATCCGAATAAGCTGGCAATTGGCTTGTAATTGTTTAGCGAATTTTTTACGCCTTTTTTGTGGATTGGTATGACCTTAGCTTACTTTAGTTGGTGCGGAAATGTGCCAGTAATAAAGCAAGATTTAAAATATCAGAAAGAGGGTATCAAATAATGGAGACCACTCGTTTTACTATTGATGCCAGTATCCCATCAGTTCCTATAAGGAATCTAGCAGATAATTTCATGACTATTCAACTCAACGTCAAATCTTGCATTTTGATTGGTCGATTTTTGACAGATGACATATGGCTAATCAACTCATATGTCATCTGTCAAAAATCGACCAATCAAAATGCAAGATTTGACGTTTTTGAGTCAATCAAAACGAATTGTATCGACAATTTTTTCGAGTGAAAATTGTCGATAAAATTTCACTAGTGATACGAAGCGACAATTTTTTGAAAACAGTTTATTGTTAGTTATATCCCACAGAGAACAATTTCCATATAAACAAACTTGAATGTGGACTAATTTATGAAAAATGATTCGATGGAAATGCCTTTTTCCGTTGAATAGTCCCTCAAATACCATTCTAAATATCACCTACATACTCAACTGAGCTTAATAAAATAATCACTTACAATGCCACAAGTGGTCAAAGAATTGTCGATTATTTTTTTGCTGTAAAATCACTCATGTATCTTGTGATTCCGAATACCACTCGTGCTGCGCACTCGTGTAATTCATATGCAAGCATAAAGGTAGGAACAGACTACAATCACGTCACGTGAGCTCATGTGATATCACGTGACGGGGAAAAAGTGTGCACAGCCGTTTTACATTGGTTTTTATGTACACCAATCACACTGACATCACCTCACGCGTATCACGTCACACCACGTGACCTCATGTTTTTATTTTCTGTTAATCCACACATTTTGGCTTCACGTGAGCTCACAAAGCAACCTCTTCGAAGTTGAGTATTCAGTTTTTGTATGTCTTCCTTAATAAATCGAATAAAAAAATCGAATTTTTTTTTTCGATCATCCGAAAATACACTGGAACCTTTTCGGATCTTTTTGCAATTCTGGAAATAATCGATGAAATTCGATCAATTCTTCTCTCTTCCTATTTATATCATGGGCCCATATACTTCTTGATTTTTTTTGTTCACTGAGCACAAAATATGACAATTCCTCTTCCCAAACGGAAGAACTAATAGATGATGCACATACATCAGATTGTGGGCAATGTCAAGGCGTGATATACAGGGTGTGCCCCTACGACCGTCGATTAGACGTTTCTTGAGAGAACTTATAGTAAATAAGTGAAAATTTGCAAAATAGGGTTTTGGGATATTACAAATTGATTGAAAATATATTTAAGATTGTACAACTCCCTGTTATACCGGAAGTAGACACTAACTTCGTTATTTCAAATAGAACACCCTGTATATATTTAGATATTCAGAATCGCTCTTAACGGTGAGTGCTATGATATAGCACAAAATATGACGCCACAGTATTCAATTTTTCTTCCCAATCGGAAGGACTAGCACACTCAATTATCAAACACATCAGATTATGCCCAATGACAAGGCGTGATATATGATGGCGTGACAGTAGTGTGTTTCCAAGCATGATTTCACGCTTAAAATTTGCCAACGTGACAGCATGTGAGCTCACGTGACGTGATAGTAGTCTGTTCCTACCTTAAGGAACATTCGTGATGTTACAGCAAAAAAATAATCGACAATTCTTTGACCACTTGTGGTATTGTAAGTGATTATGTTATTAAGCTCAGTTGAGTCTGTAGGTGATATTTAGAATTATACTTGATCGTTTGTGACATAATTTGGAGAACTGTTTGTGCCACGAATTTGCGATGTCTTCGAATCTGATTTGAAAGGATAATTAAAAAGATTAGTAATCTCATTTGGGTTTGTTACGCTTATATTATTATGGATAATGATAATAATAGATAAGGGGTCATCGCGATCTTGCTTTTTCCTCAGAGAATTAAAAAAATTCCAGAGACCTTTTCATTAATTTGTTTTGATGGTGTGCAATGTTATTATTAATTTGAGTTCTTTTAAGTTAATTAAGATCATTTCTATTTTTTACGCTCGTTTTTATATTTTGATAGCAAATTTCGTGGGGTTGTACAGATTTTTAATATAGGTTAACCAGGAATGTACCAGAGGCGAGTAGAAAACTGGTCTATTTTTTTGCCGTAACTTTAATTTTTTGTACCTACAGGGTGGACCATTTTCGATGGTTTTAAACGGAAGGTACCCTTAATATCGGAGATAGACAAAAACTGATGTTGGAGTCCTGGATTCTTTTTTGATGCTAACTCAAGTTACAAAAACAAAATTTCGTTATCTTTTGTTATTGTTAATTATGGGCCAAAATTCAAAATTTGGCCATTTTGAAAACTTCAAATTTGTTTTTGAAGATATCCAAAAACGGCAAAAACATTCTATTTGAATTTTTTCAAGTTTTACGATAGTCAATTCGGATATTTTATAATTTTCATATACCTAAGAATTATGACGTAAACTTGATATTTTTTAAATATAAGTCGTAGTTACCCATCAATGTTACGGTTTTCGAGGCATCCTGCTTTTGAAAAAAAATTGCAACATAGCACCGGCAGGTCAGTATTTTGCATCTTTTTAGTTGCGTTTGTTTCTTTTACTTTTATTTTAAAAGATATGTATAGGGTTGAATGTCTAGCATTGAGAACTTCGCATTTGAGGAAATGCTTAACATCCTTGATTTTCGTTTCTGGGTCGGGATAAGACACAAAGAGTGTTGCCTCTTTTGGGCACTTTTTAAATGTGTTGAATTTTCTTGAGTACCTATTGTTACCTACTGTGGCTTTTAGAAATTTCTTTTTCTTCAGTAAAATCTTATTCCACGATTTAACTTCCGTTTGTTACTCACGTGTTTCACTTTGAATTATCTCTGATTCAGTAATATTATCCTTGTTTAGATTTATTATTTGAGGTTCAGTGTTAGCCATTTGACATGCTGCTTTAATCCCCTTTTCAGAAACGTCCTTGCCAAATTTTTTCCATATGCTGGATGCTGGCAGTATTCGTTAAACTAACATTGGGAAGTAAGGGGGCTGCTGTAGCTATGTTAATCATTCTCTTTTGCTTTCGGTTTAGCACTGTTACATACTGCTACATTTAGAGTTTTCTAAATAAGTGTTCTTTTTTAATAGAAATACTACTTCATTTGGCAATAAAAAAACTATGCTTGAAATTGGTGAAGTGATATTTGAAAATTTTAATTTAAATTATTACAAAGGCGTACAAATCGAGAAAAAAGGCAAACGTACTGGCGCTAACGCTCCGCAAGGGAGTATGGCCGACAACATAGTAGGTACCTACTTACTTTTAAATTTTGGCCTTGTTTTATACTTTTAGCAATAAAATCACAGTTTTACCTAATCGAACTCTTTCCATTCGTCGCTTGATGTTCTCGAAAATTAATTAACACGGTTAATAAGTTTTCTTTAAAAAATGACTGCAGTTTTATAGCTATTGAAGCAGCATTTCTTAATTTAGTTTTATTTTTACTAACCAGAAACTAATCCAAAATGTAATGCCAGAAACTTGTTTAGAGTTAACAGAACTTCCCGAATATTTTCCTGTTCTTATTGAACCCAAACGTAAATATGCTTTCTGCCTTTGAAGAAATGTATAATGGATAAACATTATATTATTTCATTAAAAATTAATTACCCACTGGCGAAGCTAAGTTGTTGTCAAGTCTGACCTTTTGATACCACCAGAGCTATTCAGTTATAATTATACTGCGATAAAGCAACTTTTATATACAAAACGACAACTTAAGATTACATTATTTATTTTACTTACATAATGAGCATACTACCCTATTTGCTGTTGCTAACCTAATTGTTTGGCCTATTATAGGGATTTTTGTATAAAAATTCCGAAAAATCATAAAACATAAACAACTTGATGTTTCAATTGTGATGCAAAAAAAATCAAATACTAGGTTGTCCCATAAGTTCATGTGCATAAAAATTAGCAGAGTTTTTTAGTTTTCTCTGAGTTTCCTTTTACATTATTCTGGTGACCTAAGGTAACAATGACAAAAACAAGTTTCTGTCAGTCATTTGACGTTTTGTTAGTACAAGTTTACTTGTTCCTGCACTTACACAGTTAATCATGGCAGAAGTAAAAATTGCAATTAGAGCTCTTTTGCGTCATTAGTGCAAAAGCAGCAGCTGAGGAAATTAAAGGTATTGAAGGCGATGGCACGGTCCACAGAAATACAATGTGATTTTTTAAAAACTCAATTGCAGCAGGCCGTATTCTGTCTTAATAACCTTAGAACTGTCTGTATTAAGTCAGAATACGGCCTGCTGCAATTGAGTTTTTAAAAAATCACATTGTACCGCAGCAATTTAGTTTCGGCCGACAATTTAATAATTTTCAAGAAGTAGAAAACGCATGCCAAGAATTCTTTGGCTCCAAACTAGCAGGGTGGTATCAATATCCAATTCAGCTCCTGGCCGAAAAATAGACACATGCTATTCAAAATAATGGTTTATATTTCAAGGAATAAATGCTTTTTGTTTTTTCTAATTTCTTAATTTCTTATTTTCTTAATTAATATATTATGCACAAAGACTTATGGGACAACCTAGTATACGAGGTAGCGTCCAAATGTTCCTGGCCCGACCTACTTCTAGAAGCGTGAAATGCAAAATAATATAAGTAATAGTAGGCTACATTGTTCCTCAAGCTCCACATAAATTTTCATTTGTTTTCATTGCGTTGTTTACAAATAACTGTCAGTAGACCGACAACAAGTGGAATGTTTTTCAAAAATGTAAAAACTGGAGTACCGCGCAGTGATTATAAGTTTCTCACTAACAGGGCCGGCGCTAGCTATTTTGCCGCCTGAGGCAAACTTTTCTATTGCGCCCCAGGGGGGGGGGGGGATTTAAAATATTGAAATGCTCTTCCAACTTTAAAAAATCGCATACAATTTTCAAATTTTCCGACTAGCTCAAAATTTGTTTATAATTGAAATTAAACTTTAGAAAACTATTAACTCAGGTTCGTTAAAAACGGATCGCTTTGATGAATTTCAATATTTAATAAAATTCACCAAGTTGAATTTCAAACACCTTTCAAAATTATGCAAATTTTCACAAACAATAACAATTTCTAATAATTAAATAAACAATTTCTAATAATTAAAAAAATTATAAACTACCTTTTTTTAAAAAAACACGTACAGAAACAACACTTCCTGTCTGGTTTTCCACTTTCCCAAACACTACACCAACCTCTTCAACTTCAATACATCTTTCCCCCCTGACTCCAATTTCACCAAAACCTGCCTTATCCTCCAACCAACAACACACTTTCCTTCTTTTAGCTTTATTTATACTTGTCCAATATCCAAATTTATATAAACTTCTTCAAAAAAATAACTTTTATTCCAAATAAACTTTTATTAAATTAAAATCCAAATTATCTTGATATAATATTACTTCTTTTCAATCTTTATTTGCTTACAATTTATTTTAAGAATATTCTTTTGGTATTTTAATACGTTTTTAAGATTTTTCAAAAAAACTCAACTCACGTTTTTCCAAAAAAATATCCAACTGTTTTTATTTACATTTCATTACCTTAGTTTCTAAATTTAACACTCTACAAATTATTTTATGACATATTTACAAAATTTAACTCACTAGATATTCTACCCTAATTATTTACAATATTAAATCTCTACCGTATAACTATTTACATTTAATTAACAATAATTTTCCATAATTTTAAAAGGTGTCCACAACTCACTTTATCAAAACTCTATCAAAACAATATCATCTTAATATGTATGCATAACGATGAACTTTATTTTAAAATGAAAATGAAATTAATTTAATGTCTAATGCCTTTGTACTAACTACAATGTTTTGGTTCAACTCTACACTCTACACAATACACAACACAATACGAGCACACTTTACACTTACACACATGTGCGCATGCACCGCTGCACGCGCAATAGGGCGCTGCTGGCTGCTTGCTGTAGTGAATTCGATTACGTAGTATAGAGTTCATTAGCTGGCTGCGATCTTCAATACCTTATTAAGCAACTAAACTAGATGACTGTTAAAATGGGCATTTGAATTCAAGTAATACTTTGTTTTTATTGATAAACATAAAAAATATTTACAAATTAAAAATTTCTCTCTTACCGTCAATCAAAAAAAAAAAAAGCCGCGAAAAGTGCCGCCCCTTACAAAGTGCCGCCCTAGGCGGACGTCTCGCCGCCTCGCCCCTAGCGCCGGCCCTGCGTCACTAAACAAGGTTTGATGCCAGATCAAATTAAACAAAGGATGGATGCAGTTTACGATGACAGTGGACCATCGTTATCAACTGTAAAAACTTGGTCAAAATAAACTTAAGCAGGATTTACGGGGAAAGAAATTTACCAATGATAACGAAGTGATGGCGGCTGTTTTTCAGCATTTTGAAGACAAAACTCCAAAGTATTTTTATAAGGGTATAGAGCTGCTTATTAAAAGATGTAAGAAGTGTGTTGAAGAAAAGGGCGATTATGTTGAAAAATGAACAGATTTTTTTATTTCTCAAACAACTGCAAGCGGGTTAGGCCAGGAATATTTGGTCGCTACCTCGTATGTATAGTTGTTCTACAATCTACACTATTATTCAATAAAAAACTAAAACAGGTAAGTATGAATGTGAACACACGATATGTATACAAGATGATACAAAATTCAGACCCTGAATCTTGTAAATAGGAAACACACAAGTAACTTCAGATTTTTTAAATTTTGTTTTAATCTTAATTATAGGAGTACTATGTTTTAGCTAAACAAGCGATGTTTTAAAAGTATAGTTGTTGCTTTGTACCTGCAGTGTGTGTTGTCTATTTAACGAATATTAGGCTCGGCGTTTTAAAATGGGCACCCTGTATGTATGTCCGTTCAAGTAAATTTCACACAACTCCAAAATTGTAGAGATGTAAAAATTACATAAACCAACCCTAAATACATGTTTTTTGTGTACTTAATGGAAAACGGCCTTTTTAATATGACGAAAATAGTAGATGTAAGTGGCATTTTAATAGTTAGCATAGCAACACTTTAACCATTAACAACCAACACTTTACTCGTTAGCAACACTTTACTCCTCAGCAATACAGTAACACACACACATTTTTTATTGGCAATTATTTTGTCTGTTTACTTGTTACTATGCGGGTGTTGCAGTTGTTTTAAAGCGTTGCTATGTTGTCGTACAGGCATAACCTTGATAAATTTAACAAATTTCTCTAGAAAATTAGTTTCATTCGAACTTTTCCATTAAGTACACAAAAAATAGCGTATTCAACGCATAAGAAAAGTGGTTTTCTAGCTCGTGGAAATTTTAATTCACTCGGTAACGGCCGTGAACCAAACATTTTCCACTCGCTAGAAAGCTACCACTTTTCTTTACTTGTAGAATAATCTACTATTAAATGTTCGAGGCTTGTTAAAGTGAAATGCCCCCTGTAGCTCTAATTTTATTAAAATAAATACGATCAAAGTTGCCTGTTTTTCCAAAAATTCAGCTATAATTTGTTAAAATTTTCTTAACGGATAACATATTGAAATACGTCTTAGTAACGATGTTATCCCACAACTTCAAAACGTTCTCTAACGCCTTACGTAGCAATTCCAAACTTTTGGTTAATAATTTTGAGCATATTTATAAATTTGATCGCTGATAACCAAATGTACAATACATGATACAGGGTGTATCATAAATGGTGCATAATATTCGCACCACACGATTCTGCGTTAAAAACTGGACAAAAAATTGTATAACCGTTTTAGGCCAAAACGTGTAGTTTTTGAAGAATTGTTAATTAAAGTCTTGTAAACTTAGCCACACTGTGTGGTCAGACATACTACGTCACCTGCAATATCAACAATAGTAACCCAACCCGCTTGATTTAATAATATAATATATTTATGAAAAGCGCAAGCACTGCAAAAACTTCAAACTTCGGATGGAAATTCTATTTAAACAAAGGGTATGTTGAGTATGATTACAGATTAGTTATTTCTTTTGTTGATTAAACTACAGCTAAAAATCATTACTTCATAAAAATATGACTCGACAAGCAAACCAGAATACGACTTAAGGCTGCTAATAACTCCATAACTAAAGAGTTAACAGCAAATTGGTACTGGAGTTTTTTGCTTGGATTTTGACGTAGAATCACGTAATATACATATTATGCGCGATTTTAGATACTCCCTGTATATATTTTTTCAATATTAATTTTAAGATTAACTAAATGTTTTAGTTTTGATGTTTTAATACATAGGTTATGAATGAAGACTAAATTAGTTTGTAAAACCTTACCATAAAATACAATATGCATCACTCTAAAGAAAATTTCAAATTAATCCTATAAAAAACATACGAAATAACACAAGCTAATAAAAAAGGCCATCCCAGTTTTTCCTTTTATTATAGTTGTTTATAGGAACACGTCGTCGGGAGGTTTGGCAAACAAAAAATCCGCATTACTATCTACATTGCAGTCAATCTGTATATTATTTTATAAATTAATATTTTAAAGAATTAAGTGAGAATTAAAATTTACTTATCAAAACCATAGATAAGAAAACTGACTTAAACCGTTCTAAATATATTTTATCTAAATCAGAAGTGTTGTTAGTGATACATTAAGTGAAATAAACATTTTAACTCTTAAATTAGTAAAATAAAAGATATTATATATAATAATAATTGATGTCAATAAAATTAAAATCGTGAATAAGTTTCGCTCTCTAGAAATTCCTACAAAATAAGAAGAATATTAGGTTTTTCAGTATCGAAAGTAATGATTGATGTCAATAAAATTAAAATCGTGAATAAGTTTCGCTCTCTAGAAATTCCTACAAAATAAGAAGAATATTAGGTTTTTCAGTATCGAAAGTAATGATTGATGTCAATAAAATTAAAATCGTGAATAAGTTTCGCTCTCTAGAAATTCCTACAAAATAAGAAGAATATTAAGTTTTTCAGTATCGAAAGTAATACCGTAATAGGCCTGAAATTGTCGGTTATATTACGAAAGCATGTTGCATGCTAACAGAGAGTGTTAATTTGATAGCTAAAAAATCATAAGGGTTGCCCTAGTGATTTTCTGTAAAATTGTCACGAAATAGTAATAGTATTGATGAACATGATAAATTATCTAAACAAAATTTATAAAACGATTGACACAGCCTATGTCTGTAGCACTAAAAATGTTCTATTTCACGCACAGTTTACAGTGTTCAACAAAAACTTTATTCTTTAAACAAAAAGTCTAGCCAGCCGTCACAATTTTACGTCACAAGATTATTATTTCTCGCTGCATTCCACGTTTGTTTTCAAAATCACATGTGATAATAGCACTGCTAATATCAACAACTACCTACTATAAACCTATACATATATTTCTGCCCTACCTGTTGTTTTTAGTTAGTACTCTGATTTTACCCCAGCTTTAAAATTAAAGCAGTTAACCACCTGACTGTTGAATTTCTTCACGGTCCGTTGCCTACTACTGCTTGCACACCGTATAAATCTACATCCGTGTTTAACGATTCCTTACGTTTGTGTATTATGTAATAGTGGTAAGCAACTGAATGAATGCAGTTCCACATGAATGTGAAACTGTTAAACGCTCTCTTTCTAATGTGTATCAACTTTTTGAACTATTGTCTATAAATCTATTTACGTCAAGAATTATCTGTTGTTTATTAATAGGTATATAATAATTTACATCAAATGAAATTAAATTACAACGCAGTTTTAAATGGTATTGGTTGCATATTATGGTTCTCGGCTTTATTTAACAATTTCTACATATTAGCATTTTTTTGTTATTTTCAACTCAAATTTTACCTAGAAAGAAATAAACATTATATTATGACATTTCAATGTTGGGACAACTTTTATTCAATATTTAAAAATCTAAAGCTTTTGTAAATCAAATGATTAGCTTAATAAAGGTTATATAATATTTGCTTGGAAATTACTAATACCGAATCTTTACTTCGGAATGATAATCATCATCCTACATTACTAGCATATTTAAGAGTGTTTGTATCTCAATCATGCGAATTACCGTCAATTGAAGAATTTTATTTCGACTTTAGAAATTGTGAGCAAGCTAACTTAAAATTATATCTATCAAATGTGAACTGGGATCTAGTATTTGATGATGGTGATCTTGATACTTGTATAGTAAGTTTTTATGATGTGTTAAATTATATTCAGGTCTAAATTTATTTGTCCTTAAAAAACGTCGTATAAATAGTAATTTTCCACAATGGTTTACTCCAGATCTTAGACGTTTAATAAAAGCAAAAAAGGCTGCTCACAAGAAATTTAAATTATATAAAACTGAATTTGATTATGCTGAGTTTAGCCGATTAAGATTAATGTGTAAAAATGGTGTTAAAAATGCTTACACAAATTACTTAAAAGGTGTAGAAAGAGATATTCCAAATAATATTAATTGTTTTTGGCGCTATGTGAAACCAAAGAGTACTAATTTATAGTGAAACTTAAGAATAATTCCATAAAGACAGTTCCCCAAAATATGTTTTATAATGGTGAATCTGCCAATGAAGGTCTTGCAATAGCCGATTTGTTTTGTAAATACTTTAAATCTACATACAGCAATAGCAATCCAATAGTGAAGTCTTTTGATTTTCAAACATCTTTTTGTATGTCATCTTTTTCTGTGTCTCGGGAAGAAATTCTTAAGTGTCTAAATGAATTAAATATAAATAAAGCAGCTGGCCCTGACGGTGTTCATCCTATGATTCTTAAGAGTTGCTGCACCGAGCTGGTTAATCCTTTATCTTTTTTATACAATATGTCTCTTAGAACAGGTGTATTTCCTTTAAAGTGGAAACGATCTTATATAATTCCGATTTTTAAAAATGGAGACCGTTGTGACATTACTAATTATAGACCTATAAGTATACAATCTTGCGTTCCAAAAATGTTGGACAAGTTAGTGAGTAAATTATTCCAGGAGCTTTTTATGAATAGCATAATTGATCAGCAGCACGGCTTCTACCCAGGTAGAAGTACGTCGACTAATATATATGTTTCCGTTCATTAATTTTATAAGTGATTCAATTGAATCTGGCTTTGAAGTAGATGCTGTCTATACAGATTTTAGTAAAGCCTTTGACAAGGTCAATCAGGCTATATTGTTTGCCAAACTCAAGGGATATGGTATTCAGGGAAGGTTACTGTCCTGGTTAATTTCATTTGTTAGCGGTAGACTGCAGTTAGTGAATGTCAATAATTTTAAATCATCAGAGATTGTAGTTTCATCAGGAGTGCCTCAAGGCTCTCATTTAGGGCCGATTTTATTCTCTATATTCATTAATGACATAGGTTGTCGTTTGCGGTCACGTTTCCTTTTATTTGCTGATGATTTAAAGTTATTTAGGTTGATTTCGTCTGAGGCAGACGGCAATGGTTTGCAAATTGATCTGGGCAATCTACACACCTGGTGTATTGATAACGAAATGCATCTAAATATTCAAAAGTGTAAAAGTATTACATTCAGTAGGAAAAGAATAACTACTAAATATAGTTATTACATTGATAATGATGCTCTTGACCAGGTATATGTGATTAAGGATTTAGGTGTGTTACTTGATAGCTCTTTAAGTTTTATTCAGCATATTGACTACATAATCTCAAAATCTATGAGAACGTCAGGTTTTATTAAAAGAATAACTACATAGTTTAAAGATATAAGATGCTTAGTTATACTTTATGTAGCTTTTGTGCGTTCGGTATTAGATTACAATTATTGTATAATCTGGGCGCCTGCATTTATGGTACACGTAAACAGACTCGAAAATGTTCAACGTAAGATTGTTAAAGCTCTGTGTTACAAAAGTGGATTAATTTTCAGTGATGATAATTATCACGAAAAGTTGACGTATTTTGGTTTTCACCCTATGTACATTCGAAGGATTTATTTCGAACTATGTTTTGCCTATAAATGTTTAAATGGTATTATTTCTTGTGCAGATGTTATTGAACAATTTAGTTTGCATGTTTCACAGGTAAATACAAGAAATAAGTATTTACTACAACATTCTTACCATCGAACTGTTTACGGGTCAAATAGTCCCGCCAATCGTATTGTAAGATCTGTGAATAATTTAAGAGGTAGAGATTTAATTGGTGCTCCGTTTCGTGAATTTGTAAATAAAATTAAAATTCATTTAAAAATGTAATTTATTTGGGCTAATATGTGAAATGTTTCTATTTTTATTTATTGTTAATTTTGTAATGGTATAATCCGTTTGAATAAATATTATTATTATATAAGAATGTGACTATTGTTATTATTATTATTTTTAATTGCAGAATCGAACAGATGAAGGACATTTTGAACTTGACTGTGGACACGAATGTAGCATCAACAAGGTAAGTAACGAAAGCAAATTGTTAACTTGATAATAAAGATGTTGATTTACATGCTAATACATTTTAACTCACGATATCATATAGCATAATGACTGAACGGAATGTAGACTGGTGTTATATTTTACATAAGATTGTTATATTCAGTATAACAGCTTCCTTTTGTCTCTGATATATGCAATTACTAGTTTATAGCCGAATAAAATATAACCATTGACTAAACCACTGTAATATGTAGGTAGGTACATTTGATATTCTCAGCGTGACATTCATTTGGTGCACTAACCAAAGATCCGCTTCCGGTATTAACCCACGGAATTACACATCACTAATAATATACCTAAAACCCTTTTGTGTAAAATAACACATCAAGTTAAAATAGTTCTACTAACTTAGGTGACGATTTGGGGTTCATTAAAAACGTAAATCTGGACTTTACTACTTAAGAATTGTACAGTAGTTTGTGTTTTCTTTATTACTATTTTCTATCAAGCATTTTGAAAAATCAGTTAAATCTTTAATTAACTGAGATTGTAGAACAAGACATTCAGTACTACCTCAACTACAGTTTCTCGTTTAAAGGTATTGTCAGATATCGATGTTATTAGATATAATTACTAAGGTATTACAATTTTATTATTTTCGTAAAGAGAAGAAAAATCGCTTCATAGTTTTATTTAAACGGGAAAACTCAAACATAAAGAAACGTGCGTTTGATTGAAATAAATGCTGAGCTGGGGCAACAAACTGTCATTATTTGTTAGTTCAAAGCGTAGCTTAAAAAATTCAAATTCATCACAATGAAACGATCTGGTCAAGAACAGTTTGCAAACCGTATTGATCATTGATTATATGACAAATTAGAACGCAGTGAAATACTAACTTTAGGTACCTACGTAAGAAAGCCCAAATTATAAAACAAGTTTCATAGTAAAGAGACTGTGCAATGTAAGAAAACTGACCTAAGTCGCCCCAGCGCGTTGCAGATGCAGGTGTGTAAAAATGGAATCTATAAAAAGAATCTTGAGGCTTCTGTTACAAATATATTATATAACTTTAATCTCACTAAATCAACAGTATCTAGTATCAAAACTAAGGATCCGAATAAGAAAGTTTTTGTAAAAACTTTTTAGGGCTAAAAAGTACGTATACAGAAAGGTTTGTGTAAAATTTACGCTATAACTTTGGAACAAACAAAATTTATAATAGTTTTATTTTTCTATCTGTCTGTGTCGATGGCGTTAAGGTTAGCATATTTGCTTTGTAAACCAAAGATCTTGGCTTCGATATCGTCTTTTGCATACGAGGTAAATCTGCAGATCCCGTGTCAAACGATGTTTTGCACAATAAAAATTTCTTGGGTATGTTAATAGTATATTATAGACTAAGGTAGAGAAGACATTTTTCTCAGCCGAGCAGTATTATTTCCCGACATGCGAAGCATGGAGGGAAATAAGTTGTGAGGCTGAGAAAAGTCTTCTCTACCGTGGTTTATATACTATTTTTTTCACTACTAGCACCTTTATTCCTTTTAATTAATCATTTTTACATCAATAAAAAATAAAATGACAGTTGCATATATTTATTTCTAAATATCCACAAAAATCAAATAGCCTTGCTCGAAAACAAGGGGAGAGGTTAAACATATTTAAAATAGGCACCTAAATGCAGAGCAATTGTTTCTATTATTAACCAGTAGTCAATAATAAAAAATTATTGACCACTAGGAGAGAAAATCATCTTCTGGGCTCGAAAACAAGGTCAATAATGACATCTTCTAATACTAGTAGCGAAAATAGTAGGTATATTATATACCAAGGTGGAGAAGGCTATAAGAGACTTCTCTACCGTGGTCTATACATAGTTTTTTTCACTACTAGTTTTATTAAACTCGTATAACTAATATAATTGTTAAAAAATAGCACTATTAATAATTTAAAACACTTTTCAAAATATGAAACAAATGACAGTTTTTTGTTTTGTTGCTGTGACAGCTGTTTATTGATTACATTAATGTTGACATAAAAGTTAAAATTGTAGTTTGTTAGCCTTTAGTAGGTTTTCTTGCTTTGTTTTTGAAAAGCACTGGAGTAGTTTCGTCTGAAATAGCTAAATTAATAACAATTTTATCTCTACCTTATGTGGTGTTGACAGTTGAGTTCAAAAGTAACGGATCGATATATGGCGGCAATTCAAATATATCCAAGTTTTGAAAATTAAAATGTATGTACTTATATTAACTGATTTTAACGTCTACAAAACTGTTAAATAAAATTTCCCCATCATGCTAAATCGTTCTATCAACATTTTCTCTTTAAAACTGTCACAGGATAATCGCAAAATGTAAATCTGTTCATTATTTACTAGTGGTAAATAATGAAAATTTTTTTACCCCTTACAGAACAAAAGGTAGAGAAATGTCATTTCACAGGATTCTGTCATATGCCAAAATAGTACACCACATTACTAGTAGCGAAAAAAATAAATTGTAGTCGAGTAGTGCCCATGGCCATATAGATGTTGCGTGTTGAAATCCCTGGCTCCCATAAGCCTTGATTTCGCTCAGTTAACAAACATAATTGTAAATAAATGAATTAACAGTGGTCCATTATTTTCTTTGAAAATAAATATTTTATCTGATCTTGATTTAGATCGTATTTTTAAATGTTAAGTTCCAGCTGTTGTGTTGTAAAACCCACCCCGATCTACAAAAATAGTATTTTCAAACATACCCATAAATGGGTTACTTTTTGCTCTCTCTTTATTTATAAATTTTATATTTTGTTATTGTTACAGTTTTACTTAAAGAAAACAAAACTTAAGTAATATGTGAAAAGATATACAAACTGTTAATAAACTGGTATTTGCTATGGAAAGGATTCTATTAAATTTATTGCAGAAATGTAACGCATACTGCATTCCCGAAATTAAGACATTTTAAAGTCACAAATGACATAATGTTTATACAACTTAAAGGTAATGTAGAATTTTTGACATGAATGTGCAGAAATTTATCAAATTTGGTTGTTTTTGACAAAACGCTATTTACTCCAGTAGTCGTAAGGTGCTTTTTTGGTGCAAAAGGTTGAGGAATTTTGAAATTTGGCAGGAGTGTAGACTTGGGGGCCCTAAGTATGACGCTAAGTTTGCTACCTCGAGGGAACGCTGCTCGCGCCGCTAGTTCGAAAAATGGCGGTCAAAGGCAGTTTTTAGCATATAACTCCATTCTTGTAGGTTTTAGAGAAAAAGTTTTTATTGAAAGTTGGAGAGGATAACATTTGATTCAAAATTACTTACTACTACACAGTACCGAGTACTTTAAGCCCGTTTTCCGACATCCACACGCTCCTGCACAGCCTTTTTTACATTTACAGGATATCGACTTTAAAATGGTGTCGGGGGCTGCTTCTGACGTAGCGCGAACAGCATCGAGCTCATACCTCGTTCTCTGCCAGCCATATTGCTCAGGATCCTTTTCACTGCCACACCACATCGCGACTTGGTGGTACGCTCGCAGATAATGCTGCTTGCAGCATCTCTTGTGGGTGGCAGGGACGCGAGATTAAATTTGTTCTTGGACACACACTTCACAAAATTTTTGTAGCAAAGGGAATCCAATGTGTCCTTTGCAGACGACCTGTTGTGTAGTGCCAATAAGAACGCTTCACCAGCTGCAGCGAGAGCATCGGTATCTGCTTCGAGGTCCTGGAAGATTGCTATAGTGTCAAGCAACGCGTCGTTTTTATCCAGGAGACTGAGGTACTTCAATTTTCCTTGGTTAAAGAGAGTAGAGGTGGTGTCACAACCACGGATTGTATGTAAGGACAAAATGTTCTTTGTAACAGTTTCCTTATATTTCAGGCTCCGCGTCGAATAAAGCGTTTCCGCAACTTTTCCCCTCGCCGGTTTCAGCAAAAAAATATTTCCATGATTTCTCGCCTTTCCAATTAAAAGAACCAACAAATCTATATCTTCTCCGACAACGAAAACACACGTAAACGACGACGTCATGTCGGTGGCTGTCTGAGTGATAAGGTTTGCTCGTGGTCATATCCGACCAAATGCCGGACCAAAATTTGTCCGACCATCTGATGGTGAAATGACCTCTCTATGTAAAGAGCAAATTTAGAAGGCTACTTTTGGGTACGCTAATTGGTAGATAATTGGTAAAAAGTAGGGTGCAAATGCCGCTTTTCTGCGATTTAAAAAAAATCGTGCTATTGTTCGGCCCTGTAACTTGTAAAGTATTAGTCTGGCGAAAAAATGTAAATAAGTAATTTCGTAGAAAATTTTATCCTCTCCAACTTTCAATAAAAAACTTTTCTCTAAAACCTACAGGAATGGAGTTATATGCTAAAAACTGCCATTGGACGCCATTTTTCAAGATGGCGGCGCGAGCGGCGGTCCCCGGAGGTCGCAAACTTAGCCTCATACTTAGGGCCCCCAAGTTTACACTCCTCCCAAGTTTCAAAACTGCTCAAACTTTTGCGCCAAAGCACTTTTTTTCTGTCTCTAATGAATGGACTAATTCTAAAATCATGTAAAACTATATGTTCATGTTAGGGAAAAGAAGCGTCAATATTATTAATTTTATTTATAAAACTTGAAGGGGATATTACTTATACTCGTATATTGTATCAAGGATGTTCTAAATTAATCCTTATTTAGTTATGATGCTAATAACTAACAGAAGTTATAATGTAACTAATTTATTAATTTCATGAATATAATAAAGGTGAATTTCTTCCGCATAAATCACCTTTGGTTATTTCATTTTAAAATGACTAACATAATATACACAGTGGGCAAAAAATGATCAATTTTTAAACACTGATCAAATCTCAACTGGTTGGTCTATTAGAATTATTTTACAACTACCTATTAGATATTCAGTTCGACAGGCTTTTTAATGCTGTATAATATGTTAATAGAAGCATGTTATAGAACTACAATACCATCGCTTGAACTTGGTTAATAAAAATTAACGATTCCAGAGTAACTATTTCTTTTTGCTTTGCACTTAAAATCAAATAAAAATAATAAAAACTATCTTTACTAATAAATGAAATTACAAATATGGTTCTATATGACCCCCGTTCTTTTGATAAACCTTAATAAGTCTGCGTCTCCAACGATGTATCGCAGTACGATTGTACGAATACTTTGTTGATTGAGAGACTCCCAGCACTGTAGTAATTGCTCGCGCAAGTGAACTACGTCTCTGATGACAGTTATGTTGTATACCATTTTATCCAGCTGACTCTATATAAAATAATCCGTAGCATTTAAATCTGGGCTATTAGGAGGCCATAAATTAGGTTTAATAAAGCTTGGACAATTTTCCAACAAAAATTCTACGAGCTGGAATCGGCAACGCGCCAAAATTCCGTATTTTCATTGCTCCGTACCGTCATTTCTCCGTAAAATTACGCCGTGGCAGGGTTCCTTCATTTCTCCGTATTTTCATGGTTCCTTACAGTTATTTCTCCGTACCTTTATTTTTCCATATTTGCAAAATTCCGTATTTCTAATCACGTGACTTTAAATACATTTGTCAATTACTTTCAATTCTCCTTGTTTTTATTTTTCCTTACAGTTACGGCTCCGTACCGTCATTTCTGCGTACTAATCACCACAATAAGCAAGTTTTATAGACCGTGTTTTCTCAATGTTTTACTTAAGCAACAAATGAGGTACGTAATAGTTATAACCAAGGCACGGACTTGTATGCACCAAAAAGTGTTAAAATATGCGCATATATATGCTCAAATTACATGCCAAATATGCAGTGGTTTTCATGAAATATGCTTTAAAATATGCAAATTATTGACCTTAATTATTTTATGTATATATTTAAAACAGAAATTTTTGGATGAAACGAATTTATTTATTTTAATTGTTAACACATTATTAAATACAAATAGCAAAAGGAAACATAATTAATACTAAACTACTTATATCTTTATAGAAATAATGGTAATTTTAGAGAAAAATAATAAAATAAATCTTAACTACCTATTTTCATTCAACAGTGTTAAGCGAAACTCGAAAGTAAAACAAAAATTAACTAACGAGTAAGACCAACAACACACAGCCCTTCCAAATAAAGAGATAAATTTTGAGCTGGTATTAGACGCCTGGGAAGTGGGCAGTTTTTAAAAGTACATAAATATTTGTAGGTAAATACCTCATTTTAGAAATTCCCAACAAAAATAGACATTTACCAGAGAATTGTAGTTTCTCCGAAATTTAGACATTCGCTCATTTTTCTACATTTCTCGTATTTTAGTGAAACTGTGTAGCTACATTTATCTCTAACCAAATGTATAAAGAAATATGCTTTAATATGCTCTTGAAACAAATTTATGCACGAAACGCCTAAAATATGCAAAATATGCAAAAAAAAATTGATTCCATTTAGATCTGTTTTATTAGATACGTGTAAATACAAAAGCTCACTTAGCACATATTATTAGTATAGGATATGCATTTGCATAAAATCCGTGCCTTGGTTATAACACTTAAGTCACTAGGTACCTAACAGTATGCAATAAACTTTTATCAAATCAGTTACCGAGTATTTTTACACTGACAGTGATAATTATCCACTTTTAAGTTTTTGAAAAATATTCCAAAACTTTAACCACAGCTTAATGTAGAATGAAGAGTTAAGTAGGGTAGAGGTGCCTATTTAACGTCAAGAACTATTTTAATTATTTATTGTATACCGGTTTCGGGCGCTTCTGGGCTGCCCATACTCAGTGCTAGTATTAATAAAACTTAGATTGTATGGAGTCATGAATATACGGAAAAAATGACGGAATCCTGCCACGGCACGGCCACGGCGTGATTTTACGGAGGAATTACGGTATGGAGAAATGGCGGTACGGAGGAATGGCGATACGGAGGAATGACGGTACGGAGCCATGCCTTTCTGGAGAAATGTGAATTTACGGAATAATAACAGGTCGCCGCTGGAATCGTAGATTTTTATTAACCAAGTTGAAGCGATGGTATTGTAGTTCTGTAACATGCTTCTATTAACATACTATACTTTATTGTAAAATAATTCTAATAGACCAACCAGTTGAGATTTGAGCAGCGTTTAAAAATTGATCGTTTTTTTTTGGCCCACTGTGTATATAGTTAAAACAATACACGACGACAACGAATGTTATCAGGTACATTTGTTGTCAATGTTTAAGGCTACTTATTTTTAGTAAATATTGTTTAGCTAATGCAACATGAAATACACCTCCAATTTGTAAAATTTCTTAAAGTTGGAATTATTGCTCGTATGCCGTCTGTAAGCGAATAATTGCATTGAAAAACAAAAGTGCAGAAGGTTCAGCAGTGCTTTAGGAAAAAAAGTAACGTGACGTTAGTTAATATCGAGCAAAAATATCAAAATAAAAAAATCCAAAATCACTATAGTACAATAAAACCTTATATTTGTTAATCTAAAGGGCGTTTCCTAGAAATCGGGATTGAACATCTTAGAAATAAAATATCTGAGATAAGTACTCAGTTTCCTTAGGCCGATGGCTATCCATAAAAACACCCTTCCTTCAAACTTTGATTTTATAGCAAGTTTTATACTGGCTGGAGCCCAGGAAACGTTACTTGTATAAAATCCATTATGTCCGTTAATAGAAGAATGAAAAAGAGTGAAATATGACTTCTTGTCTAAAGTAAATGCTCGAATTGCAAACTTTTGCATCAGGCCGATTGCACTTTGATTTTGCAAGACGAATTTGATTTTCTGGACGTTTTGGAATAATTTGTTTTTTACGATACCTGAAGTTTGCCATTTTCTTTAGAGTTTTACACAAATAGCCAAGAGTTACGCCATAGTTTTGTAAAACTGAACGTAATGAAACCGTATCATCGTTTTCTAACCGAATTTTTATTTGCTGGGCCTAATTGTCATTTGTCGATGATTTTGGGACATTTTCAGCAACAAAATGTTTGTACGTGCATAACTTTCCCCGCTCTCTATTTTCTTCCTAATACCTATACACACACGCTTTATCAGATCGACCTTCTTCCAAGCCGTTTTAAAACTAAACATGGCCACAATGATAGTTAACCGGTGATTGGCAAATATGTAGTTCTAAGCGTTTGAAAAATTATGGCAGTTTACTCTTATCTGCAATGTTTTAAATGCATTTCACATCTTAAAAGACGCACAAACTTTTATGGAGAGCAAACATTTTGACGAAATGAACAATAAAAAGGTTTCCCATTTTATTATCTTATTATGAAAATAATGGATGGCTAGGAAAATGACGACTAAGTTTATTACTTAGCTATCCCACATTCTTACAGATAGTAAAGCATTGTTTGTATCTCTTATTATGTTTTGCTTCCACAGAAAAGTGCTACATGCTATTTACAGAAATGTATATTTTTAACATCTTAATTTAATTAACAATTCTCTTTTAATTTTAATTGTAGTATGATGATTTAAGCATTTAAAAACCCGTGAATTTATAAGAAAAAATAGGATTTGATCATAAGTCATTAAATTAATTGAATTATTAAAAACCCTTAAGTAGTCCGAGGATATTTAACATTATCTGTAAAAAAATAAGTACTTTACATCCATAAACGGTTATTTTCAATTTATCCGGATATTAAGTATTTTGTGTTTCTTCTAACTAATATAGCTAATAAAAAGAACTGTTATTGTGTAAGCATCTCATAATTGTTTCAATTATTAATCTCTTTCGTTGATGACAAAAATACACATTACGTCACATGGAATCGCAGAATATATGCACTGCTTCACACGTTTGACATAATGACAAATAAATTGAAGAAAAAAAGAGAAAGAAATACGTTGTGTTGAAAGGTCAGTAGAAACTAATTGTGATGCGGTCTAAATGGGCAGTAAACAGTCTGTTCGAGGACACTTCGGGACTATTGTAGTTCTCTAATTCAATTCCAACGAACTAAAGTGGACGAAACACGCTTAGCACCCACTTGTTAACCGCATTTAGTTGCATCTGCCTAACTTATGTCAAAGTCACTTGGATCAACGACCATTATGAGACTGCTAACTATACTGTGATTAATATAGATGCAAAGTAGTTTTGTATTTAGTGTAAAAAGTTATTTTAAATATGTACCAGGACAATACATTTGTCCTTTCTTAGTACTAGCATAATATATTGTTTTTATAGTTATAGTTGGAAACAATTAAGCAATAAAAGATGCATATTTTAAATACTAATTTAAATCTAGATACTTACGTCTACTTAAACGATATTCGTATATACGAGTATACATATATGTATAAAAATTTGGAAACTCCGATGTTATGGGCATATTCTCCACCTACGTTTTAAATATCTCATTGTTTGTTAATAAATATGACCTATTAATTATCGATTTCTTAACATATTTGATGTTTATATTTCTGAACCACGAGTATAACAAACTACGCCATTTTTATTTGCGAGATCCTTTTCTAATCGCTAAAAGGACTGTAATGGTTAGATTATTAAATAAAGATACGCTGCCAACAATTAAATTTAAAAATGTATGTTGTATTCACAGCTTTCCTATCTATTATCATTTTTATAGTAATGAATTTATTTAAAATATAATTTTTTAAAGAGACTAAAAAGGTTATGTGGGGTTGCTTTTAAAAATTTCAAATGGAGTACCTTTTTTAATGTTTGCATGGAGACTACTAGTCACCATACCAAATACATAAATAGAAATCGTATTCATATTCACGGGTTCTTGTTTTCTACAATAAAAATAAAATGTCCTGAGCCTATCAATTAATATCAAATAAAGCACCATATTGCGAGATTGGCAAATTTTAATTGGACTAAAAGCCTTGTTCGTATAACTACGTACTACGTACGATTTTTTAACGCTGTTTTGAAATCTGTCGTTATTAAAAATATTTCTGAACACTTTATAATTTTCTTTTATTTTTATAATGCTTATTAAATCGTTAAGAATCACATGATTTCAACATTTTTTTATGCAACGCTTGTTAATACCATAAATATGGATGTACCAAAACCTCAACAATAAAAAATAAATAAATATGATTTTACTGCCTTCATACGAGGCTTTATTAACTCGTAGAAATCTTAAGTATTTCATTTTAAAACATATTCCATTATTTTCAAAATGTTGATTTTACTTTGAATTTTAATTTGAATAGTACATTGTGAAATTAGTTTATAATGTACAGTATTATGGCACGAATGAAATTAGCGCATGAACGCAGTGAATGCGATAATTTCATGAATGCCATAATACTGCACTATAAACGAATTTCATATACTATTTTATCGTCGACTAGCATTACAATTATTTATGTATAAGAAATTTAATGTAGTTTTTTTGCTAAAATAATAATTATTCAGGTTATATAAAATTATGACGTATTTTATTTGTCACAAAATAGTATTTGTTAGGTATTATGACGACTGATGTGGTTGTTAAGTAACGTTTGTTTTTTCCGTTGTTATAACAACTTTATTGCTCAGGGCCAATATTATGCAGGATTTTCTCTATAATAATGATAGCATTATGATGCTAGTCGACGATAATAGTTATTTGTATGCGAAGTATACACAACATTTTTTGTGCAGCCGTAAAAAATACATAATAAAACTGACATTTTCATATTATCTGTTATGTCAACTCTCATGAGTCAAATAAGTGACGTTTAGTTTAACGGCCGTTACTAAGGGTAAAGGTATTTCGCGGCCGTTACTAAGGGTAAGGCCGCGAAATCGGATTTCGCGTCTTGTATTGCGTACGCGAAATGACCACTTCGCGTCCGGCTGCACAAAAAATTTATTTTAGGTTTACAATAACGTTGCTGTTGTACAGTACAAATGGAGTGTACAGTTAATTGTTTGTATGAAAGAAGTATGTTAAAAAGCAGGTTTTGATAATTTATAGAAAATTTTCGACATCACACACATACCCAAGAAAATTGTAAATCTTCATTCTGAAAAAGTCTGGCGTTCGCATATCCGCATATACGAGTACATTATGTAGTGTGGGATTGTGTAATACATTACTATTGTTACGTAGACGGAATTATCAATTGAAATAGCAATAGAACCAAATAAACTCGTTAGCAGTTGAATTGCGCCTTCATAATACAAAATAATTGTTTCCAAGGGATCGCGCGATCAGAGTTATATACACTTCTTAATAATGAAATTTTATGTTTATCAATTAATCTATAATTTATCCCTGACCCGATAACTAGCCTTTGTCACTTTATAAATTATAATTAACAAATTATCAACAACATAAAATAATGTTTTGCATAAAATAACGAAGTCTTTTTACATTTCAACTAGAAAAAAGGCCAAACACGTGGCCTTGATTTGTAAATTTAAAAAATAATATTTAAAGCATTGTTGATGTTATAGATGTTCTAGTATTTAGTAAAGGTATACTTTTTATTTTATGACCTCATTTAAGAAAGATCAACTTTCTAGGATCACTCAGTTGTCGCTGATAACTGAACCTACTTAATTTTATTGTAAAAATCCAACATAATTAAAATTGAATTCGCAAATTTTTAGCTGATTCTATCCCTCGGTAACTCAATCCAAGGACATACTGTTTCATATTACTGAATAGCATGAATTTAAAAGGGACAAAAGAGAAAACCATAATAACAAAATATTAAGCAAAATATGTATAATTAAAAGTTTAAAAGCAAGTTATAATTAGCCCGAAGCTTGCTGAAAAGGCACACATTTAATTAATAGCTTAATTTAGTTCTGAAACAAGACAGAAAGCAATTATTACGAAATGAAACAGAGTGGTAAATGAATAGTTATTTACATTACAAGTTGCGAAAGTTTACTTTTATAGGTGCGAGGTGTTTTTAAATTGCCGAGGCGCAGTCGAGGCTAATTAAAAACTCCGAGCACCTAAAGGGCTTTCGCAGCGTGTAATGTATTAAACTTTTTCATGCTCCCCTCGACATTTAACCACCGTAAAAGATGAAATTATAATAAAACAAAATGATTCAGTGATTAATAAGGTGGGTTGTTGTCAACGTTACTACGGTAACAATACCGTACTATTTATTTTCGCTTTCGCTCGCGCTACCAGGCTATGAAAGTAACACTTTCGCAGGGGGAGCATGAAAATACATTATCATAACATACTGCATAATCAAAAGCGTTCTGCAGTAAAAAAAAAGGTGTTCAAATGAAAACATATTTGCAGTAAGCTTTGGCTTGTAATCAATCAAATCACAATTTTATTTTTACATACATCATACTGTTAAAGTCAAATTATTGGTTATATTTGAACGTTTGTTAGTAATGCAAACTCTTCATTAAATGTGGAAAATGTCGTCCACCGGTCCACCAATTTGAATAGATAATGTAACTTAACGTTTCTTCAAACTTCACAATATTTTATTAATGATACGTGTGTCGCTTTCCCTAATAGCAGTTTTAACTTTGTTTTTAAATCATTCAGTTTTTCTTTCATTCTAGGCTTTTTATATATAATTTTGTGTGCTATATTTTATGCTATTGTGTGTCCTTATTTCCTCTGTAAATTTCCGTCATATTTGATTTATTAACGAAAAACCTAAATATCGTTATTTCTGTTTTTTCCAAGCTTGGAGATATTACATTTTTGAAATGAGCAAAAATGCGTTTAAACTATAATCTTCATTTTCCTACGTAAAAATTGTTAAGAAAGTATTTTGACCATTATTTTTTTCTATTTCTATACAGAAATGAACTATGGGAAATTAAGCGCTTTTCATTTTTTTTTTGTTTCTTTTAATACCTCGTATATCAAAACTGTACACATTCTTATTAAAAATTTTAAAAATCCACTATATTATAGTAATTTACGATACTAGTAACGTTATGAAGCATTTTACATTACGAGAGAAAAGTTTGAAAGAACGAGCGACGAAGGAGCGAGTTCTTTTAATTCCCGAGTAATGTAACCAGCAAATAACGTTACGCGTGTCGTAGCACGGTTTATATCATCCTATAATAATTTTTTTCAAAAAATAAAAAATTATTTTCAGTGACAGTTCAATGACAATTCATAAATAGTAACGTAAATCAGCCATATCGTGCTGTTATAAGCTTTACAGCACTAGTGCTGTTAAATGTATCATAACATAACTCGTTGCTAAGGAGTTATTTAGCATGATAACGTTATAGGATGATGTAAAATATTTTATCTACTCCTGCTAGGATAAGAACCTATTATATCATTAATTTGAGTTCGATAATGAAGTTTATTATCGCACTGAGTGAGATAATGAATTCATTATCAAACTCAGTGGGATAAGACAATATTTATGACCAAAAGTTTTATTTTTTATGAAAAAAATACCTTCGTTGCAGCTTCTTCTATGTCCAACGGAATACTTTCACAAATATTAATCGGTTTTTCTCCACAAATCAAGGAAAAATTAAAAATACAAAATTATTGACGTACAAATTATTTAGTTGCTATGACGAAAATAAATTATGCAGACACGATGCTACTCTGATTTTAAATAAAATACCATGCTACTCTTATTTTAAATAAAAAAGATGGTCTGTCAAAATTATGTAATTTTTTTAAATTGAAAATTATCTAATTTTTTCAATTTTGAGCAGTCATAGATAAAATGTTGTATTATATACGTGTGATAAAGGCCATTCTGGCCATTAACATACTCATGCTCTTACTCCGACACGGGCTAACGCCCTCGTCGGGCAACTCAACGCATTCGTATGTTAATGATGCCTTTATCCCACTGATATAATAAATAACTATAAAAGTTTCTCTCTCTCTTTGCAAATAAAAAAGTTACTCGTAACTATAATATTCAAGAAATAGGGCATCTTAAATAGTTTTTACTACTTTGAGATTTTATCCTTAAGATATAATTTAAGGCCAATGGAACATATTTTCTTTCTCTAATATCAGTGTTATTTTGTTTTGTATTGGAATTCACAACCATTTTCGAGTTTCGAGTTGAGTTTTTTGTAAGAAGGGACAAGTATGAGATGAAATAATGTAGCATCATTTTTGATTATTTAGTTCTCACTAAATACAAACAGAGATATTCTTTAAAAGTAACTTTTACATTGACCATACACTGTTAAGTTAATTTTAAGTTACAATACGGTGCAAGCGTAAACAAATAGTTACATGTACAAAATGCCTGCTTTTTTGAAAATTGTGTAAACAATTTCATGAAAGATTAAATATAAAAAATTCCGTATAAGTAAAATGCAAATCTGGTAATGATTTCGAATACCTTGTAGACTTATCCATTTTACAGATAATTTTTGTCATAAATGTTTTTAAATGTAACTTTTGCGACAATAAATGTGGTATATTTAAACGCACTCTTCCGATTTTTAAATTTCTCATGTTATTTTAGTGTCGGTATCAACTAGTACGCGCACAAGAACAAATCAGGATTAATCCGCAATGTTAAATCGTTTAGTGTTTCAAAAAAGGAGTTACCCGTAGATACAGATCGATATGAATTGATAAATAGACAACCTTTTTCATTGATGCTTCAACTTTAACATTTTTGTCGCTTAAAATAGTACATATGTATTGTAGAGAAGCAAACCAGAAACTTACAAGCAAATAGTTTCAATCAAATATTTACGTTAACTGTTTCTCACTAACTTGTTAACTTGTCTTTTCCTGCTTTAGCCATAATATAATTCTATTGAAAACGTATTGTTTCGAATTTTTTTATTTTCTTTATATCTGTATGTTTCCTGTTACGATGGTATTACCAATTTTATCATTTTCATATTGTAATGCGCTGTATAAAAGAAGCTAAATGACTTAAACGTATTTTGCAGAAATCGCGGGAATTCGAAACAATCTAGTTCACAACCATAATATTTGCAAACAAAATTGACGTTTAAAATGAGGGTCAGACAATGCGTCCGCAATGATGACCCACAACGTTTTAAAGATAATATTGGCTCCAGCGATAATCGGTAATTATTTACAGACTTGAATATTTATGTTTTCTTCATTAAAATTAGTGTTTTATTAAATTAAAGGTTAGAAGCGATTTTTACCTTTCAAGTAAACAAATAATAATATGCATACGTAAATAAAGATTTTTTGATATGAGTATTTAATTATGTTAGACATTTGTAAAATATGCCATGTTATTCCATATTTTTTTACATTTTTTACATTTTTTATTATTTTAAGTGCATATACTATCTCGATTATTTAACTACTTATATAAGATTTCAAATGCTTCCGTAGTTTCCCTATTTTTTAATAAAAATAGCGCACAACCTGTTATTATAAATTCGAAATTATTTTTTAACAAATCCTTTTCCCTTAACTTATTCTATTTTGTCTGATGAATTACTAAAAAACTACATAAAAATGGATTCTAATAAGATGATATGTACAGTAATTGTCGCTTGTTTTGAATGTTAAGTAACGAACACTAAATAAATTCTTTAATTTTAGATATTTTTCTTGAAGGACTCGTTGCAAACTAGCTTGTTATTGGTGTAAATTAATATCAATTTAAATTCAAATAAGTCAGCAGAGAGATAAAAGAACCTCTGGCTAAATAAAATGTGTTACTTGTATACGTAACCTTTCACCTTTGGTGCCAAATCTCATAATAAGGAATTTAAGCGCAACGAACGAATGTGAACAAATATATTGTAGGAATTTTGAAGTCTTTGGTTGACTCTACTCTTTAATTTACTACAGAAACGTACAGTTTATTAGTACTTTTGTTCCCAGGTTATTAAAAATTACTTCTTTAAACACAATAGGGTAAAGGTACACAAGAGCGCGCATCTAAGAGGTTTTTTACTATAAAAAACTATATTTAAAAAATAATAGACTGCATTTGGGAAAGAAAGGAACCCACATACTTACAGAAGTATTTTATTTTCAAAAAATTAACAAAAGCTCATTAAAATGCATAAAAAAGGCACTTTATTAAAATAATGAAAATGCGCACTCTTGTAGACCTTAATTCACAAGAGTGCGCATTGTGGAATATAAGAGTACGCAATTACAAACATAAGTCACATTCAAAATTTCCAGCCACATATGCAGTGCAACTTTCATGCCACCACTTCTGACATAGATGGCATTGAATCCAATGTTCTTTAGGAGGATCGACAAATTGTTCTGCACAACTAGGACAGAGAATATCTTCACTTTTCTGATTGCATTTGTTACCTTTGCCCGCATTTGTTTTTTTCTTTTCACATTTCTGCTTCTTTCCTCCTGATTTTTTCTTATAATATTGTCCTTTTTTCCAGAAAGGTTTTCGGCAATTTTTCGTTTAACAGTTTTAGTCTTTGCTTTTGTTTGTTCTTCTAGCTTATCTTTATATGGAGTACTCGTCAGGATTTCTGATTTCTGGCTGTGTTTTCTTCTTTGCTGTTTTTCTGTTAATGTAGGAAAAGGTCTAAGTTCTTCAGGTTTCGTGGAACAACTTGGGCCTGCATCTTCATGTAAAATAGTAAAATTAGTGTTTTTCTCTGGAGTTGATAAAATGGGTATTTTTTAAGCTGATTTTCATTGCTATCTTTAGTAACCTGGGGAGAATTATTATGGGATTCTTCTACAATATCTTCCACCTCTGACAAGTTATAAATGTCGATATTTTTAATATTTATGGCTGATCCAGTTTTACTATTTGAACTTTCATTTCCTGACAGAAAAGTGTCTTCTTCTTCAAAGATAATTTCTACTTGTGACAAGTCAAAATTCTCAGGAAGAATTGTTTGATCTAGTGCTAATCCATTTTGGTCAAAACCCATTTCCACAATCACTGTTCCATCTTCGTTTTGGTTTTCCATAATAGTACCACTAAAAACATCTTGATTCATTCTCTTCCTTTTAAGAATCAACGCTGGTGGAACATAATAACCAGCGACATTCATGCAGCAAACTGCGGTAACCAGTTCTCCTCGTTCTCCACTAGAGATTTTACCGACATGTTTTTTGCCCTTCACACTTAGAACTTCTTAAATTAGATTCTGGTATATTCAACTCCCTGGCAATGCTTCTTTTTTTACAGCCTTCCTCTTTCTACGTATTTCTTCCATTAATTCTTCTGTAAACACCAGTTTTTTTGAACTTGTTCTTTTATAAGTGGTCATTTTAAAACCTAAAGATGAAAAAATTACGTTACCTAGTTTGATTGCTCATTTACAATATTATTAACATTTTGAAAATACGAGTACACAAGAGTACGCACTGCGCACTTTTGTAGAATGTGAAGTGCGTACTCTTGTATATTTCCGTCGCATGGTAAATTTTAGTCTTTAATTAACAAACACACAGATACTGGAGTTCAATTTTTACAAAATACTTACCAAATATTACTATATTTCACTTGGAAACACTCAAACTATTGTTTAGCACCGTAACTTTCACTTAGGACGCTAATTTAGACCGCGTAAATGTTACAGCAGTGACAGGGGTTTGACAACTAATGCAAATATCTTCAATCTTGACACACCAGCAACGAAAACTGCAACATTAGAGGATTCTATACGTTTATACTAATTCGATGATTGCAAGCTAGATAGCGATAAGCGAAATTTATGGAAAATATTCACAATGCGTACTCTTGTAGACTGCGCGCTCTTGTATGACTTTACCCTATTACCAGTGCTATATTATCTGGATATTAGGAAGTTATGAATTCATTAAGATTACCTAATTATTTTTAAAATTAAGCCGCAAAACATGTAACAATAGTTATATTTCATGTACCGTATATACAGGGTGATTCAAAAGTATTGTCATTAATATTAAGGGTAGGTAGAGCATATCAAATAGAACAACTTTTCTCAATAAACCATGTGTCGCAAGTAAACGGTAAGCTTTGGGGTCACTGGAATCTAAATTTATCAAACGCCTTTCTTGTTCAAACTGATAAGATAGTCCAGGTATATTAGGTAGATTAGTATGTCAGTTATTCTTCGAACGTTTTAATAGAAGGTCAGCCTAACCTTTTAGCAACCGAATTAACTGACGTTATTTTAATTTACGGGGAAGCTCTTCAGAATACCGCAGCAGCTCTGAAAGACAATTTGTGTTTGGGTGGTGTGTGTTTGTGTTGGTATAGAAGTTAATGGAGGAACATTTGAACATCTTCTGTAAGCTCTGTTCCTCTTTATTATCAACAATTGTTTCTAATATAACTTTTTAAACATGCCAGTAATTGTTTACTGCCAGTTTCAAGCCCGAAAAAATGTAACCTGTAATTACATAATTGTGTAATGTTTCTAAATTTTGCTGCAATGTAGGTACTTCTAGTAAGGTCAGCATATATCCATTTAATGTAATGGGAATGCTTTTGAATAACCCTATATACAGGGTGCCCTATTTCTTGAACGTAATTTTTCTATTTGTTAAGATATAGAATAAAGAATGGAGATGGTGAAAATGAAACGATCGCTTTTCTCCCACACGTAGTTAATTTATTTTTACAAATGGAAAGATATGCTCCAATTATTTTTGAAACGGAGTATAAGGTAGGCTACATGATATTTGATCATTGCTATCATTTTTTCTCTGTTCAACTATAATAATAACATAAATAATATGCTTAATTTGAAAAAAATGGCAAAATAGATTTTTTGATTTTTTATATTAAGTCAGGATAGTCTGGAAACAAAATACTTCGTACTTCCCATATATCACAAATAGGAATTTACAGAGGAAACAAGAACACCCAATAAGGTATTAACATAAATTATTAAACAAAATACGTATTGTTAAAAAACAGCTAGTTAAACAATATTGGTTCTATAATAAATATTGTCAGTGTTCTCAGCTATGTATTTTATGTTAATATTATGTGCGATGATGATGATCAAGAAAACAACCGGTATATGCAACACGTATTATTCGACTTATTCTATAGAGATACATATATGTAATAGTGTTTTATCAAATGTCTTAACTGCTTAATTATGATTATAATAGGTAATAGAATTACGTTAGGAATTACACTTTCACTTCTTTTAAAAAATCGAACACGTTTAAAAAGGCAATTCAAAAATCTCAACCATATGTGGTCTGTGGTGTCATAGTTAACTAATATTAAAAATTTAAGTTAAAAATGACAAGCACAATAGACCGATTGGATGTGAAACCCCTGAGCTATAATAAGAGGTATAAGGATTATGAACTACATGGAAAGCACGCGCTTATCGTTAAACGCAATAGAAGTAATTTTATTTTGCTTTATAATTTAGAACAGTTCAAATTGTCATTTTAAGTAAATTTTAATACACAATGGCCAATATTCTCGTTATATTAAAATTTAACACCATGTTTTAATTAGCGGGGCAATATCGTGTAGTATCTCTATCATATAAAGGGTTTTTCATTAAGAGCGACGCATTTTTAATTCTGAATAAAACAAAGACTATGATAGATGTATGAAAATCTTTAACCCTTTTTAAGACATTAGGTTCCGCAAAAGTAAGGTTCTTTTAGGAACTAGATTAAAATTGAGGGCGGATTATTATTCCCCGTCCCAAAAAAGGCAATTTCGATAATTTTCAGAATGAATATTCCGAAAACTTTTGAAATTACAGCAAAAAATTAAAATAAAAATTTCGGCTTTGACACCCTGTATGTCCCTAAATATTAACTTTTGGGCTAAGGTAATTTTAGTTAAATCGTAATATATTGACCTCACGAATCTACTGTTGGTCTGTGACCCATTACTTATGGACCACCCCGTACATACATAATCAAAAAACCTAACAGTTGTTAAGTTTAATGTCTAAAAGCAGTATGTCTTAAATGTCACCCATTCTCGGCAAGCCACTCTTCTAAACGGAAGATAAAACTTGCGGACTATTTCTTAGTGAGCATAGAATATCGAATTTCACTTACTGTTATCCTCCTCAAGCCTTCTTACGTTTCTGGCTTATATCAAGTTATCCAAAGTCCCCTTCAAATGGTTATAGAATTAAAACCCATGTCTGAGCTAGATTCAGCAAATGTCATGTCGGCAAGATACAAAACAAGTAACACATACAATGTGATTTTTTAAAAACTCAATTGCAGCAGGCCGTATTCTGTCTTAATAACCTTAGAACTGTCTGTATTAAAGGCCGATTCATACTATAGGTCAAGTCACGATCTGGTCACGGTCTGGTCACAGTCAAGCAATTTACATGTGCATTCACATTGTGCGGTCACCTACCAATCTAGACTCGATCAAACTGGGCGTGGCGAGCATCGTTGCTAAGGTTTTGGCTTAATGATAATTTTAATTTAATTTGACTTTTTGATATTTAAGCAATCAGTTCAGTTCGAATCTGTTAAATGTTATTTTGTATCAAAGCTTCAATAAAGTATTGTTTTATCAAGTAAGAAGCACGTACATTAAACGATATCAACACTGGGTACTACAATGTTCAAAAACTTTTCACTTAGCGATTTAGGCATAATGGCTTATATTCACTGGGGATTCATTCAGAATTGCATTTAGTTTACGGCTCGGTCATTCAACTATACAACAAATTGTCACGGAAGTATGTTTAGCATTTATTAAAAACATGTTAGCGGAGTGCATACCAACACCACCAAAAGAAAACTGGAAAGCAATTTCAATGAAGTTTTGAACTATATGGAATTTCCCGAATTGTCTTGGTGCGTTAGATAGGAAACATATTGAGATTTTTGCACCCTCCAACAGTGGATCCAATTAGTTTAATTATAAAAAACATTTTCTGTGGTCCTATTGGCATTAGTGGATGCAAATTATAAATTTACTGCCGGCGATATAGGATCTTATAGAAAAAATAGTGATGGTGGCATTTTTGCTAATTCTAGGTTGGGAAAAGCTTTAGAAAGTGGAAAATTAAATATTCCAGAAGATACAGAACTACCTGGTACAAACTGGCTTGCACCCCATGTAATCATAGGAGATTCAGCGTTTCCCCTAAAAACTAATATATTGCAGCCCTACCCTGAATCACAAGCAAACAATGATAGGGAAAAACAAATTTTTAATTATCGTCTCTGCCGTGCACGACAAATTGTAGAAAATGCGTTTGGAATATTAGTCCAAAAATTCCGTATATTTACACAAAATTAACTCCCAACCAGGGAATGTTGAAAATATAATTTTGACAACCTGTATTCTACACAATTTCTTACGTGATAGCGGACTATCTGAAGGGTTTACAGAGTTATCTATGGAAGAAGGAAATATTTTAAACGAGTTGCCTAGACAGGGCGGAAATTCTCAGCCAGCAGCGTTTGCCGTGAGAGATTTATTTAAAACCTTTTTTAATTGTGAAACTGGATCAATTCCCTGGCAGTTTAATAGAAATTGAAATGAAATCAAGTGCAAAATGATTTTTATGTTCATACAATAATAAAAACATTAATATCTATATTACTTTCTTTTATTTAATTCTTCCCCAAATTCTCTCAACAATTTGTTTTTATGCAAATTGTGTGAATATCTTCTATCCTCAAAATTATAAAGTTCTTCATGCCTTCCAACTAGTTCTATTAATTTTTCATCCATTATTATTAATAAACTAGCAAGTAGCAAGCCTCCAACATTACGTAACCTCAAAACTCAAAATTACAAAAATTGACTGTGATTTGCCCGTCGACGTGTTTACACTACCGGTCAATGAGACGATCGGTACGGTCTCAGTCCGCTCAAATATTCCTGGCCAGAAAGACCGCGGTCATTTGACAGGACCGTGACTTGACCGCGATTATTATGTGAATAGCTCAATATACGAGGGCTGTTCTGTAAATTGTTAGTTAGAAGAAAACTACGGAATTTGTAAAGAAAATAATTTTATTGTTTTTCAAAGTATTCCCCCTTAGACATAATACGCTTCTTCATTCTTTGAAACCACTTCTCGAAACACGCTGAAAACTCTTTTTTTGGGAGGTCGTCAAGAATTCGCTGAAATTCAGCAACAGCCGCATTGGCGTCAGGAAATCTCTTACCACGCATGAGTTTTTTAATCAGCGGAAGCAAAAAGAAATCGTTAGGGGCAAGATCTGGACTGTATGGTGGATGAGTGACCAGTTGGACTCCGGATTTGTGTAAAAAATTTAAAGTTTTTGCGGCCGTATGCGGAGTTGCGTTATCGTGGTGTAACAAAATTCCACGCAAACCAGATCTTGGGCGATCACTACACAATTTCTCGAAGACTTGAGGAAGAAAAACTTCTGTATACCAATCATCAGTTATAGTTTTACGATCTTCAAGAGGAATTACTGCAACTGGACCACTGTATCTGAAGAAAACGGCAATCATTTTTTTGTTTGCACATTTACCGCGAATAACTTTTGTTGGCATTTCCTCCTTTTCAAACACTCAAACAGTTGATTGTTGTTTTGTCTCGGGATCATAATTATATATCCACGATTCATCCCCCGTAACGATACTAAATACCTGCTTTGAAGATCCTCCATCGAACTTTTCTAACATAAACCTGCACCAGTCTACCCGTGCTTGTTTTTGTTCGTCGGTTAACAAATGTGGAATCCACCGACTTGCCAGCTTTCTTACACCCAGATGTTTATGTAAAATGATATCTACTGCAGATGATCCAATGCCTAGTTCGTCTTGAATCTCTCTATGAGTGATATTCCGTTTTTCCTTAATCAGCTTTTCGGTTGCAATAATGTTTTCAGCACAAACAGCTACTGCAGGTCGTCCAGGTCTTGGTTCATCTTCTAACGTACTCCTTCCACGTTTAAATTCACGGAACCAGTAACTAATTGTAGATAATGATGGACTATTGTCGCCAAAAGCTGCCATTAAATTTTGGTGACTTTGGTCGTATGTTAAGCCTCGTTTATAATCGTAGAAAATCATAGCCCGAAAAGCATTCCGCGGCACTTCCATAATGCCACAGTATAAACACTTGTGATAATGCTTAGTAATAATCAAACGAATTATAACAATCAAAAATTAGGATCTCTATATGCTTTAACTTCAACCTTGCAAAATTGCAACTGGAAACTGTCAAAAGAATAAGCTTTCGATTGATGCAAATGTTTTTGTTTTTCTTCGCATCCATGGCCTGCTACTAACAATATACAGAACAGCCCTCGTAAAATGCATGCAACAATATTTGATCTGACTGTGACCGGACCGTGACCAGACCGTGACTTGACCTATAGTATGAATCGGCCTTAAGTCAGAATACGGCCTGCTGCAATTGAGTTTTTAAAAAATCACATTGTAGCTATTTTAATGGTTTTCCAGCATCGTCGTAATCCTGAGAATCGCATGAATGTTACCTACATGCTAAATCAAGTAGGATTTTTTCTGCGACACGTCTTATTATGTATTTATACATGTTGCTATGTATTTATCTTAATAACATATTAATTCAAAATCTGTTGGTTGAATGATTATTGTTTTGCACATAAAGATGCAACACTGTTAAAGGTATTGATTGGTACGGTATTAACTATATTGGCTGTAGATCTTACTATTTAAAAAGTGCGAGGTGTTGAAAAAAATGATACCTAAGTGTAATTCTGAAAAAAAGAATCTTTCCCTCCCTTGGATAACCACTGACAAACAGATTTAAAGTAGTCTGCAGTAACCCATAAAATTAAAAGTTTTTAAACTAAAGAAAACTGATAAAGCATAAAATGTTTATGTCAACTTGTGCGATTAAAATGTTTGTATTGTATTTTGATAACATTTCGTAAACCAAGCTAAAACATTATCCTCAAATCCGCAGGACACGGAGAATAACTACTTAAGAGCAGCCTTTTCGTAATTTTTGTGACTAGATGGCGCCACTATAGATATCATACTTATACGCATACTAATTTTTGGGGATTATTAACATGCATATAACTTAAAATTTTTACACGAAATTAATATAATATGATAGAGAATGTATGAAAGTAGTCAAAGAAGCCTTTTTAGCTTTCATAGGTGACCTGTGGGTCATAATTTCACGTCTTATATGAGGGCAAAAAATACACTATTTACACGAAGTCCCTAGAAATTACTAGACAAAATATCCCTATGGGAAGAGTATGTCATCCTTCACACGCTATCCTTATCGCACAATTTCTTCGGGAGGAGAACGCCATTGTAGCGACACTAGGGCGTTTGTGATCAAATACGTAATCTACTAGTCCACAGGCCGCTCTTAATATAAATAGGTACAGTTACATAAAAATCTAAAAAAAAAATGACCGCGGGAGCCTTCAAAAAACCGATAATTACAGGGAATGTATAACATGCTTTACGTCGGCACAACAGAACTATCAAATTGCAGTAGAAGGTTGTCATTGAAAATAATAATAGATCAAATAGACACAGAGCAGAGGTACTTAGTTCAGGTACACCTTTATAAAGCAGAATAAAGATATGTTTACATGGCATTTACAGAAAGCGTTAAAAAAACAAGTGTGGTTATATCTTATGTTTATAGTCTTGTAGTTAAGTAATGTATTTTTCTATAACACTTAAAATTACTATAGGTAAAGCTGTTATATAAAGGATCTCTTTTATAATGCGTCCAGTATATTAAATTGTTGGCTTATTCTGATTATGAAAAATACCACCATGTAAGACTACTCACTAAATAAACTAGTTAACAATTTTTAATATTTTTTGAGGTGGAGCCGTGGAGCAGATTCTTCCCAAGAACTGCTATTATCCTACAATCAAACTAACAGTCAGACTTAATTCAAAGGGTGCTGGGAGGATCCACAAAGTTAATACGATGCGCATTACCAATGCACTAATGAGGAAGTTGGGAATTAGGCTGCTCGTCTGTTTTATTTTAGTAAATTATTGTGTTAACGTTAAAGCTAAGCTAACGGCGGAATCATCAACCTTTTTGATACCTAAAAAGACGAACTTAGACGTTTTATTTTACAAAATATTCTTATTGTTTATGTTCCATGATTTAATAAATAATGATATACTTATTAAACACTTTTCGAACGAACACACATCTCGTAATATTAAAATTTTAATGAACATTTTGTTCATGTTTAAAATTTTACAATAACTCTCTCTATTAGAACTGCTTATAATAAATGAACGTTACTCAATCGGTTAGCAATAGTTATTTCTTAATTATTATACCGGGTGGTTAAAAAAGACTAAACGTCTAGTTTATTATAAATTTCCTATGTAAAATGCCACTCTCGCACACTAATTTTGTTTACAGTTAGCATAGAAACATTTCAAATCTTCATGTAGGTATAAACTGTCCCGATCGAAACTATGTCTGAATAATAACGATGTTTTCGTATAAAGTGTATAGTAAACGCAGTTTAACCTGATAAAAAGTTGCACTTCGCGCATTCCCACTGCATTGCCGATTTTATCAAACAGGGGTTAATGGTACACTCAGATATAGTCCAGTCAAATTAGACAAGTACATATGTGGCAAAACTTTGGAAAAATTCAAAGCGAGCTGAATTTTTGTATACACCTTTATTTAGTGTTTTTAAATAACATTTCAAAAGTACTCTTGATTTGACCTTGAGCTTCATTAGTTATAGGGCGTAAAAGGCCCGAAAAATTGGTTTTTCGCATATATCATCTTTTCTATTGACTTTAGGTATAGGATAGTCTACAAAGAAATTGAAGGCTATAAAATTATGTACAAAAAAGTAATTTTACTACTCCCACCATGGAAAGTGGGATTTTCAGACTTCGTCTCCATAGATACGAATAGTGAAAATGAGTGTTTGCCGAACAAGTGAAATTAGCGTGCGGAAAATTTACTTTTCCGACAAACGTTTAGGAATGTTACTTTCCCATACTCATTTTGCGTGCGGGAAAGTCCACTTTCCCGCACGGAGTGCCGGAAAGTGACAGCGATTTATGAAAAATCAGAAAATCGCATAGCAACCATCCTTACTAGATTATTACTTTAAAAGGAAATGTCAAATTTGACAACTTGAAAATTTACAAAATGATAGTTTAGGACGATTCCTAAACTTTTGTAGGGAAAACGTTGTTCATAACACATGCGGGAAGAGCGATTCCGAAACTCATGCAGGTACAGAAACTCGCTGCGCTCGTTTCTGTAACGTCCTGCATTCGTTTCGGAATCGCTAACTTCCCGCACTTGTTATGAAAATAACTATTCCGCACGCACATGCATGATTTTCAAAATGTCATTTGATGAATGTCAGATTTGATTTGATTTTGCAGAAATATTTAAATTTTTTTATGGAAATGTGGTTGTAGAAAAAATAGTGTGTAATACATGTGTTGAAAGCTTGTATTTGCCACTCTCGTGTGACTGCAGCACTCACTATCGTTCGTGCTGCAAACTTCACATTCGTGTGGCAAACGCAAGCTTTCAACACTTGTATTACAAATTACTATTTCTCACTACCACCTTGGTAAATTGACATTTCATTGTCAAAAAGTCGACAATAATGGAAACTAAAACATTTAGTTGAACAAAAACAGACTGTATCTAAGGGCAAAAAAGACGATGTACCGCGCCAGGTCATTTTCCGCGCATGGTACCCCATAACGCTACACCATAACGGATATTAAAAAAATAAATAGCTATAATGGAGAATACGTGCTTATTTATTAATATTAAAACTAATTTTACAATTGGAACAACGTTGAATGTTAAATGAAGGTGTATTTACAAAATGTTTGATTTCATTCTTTTCGTTACTGAAAACAGAAATTGCGTTTATGTGTTTGTTTGTACCATAGCAACAGCGCCGTTAAACTGTCATAAATATAAACGTCACAATTTTTGTTAAATTATTAATGAATTTTATTTTGTGGTAGTGAGAAAAACGTAATGCGCAACGCGTAGGTAAGTTTCTTTTTTATCCTCGGTGGCTTTATGGACCTCAGCTGCGCTTCGGTCCACAAATTACCACCTCGGATAAAAAAGTTCACTTACCATAACTTGGAGCGCAAATAACTATTTTCTACTCCCACCATGGAAAGTGGGCTTTTCAGACTTCGTCTCCATAGATACGAGTATTGAAAATAAGTGTTTGCCGAACAAGTGAAATTTGCGTGCGGAAAGTAATTTTATCCAATTCAGTTACGAAATGTCAACATTTCGACATTGATTTTAGTTGTGAAAAGTGGTTCATTTTGTAACTAGTTACAAAATATGCTCCCATTTTGTAACTAGTTACAAAAAGATGATTTGAGTTGCGAAAAGTGGTTCATTTTGTAACTAGTTACAAAATATGCTCCCATTTTATCACTCCCATTTTATCACGATGACCCAACTCCTTTTTTAAGAAGATGTGGCATTTACATTTTGTTATCTGAATTGGATAAAATCTTGTATGAAACACGTTGCAAAACATGTCTTTTTATCACATGGCGTGTTGTTCATCTCGGCTTCGCCTCGACGAACAATTTCACGCCTGGTGATAAAAAGTCCATCATTTTGCAACTCGTTGCATAAATAGCTATTTTCGCACGCAAATAAAAATGTCATAATGAGATTTGATGAATGTCAGATTTTGCAGAAATATTTAAATTTTTTTATGGAAATGTGGTTGTAGAAAAAATAGCGTGTAATACATGTGTTGAAAGCTCTTTGCCACACTAATGTGACTGTAGCACTCACTATCGTTCAACATGCTAAAGCAAAATCATGGAAAACTTTTATTTTAACAATACAAGTAGTTATAGACTAATTATTAACATTAAAATTAAATGTACATGATGTACAATTGTTAATATTAACGCCTAACGGCAAGGAATTGGCAAAATTGTGATTTGTTGTCACTGTAGTGGTAGGGGAATCGGTGGAATCTGTCAGTAGTTGAGAAAGTACTGAATTATCGAGTGAAGTGCTAATTGAACAGTTAGGCTTGGAATTTAACAAATTGTGATTTGTTGTCGTAGTAGCATCTGTCATTAGTTGAATTTGGGGAAGTGCTGAAATCTCAAGTGATTTACTAGTTGAACCTCTCGGCTTTCCAATGATGTTTTGGGCATTCTTTACTTTATTTTGGACGCAATCATCTATATAACCTTCTGCAACTGAGGAGGATTTCCATCCTCCATGTCTCTTCAAACAAAGAATGTCTGCTCCAGCATTAGCAAGTAACGTTGCGGATGTTCTCCGGAAGCAGTGACCGGTAAATGCAGAAGAGTTGGGTAATTTCAAAAATTCGGCAATTTTTTGAGGGATTTTTCCAAAAGTGTTGATACCTACTGGTTGACTAAGACACTTTCCTTTTCTATATGTCATAAAAAATCGTCTATTCTCGACAGTTGACGGACGAAGAGCAGCGTACTTTCTAAAAATTATCAACCAATCTTCTTGTCCACTAGTTACTGTAAAACTCCGGGGTACATGTGTCTTAGTATCGGATATATTAACAATTAACACAGCATCTTTCTCTTGTAAATCGTCTATGGTTAATTTCATGAGCTCGTCTCTTCGGCAAGCTCCAACTACTCCCAATATTAATGCAACCTACAATAAATTTTAGTATTAATTGGAAAATATAAACTATAAACCAACAGTCATGTTTACCTTCATCATCAAAAATGATTCATCTAGTGCTTCAAGAAGAAATCTACTGATCTCGGTTCTAGTAAAAATACCGGATTTTTTTGCTCTATAGCCCACAGATTTCTTTTCAGGAAAGCAATTAATTTTGTAAACTTCGAAATGTCTACATTATCCTCAACTATCAAACAAGTTTTCAGCATGGAGTACGAAGACCAAAGAGTGGACGACTTCATTTTCTTGAAATTTTCGGCGAAATAAGCCAGAAGTACATTTTCCGTAAATTTCTTGTGTGACAAATATGTTGCGTTCTCTAATATACCTGAATTTGGATTTCTCAGGTAGTAATTCCAGAGATGCAGCATTTGCAGCTTCAACAACATTAGGGGGAGTATTCGGGAAATCTTCACAATCACTTTCATTCATTTTGAATGGTTTTTATAAATTATTATTATATACAGGGTGTCAACGAAACCTGGGGCACCTCCATAAATTTTTTATTTTTTAAGATATCTAAATGAAATTTGGTATATGTAATATACTCTTTAAACGGCATTTGTTGACATAGGAAACAACTTTCTGTCACTTCCGGTTTAGCCGGAATTGACATCAACTTTGTTATTTCAAATAGAACACCCTATATATTTATACATTTTTGGAATCTCCATTCAATTTTACGTATGTTAGTATCAAGTTCGATACATTTTGATGACAAAGTAATTTTTTGCAGAAGTTAATCTAGAGTGCCATGACTTACGCAAAATGAAAGTCAAGGTGCCCCAACACTCGAGACAAATTGTTTTAGAACTTTAACTATTTTAGTTGCTGTATTAGAATGGCCTAAAGTTGGCAAAAATGCTTTTTCGAGAATAACTCTATTTTTTCAAATGGCACTAGGGTGGGACACTAGGATATTAAAAAGGAGCGTTTTTCAAGGATTTTATTGATACCCATAACGCGGGATTAATATGAAAATTTAATTCGGAATAACACTCTCCGTTCAAAAAAAACGTATTTTGGACATTTAAATCTAGATACTGGGTTTTAAAACAAGTGAAACAAATGAAATGCACAAAAAAAAGACAGACTTGCCACAGATGAAGTGCTAAAATAATTTGTTTTGAGTGTCGTAGCACCCTGACTTCCATATTACGCAGGTCATGGCATCCTAGATTAATAAACAAACTCTTCTGCAAGTATTTACTTTGTCATCAAAATGTTTCAAACTTGATGCTACCATACGTAAAATTAAATGGAGATTCCAAAAATGTATAAATATACGGGGTGTTCCATTTAAAATAACAAAGTTGATGTCAATTCCGGCGAAACCGGAAGTGACAGAAACTTGTTTCCTATGTCAACAAATACCATTTAAAGAGTATATTACATATGCCAAATTTTATTTAGATATCTTAAAGAATAAAAAATTTATGGGGGTGCCCCAGGTTTCGTTGACACCCGGTATGTCAAAAATCACAATATGAAAATTTGTAACAATAGTATATTGTAATACAAGTGTTGAAAGCTTATGTTTGCCACACGAATGTGAAGTTTGCAGCACGAACGATAGTGAGTGCTGTAGTCCCATTAGTGTGGCAAAAACAAGCTTTCAACACATGTATTACACGCTATTTTTTCTACAACCACATTTCCATAAAAAAGTTTAAACATTTCTGCAAAATGTGACATTTTTATTTGCGTGTGGAAAAATTACTTTCCGCACGCAAATTCCACTTGTTCGGCAATAGTAATTTGTAATACAAGTGTTGAAAGCTTGCGCTTGCCACACGAATGTGAAGTTTGCAGCACGAACGATAGTGAGTGCTGCAGTCACATGAGAGTGGCAAATACAAGCTTTCAACACATGTGTTACACACTATTTTTTCTACAACCACATTTCCATAAAAAAATTTAAATATTTCTGCAAAATCAAATCTGACATTCATCAAATGTCATTATGACATTTTGATTTCGGTGCGGCAAAATTATACTTTGCCGCACCGAAAATCATGCATGTGCGTGCGGAAAGTAAATTTTCCGCACGCTAATTTCACTTGTTCGTCAAACACTCATTTTCAATACTCGTAACTATGGAGACGAAGTCTGAAAATCCCACTTTCCATGGTGGGAGTAGAAAAACACTTATTTTCAATACTCGTATCTATGGAAACGAAGTCTGAAAAACCCACTTTCCATGGTGGGAGTAGAAAAAAGTTATTTATCAGCCTCCCTAGCAATGAAACAAATTCACTCATTTCAATATAGAGTAGACTGTGATTTTAGTTATTACTTTCTTAAAAAATCTCACATTGACATTTGATGAATATCAGATTTTGCAGAAATATTTAATTTTTTATGGAAATGTGGTTGTAGAAAAAATAGCGTGTAATACATGTGTTGAAAGCTCTTTGCCACACTAATGTGACTGCAGCACTCACTATCGTTCGTGCTGAAACTTCACATTCGTGTGGCAAACACAAGCTTTCAACACTTGTATTGCAATGTACTATTACAATACATTTTCTTGTGTTTTAATAATTATTTAAACTTATTAATCGAAGTGTGTAGTATACTTTCCAAAAATTGGCGTTTAATTAGTTTCATTTAAAGCAATAATAAATAATATAGCGGCACATCAAAATTTACGTCGGAACAAATTTCAAAGCCACCTAGATGTAGCTATTTTTCAGCCACCCTATATAGGGTGGTCCATAAGCACTGGATCACAGACCAACAGTAGATTCCTGAGACCAAAATATTACGATTTACCTAAAATCACCTTAGTCCAAAAGTTAATATTTAGGAAGATACAGGGTGTCAAAGTAGTCGAAATTTTATTTTAATTTTGTTCTGTAATTTCTGAAGTTTTCGTTATATTCATATGAAAATTGGCGAAACTACCTTTTTTGGGGCGGGAAATAATAATCCGTTCTCAATTTTAATGCAGCTCTTAAAATAACGTTATTTTTGCTACAACTAACTAATACCTTAAAAATTCTTCAACTTTTTGGTACTTAAAGTTAGGGCAGATCTAATTGAAAAAAACAATTGCCTCATCTTTTTATCCAAAAAATGTATATTATTTCAATGTCTCTAAAGTTAACCGTTTGCAAGATATTTGCGGTTGAAGTAAGTGATGCTACATTTTATTCGTTAAAAAGAGCATTAGATACTTGCGGTACACATAAAATTTAGATATTTTTTAATCGCAAATATCCTACTGATTCACTATTGCTCTGTGTCTTATTGCTTGATTTTTACAAGAATATGTCAATTTTTTGTTTTAAATGTAAGCCTACTGCGTTACAAAGTGTTTAAGAAGTGAATTAGTGAATAAGGCGCTGCATCGCTTACTTCAATAGATACTTCAATCTTGGAAACGGTTAACTTTAGAGATATTTAAAGAGTGTACATTTTTTGTATAAAAAAGATGAGGCAATTGCGTTTTTCAATTAGATCTGCCCTAACTTTAAGTACAAAAAAGTTAAAGTATTTTTAAGGTAGGTACCTATTAGGTGTAGCAAAAATAACTGTAACGAGATGCGTCAGCACACGTGTGGGATCATATTCGTCATTCGCCGAGAAGCTTCCACAGCGGTCGACAGTTACTCATACTCGCGCGACTAGTGGAACTTTCTGGAATGGAGTTCTGGAAGGACGAGCTGGGATATACAATGTGATTTTTTAAAAACTCAATTGCAGCAGGCCGTATTCTGTCTTAATAACCTTAGAACTGTCTGTATTAAGTCAGAATACGGCCTGCTGCAATTGAGTTTTTAAAAAATCGCATTGTATAAGGCGCAACCAAACGAACACGGGCAGTCTAATCCAGCCTACATAAACGGTCGCGAATATGTACGTCGGTAAAGTTAATATAAATATACGTGAATAGTTATAAATAAACAAACTCTACAAATAAATTAATTAGTGTTACGGGTTAATATTAGTGTTGTGTATTAGAATTAATATTAGTGTTGTGTTTTAGTGTTAAGTTGTTATTTCGTGTTTCTTCGTTGCTTAATAATTTTAATATTTGTTAATAAATAATTCACACAACGAACCGAAGTTTTAAATAAACGTTTTAAAACCGTTACATAACGTTATTTTAAAAGCTGCATTAAAATTGAGAAAGGATTATTATTCCCCGTCCCAAAAAAGGTAGTTTCACCAATTTTCATATCAATACCCCGAAAACTTCTGAAATTACAGAAGAAAATTAAAATTAAAATTTCGACTTTGACACGCTGTATCTCCCTAAATATTAACTTTTGGACCAAGGTAATTTTAGGTAAATCGTAATATTTTGGCCTCACGAATCTGCTGTTGGTCTGTGACCCATTACTTATGGACCACCCTGTATAATTCAAAGTAAAATATGATATCCATCAACAAAATGTTATATGTAGCTAATGCATTTATGTTTAATAAATGCACAGTGCCTATTAGTATTATCCATCACCTTTATAACTTAATTCTAACTATTCTGTTTGATTATAGTATATTATACACGACGCTATAATGAATGCTATTAGATACGCCAGACAGGTTTTCCAAGACGACGGCGATCGCAGTCTTCTCCCGATTCTCAAGCTCCAGCTCAACCAATAAGCCTATAACCAACTCTTCAAGTCCACTGTTGAGAACCACCACGAACCCAATACCGTGTCCAATGTAAGATGAATGCGCGGTAAGTGATGGTGATGATACTTCTTCGTAACCTCATTAAGCTGCCGGTAGTCTATACATAAACACGTTGATCCGTCCTTCTTGCCGACCAGGGCTACTCAATAATCCCTTGCTTCTCCATGTTGGTATTAATCTTCCCGATCTCTTCACGCTTTGTCCACGGAAGTAATCTTGGATGTTGTCATAGGGTCTGGAATTCCTAATGTTGGTCTGATTTCGTATTACATCTGTTCGTCACTTTTGGTTATCATCAAGGGAAAAGACATTTTGGCATTGGTTAAACAAGCTTCGTGCCTCCCTCAGTTCTATTTGATTAATGCCCTTAGACGAACTAACAATCATGTCTACAAGCCCACCAGCATGTTGTTTGGAAGTTAGTCTCTGATTTCTATCCATTCACTGGGCAATCTGAAATACTGATACACATTACACACTGTCCAGCGTCAGGTACTAACAGTTCATGAACAAGCTTCTGGCCTCCAATACTGATCGCCATTTTCACTATACCACGTGTTTGTATGGCATCACCTGTCGCTGACCGAAGCCATGTTTAACAACTTCACAGATTAATTTGGACTTTGTAGCCGAGTAGTGCCGTCAAGAATCAGTTATATAGTAGAATCTATTCTCCACCTCTTTTCAGTTTTCCGAAGGCTGCCCTCTTCTTGGTTTGACACAGCGGCGTTGTATGTGGCCTCGTGCGCCATAGTTCCTACCGCGGGGTTTCTGTTCTTCCAATCGGTCCTGGCAGCCTTCAGATCTTTCAGTTACTGGGTGGACACGCCCGTATCCTGGGGATTTTGCTTCACTGCTTCAAATTCTTGGTCTTGCAGCCGACTGCAGTTTTCCCAGACATGTATGTTTTTGGGAAAGCTAATTCTCTATAAGTCCTTTTTTATAAATTAAATTTTTGTAGGATTCACTCGTTTGAGTAAATACTTAGATTCTTCTTTATTTTCTTCTGTTATTTTCGTTCCTATCGACTAAAGTTTTCTTGTAGACGGCAAGTTTTGTATTTATTCATCTTTCTTAGGGCTGTCTATCTAAGCCACTAATTTGTCTGGTACAAGTTTCTGTCTTTTGACTGTTGGAACGTCATGTTTTTGGGTGCCTCGCTGTTCTATCGGAAAACCAACCATTACTTAATAGTTTCTCTTTAGATATGGGATAAATTCCAATTGAATAAAACCCCTTAGCTGAACAGTTTCTTTGACGATCTGAGAAATACACCTTTCTCTATTGATGATGCATTTGGACTAGACTTTTTCCATTCCATGAATTGTTGTTTCTAATGGTACTTCGTAGGACCAAAAAAGCTCACATCATCAAACCAAGCATATTGTGAACGGATGCAATCTTTTTCACAGCAAGAGGAATCCCGTGGGCAACCTTCACGCCACGGATCCCGCTACTTCAGCTTTGTAGACAACATGGTGTGGTAATATTGCCCCAGATGCTGAAATGCACAACATAACAAAAATGAAACAACAATTTTTGTAAAGTATACGACGTTATCAGAATACTTAATCCCTCGTTGATAAACTAGCCTTTTTCAGGATCGTCACTTACATTACTTTCATCATGATTAAATATAGATTCTAAACTGCCATCCTCAACTGTTTTACTTAACTCATCAATAAAATTCGATTACATGCCTCTATTCACTACTATTCGTGATCTTTCTATGTTGTTGTTCATTTAAGCTGTACTTATGATGCTGCAAAAATCCTTTTGCCCATACTGCGGAAAGTTATTTTTAATGTTATAGTGATATTATTAATAAAATTGTTATTGCCAGTAAACTCAGTACAACAGTAAATTTTAAGATTACTGTACTTTCACTGGTGTTGTAGGTATTTCACTGTGATTAAATTTTCACAGGAACAGATTACATCAACCAAACTTCATCTATTTAATAAATATAATATGATACACCAAGGTAGAGAAGATATTTTATTCACACTCATTATAGTAATATGTCGATTCCTAACCCTTTAGGGGTTGGGAAATACGCCATTCTTAACTGTAATGACAATCTCTTGGGTAGGAAGTAACAGAAAACACTTTCCACCCACGGGCGGGAAATGTTTATATACGGTTGCCTAGCAACACTGTCATAGATCTATATATTAAAGTAGGCTAAAATAAATTATGACAGAGCTGTCAAAAAATATTAATAAAATTAATTTAAAATTTAATGATTCATAATTGTGAACAAAATAGTATACATACCTCGGTGGGAGTTTCATCACAGCCTTGCGCTATGTCTGACCACGAGGCTTCGCCTCTCGGTCATACATAAACCCTCGGCTGTAATGAAACATTTCCCACCTCGGATGTAATGTACTATTTTTCACTACTAGCATTAGAAGATATCATTACTGACCTTGTTTTCGAGCCAAGAAGATGAATTTCTCTAGTGGTCAATAATTTTTTATTATTGATTACTGGTTAATAATGGAAACAAATGCTATGCACTCGGGCACCTATTATAATTATATTTTACACAAATTTCAATTGAAATTAGTTCCTCGCCTTGTTTTCAAGCAAGGGTATTTGATTTTTGTGGCTATTTAAAAATAAATACTGTGCGGACGTAAATTGTCCCCCCCCCCCCTGCTAACTTTTGAAGGGTTTGATTTTTTAAGAACATTCAAAAGTAACCTTAAATAAGACAACAAAAATTACCTTTTGACTGTCTTTTTTTCCCATGAAAGTTCAAGATGTCACCGCTAGGGCAAAAGGGTCACTTTTTTAAATGGAACCATGAGTAACACCTCAAATTAAAGATATTTCAAAACTGCATTTAAGGGTGTATTGCGATTTTAAATTTATTGATTAATTTTTAAGAAAAATAACTGTAAACATTCAAAAATTAAATTTCGTAAGATGCAATACAATTTCAGTTTAATAATACAGAAACAATTAAAAAACTTGTTTGTTGTTGAAAAGTTTATTAAATTAAATGTTCAAAGTGAGCTCAATTTTGCTCTTGACAAAAATGTAATCTATTAGCAAATCCCTCCCTCACATTTATGAATATTTGTGGGTTGATTAACCTACAAACTCCTGTTATTCGACACCTCAGGTCTAATAAATCTTCTGGTGGTGTAGTAAAAAACTTTGCTTTTATGTAGCCCCATAGAAAAAAGTCCATCAGTGTCAAATCAGGAGATTGTGGAGGCCATTCAATTGGACCACGTCGTCCAATCCAATTTCCCAAAAATTGTACATTTAAAAAATCACGTGCAGCAAGAGCATAGTGCGGAGGAGCACCGTCTTGTTGGAACACAATCACATCATTTTCGTTGAATTCTTGAGGATTATTTTCCACTATTTCGATTATTAAGGGAGTAATCTGATTGTCCAGAAGATTTAAATACAGATTTCCGTTTAGATTTTCTTCGATGAATAATGGTCCAACAATGTGGTTCCCCCAGATTCCTGTCCATACGTTTAACTTTTGCGGATATTGTGATTTGCCCTCGTAAAATAAATGTGGATTTGTGTCACTCCAGTAACGAACATTTTGTCTGTGTACTGCTCCGTTCAGAAAAAATGAAAATTCATCAGAAAAACAAATGTTTTGGACAAAACGGTTATTCTGAATAATTTTATCCACAATTAGTTCGCAAAACTGAATACGTCTATCGGGGTCGTCTTCTGTTAGCTCATGTAAAATTCTCATTTTATAAGGATGGAATTTATTTTTCTTCAATACTTTTTTTACAGTGGTAGTACCGACCTCGCATTGCAGGGCTATTGCTGATGTTGATTGTAGTGGATTTTCTACTACTTATTGAATAATTTCCAATTGTTTATCTTCTGATACACTAGGACGACCCGCACCCTTCACTTGCCCAACACTTCCCTTGGTGGTAAATTTTCTTATAAGTTCATGCAAATATTTACGAGTAATAGACCAGGGTCGATAATTTTTTAAACCAAAAAAAATAATAGTAGGATGAAACCCATTGGAAAAGGAAGAGAATATAACAAAAATGAAAGGAAAAATAATTTACGGGCGATCTGAGGTCGGGAAGTGCAAGGGGGTGAGTTTTTAAGGGTAGAAAACTGTTTATCTCGAGTTCCGGAAAAACTAAAAGTCCTATGGAAAACAGTTAAATGGCAAAGTTGTAGGTAATAAAAAGATCTACAACTTTTATATTTACACTTTTTTCACATAACCTCAAAATTTATGTGAACAATTCAAATAACCAAGTTTTTGGTTTTTTATTTTTATCTTTTACAAAAAAAAAATTTTTTTCACGAAATTTGGTGAAAACTTACCTTTGTATGTCCCAAACACACTGTAATTTTTTTGATTTAAAATATTTATTTTTTCACCTTATTTTGACTTAATATCGAAAAAGCACCCTAATTTTCAATCGAAAATTCTCGCGTCAAAATATCTGCTTTTTTAAAAAACTCGGTGGGCTTTTTGTTCGTTGAAATCTCTACTTTTTGATGGTGTAAAAAAAAATATAATTACTATGGTAAATGTTCTCAAAAAATGCAAAGAAACGAAAAAAACTCGAATCCGAATTAAATATTAACTTTATTAACTTATTTGGTTGTTAATTATAGTAGTATATTTCGACTTGCAATTTTTTGTTTATCAATGTAACATGGAATCTTAGGTTTTTCGAGTAATTAAAGTATAAATTTTAATAAATAGCTCAAAATTGTACATGATGATTTAAAAAAAATAAATTTCGGATTCGAGTTTTTTTCGTTTCTTTGCATTTTTTGAGAACATTTACCATAGTAATGTATATTTTTTTTACACCATCAAAAAGTAGAGATTTCAACGAACAAAAAGCCCATCGAGTTTTTTAAAAAAGCAGATATTTTGACGCGAGAATTTTCGATTGAAAATTAGGGTGCTTTTTCGATATTAAGTCAAAATAAGGTGAAAAAATAAATATTTTAAATCAAAAAAATTAGAGTGTGTTTGGGACATAAAAAGGTAAGTTTTCACCAAATTTCGTGAAAAAAAAAATTTTTTTGTAAAAGATAAAAATAAAAAACCAAAAACTTGGTTATTTGAATTTTTCACATAAATTTTGAGGTTATGTGAAAAAAGTGTAAATACAAAAGTTGTAGATCTTTTTATTACCTACAACTTTGCCATTTAACTGTTTTCCATAGGACTTGTAGTTTTTCCGGAAATCGAGATAAACAGTTTTCTACCCTTAAAAGCTCACCCCCTTCCACTTCCCGACCTCAGATCGCCCGTAAATTATTTTTCCTTTCATTTTTGTTATATTCTCTTCCTTTTTCAATGGGTTTCATCCTACTATTATTTTTTTTCACTTTTTACCATTTTCAAAGGCTTCAGCCCTGGTCTATAATTGGAGTTCCAGGAAATCTTTCGTTGAACAACCTTTCGGCAGCATGATAGTTTCGACCAACTTCAGCAAAGATGAATACAGCTCAAATTGTATTGCATCTAACGAAATTTAATTTTTGAATGTTTACAGTTATTTTTCTTAAAAATTAATCAATAAATTTAAAATCGCAATACACCCTTAAATGCAGTTTTGAAATATCTTTAATTTGAGGTGTTGCTCGACCCATGGTTCCATTTAAAAAAAGTGACCCTTTTGTCCTAGCGGTGACATCTTGAACTTTCATGCGAAAAAAAGACAGTCAAAAGATAGTTTTTGTTGTCTTATTTAAGGTTACTTTTGAATGTTCTTAAAAAATCAATCCCTTCAAAAGTTAGCAGGGGGGGGGGACAATTTACGTCCGCACTGTATATGCATCTGTCATTTTATTTTTTATTGATGTGAAAATGATTAATTAAAAGGAATAAAGGTGCTAGTAGTGAAAAAAATAGTATATAAACTGCGGTAGAGAAAACTTTTCTCAACCTCACAACTATTCGCATGTCGGGAAATAATACTGCTCGGCCGAGAAATAGTATATTATAGACCAAGGTAGAAAAGACGTTTTTCTCAGCCGAGCAGTATTATTTCCCGACATGCGAAGCATGGAGGGAAATAAGTTGTGAGGCTGAGAAAAGTCTTCTCTACCGTGGTTTATATACTATTTTTTTCACTACTAGCACCTTTATTCCTTTTAATTAATCATTTTTGCATAAATAAAAAATAAAATGACAGATGCGTATATTTACTTCTAAATATCCACAAAAATCAAATAGCCTTGCTTGAAAACAAGGGGAGAGGTTAATTTCAATTGACATTTGGGTAAAACATGTTTAAAATAGGCACCTGAGCGCATAGCAATTGTTTCTATTATTAACCAGTAGTCAATAATAAAAAATTATTGACCACTAGGAGAGAAATTCATCTTCTGGGCTCGAAAATAAGGTCAATAATGACATCTTCTAATACTAGTAGTGAAAAAAATCATTTATAACTCAAACTTTGCAGATCTCAAAATAATGTTTTTAAGTAGCTAATTAAATTAACCAAACTCATGACGGCTGAAATTTATTTACACACTTTATAATTTAGTGAAAAACGGATGCCTTAATTAAAATGCTTGCTATACATATAAATGTAACAAAACAATATAATTATTATAATTCCCACGCTTCTCGTTTGTGTTTATGATACCGTTAATATTGAATTGAAGGAGACGTCTAAAACATTGATGTAGTAAATACAACGCTTTTTGAGTAAATATTTACATAATATAAATATGTAAGTAGCGATTACAAATAGTTCCGTGTACCGTTCCAATTATTATTTATGCATGCGCACTGACTTTCCCCTTCCTTTGACAAACTACAGATACCATTACGAGTACGGATGGACGATATTGTGAATTGGTTTGACATCAGCGCTTTTATTGCCCCTTGTAAAAAAATTATTTGTTAAATCGTGACTTTTAATTCCACGAGGAGTACTTTAAATTGGATCACTTGATATAGATATACACAGAGTCCAGCAGAAAGTTGGACACATAATATGGAAAAATTGTACAGATTGTCTGCAGGTACTAGGTACATACTAGATACAACCAAATAAAATGGAAATATGGTTATATTTACAATAATACTTGAATCCTAAGGGTGTGTTGCTTAACAATCACTTAAAATTTTAAACAATCTCTGTATCTAGTTACCGTTTGTACCTAGTACCGTCAGACAAACTGTATAGTAAATTTCTCAGAAAATTTTATTTTTGATAAAAGTTTCTACATTTTCTAAAACTCAAAATGTACTTATGAAAAATTCAGTATCTGCTGTCGTAGGTATACAATGGAGATTCGAGAACATAAAACTTACTCGAGAGTAAAGTTCTTTTATTTCTCAAGATACATCTAAATTTTATTTAGAATTATTTTATACATACTTCATTCAAACTTGTCCATTAAGTACACAAAAAATAGCGTATTCAATGCGTAAGAAAAGTGGTTTTCTAGCTCGTGAAAATTTTAATTCACTCGCTAACGCTCGTGAATCATACATTTTCCACTCGCTAGAGAACTACCACTTTTCTTTATTTGTAGAATAATCTACTATTACTGCCTGCCGCCAATTTCACTTATTAAAATTTCGCGCAAAACTACAGCTCCTACTGAAATTGTCTTAAATATCCTTCGCCACTTACACTCCGCGAGGTAGTATGGCCGGCAAGGCGGCAACATTGAGTTAAATGATCCTAAAAATATTTTAGAAGTATAATTTCGTGGAAAATTGTTACATAAAAGAGTTGTTTTATAATTTTTAGTAAATATATTTTAGAAGTTCTATTATTATAGATTAAAACTTTGTTTCAGTGTATCGAAGGATGTAAACTATGGAAACAAGCACTGGAATCTTCATGTCAAGAAGTCTGTGTAAGTAATGTATTTTTACATTTTTAAAGTAATTTAATGGCCCCAAAATACATACGAGGTAGCGTCCAAATGTTCCTGGCCCGACCTACTTCTAGAAGCGTGAAATGCAAAATAATATAAGTAATAGTAGGATACATTGTTCCTCAAGCTCCACATAAATTTTCATTTGTTTCCATTGCGTTGTTTACAAATAACTGTCAGTAGACCGACAACAAGTGGAATGTTTTTCAAAAATGGAAAAACTAGAGTACCGCGCAGTGATTAAGTTTCTCACTAAAGAAAGTTTGATGCCAGATCAAATTAAACAAAGGACGGATGCAGTTTACGATGACAGTGGACCATCGTTATCAACTGTAAAAACTTGGTCACAATAAACTTAAGCAGGAGTTACGGGGAAAGAAATTTACCAATGATAACGAAGTGATGGCGGCTGTTTTTCAGCATTTTGAAGACAAAACTCCAAAGTATTTTTATAAGGGTATAGAGCTGCTTATTAAAAGATGTAAGAAGTGTGTTGAAGAAAAGGGTGATTATGTTGAAAAATGAACAGATTTTTTTATTTCTCAAACAACTGCAAGCGGGTTAGGCCAGGAATATTTGGTCGCTACCTCGTACCTTGAAATAAATGACAAAAAACTTTATACAGAAATAAAACCCAAGCATACATTTTTCATTCTAAAAATTACAAAAAGTAAATTATGCAACACAAAATGCAGATTTCTATGGAGACTAGATTACTAATTAACATTAAACTACACATTTTAAATAACAAAATCATGATAATTTCACATTTGCACAATTGGAAAATCTTGAGCGAACATAAGCCGACTTAACAAAAAGGGTTTTCATTCAATGAAAACTTAATAATTTAAACTGTTTTTGCCGATATAACAAACTAGACATCGGCTAAGAGCGCGGCATAGTATGTAGTTTAACAAAACCAAATTATGAATTTTTATTGTAACGTGTTGAATTTAGTAGTATTTATAAAATAATTCAGCTAGCAACTAAAACAGATTATCTGGAATCAGAAAATAGTAATTTGTATAACAAGTGTTGAAAGTACAGTTTTGCAGAACGAAAATGAAGGTTGCAGCCTGAGACGAAGTCGAAGGCTGCATTCATTTGAGTTTTGCAAAACACTTTCAACAAGTGTTATTACACACTATTTTTTCTACTCCTACAGAAGAACGACATTTAATTCACTATTTAATATTTTAAAGCAAATTTTATAATTTTTTGTGGAATATTAAGTATGCTCATGGAAACTATGGTCACTATGGAAATAAGTCCGTTGCTATGAAAATAAACATATCACAAATATAAACACACCATACAGTTAACCGACGCCATTCTGAAAGTGTGTTGCAATAGTAATTTTTCTACTCCCACCATGGAAAGTGGGATTTTCAGACTTCGTCTCCATAGATACGAGTATTGAAAATGAGTGTTTGCGAACAAGTGAAATTAGCGTGCGGAAAATTTACTTTCCGCACGCACATGCATGATCAAAATGTCATAATGACATTTGATGAATGTGAGATTTGATTTTGCAGAAATATTTAAATTTTTTTATGGAAATGTGGTTGTAGAAAAAATAGTGTGTAATACATGTGTTGAAAGCTTGTATTTGCCACTCTCATGTGACTGCAGCACTCACTGTCGTTCGTGCTGCAAACTTCACATTCGTGTGGCAAACGCAAGCTTTCAACACTTGTATTACAAAGATCTTTTAAAACATATTTTAACAATAATACGGAACTCGGAAAATAGTTTACCTACTCTTTTTTCTTAAAATAAATCTTAAACGTTTCCCACTTTTGGCATATAGTTTCTGTTGAAGTTTGTGCTAACGCTTGTCTATCTATTATTAGATAGATTTTAAAAAATGATCTATAGTTACTAATTAATTAAGACATATTTCATACAAATAATGAATATATATATTTTTGTCTAAGCTAAATGTATATTTTACAAATTATAAATTCTCAATACTTTTTCATCGACCTACAATAATGTTTTGGTTATTTACGAAAAATGTTAAATAAATACAAAATTGGTTTTGAGAATTTTGTAAAATATTCGAAAACTGTCCAAGATTAACATTAGCTATAACTATAAGAATCATTTTAACGTAAACAATTGCATTTCGCACTTAATCTCCCCCTAAGCTTAGAAAAAGACTAACGTTGCTTGATTAGAAAGAGAACACCACTGTGAAATTATACTTTCCCTTAAAACCGTTTGCTTCGTTCGATTATGTAAAAATAAAGAATAGTAAATATAGGTGTTAACTTAAAAGAATAACATGAGTAGTATTAGACATCTAATGAACTTCAACTAACAACAATTTCAGATTTTCTAAAAAGAAATCGGCCTCAAATTTAAGTCTAAGAATAAAGCGCCGTTATGTGAAAATAAAGTTTTAAATGCTACAGATGATGCCGACAAGTGAAACTTATTATGTTTTTAACGGACTCTTTTATTTTATCACGCCTACGAAGTTTATAGAATATTCCTGGCTTACCCTGTATTTTTGTATTGTTGTATAATCGGTTTTTGTTACGTTTCAAAACCCACAACTCTTAAACTTCAGTGTTGCATTAGAGTTTTCGTATGTGTCAAATGCAAAATTACTAATCAGTTATGATCGCTCAGTACTTAAAACTTAAAGATAACTCTGGACTCGTATATTACCAATTCTTATTTGCTCTCACTGTATTAAAAATGTTTCTTTATATGTAATTCTGTTTGGTTGTTGCATAATTTACATTCTTTTAGGGGTTTTAGCACAATTACAAGCCTATTCTGTAAATTATCGTTCACTAACAAGTTGTCTACCAGCAACTTTCTCAACAATATGCTGAACGACATCTCCTAAAAAGTTATTCTCTATTCTCGTTAAGTAATTAGTCTTGTTTCATTATTATGTATTACGTTTTAGGTATGAAGTATTTTTGAATCATATTTTCTGTACTCCATTCCTAATCATAATGTTTTGACTTTGTTTTGAAAAGGGTCTAATAGGCCCGTTTAAAAGATATGCATGCCACATTTCCTTTGATGTTGATTATCTGTATATAATCTGTATTTTGCCATTATTAACATTTCGTTTTTAAAATACTAATTTAATTTTTCATATACAACCAATAACATTACAGTTTTTATCCAATTCAGTTACGAAATGTCAACATTTCGACATTGATTTTAGTTGTGAAAAGTGGTTCATTTTGTAACTAGTTACAAAATATGCTCCCATTTTGTAACTAGTTGCAAAAAGATGATTTGAGTTGCGAAAAGTGTTTCATTTTGTAACTAGTTACAAAATATGCTCCCATTTTATCACTCCCATTTTATCACGATGACCCAACTCCTTTTTTAAGAAGATGTGGCATTTACATTTTGTTATCTGAATTGGATAAAATCTTGTATGAAACACGTTGCAAAACATGTCTTTTTATCACATGGCGTGTTGTTCATCTCGGCTTCGCCTCGACGAACAATTTCACGCCTGGTGATAAAAAGTCCATCATTTTGCAACTCGTTGCATAAATAGCTATTAATGCACAAGTGTATGGCTATGAGATAAGGACAGCAATTTTTTGCATACTGGGTAGATCACATTAAAGATCCCCAGGAGTATGAGCTGTTTGAATCTGGTAAAATTCTAATGAATATAACTTTGAGACATTTCGAAGCCATAAAACAAAAAACATTAAACTAAAATGGTTAAACGTTTTTCTCTACCGTTTCTTAATTTTTATATTATTCCGTTGTCAACAGAACGGGACACTGGAACCTCTTTCGCCAAAGGAATTATATTGTGTGATGAGTTGCAACGATGCGGTGGCTAGATACTTTAGCATACTCCGTGAAAAACTTGGGACTCCCGTTGCACCGGCTCTAGTAGCCGATTCCTTAACAGCTACTTCTCTTCGTTTGGAATGGAAATTTCCTGAAGCAAGACATGCCGGTTTAATATATTTTGTGCAGTGGAGATATGAAGAGTTGGCAGGACCATGGCAGTATTGTAGAAATCAAACGTGGGGACCTCACGATACTGTTATAGTTGACAATCTACAACCGTATACTAAGTATAGGGTAAGAGAACTTAAGTATATATATATTGTTTTTGATTATTTATTTACCGCAATGCCACATAACGGTGAAACTAGAAAACAGAAAGTATAGTTTATACCTGGAAAGCGTAGTAAAGAAAATCAAACTACTTATGTTTTCTACTGTAACTAGTACATGAAGTACATACATTATACAAACATTTTCACATCTCACAATTTTCCATACCAGGGTAAGCCGTATTTTTGGAAAATTGTACTGGCATTGCAGGTAACAAATATATTATCGAGCGATCCAATTTATAGTCATCGCCAGAATGCCAAACAATTAAAAGTCACATCATACCTAGATTCACGAAATATGACCGTTTGTTTTGACGGATATTCCAAACAAAGGTGTCTAAAGCTGATGAAGTTTTAGTAGTAAATGACAAGTTTGAGCTGTGTTATTTGTATTGTATCATCCTAACATTACATTTGCTGAGACATGGGTTTTAATTCCATAGCCACCTGACACTGACTTTAAATTGGATCACTTGATAGCAATATGACAGAATATTGACTTCTGTTACAATTTATTCTTAAAGAAATAAAAATTATAATAGTCATAGAAAAAGTGCACTACACGAATCACAATATTTAGTTAGGAAGTATGTATATTCAGCCGTGCTGTAAGCATTCGAACTCGTGAATAGGTAGTTAGTACCATTCCATGCTTATACAGTACAGTATGATCAGAGATGGTTGAGGATAGTTTTGAATTTCCCGCCTATGATTTTGTTTCAGAAGTTGGCAGCATTCATAACCTAACATAATAATTTAAACTTACCAAAACTCAGTCTAAATTAATTGGTGGGGCTCTGAAAAGAACCATTTTTTTAACAATTTGAATAAAAATAGGTCGAGATATTACAAAAACTAGTAAAATAAAGCAACGATTATTAAACAGAAAAACCCGTTACTGTCCAAACTCGCAGGCGATTGCAACCAAATAGTTAGAAAATCCCTAGATTGAGAAGCTGGAAATTCAAAACAATCCTCAACCAGTTCTGATCATACTGTATATGATTACTAGAACCCCATCACTTAAGTAAGATAAAACGTCTTATTTCCGATATGTAGATTTTTGAAGGTATTGATACTAGTATCCCTATGAGTTATTTTATCCAGGATGTTTTAAAATAAATTTAGAGGTGAAAATGTAGCACTGGAACCAATCATACCTTGGCCTAAAGTTATACTTACTTTAATCCAGGTATAAAATTCTAACATCCATAAAAGAGGTTATATTTTAATTGTTACACGCGTTGGTACTAGGTGTATAGGGTGTCTCAAAAGTACAGTGTCAAATTGTAACGAAAGATAAATAGCTCCATTTTAAACTAGAAATGTAAATAACCTTTAGTCCAGTCAAATGGTCGAAATAAACAGGCAAACTTTGCATTTTGGGTAGGCAGCTATTTTTTTTTATCGTTGTGTAGAGGGGTCAGCGATGAGTCTAAATCAGGGTTTTCGGGGTGGTAACCCCCTCCATTCGGCCGCCATTTTGAAAAGAAGGGTTAGGTGGTTTTTGGGATATATCTCTGTAGCAGGGAATCTCACAAAAAAATTAGTATACAGCTTTTTTGTAGAAAATCGTATTGTGCACGATTTTTATTCATAACTTTTTTACATAGCATTAATAATAAAAAAGTTATGAGCTGGAAAAGATAAAAACTTAAGGGCTTATAACTGTTTTATTATTAATTTTATGTAAAAAAGTTATTAATAGAAATTGTAGAGAATATGGTTCTGCACAAAAAAGTTTTAAACAAACTTTTTGTAAGACTCACGACTACAGAGATATAGCCGAAAATCTAATTAACCCTCCTTTTCAAGATGGTGGCCGACTTGGGGAATGGGGTGGTGGGGTCATATTAATAAAAGTTGTAGATAATACGATTCTCTACAAAAAAGCCTTGTACAAACCTTTTGTAAGACTCAGGGCTACAGAGTTATAGCCGAAAAATTAATTAACCCTTCTTTTCAAGATGGCGGCCGAATGGAGGAGGTTACCACCCCGAAAATCCGGATTTAGACTCATCACTGACCCCCACATACATCGCAAAAAGAAAACCCCTGCCTACCCAAAATGCAAATTGAATTACCATTTGACTGGACTAGTGCAATCAAATGGTTGAAATAAAATGGTTAACTTTGCATTTTGGGTAGGCAGCGATTTTTGACGATGTGTATGGGGGTCAGTGGTAAGTCTAAATGAGGATTTTCGGGGTGGTACCCCCTCTCCATTTGGTCGCCATCTTGAAAAGAAGGGTTAATTAGTTTTTCGAGTATATCTCTGTATCCGTGAGTCTTACAAAAATTTTGTTCAAAAGGTTTTTGTAGGAAATCGCATTCTCTATAAGTTTTATTAATAACTTTTTTATGTAGCATTAATTATAAAAAAGTTGTAACCTCTAAATTTTTTGTCTTTTCCGGCTTATAACTTTTTTATTATTAATGCTATGTAAAAAAGTTATTAATAATAAATAATAGATAATACGATTCTCTACAAAAAAGCTTTATACAAACTTTTTGTAAGATTCTCGACTACAGAGGTATATTCAAAAAACGAATTAACCCTTCTTTTCAAGATGGCGGCCAAATGGAGGGGGTTGCCACCCTGAAAACTCTGATTTAGATTCACCACTGATCTCTCTACACACCGATAAAAAAAAATTGCTGCCTACCCAAAATGCAAAGCTAAATTACCATTTGACTGGACTACTTGTGTTCTATGCTTTTTAATTTTTAAATATAGGGCATCTAAAAAGACTTAAGTAATTCAAATTAGTCATCGGACAGTTATATGAATAATAAAAAATACTGTAACGATTTTAAAACGTTTATTTAAAACTTCCGTGTGAATTATCTATTAACAGATTTAAACAATGTAACGAATACGAAATAACACTTAATACTAAAACACAACA